>CAJQZJ010003646.1:9844113-9855677 GCA_907164525.1 Lophiomys imhausi
GTGTGTGTGTGTGTGTGTGTGTGTGTGTGTGTGTGTGTGTGTGTGTGTAGGTATTAGCCAAGAGGACTCAGAGCTACCTCTTGAAGTTGGAAGCAGAGGCAGTCATGAACCACCTGATGTAAGTGGTGGGGACAGAATTCAGGTCCCCCAAAAGAGCAGTATTTTCTGTTGAACCTTTTCCCCAACCACAATTCTAAAGCTTTCTTTCTTTCTTTTCTTCTTTTGGTTTTTGGAGACAGGGTTTCTCTGTGTAACAGAGCCCTGGCTGTCCTGGACTCACTTTGTAGGTTGGCCTCGGACTCGCAGAGATCCGCCTCCTGAGTGCTGGGAATAAATGAGTGTGCCACCATGCCTCGCTTTAAATTTATTTTTAATGTGTTTTTTTTTTTCATGTGAGTTTACAGACAGTTGTGAGCTTCCCTATGGGTGCTGGGAATCAGGCCCGTGTTCTCTTGGAAGAGTAGTGGGTGCTATTAATTTCTGAGCCTATTTATTTATCCAGTCCCTATTTATTTCTCTATTACTGTTAAGATTGCTGGACATAGTGGTGCCTTTGAATCCCAGCACTCTAAAGGCAGGTGTATCTCTGTGAGTTTGAGACCAGCCTGGTTTACATAATGAGTTCCAGGACAGCTAGAACTGTCTTCAAAACAAATAAAAAAAAATTTCTTTTAAGGCAAGTTCTCAGGCTGGCCTTGAACACATAGAGATCTGCCTGCTTCTGCTCACCAGGCTTTTTTTCCCTTTTTAAAATTATTTTTACATTCATTCATTCATTCATTCATTGTGAATGGGCATGTGTGCACCTGTATTATGGTGTGCCTTTGGATGTCAAGGGACAACTTGCAGGAAGAAATGGCTGTCTCCTTCTGTCATGTGGGTCCCAGGATCAAAGTCAGGCTTGAGACAGAGTCTCACTGGACAGCCCTGGCTGATCTGTACTCTATAGACCCGGCTATTCAGGCTGCCTGTCCTTGAACTTGCAGCAGCCATCTTCCCTCTAAGAGAGTGTTGAGATCCCAGGTGTGAGCTGCCGGCCTGGCCTCAGTGGCTGGAGAGTCTAAGCTGGGGTCTGAGGGAGGATAGGCTGTGGAATGGGGAAACTGCAGACAAGGACAGGTCCCAAACACAGCAGAGGCCAGGCCTGTGCTGACAAATACCTGGAGCCTCAGAGTCTGACCAGGGGTGGTTGCGCAATGGCCTCATTATTACCTGCCTGAGGGCCGCAGTCCTAGGGTCAGGAACCACTGGGATGGGTATGTTTGTGAAGAAAGAAGCGTTAGAGGGAATGAACTGGTATAGCCACTGAGGCAAACTGTGGCACACCCTAGAAAAGGCAGAACCCGAGAGGAACGACAGCAACGGTAGACTACAGGGATGTACACAGTGGAGCCAAGCTCAGCACGTGGGAGGGATTGCCTGATTTCACCGCCTCTGTGCATGCACACCACCTCTGTGCCTGGCACTCTTGGAGGTCAGGAGGTGGTGTCAGATGATCTGCTGGAAATAGAGTTATATATATGGTTTTGAGTCCTAGGAATTGAGCCAGGTCCTCTGGAAGAGCAGCCAGTGCTCTATTAACCTGGGAGCCATCCCCCCAGCTCATTAAAGTGATTGTATTTTTCTGTGTTTTTTTTTTTTTTTTTTTGAGACAGGGTTTCTCTGTGTGTAGCCCTGACTGTCCTGGACTCACTTTGTAGACCAGGCTGGCCTTGAACTCACAGAGATCCGCCTGCCTCTGCCTCCCGAGTGTTGGGGTTAAAGGCCTGTGCCACCATGCCTAAAGACATGTGTTCACATGCACCTGCCATTCCAACTATTCAAGAGGCAGCAGAATTATGAATCTGAGGTTATCTTGGGCTATAAAAGCAACATAATGACAGTCTGTTCTTTAAAAAAAAAAAAAGTTGTGGGGCCAGGTGTGGTAGCGCCGGCCTTTAATCCCAGGGAGGCAGAGGCAGGTGGATCTCTGTGAGTTCCAGGCCAGCCTGTTCTGCAAAGTGAGTCCAGGACAGCAGAGATACACAGAGAAACCCTGTCTCAGCAAAAAAAAAAAAAAAAAAAAAAAAAATTGTGGGGCTGGAGAGATGGTTCAGTAGTTAAGAGCACTAGTTGCTCTTCTAAAGGACACAGGTTCGATTCCCAGCTGTCACATGGCTGCCCACAACTGTCTCTAACTCCAGACCCAGGGGATTAACAGAACTCTGTAAGGTTGAGGGCAATCTTGACTATGTATCGAGTTCCAGGACATCCAGGCCTGCATACATAGTGAGATCTTGTCACAGTGAGACCTTGTCAAAAAAAAAGAAAGAAAAAGAAGAAAGGGAGGAAGAAGGAAAGAAAGGAAGAAACTTGCAGTGAGCAGTGGCTGTTCATGAGTTTAATCCCAGCACTCAGGAGAGAGAGGTAGGTAGATCTCTAAATTCCATGCCAGCTAGTTCTACAGAGAGAGTTCCAGAACAGCCAGGGCCACACAGAGAAACTCAGTCACAAAACAAAAAACAAAAGGAAAAAAGGAAGGAAGAAAAAGTAAATGAGTTAGTTGGGTCTGAGTATTTAGCTCCGTAGTAAAGTGTTTACCTAGCATACAGGAAGTCCTGAGTTCGATCCCAAGCACTGCATAAACTGGGCTTTAGTGGAGCAAGCATTTGGGAGACTGAGGCAGGAGGATCAGAAGTTCATAGTCATCCTCAGCTACACAGTTAGTTTAGAGACACTATCTCCAAACAAAACAAACAAACAACCCCTCTCAAACAACAACAAAAAAACCCTGTCAAACAAAAATTTACCACAACATAAAATAACCTCAAAGTAATTACCAGTGTGCCAAGGCCAGTGGCTGGGGATATAGCTCAGGGGCAAGGAACTTTGGCCAATGCAAGAGAAAGCAAGGGTCCATCCCTCCAGAGAGGGAAACATTAAGGGCATGGATCAGGCAGAGGAGGTAGGGTAGGCTGGATGGGGCCTCCTTTGTTCCAATGATCTACAATTGATTTCTACAAGGAAATAACTTTAAAATTTGGTAACATAAAAATGATCATCGGCCGGGCGGTGGTGGCGCATGCCTTTAATCCCAGCACTTGGGAGGCAGAGGCAGGCGGATCTTTGTGAGTTCGAGGCCAGCCTGGTCTACAAAGTGAGTCCAGGACAGCCAAGGATACACAGAGAAACCCTGTCTCGAAAAAAAACAAAACAAAAAAAAATGATCATCAAGCTGGGTGTGGTGGTTCACACCTGTAATCCTAGCTCTGGAGAGGTGGAGCCAGGAGGATTGCCACAAATTCCAGGCCAGCTTGGTTTAGATTGCAAGGTCAGGGTCAGCTAGGACTATATAGTGAGATCCTGCCAAACAAAAAGTTTGGCAAGATGGCTCAGTGTATAAGGAGGCTTTCTGGTGATCCTAAAGAGCTACTACATTCAATATCTGGATCTCTCTGGTAAAAGAAGAGATCCAGTCAGGTGTGGTGGCACACACCTTTAATCCCAGATCCAGGTGGATCTCTGAGTTCAAGGCCAGTCTCGTCTACAAAGTGAGTCCAGGACAGCCAAAGGATACACAGAGAAACCCTGTCTCCAAAAACCTAAAAACGGAAAAAAAAAAAAAAAAGGAGAATGCCAACTCTGATTGTCCTCTGTGCTCTTATGTGTGTGTATATGCGCACAAGCACACATACACATATGCATATATTCATACAAAATAAATAAATAAAAATGTAATAAATTTAGGGCTGCAGAGGCCACTCAGTGGTTAAGAATGCTACTGCTTACCGGGAGGTGGTGGCGCACGCCTTTAATCCCAGCACTTGGGAGGCAGAGGCAGGTGGATCTTTGTGAGTTCGAGGCCAGCCTGGTCTATAAAGTGAGTCCAGGACAGCCAGGGCTACACAGAGAAACCCTGTCTCGAAAAACCAAAAAAAAAAAAAAAAGAATGCTATTGCTCTTGCAAAGGACTCAAGTTCAATTCCCAGCACCCACTTGATAGTTCACAACTGTTTAACTCCAGTTCCAGGAGATATAAGCACATCTTCTTGTCATGGGCATCAGGCATACTAATGCAGGCAAAACATAGGTACAAATTTTAAAAATTCCATTTATTTGTTTGTTTTTTGGTTTTTCGAGATAGGGTTTCTCTGTGTATCCCTGGCTGTCCTGGACTCACTTTGTAGACCAGGCTGGCCTCAGAGATCCACCTGCCTCTGCCTCTGCCTCCCCAGTGCTGGGATTAAAGGCATGCGCCACCACACCACGCCCAACTTCTTTATTTATTTGTGTAAATGTATGGATATATGCACCCCACAGTGTGTTTGTGGAGGTAAGATAACAACTTATTAGAATCAGTTCTTTCCTTCTTTTCTTTCCTTGTGGGGACCTCAAACTCATGTTGTCAGGTTTAGATCCAAGCCCCTTCACCCACTGAGCCCTGTAGGTGGCCCTACACCCATTTTATTATAGTTTACAATTTTATGGATTGAGAATTCAGACTGACTCTACTGGACTATCTTCAGCTTGGAAAGGCTTTAAGATGGCTTCACTCATGTACCTGTCTGGACATGGAGGAAGCTGGGCACCAATGACTCTGTTCCATGTAACCTCTGAGGCTCTTCTGGAAAAGAAGTCAGTCTTCCATGGTGGCTGTGGCCTAGAGACCAAGGCAGAAGCTGATTGTCTGCAGGTTAGGCTGAGAAAGCCATGCATCTCCTCCTCCTCCTCCTCCTCCTCCTCCTCCTCTTCTTCTTTCTTCTTCTTCTACTTTTTGGTTGTCCTGGAACTCACTCTGTAGACCAGGCTGGTCTTGAACTCACAGAGATCTGCCTGCCTCTGCCTCCTGAGTGCTGGGATTAAAGGTGTGTGCTACTATGCCTGGCTGCCTGGCTGCGTCAACCCTTCTTTCAAAGCAGTGCCAACAGGGTTCTAGGGGAGGGGCTTAGAGACCATACTGGAGACAGACAGGAGGGATAGGACTGGTAGGGACTGTCAGCCTAAGGAACTTGGGGTCCATTATCTACTTAAAGGGGATCCCTGAGTGGAGGGGTCAGGGGGAAAGACTGAAGGACAATATTAGGCAGAAATTGGGAAAAAGCACACAGAAAACTTTCCCACAGTCCGTTCAGATAGCATTCAGAATAGTTTTTTTTTTTTTTTTGGTTTTTCGAGACAGGGTTTCTCTGTGTAACAGCCCTGGCTGTCCTGGACTTGCTTTGTAGACCAGGCTGGCCTCGAACTCACAGAGATCCACCTGCCTCTGCCTCCCAAGTGCTGGGATTAAAGGCGTGCGCCACCACGCCCGGCTTCAGAATAGTTTTTAACAGTGTTTATTCTGTGTGCCGTGGGATGTGTGCAAATGTGTGCCGTGGCATGCATGGGAGGTTGTAGTATAACCTGCAGTAGGTTCTACCCTTCTGTATGTGTCCTGGGGTTCAAACCCAGGTTGTCAGACGTGGCAGCAAGGTGAGCCATCTATTTACTGCCTGGTGGTGGTGGCAGCGCCTGTAATCCCAGCACTCGAGAGGCAGAGGCGGGTGGATCTCTGTGAGTTAGAGGCCTCCCTGGTCTACAGAGTGAGTTCCAGGACAACCGGGACTACTTAGAGAAACCCTGTCTGACCTCCCCCCACCCCCAATCTATTTACTAAGGGATGGAGAGATGGCTCAGCAGTTAAGAGCACTGGCTGTTCTTCCAGGGACCCAGGTTCAGTTCCCAGCACCCACATGGCAGCTTCCAGCTGTCTGAAACTGCAATTCCTGATGATTCAATGTCTCCTTCTACCCTATGCAGACATTGGACAGGCATGATTCACAGACACACATAAGGCAGAACACCCATACACATAAAATATAGACTTACACAACACCTCTTTTCTGAGCTTATATGTATTTGGTGTTATGCAAAGCACTGTGCACTAAGAAGATTATTTAAAGATTGGCTGTTTATATTATTCCTGTTATGTGGACAGAAAATTGGGAGTACACAGATTAACCTCTCCCAAAGTCACAGAGTACAGAAATGGAACCCGAAAACAGGCCCGAAACTAGAGTTACAAGTAAGTTTTGTTTCTGAGACAGTCTCTTTCTTGTAGCTCAGGCTAGCCTTGAACTTCCTAGGTAGCCAAGGATGGCCTTGGCTTTCTGATGGTTTTGCCTTCTCTTGAGTGCTGGGACTATAGTCTGATAGTCCATCCTTCCTCTTCTCTTTGGTTATTCTGAGCAATTGTGCTCAGGAAATCTTTTTTTTTTTTTTTGGTTTTTCGAGACAGGGTTTCTCTGTGTAACAGCTCTGGCTGTCCTGGATGAAAACAGTTTATCTACTGCAATGAAGAGTCACCTCTGCTGCTCATCAGGGACCTCACACTTTAGGACTTAAAGCATATCAGTCCTTTTCCCATTGTGCTGTCTTTCTTTCTTTTCTTGTGCTTTTTTTTTTTTTGGTGGTGGTGGGCAGACCATAGCTCTCTTCTGATCCTTCTGGTACTCCGTTCCTCCCCATCTATTTTCCCATTTTGCTTGTTTTATCTTTGTTTTTGTTTGTTTTGTTGGTTTTTCAAGACAGGGTTTCTTTGTGTAACAGAGCCCTGACTGTCCTGGACTATCATTGTAGACCAGGCTGGCCTTGAATTCACAGAGATCCACCTGCCTCTTCCTCTCCAGTGCTAGGATTAAATGTAGGTGCCACTAAGCCCAGAAGCTGCTGTTTATTTTTAAGTAACAAACCAGAAGCCTAAGACTTAGTTCAGCCACTGAATTGCTCCCTTTGAATGAAGGGAAGCTCTGATTCTCGGCACTGGCTAGATCCCAGCTACCTAGATCCCGGCTGGTGGCCTGTGCTTGCTCTTCTCTCTATATATATATTTATTCATTTATTTATTTGATAGTTTCTCTGTGTAGCCCAGATTCTCCCAGAACTTCCTCTGTAGACCAGGCTGGCCTCAAACTCAGAATCCACCTGCCTCTGCCTCCTGAGTGCTGGGATTAAAGGCGTGTGCCACCACGCCCAGCTAGTAATTTTTTTCTTGAGACAGGGTATATATATCACCTTGTAGCCATGACTAGTTTAGAATTTGATATGTAGACCAAGCTGGCCTTGAACTCACAAAGATCTGCGCGCCTCTACCTGCTGAGTGCTTGGATTAGAGGTGTGTGACACCGTACCTGACCGAATTTTTCTTTCAGGATTTATATATGTATATGATGGGTTTGTCTGCATGTATACGTGTGTGTATGTGCATTGTGTGTGTGCCTGGTGCCAGAAGAGGGAGTGGCACCCCCTGGAACTGGAGTTGTAGAGGATTGTGAGCCGTCATATGGTTAGGAAACTGGGCTTGGGTCTTCTGGAAGCACAGTGAGGGGCTTTCAGCCGCTGAGCGACCTCTGCAGCTAAGATTACAATAGAAGAATCCTGTATTGTCAACAGGCAATACTAGCCAGGCATAGTGACCACTGTCCCGGACACTTGGGAGGCTGAGGAGGGAGGATCATTGAGACCACCTTTCAGTGACACCTGGTAACACACACACACACACACACACACACACACACACACACACACGCACACACTCACTCTTTTTTCTTTTCTTTTTGTTTTTTTTTGAGACGGTTTCTCTGTGTAGCCCTGGCTGTCCTGGAACTCACTCTGTAGACCAAACTGGCCTGGAACTCAGATCCTACCTCCTGAATGCTGGGATTAAAGGGTGTGCACCCAGCGGTTTTTTGTTTTTTGTTTTGAGACGGGACCAGTGTGCAGCTGCCCTAAGCCTTTCAGTTTCGCTAACTCTGCCTCCCAAATGCTGCCAGTTCAGATTGTGCCACCATACCAAGCTTCAGCCCCTAATTTTATTGCTTCGTCTTTTGAGATACGATCTCAATATGTAGCCAAGGCTGGCCAGGAACTCAAAGCAATGCTCCTGCCTTAACCTCTGAGCTGAGATTACAGGTGGTGAGACAATAGAAGAATCCTGTTCCGTGTACAGCGTCTACCCCTCGTTGTTTTTATTAGTACAGTTTTTAGGGACTACGAAGCAGTAACTGTGCTTACTGCTTCATCAGAGGACTGGAGTTCAGTCCCCAGCATCGGTATCAGCAGCTTGAAAAATTCCTGTAACTCCAGTTTCAAGGTATCTGATATCCCCTTCTGATCCCTGTGGATAGCTGTACACACACCTGTACAACATGATAAATCTTTAAATGAATTTGCATTAATTTAGGTGTGTGAGGAACTCCTGCCTGCAGAGGACCACTTGTGTGGTTGGCTTCTCTCTCCACCATGTGAGTCCCAAGGATTGAACTCAATTTTCAGGAGCAAGTAAGTGTCTTTACCCTAAGGCGCTTAGATGGTCATTAAAATTTTTCTGAGTTTTCCCCAACAATTTTATTATAAACAGAAACAAGACTACCTCCTGGTCCTCATTTTTACATCACAAAAAGTTTTCCATCTTTGTTTTTAGGGAGTTCTGCTCAGTTTTAGAAGACCCATGGTTTTCTCACTTCCACATCCTGAGAGTAGAAGGCCACAGATCTTCAATGTTGGATGTTGTTTGAATGGTGAGGTCTTCCCTTGTTGCTGCAGGGTACTTGGGGGTCAGTGAAGCTCTCCTCCCTGGAGCATCCGATCCTTAGGGCTCTGGCCCTTCAACAGTCTATCCAGTTGAATTGATTGTCTTTCCAGAATGATCTTCCCTGTTTTGTTTTTTTTCATGAATAAAAAGAGAAGCAGTACTTAGACTGCATCCCATCCTTATCATTATGATCCAGGCATGGTTACTCAGACTGAAAGCTAAATCTTGCCTTTCTTTAAAAGAAAATTAGTTTTTAAATTATGTGTGTCTATGTGAGGGTACGTGCACATGAATCCAGGTGTCCAAGGATGGCAAGAACTCAGATTCTCTGGAGCTGGAGCTACAGGCAGCTCTGAGCTACCTAATGTGGGTTCTGCAAGTTGAACTCGTCCTCTTGACAGACTGCGGAGCCTTCTTCTCTCAGCTCTTTCATCGCTTTCTTGAGAGGTCTCATGTGGCCCAGGTCTTGAAATTTTATACACACCTTGATGGCATTTATCTGTTTCACTCATGGGTTAATTTGACACAAGGTCTCTCAGTGTAGTCCAATCTGAGATCCGTCTCCAGCCTCAGCCTCCTGAACTATAATGGGTACATCACCACGCCCATCCTAATCGGTATTTAAAAAAGTTAAGAGAGCCGGCTTTCCCAGTCCTTCAGAGAGCCTTAAAGTTCCTCTCTCAGAGCCGCCTGGGGCGCCACCCAGATGGCCTCGGGGCCGTCTGTGGGTCTCCTCCTAACAGCTGCCTGGGCTCCCATTAAAACAGAGCAACCGGCCCCTTGGACCATCAGAATTCAGATTCGTTTAGTTCCATGCATCCAACTGCCCAACTGTACAGTGAGTGCTTGGAGGTCGGTCTCAGCTTTGTAGAGAGAGTCCTAGTGAAATGCAAAGGAAAGGGGAGAGGAAAAAAAAGGGGTGGTGGTGGAGGGGGAACCCTGGCTCTCCCGTGCAGTGGCCATCAGCCTCCAAGAGGCAGGGATTCCGAATGAAGTCCTTTTTTTCTTTTTAAATAAACGGAAGAGTCGCTTTGCGCTCCTCGCCCAGGAGGTTCCAAAGGTCGCCACACTGAGGCCTGGGGGCGATTGTCTCCCCCGCGGCCGGAGCGGGGGAGGAGGGTGGTGGGAGGAGGGGAGGTGCACACAAAAGCGGGCAGGGCCAAGAGGGCTAATGTTTCCTGTTTGCCTGGAACCCCCTCCCCGGCCTCCCCTCCCCCACCCCTCCCAGCACTCGGGCGGAAGTGAGTTTGCTCCTTTGGAGATTAAAAGGATTCCGAATTCCGATCAGTCCCCAATAACCGGCGTTCCGAGAGGCGGCAAAGCGGAGAAAGAAGGGGACGCGCGCGCGCACGCAGCCCCCGTACGGGGAAGTTGTGCAAAATAAAACCCAAAGCAACCCAGGAGACCAGGGCACCGGGAGAGCCTGAGCCCGGTAGGCGCAGCGCAGCCGGGGCCACCCGCGCACCCGCTCGGCGACTCCTTTGCTGGAAGATGACGCAGGCGGGAGCCGCGGGCGGCGTTGGCCACGCGGCTCCCGAAGTGGCCGCGCAGGTCCCTCGTCGGCTCCTCTGATTCCAGCACGCCCGGGAGGGGGGACTCGGTTCCCGAGGCTCCGGGATTGCGGGGGGGGGGACCCCGGCGGGGGTGAAATGGCCCGATGACAAAGGAAATGTGATCCCCCTGCGCTGCCCAGGTTTCGGAGAGGACGGCCGTGAGGAGGAGGGGCGCGCAGAGCGCGCGGAACGCGGATAGCATTGCACGACGGCCCTGCGCGGAGCGGGCGGCGGGTACATCCAATATCTTCCCGCCGATGAATAATTCAGGGCGGCCCGCGGGGACCTGCGGCCCCGCGCTTTGGAGCGCCTGAGGCCGGAGAAGGGCCGGAGCGCGCGCTAGAGAGACAGAGAGAGAGAGAGAGAGAGAGAGAGAGAGGGCGAGCGAGCCAGGCGGCCGGGGGAACACGCGGGCGCCGGGCCGCGAGGGGCGCGCGTGCGTGTGAGCGCACATAGACCGCCGCGCTGCGCAGAGACGCGGAGTGCGTGGGGCGCGCGTGCGTACTTGGCACGCGTGCTTCCGCGGCCGGGGCCCCCCGCACGAGGTGCAGCTGCGCGCCCAAGCCGACCGCGCCGCGGGGGAGGCTGTGCCTGGGCGGTCCCGCAGGAGCTCCTGCCACCGAGTCATGCGGCGGGGCGGCCGGCGTCGCGCGCGGGGACTCGGGCTGCTGCGACTTGGGAGCCTTCTCCCCTCCCTCCGGGAGACGCAATCGGTTTAGCCGGAGGCAAAAGGGGAAAAGAAAAAAAAAAAACCACAAGCAAGACTCCGGACCAATTTTTTTTTTCCCGCCGCGGGGACCGGATTCCGAGGCGGACTTTGAGACCTGTGCGGGCGCTAGCTCGCTTGCGGCGGAGTGGCTGTGTGTGCACGCCGGCCGTGCCGGGGTGGCCCAGGGTTCGCCTCCACCGCGTCCTCGATGCGCTCTGCTGAGTGAGCCGCGCGTCCTCCCCTCTCCGCACGCCCGCTTCCCTCCGGCCTGCCTGCAAATGGCTTCGTTCCCCGAGACCGACTTCCAGATCTGCCTGCTGTGCAAGGAGATGTGCGGCTCGCCCGCGCCGCTCTCCTCCAGCTCGTCCGCCTCGTCGTCGTCCTCGCAGACGTCCACGTCGTCCGCGGGCGGCGGCGGCGGCCCCGGGGCGGCGGCGCGGCGCCTGCACGTCCTGCCCTGCCTGCACGCCTTCTGCCGGCCGTGCCTTGAGGCGCACCGGCTGCCGGCTCCAGGCGGCGCCGGCCCGGCGGAGGCGCTGAAGCTGCGCTGCCCGGTGTGTGACCAGAAGGTGGTCCTGGCCGAGGCGGCGGGCATGGACGCGCTGCCGTCGTCCGCCTTCCTGCTCAGCAACCTGCTGGACGCCGTGGTGGCCACCGCCGACGAGCCGCCGCCCAAGAACGGGCGCGCGGGCGGCGGCCCCGGGGGTGCGGGCGGCCACAGCAACCATCGGCACCACGCGCACCACCCGCCGCC
>CAJQZJ010003646.1:9870132-9898779 GCA_907164525.1 Lophiomys imhausi
GGCCGAGGTAGAAAGAAGTGCATTCTGTCCAGCAGTCCTCAGGCGGCTTCCTGTGGGCCGAGGCTGCTCAGTTGGTAAGGCATGGTAAAACATCTGTTCATCAGAGGAACTGGTCTTGGGTCTTTCAAGACAGGCTTTCTCTGGCTGTCTTGGAAATTCCTCTGTAGACCAGACTGCCATTGAACCTGGTCTAACTCAGAGGCCTGCCCCTGTCTCCCCAGTGCTGGGATTAATGCGTGTGCCACCATGTCTAGCTCTTTTTTTGTGTGTGTCATGTATACATTTTTTCTTTCTTTTTCTTTCTTTCTTTTTTTTTTTTTGGTTTTTCAAAACAGGATAATCCTGTCTGTCCTGGACCCACCTTGTAGACCAGGCTGGCCTCGAACTCACAGAGATCTGCCTGCCTCTGCCTCCCTAGTTCTGGGATTAAAGGCATGTGCCACCACACCCGGCTTACATTTATTTTTCATTTTTGACAGTATTAAAATTATCATTGTGTTGTTTTTTGAGACAGGGCGTCTCTCTGTAGACGTGCCCTGCCCTAGAGCTGTGAGGTTTTTTTTTTTTTTCTCTTATAGGAAGAACCTATGGTCACATTGGGTTTTGAGTTACTCCCTCCCTTCCTCCCAGATAGTATCTCACTGTGTCACTAGGTTAGTTAGCCTTGAGTTTGTGGGTGCTAGGTACTTCTGCTAATGGTTCAGAGGGGACTGGAGAAGCTAATAAGCAGAGCGTCTGGATCTGTCATCTTCTTGTCTTCAGGGACTGTCTTCTTAGGCCCATAGAACTTGTCCCAGGTGGCTTGCTTGCTGGGCTGTTGAGACCAGCTCTTTTCCACCAGGGCCTTTGGTTTCATTTCCGTCCGTGACATGTTGCCATTGGGCCTGTCTTCTCCGTCTGAAGCAGGACTGCTCTGTGGACAAGAGGACCACAAATGGACGGACACTGAATAAAGTGCCACATTGTGTGCATGTAACTGGCAGGAGCCCTTTAGTCACACTTGAGGATCTTCTGAAAACTGGCCTTGTTTATAGAATTCACTTGTCCATTAGGGTGCCATCTTCCTGAATTTGTCCAACTCAGCCCTTGGCTTTGCTGTGCTCACTCAGTTTACCGCCCGATAGATGAAGGTGGAGCAGGCACTCCTGGGGCTGCCTGGTTCCTGTTTGTGAAAGTACATTCATCTGGTTCATTCCAGTCCAGGTTGGACATATCCACTGTATGTATATGTAAGTGTGCTCTTTAGGTTATCTGTACAATTCAGTTAAAATAAAAAAAAATGATGTGTGAGTTTTGTCTACATACATGTGTGTGCCTGCTTCCCACGAGGTCTGGAAAGGGTGTCAGATGTCCCAGACTAGGTTAGGTAGGCATGGTTGTGAACTACGACGTAGGTGCTGGACGTTCACAAGCGCTCTCCAACTGCAGAGCCACCCCAAAGAGCCATCTTGCTGACTGCAAGTTTCTTTTTCTTTTTTTTTTTTCCCTAAACTTAAAAGCAAGCAGCAGACCCCAGCCGCGTGTACACAGAAAGCCTGTGGGGATGCCATTAAACCATTTGCGAAACCATATTGAGTGCTAACCTAACCGGCTGTCTGGTCCTCACTGCTCCAGGCTTGGGCTCTTCCCTTCTTTGGGCTGACAGGAATATTTGGCCTTTCCCAGCAGCTTCTGGCCTGGTTTCCTTGCTGCTGAACTCTGCTGACAGGAGCTTCTGGGACCCTGAGGAGGCACATTGGAAATGTTAATAGGCCCAGGCCTTGCTCTTGGGAGCCGTTCCCCACCCCCCACCCCAAGCTCCATTTCCTCCTACTCTGTCTGCCTTAATGCCTTCAATCTAGTGGAAGAAGAATGGCCGGTCCTGTTTCACCCAACACTTCCGTGATTACGAGGAAGGGGTGATGGGTTTCATACATCCTATTGCTCATTTGGATTTCTTTCCTTGAATTTTCTGCTCATGTACTTTGGCCAATTCCTTATTCTTTTTGAAAATTAAATTTTATTTGTTTTTACATGCGTGGGGGGCAGGCGAACTTGAGGGAGCTTGTTTTCTCCTTCCACCACGTGGGTCTTGGGTTGAACTCGGGCCGTTGGATTTAGCAGCAAACTCCTCCACCTGTTGAGCCATCTTGTTCCAATAAAAGAGATTTCTCTTTTTCGGGGGCGGGGGTGGGGTGGTTTTTTGAGATGGGGTTTTCTTTTGCAATCTTGGCTGTTCTGGAACTCACTCTGTAGAGGTTCAGGTTGGCCTTGAACCCAGATCTCTGCCTCCCAAACTGCTGGGATTAAAGGTGTGTGGCCACCACCAACCCATGACTGATAAAATAGATTCTAATAAGGAGAGCATCATCATTCCTCCCAGCAAGTGGGTGGGTCCTCATCGTAGAAGCTATGTCCTGGCTTACTTCTGATGGCTGCAGGAAGTCTTTACCTGGAAGCCATGCAGTCTCCAAGGAAGTAAGAACAGTGTACCTCTATTTTTTTTTCTTTTTCTTTTTCCATTATGAACTTTTGCTGTTTCTGGGCCACAGTGCACATGGCCAGGGCACATTGTTTTCTGCTGCTCCCAGAGGTGAATTCTGTCCCATCAACATGACGTGCCTGCCCTGCTTGACTCTCCCCCTCGGTGCTTGAGAAGCAGTTTCCTTCTGGGAACTTTCGCCATCACTAGAGTAGGGAAAGGCAGTTACCCGGCAGCGCTTGCTGAATGCTTATGTTAAATATTTTTTAAAGTTACCAAGCAGTCACCGGGTAAAAAAGGTAGAGGAACAGAGAGCCACCTTTTTGTGTGATGTTACAGAGGTGACCAGGCAAGACAGGAGAACAGGGAGCCAGAAGTGCTCCCTTTGAATTGACAACATATATATATATATATATATATATATATATATATATTTTTTTTGGTTTTTCGAGACAGGGTTTCTCTGTGTAGCCCTGGCTGTCCTGGACTCAATTTGTAGACCAGGCTGGCCTCGAACTCGCAAAGATCCGCATGCCTCTGCCTCCCAAGTGCTGGGATTAAAGGCGTGTGCCACCACTGCCCGGCTATTTTTTTTTTTTTTTAAGGGCAATCGGGTCTGAGGTCAGTTGCCTAAGCAGTCAGGTGACTTCCTTTCAGGAAGAAAAAAATTTTTTTTGAGCTTAACAGGCACATAAAAATGAGCAGAAGATGGGATTGGGGGATACGCTAGACAGCTGAGCTGTTTCCCTATCCCACATCAGGGCAGTCTTGCCATGGAGCAGCTATTGTAAATGCCTTTCAGAATTGCCTTCCGCTGGCGTTGAGGTCTGGGTGGGGGGAAGTGACCTGATGGCACCAGTAGGGGCGCGTGACTCCCTGATCTTTACTGTAGGCTGCAGGCTGCTTCCTTCCTGCGGGGTCTAGAGCCCTTCTTTCTCACCCTGGAAGCCTGGCTGTGGAGGAGGGCTCCCTCACCAGCCCTGTCAGTATTTAGAATGGATTGCTCCGCTTTTTTTTTTTTTTTTTTTTTTTTTTTGTGGGCTGGATGAGGGTTGGACCAGGGAAACTGATTGTGGGTGGTACCCAGGAAAGGGGAGAAGAATCACCGGTGGTGGTCCCAAAAGACTTGGCAGTCTTTGAGTAGATAGGCCTTTGGGAATCTGGGAAATGCTGGGGAAGTTAGAGCTCATCTGCAATACACTGAGTTCAACCAGTGGCAAGTTAATTAGACTGGCTGCAGGAAGCTGTTGGGTTCCGCTGAATATTTTCTTAATTAAGCTAATTAAGTTATTTGAGAGAGGGTCTCACACAGGCTATCTTGGGCCCCCTGTGCAGCCCAAATTGTTCTTGAATTTGTGGCAATCCTCCTGTTTCAGCCTCTTTAGGGCCGTGCCTGCCCTGGACTGTCTTGGGTTTTCAGAGAGGATGACCATGCCTGTGCCCAAGTCCCCCTCAGACTCTAGGTGGCTCAGCCCTCTTCCTCTCCCACTGTGTCATCATGTTCAGCAGGCGGGAACAGAGGTGGCCTCTCCTACATTTTTGCCTTCCAAACAATCTGTGTTGGAATCTCCCTGAATTATCTCCTATGGTGATGGTAATGCAGGGCTCCTGTTTAAACAACCCCACCTTCCAGGCTTTGAAGGGCAGGAGTGTTTGCCTTAGTTACTGCAAAGCCAGTCCACCGCAAGGATACAAAGGAGACCCTCGAGAAGCAGTTAATGATTAAATCCAGGGCTTTGGGCCTGTTTTCCTCCGAGATTGTTCCTTCCTGAACTTTGCTCCCTCACGCCCTGGGACTCACCCCACCTCAGCCAGCCTGTGTGCTGCTTGCAGACCTTGGTTTTGAGGTTCTACTGGAGCCTTTCCTTGGGTCTCTTCAGCATCCAGGGGACAATGGGGCTCTTGGTATCTCACGAGTACCCTGTTGCTTTTTCCTGCCCACCTGCATGCCCTGCTGTAGGAATTCCTCTCTGGGCTTTGTTCCCCAAAGGCTGGGAATAGTTGCCTCCTGTAGTGTTGGACAAGATGGGTGGATGCCATCAGGAAAGTCTGCGCCCGCACCTGGCTGTGACAGGCCCCCCTAGACACCCCTAAATTAGCTTTGTTCTGACTTCTTGGGTTTCCTTAAACAAAAGGCCTCTGAGTGCCTGAGAACGATCTATTCATTTATTAGGTAGGCTTAAATTGGAGATTGCCTTAAGTCCCACCTAGCCTTTTCCTTTTAAGGTGTGACTTGTCCCCACAGTTTGTCAGAAAGCCTCCCCATTAGGACCCTCACATTTACTCCCTTCCTTACCAACGGTACATTTTAATTTCAGACAGACAGTGAACTATCCTCATTTTTAGTATATGTGTGTCCTGTGGAGTGTTCAGGATGGTATATGTTTCCTGGTGCCTTTGTATGGTGGCCTCACACAAGGGTTCCTGGAAGTTTTCCCTAAAGATTGCCACAGTCCCACAGGGTCTCTTCAGTGTCCTTGAGGACTGGGGTTAGCTATAATGCCCAGGGCCAGGGAGAAACATGATCCACGGATGTGGTCCTTGGAGGGCAGCCGGAAGGAAGGAAGAGTCGCTCGGGTGTCTTTGGCTTCCAGAGCTACAGCACAGGTTTATGTGAAGATGGTCTCCTTTGTTCCTTGCTGAGCCATGATTACACAGATTTTAATCCTAGGAAGAGGATTTTATTTAGGGTTCCATGTGTGTGTGTGTGTGTGTGTGTGTGTGTGTGTGTATGCATGCATTTGAGTTTGCTTGTTTTGAGACAGGGTTTCTCTATGTAGCCCTGGTTGTTCCTGGGACAACTATGTGTAGACCAGGCTGTCCTTGAACTCACAAGAGATTCACCTGCCTCTGCCTCCCGAGTGCTGGGATTAAAAATGTGCCCACACAACCAGCTGGCTTGGAGCTCTTGAACATCCTACCTCCACCATGAAAAATAATCAGCGTTGTATGATTTCAGTAAAGACTTCATAGCTGAGAGAAATTGCTTCAGGGTAGGACAGGGCGCCTGGGCAGATCTACACCTGCCCTTTTCTGGTGCAGCATGTGGGCTGCCTAGCCAGATCGACACTCTCCTGTGTGTGTGGCTTTGTTCCCTGTGATGGGGGTGGGTGCCGGCCAGTCCTCTTGTGCTGATTGTTAGATATGGTTTGGCTGTGTCAGGCTGGGCCTTACTTGAGTCTCGGTCTAGGAGGTCATTCAGCATGCTTTGTTTGTTTGTTTTTGTTTTTGTTTTTCGAGACAGGGTTTCTCTGTGTCTTCTTGGCTATCCTGGGAGGCTGTCCTCTCTAGACCAGGCTGGCCTCAGACTCAAAGCGATTCGATTCACCTACCTCTGCCTCCCAAATGGCTGGGATGAAAGGCTGCACCACCACGCCCAGCTTGGCTTTCTGGTTTTTTTTTTTTTTTTTGAGACAGGGTTTCTCTGTAGTCCTGGCTGCCTTGGAGCTCACTCTGTAGCCCAGGCTGGCCTCAGACTCAGATCCTCCAGCCTCTGCCTTGGGAGCCCTGGGACTAAAGGCATGTGCCACAGCCTTTAGTGACAAACCTTTTATTATTTTTACTTAAACTTTATGTGTATGGTTGTTTTGCCTGGTCCATGTACCACATGGAAACCGTGCCTACAGAGGTCAGAAGGCTGATTCTCCAGGACCGGAGTTACAGACTGATAGGAACTGGATTAAGCTCAGGTCCTCTGGAAAAGGACCTGAGCCATCTTTCCAGCCCCTCTTACTCTTCTTGACTCAGCCCACTTGTTTTGTAATTGTTTATCTTTTCCAGGTGTGGTGGCATGGGCCGTAACCCCAGCCAGGTGTGCCTGGTGTGTGTTGTGGGGTGTGCACCAGAGAATACTGTTCAGATATGGGTTTAAGACAATAGAAAGTCTTTATTAGCCCACCAGTGACTACACTGGGTATTCAGGATCCCAGTGTAGCACGGAGCCTTTCTTATGGTGAGCTTTATTTTTTGGGGGGGGGGGTTGTTTCAAGACAGGGTTTCTCTGTGTAGCCCTGGCTGTCCTAGACTCCCTTTGAATACCAGGCTGGCCTCAAACTCACAGAGATCTGCCTGCCTCTGCCTCTGGAGTGCTGGGATTCATGCACAACCATGCCCCCACAGTCTCTCACAAACCCACAATAAGATGAAACTCCCATCTTCCTGGCCTCTGCCACCTGTGTGCTTAGTTTACAGGCCCACCACTGCACTACAACAGGTCCCCAGACCTTAGCACAACGGACTCCATGATGGAAGTGCCACCCAGGCTGTAAAACTCAGCAGGAAGACAGTACCACCTGCCAAAACTAAAACATCCACCAAAGCCCACATAGTTCTGGAACGTCTCTAAATGTCCTAACCTTGCTTTTCAGCTTCTGTAGTTCTGCATCTGGCTAAATGTTCTTTGTTAACTAAGTATGGCGACCCAGAACATGGCTTTTGCGCTTAAAAGCTCAGAGTGTGGTGGTGCATGCCTTAAAAAGGGGGGGGGGTGCCGTTTGAAGGGTTGTGTATTTATTGCCCAGGGTAAGGATAGTTTCAGAGCCAGGAGATCTGACTGATGGAATGTTAAAGAATTAAGCCATTATACCATCACCGCACTTGGCAAACAAACGCCTAATCCTCCAGAGCTCTGCTCCGTTCTTGGACAGAGTCCAGACCCGTGCCAAGGGGCGGGCCAAGAGTACTTGGTAAAACAGCTACACCAAGACTGGACTCGTGTGGAAATCAAAGCTTGGGGACCTTCAGGGTTAGTTCTCCTTCCCTTGCTGAGGCACTCCCTGGTCAGGTGTAGACCCTTCTGATGGGGTTGCCTCCTACCCCCACCCTGGAACCTTCTATTATGCAATTTGGTACAACTTGAAACCCCTTCTTGAGAGGTGGGAGGAAGTGGTTAATCCCCACTTCCTTCCCTGGAGTTTTATGAGCCTCTGGGAGCCTGCCTTACCCTGCCTTAATGGTCATAAATGACCCTGTCCTCTGAAGGCAGTCCTGGCCCCTATCATTCTGTGCCTGAACCCCAAGAGGTTTGGAGCTTATTAAGTGCTTTTTGATGGCCATCGCACTGGTCTTCTGTAACAGGGAGGTGGAGAGGAAGCTTTGGCATCACCACGGTGGTGGTTGAAGGCCAGCTGGGAATGTAATGACATGGCCAGCCTGGGGCTGCCAGGGTGTTGGAGCAGGCAGGATG
Source organism: Lophiomys imhausi (assembly GCA_907164525.1). NCBI lineage: Eukaryota > Metazoa > Chordata > Mammalia > Rodentia > Muridae > Lophiomys > Lophiomys imhausi. The sequence continues at coordinate 9,877,779 of CAJQZJ010003646.1, forward strand.
GTCAAACACTTGCTGAAGGTAGCATATATGAATGGAGGACAACCAGGGCCTCAGCCTCCAGGGGGCCCTCTCTGCTCCCAGCTCACCATATCTGGCCCAAGAGATAATGGATTGGGGTGAAGGAGACTATAAATGAAAAAAAAAAGTGTTTTTTGTGCTTTGGAGGTTGGAGTTGCTTGGCTCTTAGAGGCCTTGGAGTGCTGGGATGGGGGCTGTGCTGCATGGTTGATTAGCACACCACCTGTCCCGCTAACAGGTCCCTCTTTTCTCCTTGGCCAGCTAATCCTCCTGCCAGGGTTTAATGACCATGCTCAGTCTTCTCCAGGAAACAGGCTTAGTGCCTGCCTTTGTGCTCATCCTGTTACCCTGCTGGGCTTGAGAGCTGATGCCAAAGAGGCCCCACCCCACTCCACCCGTTCTCTCTCTCTCTCTCTCTCTCTCTCTCTCTCTCTCTCTCTCTCTCTCAGAATCTTCCTGAAAAGACACTCTGGATTTAATATTGAGCAAGTAACTTTGATGAGAGCAGTCCTGGCTAAGTACTGAAAAGAATCCCCTTTCCATTGTCTTTCCAAACAGAACTTAGCAGTCCTCCTGCCTTGGCTTCCCAAGTACAGGGGTTATAGGCATACGCCTATCTGGTTTAGAAATATTTCTTCAAGGGCTGGAGAGATGGCTCAGCCATTAAAGGCTAGGCTCACAACCAAAAATATAAGAAATATTTCTTCAAAAGCAATTTTACTTGGTACCTGCTCGGATGCTTGTGTTATTTATTACCATCTTTGTTAGTGTGATCCTTTAAATCACTACCCTCTTTTTGTTCCCTCTTTAGTAATGAGTTATTAAAACTCATTATTAAAGAGGGGCATGGTGGTGCACGCCTTTAATCCCAGCACTAGGGAGGCAGAGGCAGGCAGATCTTTTGTGGGTTCGAGGCCAGCCTGGTCTACAGAGCGAGTCTAGGACAGCCAAGGCTGTTGCACAGAGAAACCCTGTCTCGAAAAACCAAACCAACCAAACAAAAATAATTAGTTTTCATTGATAATTCATACATTGTTATGAGAATGACTGGGTCAAGCTCATTAGCATACTCATCACTGGATTTTGTAGAAAGAACACCTTAAACCCACTTCAGTGATTTTGGAAAAACAGCCAGTGTTCTTAACTGCTGGGCCATCTTTCCAGCCCACTTCAGCGTTTTTTTTTTTTTTTTTTCCCCTTTATTTTTTATTTCTTCAAGTTACATCTCAATCGCAGTCACCTCCCTATTCCCCCTCCAGTCCCACCCTCCCACCCTCAACCCCCCATCCTCTTCCCTTTTTTTTTCTTTTAAGTTTAAGTTTAAGGTATATCTTATTTCCCCCTACAGTTTCCCCTTTCAGTCCAACAAATGGCTCTTTCTCTTATAATAACAAATACAATACAGTACAACAGAAGTAATTAGGCCACAGTTACGAGGGTTATATGGCTTAACGTACATTCCCAATGACCAGTCCATATGTATTTGGAACTTGACTTTAACATTCTACTATCTAAACATCTCCATGAGTTTAAAGGTCTATCCCTATATCTGACTCAACATTCATACTAACTTGCAACACAATTTTAAAAGTATCTTCTTAGATCTATAACACTCTCTTGACTCCTAAACAACTCAAAATTAAATTACGAGACTCTAGCTATCTGTTCTTCAACCACCTCAGAGACCTGAGAGGGATAAATATATCTGATTTTATAGGAAGTACAGGGCCTGCAGCTCCCCAAACTAAGAAATGACATACCTGTGGCTGCCTGGACAGTTCCCATTTTCTCTCCACACATTACAGCATCGATCTTCAGTCATTTGGCCCCGTTTCTCTGACAGACATTGATTGTAGAGCAGGGGTTATGAAGGACTTACCTACCCTGTCTTGGCAGAGCTAGGCTGTCGACTTACCTGCTTTCAGGTTTTGTCCTTTTTGGACAGCATTCTGTCTACAGTTGGGGCAAGGGGCTTTTCCTACCAAGAGATAGGCTTGCGACTAATTCAATCATCTCCCACTGGAGATTCTTCGATGCTCATCTTCTACTTGGAGGAGAATAGGGGGTGCTGTCAGGAGTTGATATGTCTTGATATAAAAAAATCTAAAGTTATGAAAACATCTTTGAATGACATATTCTGCAGATCTCTTGAGATTTTTTTTTTTTTTGGGGGGGTTTTCGAGACAGGGTTTCTCTGTGTATCCTTGGCTGTCCTGGACTCACTTTGTAGACCAGGCTGGCCTCGAACTCACAAAGATCCGCCTGCCTCTGCCTCCCAAGTGCTGGGATTAAAGGCGTGCGCCACCACCGCCCGGCTTCTCTTGAGGTTTTTGAAGAGGCCCTATCTATCTCTTATATTAGGGTAAGCAGATGTTGCTTGTCTCTTGCCGGTTTATTTCTGATTAGCTTAGAAAGTAACTATAATAGGCTGTCATAGTACCTAACTGAATGACCAGCTTGCATAACCATTAGTTTGCATTTCTTAATTATCCTAAACAGTTTATGACAATTAGTAGTAAAAGGCCGAAACATCACATTTCATTTTTTTTCTTTACCTCCTAACCCTTCCATCCCATTTCTCTGGGGTGGGGTGTCCTTATATAACAGTACCTCATGTCAGTTGAGAGGTCATATGAGGGCCAAGAGCCTCCTCATTCATTGGGGATCTACGAAGCATCTTTCCAGCCCACTTCAGCGGTTTTGAAGTAAGCAATTTATTCACTAAAGCCACCAGTCTCTGCAGTATGCTGTACTTAACACACATACATATATGTGTGTGTATACCCCACAAGTGTTAGGGTTCCGAAGACCGCCTTCAGGTGTCATTCTCTTTCCACTGTGGATTCCAGGACATATCATCAGGCTTCTGTGGAGCCTTTTTTTTTTTTTTTTTTTTTTTAACCCACTGAGCCATTTTTTGCCTGGTTCTCAAAAATCTCATTTTGAGATAGGGCCTTGTTCTTACAGCTCTAGGCAGCCACTGAGCCACAGGGGCCACAGTGTGATGCAAGTGACATGCAGTGTTTGCTCTTCAGTACAAAAAGAAACCTTGTCTCAAAACAAGAACAAACAATGGGATTTCTTCTTGAAGAAATAGTGTAAGGGGCCCTGGAGGGGACAAGGTTTAGTTGGTTGTTTTTCCATAGAGGCATAGGGTCTGGGTTCAGATCCCCGAAAACTACATAAAAGCAGGACAACCTGGCATATATAATGGGGAAGTGCTGATAACAAATCTCCAGGCCAACTTGTCAAGGAGTTACAGGTTCAGTGAGAACCCAACACTGTCTCAAGAAATAGGGTGGTGTAGCTAGGCGTGGTGGCGCACTCCTTTAATCCCAGCACTTGGGAGGCAGAGGAAGGTGGATCTCTGTGAGTTCGACGCCAGTCTGGTCTACAGAGTTGAGTCCAGGACAGCCAGAGCTACACAGAGAAACCCTGTCTCGAAAAACCAAAAAAAAAAAAAAAAAAAAAAGGCAGGGTAGCCGGGTGCCTCATACCTGTTGTATTCTCAGCACTCGAGGGTATGGGACTGTATTGCTAGGATATCAGAATAGCCCCTGGTGGTTTTGTTTTCGTTTTTTAAGATGGTGATCGTACTTGGCACTGTGTTTTCTTTGTCCACCTAACCACTGATGGCCATGTAGGCTAATTGCTGATCTTGTGAATGTTTCCACACAGTAAATAAAGTATGCTCATAGGGTAGCTGTTTTGAGAGACTTTCGCATTGTGCTTCAGAATAAGCTCCACATGGAGCTCTCTTTCTTCTTAAAGTCATAATGGGATACCCTAGTAACACGTTTCACAACAGTTTCTGGGAGAGCACGGAAGAGATGCTTATGTGCTTGGCTCTCCTGGTGTGCTTGGCTTTCCCGGCCTTGGATTCCTGGTTAACTGGCTCATACCTCTGGTGTCCTGTAAGCACTAGGCGCTTGTCTCCCTCCAGCTGTGCTCCTGGGCCCGGGGCGTTCCTCCCTGCCCTCTTGTTCTGGGGTTAGAGGAATCCTGCCTAGGGAGTTCTGCAGGGTCTGGCCTGGCAGCTCTTATCTTGTCTTCAGAAGTCAGCTGGTCTTCCACTGTCAGCCTGGTACACCCGAGGCTGAGTCATCCGGACGTTGTGTGTTGCTGGAGCGGGCTCTTAGTAACGGCTGGGGCACTTGCTGATTCTGTGCTCTCCAGCACTCACATGCTGAATGTTCTTTTCATACTAATATTTGGGCAGCAATTCCTGGAAGCTTACTTAGCTTTGTCCCAGGCAGTGTGCCAATGCCAGATGTGTTTTCACCCTCTACCACCCTCTTTGTTTTTATGAGACACTCACTATGTAGCCCTGGGTATCCTAGACTATATAGACCAGGTTGGCCCCTGCTTCTAAGTGCTGGAACCTGGCAAAGCTAAGAATGTTGGGAAAAGAGACCTTGGGCTGGGGAAACAAAGCTTGAACCAGGAAACTGAAAACTCCAGATTAGCTCCAGACCCTATGGAGGGCCTCAGCACATTCTTGGTTTTTGTTTTGTTTTTCAAGACAGGGCTAGGCTACTCTCTGTAGACCAGACTGACCTGAAACTCAGAGGTGGTCTGCCTGCCTGCCTGCCTCTGCCTCCTGCGTGCTGGGATTGAAGGTGTGTGCCACCATCACCTGGCTTCCAGCAGCTCTTCAATGATTTATTTGTTTGAGTGTTTCCACTTGCAAGTAAGTATGCCTGCATCTTATGTGCCTAGTGACCATGGAAGCTAGATAGTGAAAACCATCATGGGAGTGCTGGGAACGGAACAGGGTCCTCTGCCAGAGTAGCCAGCACCGAGCCTTCTCTCCAGCCCTTCAGCCATGGTCTCTATGCTCCTGGTGACAATCGATTTGAGTCTCACTGTTGCCGTACATGTTCAGGGGGATATGATAGATAATGTGTCAGAAAGACTAGGAGTGTTTGGAGATTTTTGTGTAGGAGGACGCGATTAAAGGGGAGATTTACATTGTTAACTAGGAATGTAGATCTCTGTATGTGATTCTCTTTGATAGTAATTGTTAAGGGGGTGTACAAATTAAAAAGAAAAATTGTTTTCTAAAGGTGCAGAAGTGAGTTTGCCACACTTACATACCTGGGGAGTGCTGATGTCAAAGGGGTGTTATATTTTGACGTGTACTTTCTTCTTTTAAATAGTTCCAGGATGTTCTCTGCTCCCATTAATGACCAGCATGGTTCCAGCCAGAAAATGGAAATTGCCCTAGAAACGTCTTAGTCACACTCGTGACTGGAGTCGTTTTCCTGTTCTGGCGGAGGCAGGTGGATCTCTGAGTTCTAAACCAGCCTGGTTTACAGAACAAATTCAAGATGGCTAGGGCTACATAGAGAAACTCTTGTCTTGAAAAACAAAACAAAAAAATTCTAGACACTGTTTGTAACCACTGGGATGTAATCAGCTCAAAAGCCTCTAAGAAAAACTAGCTTGTGTATGTAGACTGGTCCTTTGGATTTAAAACTCACTTGTGTAGACCTTGTTCTTTGAATATTTCAGCCATTCTGATTCATCCTTGTGTGTCTCTTAGATTAGCCATTTCCTTATGCTGGCCCCTAACATGTTGCCTGGCTCCACCACACCCCCACATCTCACTTTCCCTCACTCATCCCTCTGAGAGAAATCCTGAGGGTTGTGTGCAGAGGGCTAATGGTTTGAACAGACAGTATTTTCTCAGGACACACAGTGAAAAGCAGATTGTCAGTGTTTGAAAATGGCCATCTCCGTCTTTCTGGATTTTATTGTTGTTTTGGTTTTGAACAGGTCTTTTCAGGCATCCTGAAATGTGGACTGACTTTAGGTGCATTTAAAGGCTTAATAGATGGCTTAGTAATTAAGAATATTGGCCTCGCTTTCAGAGGACTGGGGTTTGATTCCCAATGGCCACAGTGCCTTGTAACTGGATTTCAGAGACTTCTGTGGGCACCAGAACACATGATATACTTGGTACATGGAGTCAAAACATACTTTTTTGTTTGTTTTCAGTACAGAAATGATTCCTGTTGAAATACATAGAAAGTTGAGTTCATATCCCACTGTGACACTTCTCCCAAAGACTCTTTTTCTTTTTTAACAGTGTAGTCCTGGCTGGCCTGGGACTTGACATGTAGACCATGCAATCTACATGTAGACATTGCCAGCCAGCCTCTGCTTCCCAAGTGCTGAGATTAAAGGTGGGTGTCACCACACCCAGCTAGATTTACTTATGTCTTTCTTTCTTTTCTTTTTGGCTTTTTGAGACAGGGTTTCACTGTCTGTCCTGGACTAGCTTTACAGACCAGGCTGGCTTCCAACTCACAGAGTTCACCTGCCTCAGCCTCCTGAGAGCTAGAGGCATGTGCCACCATGCTCAGCATTTAGGTGTTCTTTAATGTGTGTATTTTCTTCCATGTACGTATGTGCATGTCTGCAGGAGAGTGTCGGATCCCTTGGAACTGGGATATCCGACTGAGATAGTTGAGCAGTGTTGGGTCCTTTGCAGCGGCAGGCGCTTAACCTCTGAGCATCTGCCTGCCCACTCAGCCCCTTAAGCACATTTCTAGGTTCAGGTTTCAAGCTACAAGTAATGAAAGGGTCATGTGGGCTTGGTGGAGCTGGGTAGGTGGGTGTCCAGGTAGCTTAGGTCTCTGACTGGCTACATCTTCCTTCTCATTAGTTATTCCAGGTAACAGGGAGAGCTGATGGCTCACCTGAGAGGAGAGGCACTGCTCTTATCTAGCTCATAAAGAACTTAGGGTGCTAAAAATAGGGGCTGGCAGTACATGCAGGCCGAGGGAGAAGAGTGGGTGCTGGTACTAACCACTCTGAGAACAGCATCCTTTCTTGGTGGGGGCCAGCAATTCCATTGCTGCTCTCTTGCCCAAGGGCCTGAAATTGTTTATCGGCAGAGTGTGGCTGGAACTCTTTGTCAAGTGAGGAGAGGAACAAAGGCCCTGTTCTGGGCCAGCTGCCATCTTGGACCCAGTTATTTCATCAAGACCTTCTGCTTTGGACTGTAAATTGATCATAGATTCCCTGGGGGTAGTGGCCTTTTGGATTTTGGAGTCAGGGTAGTGTCGTGGCCTGGGCTGTTGGAGCATCTGGGCACCTCTTGGAAGAAGACACTGAGGGCTGTGAGAGGGAAAGTGGGGGTTGGGTCTCTCCAGCATCTACATTTCTGCTGCTAGAATTTACCCCTGAGGGGTTGTGGAGAAGTCTGAGGTATTGGGAGCAGTAAGGAGGTAAGAACGCTGCATGATAAGAGAGGACCTGGGAACAGGACAAGGCATAACAACATCTGCCCAGAGATCTCACCTTTCCTAGCTCTCTGGAGATATGCTGTTGACGCCAGATCTGGTTTACCCAAAAGGAATTTATTCTAGGCCTGCTGGTGAGATGGGGAGCCACTGGGCTGTTGGGTTTCAACAAAGAGGCAGCAATAGTTGGCCTGGGTAGGTCTGGAGAGGAGTCATGTTACAGCCTGCCAAGGCACAGGGGCCTGCTGGGTTCCACGATGACGGTGGTCATTTCTAGTTGTGTCCTTGAGCAGACTAATCACGGCGTGCCCACTCTTCATCTATAAAGCAGCGACTAGAGCAGTACAGTGAAACTCGGAAGCACTGCCAGGGCTCAGCCTGTTACACGGCCGACTGAACGTCTGCCCACAGGCAGCATGCACTGGTGCGAACACATTCACACCCCATCAGTGAGTAAACTCTGGCTCTGAAGCTGGGATAAATGGCCCTCAGAGTGCCCCTACCCCTATTAAAAGTTTTTGTGTATGTTTTATGGGGAAATATAGAAGCTTGAGGTAGTCCAACCCAGTGGATAGCTGTTCTGGCTCTTTGACTTTGATAAGAAGAGATGACTCCTCCACGCTTCAGTTAGATGACGTGGGTCACCCTCATAGCCTGATGTTTTCCCTTAGTGTGCCAGGTTAACATGTGGAGTTACTATCATTTTAAGACTCCCAGGGGCAGATTACATAATGATTTACCAACACTGAATTTTTTGAATGTTGGTGGAAAAGGTACTACTGCAGCTGAGTGACACTGGGTTATATAAAAAACCCAGGAACTAAATCAACCAATCTACCATACGGATATTTTGACATTAGAATGAAAACCTGCAGAAGTTTTAAGATGGGGACGTGGTTATGCATATGTGTCTACAGGGAATGAAAAAAATGTGGTTACCAGCAAAACTGATAAAGATTAGATCTGATCAGAGAGAGTCTCTGATTAGTTGAGACATAAAACTTCGCTTGAGCCGGGCGGTGGTGGTTCACGCCTTTAATCCCAGCACTTGGGAGGCAGAGGCAGGCGGATCTTTGTGAGTTCGAGGCCAGCCTGGTCTACAAAGCGAGTCCAGGACAGCCAGAGATATTCAGAGAAACCCTGTCTCGAAAAACCAAAAACCAAAACAAAACAAAAATCTTCGCTTGGTAAGAGTATCTTATGCTCACGATATTCCATTTCATCTGGTATGGCATAGAGACTATGCTTCGAATGTTTATAAAAAGGATGGATGCCTTCAACTTGCTCAGTTTAAAGCAAAAAACTATTTTCAGAACAAAAGACTGAGTGATCACGTATTTTTCTCAAAATACGCATGCAAATCAATTTTAAAAGGGCTAGCCCAAAATGATACATACAGGGACTGGACAACAAAAGCTATAGCTGGCTATTCCGGGAATTGGCCAATATCTCTTAATTTTTAAAGGGTACTCATAGTTTATGTAAGGGGAGTTAGATATTCACTAAATCTAATTTATATTAATCTAATTCCCCTTACAATTACTGTTTTAGATTTTATGTATATGAATGTTTTATCTGCATTTATATATATTCACATGTATATCTGAAGAGCCCAGTGGATCCTCTGGAACTAGAGTTTTGAAAAGTTGTGAGCCACCATATGGGTGCCAGGAACCAAACCTGGGTCCTCTGTAAGAGAAGCAAGTGCTTTTACATCTCTCCACATAAGCTGTGTGGTGGGATACGTGACACTGTGTAGTCCTGGTTGTCCTCAAACTTAGAGATCCACCCACCTCTGCTTCCTGAGTGGGGGGATTAAAGGTGTGAGCCATCACCTCCAGCCTCTTCTGGCCTTAAAAAAGAGAGAAAGAGCCGGGTGGTGGTGGCGCACGCCTTTAATCCCAGCACTTGGGAGGCAGAGGCAGGCGGATCTCTGTGAGTTCAAGGCCAGCCTGGTCTACAAAGTGAGTCTAGGACAGCCAGAGCTGTTATACAGAGAAACCCTGTCTCAGAAAAACCAAAAAAAAAAAAAAAAAAGGAGAGAGAGGAAAAAACAAGGGGTCAATTTTTTTTTGGGGGGGGGGGGTCATGGCTCAGGCCTGCTATAATTCTAGCTATTAGGGGTGCGGAGACAGGGCGCTTGGAGGTTTAAGGACAACAGCCTGAGGCTCAGTCTAAACTATAAAATGAAGAGGGGCCTGTGAGCGTTACTCAGTGGGTTCAACCCCTGCCCTCCCAGTCTTGTTCCAGCTCGCAGGGCAGTAGCCCTGGTGGGTACTGCTCAGTTGTAGGCTACTTACTACATAGCACATTCCTGGCCCTGGGTTCAATTCTTCATGTAATATGCAGGCTGTGTAAGGAGCCAGTGTTGGTGTTGGCCTTGAGCCTGCGAGCCTGCCCCGTGTACTGCATTCAACGAAAACGGTTTTGCAGAAAGCCAATTCCAAAACATTGCTTAGACCGGGAGGCGATGGCTGACCGTGGGTATTGGGGAGTCTGGCTTTTCCTCTGGGTGCTTTGCACAGCGCAGGCTGGGATAGGGTGGAAGCCGTGCCCCATTTGATGGGATGAGTTTGCTGTACAGGCTAACTACTAGCTAGGGAGAAGCCTTCATTGCCTGACCTCATTCCCCAGGCCTCTTAGGTAGCAGACAAGACTACTGGTCAGGTCGGTAGGGAGGGTCCAGCGTAGCCATTGTGGTCTGTGACAGCTAAGTGGTTTTCCTTGGGTTTGGTAGGAACTTCATCCAGAGAGTCTGGTCTCCCACAGTCAGCCTGGCTGGGAAGGGGTGGGGTGCTGACACTCACATGCCTGCCCAGCTTCATCAAACGTTCTCCTGTGTATCCTGAGCTGTGTGCCACTTCCTTTACCTCTATGGGCCTGACAGATGGCAGGCCCGCCCACATTTCAAGGGGGAGGGAACTAGAAAGCTTTGTTAGTGCCCTTCTAGGGAAAGCCTGAAGATTCCCCTTCCCTACTGGAATCTAGAGTCCCCAAACACAGCCTACCTTTTTGTTTTTTTGTTTTTTGAGACAGTGTTTCTTTGTGTAATATCCCTGGGTGTCCTGGACTCACTTTGTAGACCAGGCTGGTCTCAGACTCACAAGAGATCCTCCTGCCTCTGCCTCCAGAGAGCCATGTGCCACCACGCCCAACCTCACAACCTGCATTTTCATCCATACTTCTGGTGGGCCAGTTGGTTATGTCATTTTTCCATCAGGCCTGTCCCCTCTTCCTTCCCTTGGCTTTTGTTGTTTGTAGGGGTTCTTCTGTGTGCTTTTCAGTTGAGATAGTAAAGTCGCCCGTCAAATTGCTGATAGGTTAAGGGGGATGTCGCCTCTTTCTGTCACAATTTTATTGTGGTAAGATGTCAGCCCGTTCCACCAAATTGAATCATTGTGGACCAAAAACTATTGTTTTCTTCATTCCATTCCTCAGCTATTTATCGAGCATTGAGCTACTGGATGGTTTCCAAGGTTACAGTTAAGCAATGAACACACCCAGGCCTTGTTTAAATTCTAGGACAATAGATACACACATACACATTTGGAGGAGTGAAAAGTACCAAGAAGGAATATTGGGCAGGCTGGCACACACCTGTTGCCCCAGCTATTGAGGCCTTGGTGGGATGATTGCTTGAGTTGAAGGCCAGCCTGGACAACACAGGGAGGCCCCATTGCAAAACAAAGGAGAGAATGAAGTTGAGGTGGACCAGCACCTAGTTAGTGATGGGAAGTGTTTGAGGAAGTGATGTGGTGAGGGGAACCAGGCAGCCATGTGAACAGCTGCTGGGTGTGACCCGCAGGCTGTTAGCTGCCCTCAGAGACTAAACGCTGCACACAGTGTAAGAGATAACCCCAAAGGCAGTAGGGATGGCATCTCATGAGCAGGGCCTATTCGGCTCTGGTGCTGAGTGACAGGTGGGCAGGACGGACTCTTAACTTTTTTCAAGCATAGGGACAGGGATTACAGCATGCCTGTGTCTTAGACTGATTAAAGGACTCCGTCCTCTGCATGAGGAGAGACTAGTGGGGCAGGGCGCCCCAGGATTTTCTCCCTTTTCACCTTCACCGGTGGCTTGCCGGACACAGTTGTAGCAGGACGGCACTGTGCAGTGTTAGAATCTGCCACCAGGAAGGGCTGGCTACTGTGGTTCCTCAGTGGAGACTGGCAACAGAGGTTGGGCCTCTGCAGTATTGGAGGCTGTCATTCAGCCACTTCTTCCAGTTTTGGCTTCTGGAATCTTTCCACATTCTCGTCAGTGGGCATACAAAGTACTTAGGCTGGAGGATGCTGGCCAAAAGGTCTTGTGGGTACCTCCTTCCCCAAACAAGATCCTCCTGTAGCCCAGGCTGGCCTTGAGCCTCTCTCTGATCCTCCTGTCTTCACTTTCCGAGTATTAGGATGGCAGGCTTGTGCCACTAGGTCTACTTTGTGTGACGCTGGTGTGTGTGCAAGGTGAGTGAGCATTCTACTGATTGAGCTGGTTCTCTGGCCTGTGGGCAGGGAGGTGATGGTGGTGTCATGGCTCCCACCCTTATCCTCCGGGACACTTAGTCAAGTCTTACAAGTTGTAGCCCACAAGTACTCTTCCAACTTGAGTTACACTCCCAGCCTCACACTTCTGTCAGCTATGTATTTTAAGGCAGGTTAGGTCTCACAGCCCAGGATGGTCTTGAATTCCTCCCTGTATGGTTGAGGACAACCTTGAACTTCTGGGCCCTCTGCATACACTCCAAGTGCTGGGATGACAGATCTATGCCACTCAAGTTTAATGCAGTTGGAGATTGAACCCAGGGCTTCTTGTGTCCTTATCAGATTCTGTCAGCTGAGTTGCATCTCCAGCCTTTGTCTCCTGCTTTGCCTCCCCCTTCCTCATGTCCGTGCTAGCCCCAATAGAAGCAACACTTATCAATACAGAGCCAAGTGCAGGGGTTTCAGGAACTCCTAGAAACCTATCTGAAGGTTGTTTGTTGTGCCTAGTTTTCTTCTAAAGCCTTAGATTACTGAACTGGGAACCACCTCCCCTTTTCTTGAGACAAGGTTTCTCTGTGTAGGTTTGACTTTCCTGGAACTCTCTGTAGACCAGGCTGGGCTTGAACTCATAGATCCACCACTTTTCTTTTTCTCCCTCCTGGCCCCTTCCTCTCTCTCTGTCCCATCTCTCCCAGCCTTTGAGATGATCCGATGGTATCTGGGACAGTAGAGAGGGGAGAGAGGCTCTGTCACCACCCCTGTTAGACAGCAGGGGGTCCTCAAGTGGCCGCTTCCCTAGTCATGTTAATTGGCACCATGTTGTTGATGAGGCTCTTTATTTGAACATTACACACACCTGTGGCCCAGCATGGAGAAGCTCCTCATCTGAGACTAGACATGATTTTGTTATCTTTATTTTTCCAATAATGGAGAAACTAAGCCAGATGTGGTATAAACTGGTCATCCCAACACTTGGGAAGCTGAGGCAGGAGGATGACTACAAGTTTGAGGCCAGCGTGGCGGTCCATGGGAAGGGGTTGCAGGACCCCCAGAGCTAGAGTGAAATGGTGTCTCTCACCTCAGCAGACAAAGGACAGTTACATTTTGGTTATATTTTTGTTGTGATAGTATCTCATATTGTAGGACAGGATAGCCCAGGACTGAACGTTTGGGTTGTGTCTCAGTAGCCTCAGGGTCTCCTGTTAACTGGACACTCAGAACTGAGGGGCTACCTGGCTTCCTGAAGTGCTCCCCTTCACAATTTAAACATAGTCCTGTAAACACCTGTGTTAAGATGAATACTTAGCTCCTAACACTGCCAATGATGTAACCTCGAACCAGGGCTCTTAGGGAAGGCCGGGCTCTCACTCTTTTTACTCCAGAATCCCCACCCACCGACCCCATTCAGAAGCAGCTGAGTAACAGAAGAGCTCAGCCACCAGGATGCAGAACTTAGTAGAAAGAGACAGCTTTGTTTTCTGAATATCTATAAAACTTTGCGTTACTAGCTGAGTGTGTTTGTGTGTGTATTGCCCAGAGAGGCCAATAAAAGGTGTGTGTGTGTGGTAACACACATAAGTTATTTCCCAAGCCCCGTTAATAGTCTCTTGATATCTGAGTTTTTCTTTCTCCTCGTTTTGGCCAGTTTGTGTGTTTTCCTTTGCTTTCAAAACCAATGCAGCCCCCACCAAGCAGGCAGAGGAAGGAAGCCTGCTTGACTGCATCAGGGAGTGAAAGGGCTTCGGGTGTGCAGTGTCCTGTTAGGAGGAAGGGGAGGGGCCGGGTTCCAGGCCACCATTGAGTCCACTTTAGTTTAAAGCCAAGGCTCTAAGCATTTATTCCTCGTCTAGAACACAGCCGACTAAGCCTTGGAGGCAGCAGGAACTGCAACTCTGAAATGTTCGTCTTCTTAGGGTCTGGCTTGAAAATCTATAATTTACACAAGCAGCGGTCTCCGGGTTTGGACAGATCTCTCTTATTTCTGGCTGGAAGCTGCATTTACTGCTCATTAGAACACAGGAGGTCAGATGCATGCCAGCGGCAGCTGTGACACTAATGATTTCATAGGCTTTGTGTGACCCACTGGCCAGGGGTGCTGTAAATCGGACTGGGGTTCTATTTTTTTTTTTTTTTTTTAATTTTTCCTCCCAAACCTCCAGGGAGTTGGTCCTTGCTTGCCTCCTGTGAGATAGACCTTAAGGTAGTATTTAGAGTGAGGGCAAAGGAAAAGTAACAGCTAATGGGAGATTGTGGAAAGAGTGGTGGGGACACATTAGAAGCAAATTATGTGAGGCCACCGGAGCTAACTCATTTATGGGCCCCTTATAGGGGGAGGTGCAACCTGCCAGCATGTGGTTGAATGTCTCCCCAGTGTTAGGGTATAAGTAAGTATACAGTCTGAAGTTTTTTTGTGTTTGTTTTGCTACTGATTTTTTTAGGTTGATTTATTTTTATGTGAATGAGCATTTTGCTTCCATGTATGTCTGCACACCATGTGCCTGCCTGGCTCCTGCTGAGGTCAGAAAGGGCGTTGGATCCCCTGGAGCTGATGTTTGGGACAGTTGTGAGCCTATTTGATTGTATACCTGTATGATGACCACATCTCCCTTGGGACAGTGATTCATGTCCATCCCTCCTGACCAAGTCCCCAAGGGTTGGGGTTCCAGCCCTCAGCCCCATTCTTTTGCCCACTCTTGTTTCTCTTATTTTCCACCCTCTTTGGGTTCCAGCTTTTCTCTCTATGAAGAGGAAAGATTGTTAGATTCATCTTTGTAGTTGACTTAGCCAGTAGCTTGTTTCCTCTCCATATAACCTGTGTGGCTGATAGAGTTTTTAGTTACGGTTTTTATTTTTTGAGACAGGGTCTCTTACCCTGTAGCTCTGTCTGGTTGGGAACTCAATATGTAGGCCAGGCTGGCCTCTTGCCTCTCTGTCTTCCAACTTCTGGGACCAAAGGTGACTGTGCTTAAACAGTTTTTGTTTTTGAGACAAAGTTTTATGTACCCCAGGCTGACCTGAAACTTGTGGAGGAGCTGAAGTTGACCTTGAACTCCTGCTCTTCTTGCCTCGGATGAAATGCTGGGGTTACAGGTGTGCACCGTCTTGTGCTGCTGGAGACCAACAAGGGCTTCATGGATGCCTGACCGGGACTACACCCCTAACCTTGTTTGTGCGTGCATTCGCGAAGGAGACAGCATATGTGTACCTGTACAACTTGTGGGTTATGTGTGGCTGCTCATGGTGGCAGACTTCAGCACCCCTGTAGGTTTGAGGCTAGCCTAATATACTACATAAGGCAGTTCCAGGAGTACACAGAGGCTATATCACCCCTACCCTCATGCCAGAAATAAACACATTTGTTGGGTCTTATGGAAGAGCAATACTTGGTCTTAACCACTGGGCCATCTCTCCATTCCCACACACAAGTCCTCAAGCTAGGTACTGGTTACATTAGCTGTGACTTCATAGGACAACACCCTGCAACTTACTCAGCCATGATGGAGTGTCCCAGAACATTCTAGAAGATTTAGTAAGTGAAAACTCAGGCAGGATATTTGCCAGTAGTCCCAACACTTGGGAGACTGAAACAGGAGGATGATGCAGGTTTTGGGCCAGCACTGGCTACAGTGTGACACTGTTTGAACCAGAAAAACACGCTGAATATCTCTGATCTGAGTTGGGGCTGTAGGCCAGCAGGAGAGAGCTTATCTAGCATATGCAAGGCCAGATTCCATTCTTAGCATTATACCAAAACATTGTGATGTACTTAGAATGCAGGATATTTTGGGGTGTCATTAGAAATCAAGCAGCAGACCAGAGGATTTTTTTTTTTTTGGTTTGAAAAATTGACCTCAGCCGGGCATGGTGGCACATGCCTTTAATCCCAGCAGAGACAGGCAGATCTCTGTGAGTTCGAGGACAGCCATGGCTACACAGAGAAACCTTGTCTTGAAAAAAGAAAAAAGGGGAAGAAACATTGGCCTCAGCCCAAGGTAACGCACACCTTTAATCCCAACACTAGGAAAGAAGAGGCAGGCAGCCTCTGAGTTTGAAAGCAGTCTGGTCTACAAATCAGGTTCTAGGACAGCCACAGAGAAACTCTTCAAAACAAAACCTGAATATAAAAGAAGGAAAGAAAGATTGTCCCCACTGCATTGCCAGTGCTGGCCTCCAACTGTCCAGGCCTGATGCTCAGCCTGGACAGCCATTGCCACATGCTACAAAGAGCTCCAAATAGAGGAGAGTTAGAGGAAAGGCACTTGCAGGGGGAGGTGGAGGCAGTTGGATCCAGAGTTCATAATGTCTGCCTGTAAATCAAGAAAAAAACAAATTAGGGCACTTAAGATAACTGATACTGGCCTCTCCTGGCTTCTGAGGGAATTGCATGCCAAGCACCCATACACATAAAATTAAAATAATTTTAAACCCCCCAAACCATTCCATGGCACATTGCATTAGTTAATTGGTGGTGTTGAGTATACGCTACGCTACACTTATTTATTTATTTATATTTTATTTTTATTTATTTTGAGAGCTCAGAACTTGCTATGTAGACCATGCTGGCCTTTTAAACTCGGGTCCTCCTGCCTCTGTAGCGTGTGCACCCACTCGGGTCAAAAGACAACTTGCTGGATGGAGTTAGTGGGTCCCTGAGCTCAAAAGCTCTGGTTGGCGGCAAGCACGCAAGCCTGGCTGTAAAGTTTGGTTTTGTTGTTATTTGGCAGATGTGTCTTTCATGCTCTGGAGCCTGGTTTACGGTTTTTGAAAGCGAGTCTCTGGTCCATGGGCAGCCCACAGAGGAAGGTACAAGGATTGGGCTCCTGTGCCGCCTCATACTTGAGGAACGGCAGGAGGTGGTCACTGGCCAGTTGGGCTTTCCTTTGTCAGAGTGAGTGCCTTGAGCCATTTAAAGGGGATAACGCGGGTAAACTTGACGGTTAACAGTGGTTGATGATAATGTACCTCAGCTGAGGTCTTTTGACAAACTTGAAACCACGTGGCGATCGTGGCCGCCCTCCCCCACTTTCCTTTAACATTCCTTACTGATGTGGGTCTCTGTGCCTCAAGCCTGTGCTCCCTCGACATGTCGGGGGGGGGGGGGGGTGCCAGCCGGCGCTGGTTGGAGGGCCACTATCCCCCCCCCCATGGAGCCACACATACTATATCTTGTTGAACAACCAAGCATTTTATTACAGTAGGTACAGTGACTGGCCTGCCTACCTTGTGTTATTATTTATTTATTTTTCTCTAGCCCCCCACCCCTCCGCTCTTTTCCTGCTAGGTCCACATTCCTAGGTCTTTGTCTCTGCTTGGTATTTTAGAAATTTTGGGAGAGGAAGGTTGGGAGGGGGGTGGGATGTTCTAGAAGCTGGGGGCAGGGAAGGGGGTGGTCACTTGGAGGGTCAGGGGTCAGGCCAGCTCCATTTAGCTAGAGCAGCCAGATTGTCGCCAGGCCTGAGGGGGCGTGTCCATGCATCTGCCGGGGTATCCCCAAACAGGCGGCGCGTAGGCCCAGGAATTTGTGCTACCGTTGACTTCATCCCTTCCCTTCCTGCTCCCTTGTGGTGACTGTCACCTTTGGGGCCACAGGCTCCTCTACCCACACAGTCTGCTTATTATTATTTTTTCCTTTTTTTACATATTGGCTCCAAGGATCTCTCCACCCCACCCCCACTCCCCTCGCCATAGTTTTAAATTGCACTTATTTATTTTAGGGGTAGGTTGTGAGAAGAGCAGGGTTAAATTTGGTGGATTCTACTCTGTCCACCATGTGGGTGGGTTCCAGGATCAGACTCGGGTGGTCAGGTCCCTAAGAAGGCAGCACCTTAACCTGCTGAGTGGTCTCCCCAGCCCCCACCCCAGTCCTTTCAAGTAAGTCTTTAACTGTCGAATGTTCCTCCTCATGTTGATTGTGTGTCTGAAGTTCTGAACTTCAGTCTTAGAAACAACAGGTAGATTACTGTAAAACACTCTAAAAATATAATCCAATTCATAACCAGAAGAATTTAAGATTGATCTTGTTTTATGGTTCTGCAACCCTAAAATTGCATTGTCTTACATTTTAATTTAAATTAAAAATTTTTTTAATGGAAAAAAACATACATCTTAAAATGGTAATTTATTAGTTATAAGCGTGCCGAGGGTGTGTTGTGCATATGTAGATTCTGTTATTAGTCACTTGGGTGCCGATGCACCCTCCAAACCTCAGCTTGTCCAAATCCGCAGTGCATCTGGACTTGCTCCCATCCGCTGGGATGTGATTCCAGGCCGTGTTTGCTCTGGGACTCCCTTTGACTCATTTTGGAAGCATTTGGGCTCTCCTGACACCACTGCCTTCTCGGCCAGAATTTCTTTCCCGTATTTGTAGAGCCCTTCCTCTCCAGGCTTACTGTAAGGCCTGGGGGGGGTGGGGGGAACTCCTGTGCCTGGCATCGTGTAAGCTCTGTTGTAAAGATTGTAAAGGCCTGAGAGTTTCTTAACTCTTGGACAATTGTACCCTGGAGCCCAGTTTCTTATCTCAGCCCAGAATTGCCTGAAAGCTCTTTGCTTCCTGTTTTCTAGCCCCTAGACAGACTGGTTTCTGGGATTTTAAGGTCTCCTGAGGGTCTTAGCCAGAGACCCCATTTGTTTTCCAGATCAGAGGGAAGCTCAAACCAGTCAGAGGGAGCCACTGGGCAGGTGGCCCTGGCCAAGGACCCTGAGGTGTGGCTCCCTCTGTTCCTGGAGAGTGAGTGCCCTGTAGACTGGACATGGGGTGCTTTCTTTGGTGAGCCCAATAGCTGCCACAGAATTGGCTTAGAAAGGAGAAGACGGTACTGGAGAGATGGCTCTACCATTAAAGGCTAGACTCACAGCCACAAATAGAGAAAGGGGAAGATCTTTAGCCCCCTCTTTTAATTTAAAAGACAGCTTCTGCTGGGAGGTTTTCACACTTCACTGAGGAGGGGAGATGAAGGAAGGAAGGAGCGCAGAGAAGGAATACAGCAGGTCTGCCAAGTCCAGTAGAAGAGTGGCTTTGCCCCACACTGAAACTTGCTGCGGGAGTGCTCTCGATCCATTCAGGTCGGCGTCTTTTGGTTGGTTATTTAGAATTCTCTTGGGAGTTTTTATATTTAGCAGACGAGGAGGACCAGGTCGTGTCTAAAGGGTGGTGGGTGGTCTTGCTTAAAAAACGATTGGTCGCTATGGCAGCGATATCGCCACCTGGGTTAAAAAGAGATCAAAACTGCAGCCACAAACTTGATGGCATTTCCTTCTGCAGACTCCGAAAGATATCTGATCCATTTCTCTATAAGACTGAAAAGAATATGGTAAGTCTTTTCATTCTGGATGCAGAATGAGTCATCCACTTCCTTGTTAAGCTCTAGTGGGGCAGCACGTTCCTCTCCACCAAGCACCTGTAGGGGTGGCAAGGGAAGCAGCAGCCAGCCCCCTCACTGTGTCTTTCTCAGCTCCATCCACTCTGGGGACCTCTGCCTAAATTACCTTCTAGCACCCTGGCTGGGTCTGTGTGCTTCCTACAGCCTTCAAAGCTGTCCCCCAACCTTTTCTGAGCACTGGCTCTAAAACTCACGTAGTGTTTCGTCGAGGGTGGGGTAGCCAGCTCCACACAGCTTGGAGTGTCCCGCTGTGTGGTCTTGAGCGCCCCTACCACCTCCTGTCTTCACGTGGAGATTTAAGTGTTTCTGCTGCGTGTGGCAAAGAATCCAGCTTACGCGTTGATTCCCTGTGTCGCGTGTCAGCTTTCCCCCGCCCCCAGCTGCTCTTGAAATCAATCCAGCAGACATTTACTGAGAGAGGAGAGTGGCTGGTTTCCATGCTGAGTCCTCTCTCCTGAGAGCCTCTTGTCTGTCAGCAGGTGAGAGGTGTCCAGCCTCTCTCTTCCCCCAGCTCGTAGGCTCTTAGGGAAGCTGTTCTCTGGCCTGGCTGCCTCCCTGTTTCAACTCCTTGGAATAATTCGACAGAGAGAAGAAGGCCAAAAGGCAGGCTGACCTTACTGTTAGCTTTTGGCCTTAATCCCAAAGCTTCCTCCTGTAGCTTGCTGGAGTGGGCAAGAGACAGGCAAGCGCTGATCACCCTGACTGAGGGCTCAGAGGAGGGGATCTGTACTGCCTCTTGACCTTGCTTCACATAGAGTGGCCACAGAAAACCTCATTCTTTCATTCAGACAACCAATCCCAGACCAGAGAATCGTAGAACCAACTTTCTAGATCCGTTGAGACACAGGAACTCCTCCCCTTTTATGCCAGCAGACTGCCCTTTATGACCCCCGACTTTGTGGAATCTCTTGTGATTCTGACTCAAGGTGGAGTGGGATATGGCACCTGAGTGGGTTTTTTTCCCCTGGTTTGGGGTGTCAGGCATGGAGACGGTCAGTAGGCGTCACCTAGGACAGACAGTCTTGTCTGTCTCAGTGAGGGAGGAGTACACATTGTTTGAAGGAGGACTCTGGGATTTAGGATCTGGAGTTAGGACCATGCTGCCTCCCCTCTGTTCACCCCTGTCTCTGGTCCCCAGGTACTGCATCTATACTGTGACACCTGCTCCGTCCCCATCTGCAGAGAGTGCACGCTAGGCCGCCATGGAGGCCACAGCTTCGCCTACCTCCAGGATGCCCTGCAGGACTCACGGGCACTTACCATCCAGTTGCTGGCTGATGCCCAGCAGGGCCGCCAAGCCATCCAGGTCAGTTATCTACCTTGTTGACTCAGACCTCTCTTGTCCCTTCTAGCAGGCACGAGGAAGATGGGCAGGCAGATTGCACCGCTGGAGTCACAGGCTGGAAGCCTGTTGTACCCAGCAACTTTTAGGAAATTATGGCAAATTTTCCATGAATCACAAGATGAGTTTGAAAGACAAGCTCATTACATTTTGAAATATTCAGGTTGAAATTTTTTTTTTTGAGGGGTGTGTGTGTTTTGCTATAGAATTAAAACACTTCTGTGGACAGTGTGGCAGGGATTTGTTGTGCCTCGTCCTTCGCAGTGTATGGTTACAGGGGTGTAGTGTCACACCTGGCTGAGTTTGCAGGTTTGCAGACTTTAATGACTAAGTCTCTCAGTATTTGTCATTTGAGTTTATGTGTGTGACATTGGAGTAGTCTTTAAATGTGTGTGTGTGTATCTGTGTCAGGAGTGTCAGATCCTGCCACCAGGATTGGTACTTTATCTGTTTTTGCCAAGATTTTATTTTATTTCATGTGTGTGCTTGTCTGTGTGTGTGTGTGTGTGTGTGTGTGTGTGTGTGTGTGTGTGTGT
>CAJQZJ010003646.1:9898789-9909412 GCA_907164525.1 Lophiomys imhausi
TGTGTGTGTGTGTGTGTGTGTGTGTGTGTGTGTGTGTGTGTGTGTGTGTAGTGCCCTTGGAAGCCAGAAGAAGGCATTGGATCCCCCAGGAACTGGGAGTTAGAGATGGTTGAATTTGCCATGTAGGCACTGGGAACTGAACATGGGTTCTCTGCAAGCACAGCCAGTGCTCTTAAGCAGTGAGCCCTGTCCAGCCTTTTAAAATACCTGTACAACTAAGGGGCCTCATGTCCCTTGACCTGGAACTCTGGAATTTCAGGCAAGCCTTGGCCACATGAGGCCCCATCTCAATACACAGAACAGCAGAAGGCCAGCATAGTACCCCTCAGTTGCTTAAGTTATCGTATCTCCATTGTTCCACTCTGTGGCAACACATCAACGTACCCAGGTAGTCTTTTGTACTATTAGCGTTACGATTTCCCTGAGTGCTTCTTCCCTGAGGTGCCAACATAGGCCAGGAGGGAAAGTCAAGGTAAAAGGTAAGGCCAGCTGGCATTCCTGAAGCCATAACTGCTAAACTAGTTTATCTTCCACAGGAACCACAGAAAGCGATTGTCCCCAAGGATAGGAGGTTGGTGTGGCCCAGTTTTCACAGCATTCAAATGTTTACACCTGAGCTGCTGATAAGACTGGACAGAGTTCTGTGTTGCTAAAACAGGTTGTGTAGGAACCAGAGCAAGGTCATGTGTGTGAGGTCCACCCCCAGCCCCCACTGCCATGCTGAGAGCTGTTGAGCTGAGGGGACACAGCTATGTGCGGGGTAGAGTCTCTGTCTCAGTCACAAGATCGTACTTTGTGAAGTCATCGAAAAAAGTGGTCATTACTACAACAGTTTTTGTTGTTGTTTGTTTGTTTGCTTTTAGACAGTCCTGCTGTGTAGTCCAGGATGGCATGGAACATTGCCCTTGTGTGCTCCTGAGTGCTGGGGTGTAGGTGTGTGCCATTGTGCTCAAACATGTATTTTGCTTTTCTATGAGAATTGAATGCGCACATTGAATTGTGTGAGCATCCTTTGGTCCCTGAGCCCTGGAAAGATGGGTTAGCCACTGGTGCCAGATGAAGAGTTCAGTCACATGACACCAAATATTTAAAAGTCATAGTTAAGGGTTCTTGCTGCCCTCACAGAGGACTGATTTGGTTCCCACTGCCTGCATCGGATGGCATACAAAGTTGAGGGGACCCGTCTCTGTGTTCTGGCCTCTGTAAGGCACGGCAAGCATGTGGTGCACATACATGCTCATAAATAAAATGGCTCAATGATTAAGAGTATACTGGAAGCTGTGGCGTGGCAGCGCACACCTTTAATCCCAGCACTTCAAGGCCAGCCTGGTCTACAGAGTGAGTTCCAGGATAGTCAGGGCTACACAGAGAAACCCTGTCTTGGAATAAAAAAAACCAGACAAGCAACTAAAAAAGAGGATACTTACTAGTCTATATATCAGAGGACTGAATTTTAGATCCCAGAACCCACATTAGACAGCTCTTTGTAACTCTTTGATTAGATGCCCCGCTTTGGCCTTCATGAACATGTCCATACGCACATGCACATACACATATGTCTTTAAAAAGATTTACCCAGAGATAGAATGCCATTCCTAGTATGAGAGGGAAGAGAGGCATTCAATATCTCTTGAAAATACTATGTAGAATTGGAGCCCTTAGTTAGTGTATACTTAAATAGTTTTATGTGCATTGGTGTTTTGCTCACATGTATGTTAGTACGGGGCTGTCAGATCTTGGAGTTACAGATAGTTGTGAGCTGCCATGTGGGTGGATAGGAATTGAACCCGGGTCCTCTGGAAGGGCATTCGGTGCTCTTAACTGCTGACCCATCCCTCCAGCCCTGTTAATTTATATTTTAAAATTCTCTTAGTGAAATTCTGTTCATTCTTACAAAAAGTTGACACTGCTTTCGGAGAATGGCTGAGTTTTGCAGTCTGCTTTGGTACTGACGGCTGTAGGGTGGGGTGGGAGCTTTCCAGCTTCTACCAACCACTATCTTCATCTCTACACCGAACTCCTGCCCCGTCTTTAAAATTCAAGGTGTCATCACACAAACCTAGTGGTTGGTTTACCACTTCTTCTGTAGACCAGGCTGCTCTTGGTTCTGCTTTGGAGCACTGGGTTAAAGGTGGGCAGGGCGCCATATTGGTTTCTTGTGCTGAGGGTTGGAACCGGGACCTCCTGCTTAATAGCATTCAATTTTCTACTGGATTACACTCTCAGCCCTCCAGCTTTGTTTAGAAAAAAAGATTTTTTGAGCAGTTCATCCCCTTTACCCAGGAAACCAAGGTTTCTCTCTATGTTGCCTGATGCACCCCTCCCCACTCCCCTATCCTGGAGTTGTATAATCAAAGTGTAGAAAGACCTGTTGGTCACCTGCTGGACTCAGCCACGGTCGCTGATCATGTTTCTGTGATTGCATTGCTGCCAGGACTCACAGCCAGGATTTCGTCTTGTTGCGTATGAAGCTTGACTTGTCTCCCGTTTCAGGGCATTTCACTTCCTACCAGCCTTCCTGTCTGACACTGACTTTCAGAATTTGCTGGTGTTGTTTGTACTGTATTATTTTTTTGTTTTGGTTTTGGAGACAGGGTTTCTCAGTGTAACCCTGACAGTCGTGGAACTTACTCTGTACACCAGGCTGGCATGGACCTCAGCTGAGATCTTGAGGTCTGGGATTAAAAGGTGTGTGCACCACCATCCGTTTTTTTTAATCTGATTGAGTTACTTGTATGTCCATTGACTGCCAGCCAGAGTCCCTGAGTTACAACTAAGCTTCAGCCTGCCTTGAGAGACTCACAGGAAGTCCTTGAGTGAGGGTCTGGTCACCGCATTGATGCATTCAAAGGGAACCGCCATTTATGGTATTTTGTTTTTGTTTTTTGTTTCTGGAGGTATAATATTTTGGTCATGTATGTGGTTAGATTTTGTTGTTGTATATGTACGGGTGGATGTGGAGGTCAGAGAACAACTTGTAGGAGTCAGTTCTCTTATACCATGTGGATCCCAGGATTTGAGCACTGGTCTAGAAGCTTGGCGGTGAACACTTGCCCATAGAACAGAGTTCTCTCTTCTTTTAAAGCCCCCCCCCCACCCCCACCCCGTTTTTTGTTTGTTTTTGAGACAGGATTTCTCTGTAGCCTTGGCTGTTCTGGACTCTCACTTTGTAGACCAGACTGGCCTCGAAACTCACAGAGATCCACCTGTCTCTGCTTCCCAAGTGCTGGGATTAAAGGCCTGCGCCACCATGCCCAGTTGGCTTTCTGAAAATTTTTATTTTTATTTTATGGACATTGGTGTTTTGGCTACATGTGTATCTGTTGGATTGTTTGGAGCAGGAGTTACAGAGAGTTACGAGCTGCCATGTGGGTGCTGGGACTTGAACCCAGGTCCTCTGGAAGAGCAGCCAGTGCTGAGTCATCTCTCCAGCCCTGTTGATGTTTTCTTGTTTGTTTTTGTTTTCAGTTCGGTTTTTTGAGACAGGGTTTCTCTGTGTAGCCCTGGCTGTCTTGGAACTCACTCTGTAGACCAGACTGGCCTCTGCCTCCCAAGTGGTATGATTAAAGGCGTGAGCCACCATGCCTGGCAGCTGTTGCATTTTTTTTTCTCTCTTTTTTTTGGTTTTTTTCGAGACAGGGTTTCTCTGTGTAGCCCTGGCTGTCCTGGACTCACTTTGTAGACCAGGCTGGCCTCGAACTCGCAAAGATCCGCCTGCCTCTCTGCCTCCCAAGTGCTGGGATTAAAGGCGTGCGCCACCACTGCCTGGCTTGCATTTTTTTTTTTTTTTGAAAAATCACTTTAAAGATAATGATTGGTGTGCAGATGGTATTGCATTAACATAAAATATAATTTATGAAATAGGCACCTGGTACATGGAGTTTTACTAGATAACTGTGTATGTAGTGATCCATGTATCGCTGTGTTCATGTGGAGGTCAGAGGACAACTTTGTGCGATTCTCATTCCACCTCTTAGATCCTAGGATTCTAAGCAGGTTGTCAGACTCCAGCAAGCACCCTTACCTGCTGAGCTGTTCTGTTGGTCCCTTATTTGTATATTTAGAAAATAGTTTGTCTTCCCTGCTCTTGCCCCTCCCTCCTTCCTTCTTGTCCTCTTCATTCTTGTCCCAGGAGAATCAAAGTCCCAGGATCTCTACACAGAGAGATCCTGCCCTGTCTTAAAAAGGAAATTGTGTGTGTGCGTGTGTGTGTGCGTGTATTCTGATCAGCTTGTTGGCTCTGTGCGTGTTAGGGGCCCATCTGAAAAGAGAGGTGTTGATCAGTAAATTCTACCCTCGCCACTTGATTTTCTTATTTCTCCATTTTTGATTTTTTTGAGACAGGCTCTAGATGTAGCCCTGGCTGTCCTGGAACTCTATAAAGACAGGCTGGCCTTAAGCTCAGAGATCTATCTGCCCCTGGCCCTGCCCCTGCCCCTGCCTCCTCCATCTTCTAGGGATTAAAGGCGTAAGCCACTATACCTGCCTTGGGTCAGGAAGCCCGAAGTCATAAATCTTGGAAAGGGGACCCTCCCCCCAGGAGGTAATCTAGTTTAAAAACACACTTTGTAGAAACTAATTAGCTAAGGTAACCTCTGAAGGCACTTGTATGCCTATGCTTGAACACATACAATTAAAAAATAATAAAACCAAATTCTTTTTGAAAAATTAAGATGGAGGGGCAGGAGAGATGGCTCAGTGGTTAAGAGCTGTTGTTGCTTTTGCAGAGGACGCGGTCCAACCCTAGCGCTCAGGGTTGGTTCAGTCATTGTAACTCCAGTTCTAGGGATCTGATGCCCTCTTCTGACCTTTGCCAGGCAACACATGGTGGCAAAACACTCAGACATAAAATAAATCTTTAAAAAAAAAAAAAAAACAACAACAACCTTTTTTTTTAAAAAATTAAGGTGGACCAGTAACTTGAAGGACAGGAATTGGGTCTTTTCAACTTTAGGAAGAAAGTGGAGATTCCTGAGCTGAACTTGGAAAAATTTAAAGATGGCATCCCAAGCTGTGGACAGTGTGTAAGCACCCAGTCCACCCAGAGCCAGCTGTAACTAAAGCCTCACAGAGGTTGGGGCTCACGGGCAGCAGCTTGAAAGCCAGTGGGTGCTGGACCTGTAGTGCAGTCATTCGTGGCTTACGAAGTTCTGACATGTTCTCTCTCAGGAGGTGGCCTGTAGGAGTCCCAGTCACACATGGCAAGCGGTAAAAAGAAAGCACTGTGCTTTCTGGCACGAAAGAGTGTTTGTGAAAAGTAAGGCAGGGTGTGTACTGTCCACTTAGAGAAGCAGATATAACGGGTTGATGAATGCTTTCTGAGGGGAAGGGGGGCTGTAGGGCGCCTGCTCACTGCCTGCAGGGCTTGTTTCAGAGGGTGAGAATTGCAGGTCGTAGTGGTGGTGCAGAATGTCACAGATGGTAGTTTCTGTTCTTGGATCTTGCCACAATTGATAGACAAAATAAGAAATGTGAGTTGGGGACAGGTGAGACAGTTCAGTGGGAAAGGCTTTTTGCCAAGCCCAATGACTTGAGTTCTGTCATTGGGACCCACATGGCGGATGGAAGGAGGGAGAGAGGGAGAGAGGCTGACTTCCGTAGGGTACCTCAGAGCTCCATGTGTGCACACATATGTAAGTAAATAGGTAAATGAGTGTAATTAAAAAAGAGAAACTTCGTTCACATACCACGTTTATCAGCCAGGAGCTGGATCATGAACAGCGATGTCTTGACTGGCAGGTGCTTGGCTCTTTGTGTGTTTTGTCTTTGATTTCTCTCTCGTTGGCCTTTTGGCCAGGGTTTGAGAGGATTTGTGGTAAATGCCTACTTAGAAGTAGTAGGTGCTGGGATTTGAACCTGGGTTGCCTTAATATACTACAGCCCAGTTGCTGAAGACTTATTGGTTGGATTGTCTCCTACCTCTTATCTAGGGAGTCATCTGCCCAAGCAGGTGTCGTCCACCACTTCCCATCAGTTTGGCTCTTGTACGCACCATGCTTCTTGTACCGACCTGGTTGGATCATCTGTTCTAAAATGGGTTCCTCTGACAGTTGGGTCAGAATAGTTCTCCGGTGTCTCAAAGAAATCCTTGCTTTTTTGAGACACTTCATGTAATATTAATGAACACACTAGGCTTCTGTCTAAATTAATTTTTTATGAACAATATGTCTGATTAAGCCGGCTGATGTACTGGGGCGGGTACTGTAAGACGCAGGGCCCCTGACTGACTGCAGGGTGTGATTGATGATCTTCTTAGGTTAGATAAGGTGATATTCCCAGAGTGCACATCCGTGTTGGTTCATCTTGGGTTAGGGGAGATCGCTGACAACAGGTGCAAATGTGATGGAGAAGCCACTAACCTGCCTTGCCTCCCTGCCACGAGAAGGACATCCCTGGCCTGCAGGATTTTCCTCCAGGTGTTGGGGTGGTTAAGTCCAGGAAATCTGCAGCAAGCCCGGAGATGTAGACTTTATACTTCTGACGTTCATTCCAAGTATTTGGCACAAGCCCAGCTATGCTGGTCACCCTGTTCTTAGGATTATCCCTTAATAGTTTGACACTCACCAGAGGTGCCACTTCTGAGACAGAGAGGCTCAGCTCTTGCCAGCAACTCTCAGTTCCACATCACCAGGTCCCAGCGCTGTGGTCCGATCATGAGCCCTGCGGTGTCTCAGAAGCTGCTGTACATGGGTAAGACATGAGATCTTCCACGGCTCAAGGTTCTGCTTGCCTTTCCAGCTGAGTATCGAGCAGGCACAGACCGTGGCAGAACAGGTGGAGATGAAGGCGAAGGTGGTCCAGTCGGAGGTCAAGGCTGTGACAGCCCGCCATAAGAAGGCTCTGGAGGAGCGTGAGTGTGAGCTGTTGTGGAAGGTAATGGGGTGCACATCTCCCCCCAACCGACTTCCCCGAGCCTGGCCTGCACAGAACTCTAGCTTCATTTCAAGATCTGAGGCCCAAGCTCTAAGTTTAGAAACAGTTGGTAATTTTCCAAAAAGTTTGGGGTGGGAGTGTCCTGGAATGCTGAGTATCACTGGTGTAGCAAAACAAGAAACCCTTTCAGAAGCGCCCGGGTAGCCAGGAAGGGAAGGGACAGAGCTCAGGTTTTCTGTTGCTCACCCTGGAAAGGAAGCAGACAAGGAGACAATCAAAACTCTTGTTAGCTGAGGGGTGGGTGGGAAACAGTCCTCATTTTGGGTGTCCCGGCTGGCTGTACTTTCTGACCCCACATGGAAAGCCTCCACTTGGGAGGGGTGTGTTTATACGTGTATGCTTTCTTCCTGTTGAAGGCAAGGAAGAATCACCGAGCACACTGGTGGGCTGTCAGGTAAAAGTCAGCTGAGAAGACTCCCTGACCAGCCTGTACCAGCACCTTAGCCTTTCTGATTGTGTGTCCCCCACCCAAGGAAAAGGGCCAGCCATGGCTACCTGTGGGCTGGTAACTCAAGCCAACTCTTGGGCTGTTCTGAACACAGGGTTGGACAGTTGACTTGTAAGAGGCTTCTTCTGTCAGTCAGGTGGCTTGTTTTGATCCAGCAGTATGGTAGGGATAGCAACCTAGTTCCCAGAAAAAGACCCTTAAAATTAATCTGTTTTTAAAGACTTCTCTTGTAGCCGTTCCTCTCTTTCCTAACTTTTATCCCCCTGGTTTCACTCTCTATCACTAGATAGGAGAGAAAGGAGAGGAGAGAGAAGGAACTCTCCCTGAATCTAAATATATTTTTTTTATTTTTCTTTGAGCACAATTTCTAACAAACCTCTACCAACCCCACCTATGGGGCTCTGACATTTATCTCAAAGTCTTTTTTTTTTTTTTTTTTGGTTTTTTGAGACAGGGTTTCTCTGAATATCTCTGGCTGTCCTGGACTCGCTTTGTAGACCAGGCTGGCCTCGAACTCACAAAGATCCGCCTGCCTCTGCCTCCCAAGTGCTGGGATTAAAGGCGTGCGCCACCACCGCCCGGCTGGGGCTCTGACATTTATATACCCTCTGAAAAGTTCCCAGAATTCCAAAAGTCATACAATCGAAGACACTCTCTGTGCCTGGCAAAACCATGCCAGCTTGTGGTGGCGCACGCCTTTAATCCCAGCACTCTGGGAGACAGAGCCAGGCGGATCACCGTGAGTTCGGAGGCCAGGCTGGTCTTCAGATCGCGCTCAGGACACCCAGAACTGTTACACAGAGAAACCCTGTCTCGAAAAACTAATTTAAAAAGAAGAAAATTAATTTATTTTTAAATCCATGCTTCAGAAAAGTTGGCCTGTATTCCATAATTGGCATTCTGTAGGTTTTAGCTTAGGAGGGGTTGGGTGGGACTTGTTTAGAATAGGGGACTATTAGGATTTGCGCGGGGTTCTCGCACAATCTGCCCTCTCTGCTTAGTTCTAAGCTTCTGTCCCGTTTCCTCTCTCCCTTCTCCAGGTGGAGAAAATACGCCAAGTGAAGGCTAAGTCTCTGTACCTGCAGGTGGAGAAGCTTCGTCAGAACCTCAACAAGCTGGAGAGCACCATCAGCGCTGTCCAGCAGGTGCTGGAAGAGGGCCGTGCCTTGGACGTCCTGCTGGCCCGCGACCGGATGCTGGCCCAGGTGCAAGAACTCAAGACCATCCGGAGCCTCCTGCAGCCCCAAGAGGACGACCGAGTCATGTTCACACCCCCCGACCAGGCACTGTACCTTGCCCTCAAGTCTTTTGGCTTTGTCAGCAGTGGGGCCTTTGCCCCGCTCACAAAGGCCACAGGAGATGGCATCAAGCGAGCCCTTCAGGGTAAGGTGGCCTCCTTCACTGTCATGGGCTATGACCACGATGGTGAACCGCGCCTCTCAGGAGGTGACCTGATGTCCGCTGTGGTCCTTGGCCCTGACGGAAACCTGTTTGGTGCAGAAGTGAGCGATCAGCAGAATGGGACGTACGTGGTGAGCTACAGGCCCCAGCTTGAGGGTGAACACTTGGTGTCGGTGACACTGTACAACCAGCATATAGAGAACAGCCCCTTCAAGGTGGTGGTCAAGTCAGGCCGCAGCTATGTGGGCATCGGTCTCCCCGGGCTGAGCTTTGGCAGTGAGGGTGACAGTGAGGGCAAGCTCTGCAGGCCCTGGGGCGTGAGTGTGGATAAGGAGGGCTACATCGTCGTGGCCGACCGCAGCAATAACCGAATCCAGGTGTTTAAGCCCTGTGGCTCCTTCCACCACAAGTTTGGTTCCCTGGGTTCCCGGCCTGGGCAGTTTGACCGACCAGCCGGGGTGGCCTGTGACGCCTCCCGCAGAATCGTAGTGGCCGACAAGGACAATCACCGCATTCAGATCTTCACCTTTGAGGGCCAGTTCCTCCTCAAGTTTGGTGAGAAAGGAACCAAGAATGGGCAGTTTAACTACCCTTGGGATGTAGCAGTGAATTCTGAGGGCAAGATCCTGGTTTCGGACACCCGAAATCACCGCATCCAGCTGTTTGGACCCGATGGGGTCTTCCTGAATAAGTATGGCTTCGAGGGGTCTCTCTGGAAGCACTTTGACTCTCCACGGGGCGTGGCTTTCAACCAGGAAGGTCACCTGGTAGTCACCGATTTCAACAACCACCGACTTCTAGTCATTCACCCCGATTGCCAGTCTGCCCGCTTCTTGGGCTCAGAGGGTACCGGCAATGGGCAGTTCCTGCGGCCACAGGGTGTAGCTGTAGACCAGGAAGGGCGGATCATTGTGGCCGATTCCAGAAATCACCGGGTGCAGATGTTTGAGGCCAATGGTAGCTTCCTGTGCAAGTTCGGGGCTCAAGGCAGTGGCTTTGGGCAGATGGACCGCCCCTCGGGTATTGCCGTCACCCCGGATGGATTGATCGTTGTGGTGGACTTTGGCAACAATCGAATCCTCATCTTCTAATCAAGTCTTCTGGGTTTCTGTGTTTAGGGTGTGCATGTGTGTGTGTCTCGTTCTTGAATCTGAAAGAAGAAATCGTCTCAGGGATATTTCTTTTTCTTTTTTTCCCTATATCTTTTTTTTTGAAGAGAACAAAAGTACAACATTGCTGAAAGTCCTACCTCATCATTTTTTTGTTGTTGTTGTTTTACAGATGAATGTAATTCTCTTTTAAAGTGCAGGGATTGAGCCTGTAAAGTGATAATTTCTATCTACCTCAAATCTTTGCATTTCCTTCTGTACCAGCCCTCTTTGCTCCTCCATGGAGTTCTCATTCCCTTCCCTCTCAAGGGCATGGAGGGTACAGTCCAGCATTCCTGCAGCCTTGAGGGCACTGGAAGCATATGGTGGGGTGCATTGTAGATTGAGCCAAGGAAACCCAAAAACTACTAAGTAAAAAAGAAAAGTATAAGATGTTGGAAAGATAGGATTTAAAATTCATAATTCTAGTGTATTTGTGTTCTTGAGAATACTGTTTATGTGGAGTTAGATTGTGTATGGTTTGACCGTTTTTTTTTTTTTTTTTAATGCTGCAACAGAGAGCTATCCTCTGTTCTCGAGTTACCTCAGTGTGTCTGACATCTTTATCCCTAAGAGATGTGTCTGTGGCTTGCTAGCCAAGAAAAGCAGACCATTCATATTTTAGGGTATTTTATCTTTATTGCTGTTCAGGAAGGTGTGTGTGTGTGTGTGTGTGTGTGTGTGTGTGTGTGT
>CAJQZJ010003646.1:9909422-9933460 GCA_907164525.1 Lophiomys imhausi
GTGTGTGTGTGTGTGTGTGTGTGTGTGTGTGTGTGTGTCTGTGTCTGTGTGTCTGTGTGTGTCTGTGTGTGTGTGATTCAAAGCCATCTTCGCCTGAGGAGAAAAGCTGGGCCTGACAGGTGACATCCCAAGGGAGCTTTTCTTCCCAGTTTGCTTTCTAAATAGATTTAGCTCAGGACTCTCAGTTGAAAGTGTTCTCAGAAGTTAAGTGTCCATGTTTTGTTGTTTGTAAACACTTAGATATAAGGAAATAAGTTGACCTTGTTCTCAGAGAGAGGCTTTTCAAATGTGGACCGGGGTGCCACAGAAGTGGAGGGTGCTGGATAAGCCAGGAACCCCCACATCAGGGACTGGTCAGGAGGGCAGGGGATCCCGTCCCAAGAGAGACCGTTCTGCAAGAGTACGTAAGGGATAAACTTGTATTTGAAAAGCACAATTTTTTTCCTGCTTTGGAAGTTCAGGGAATATAGAATATTTGAATGGCAAGTAGAAGCACCCTATCCCGACCCCTTGGCTCAGGTCTCTTTCTCAGGATCCTTGTACCTGAGTGGAGTGGGACTGCAAGGTTGACACAAACCCCACTCCCTCCCCCAAAGGCTTTTGAATGTAACAGATTTGTTAACCAAATCACCCCAACAGGAAGTGCAGGACACAGTATATATCCTTTTTTAAACCCGTACCAAAGAATAGACATGTGGGGGATGTGGCTCCCGTGCCACTTGAGGACTGGTGAAGTGTAAGCTACAGATTGGGCCAAAGCCACCGACCGTCTGAGTTGAGTATGGTGACTGCCGAGCCTCTGTTTCTCCCTCAGTACTGAGTTCAGATGCAAAAGGGGCTCTCGAATTGCTGGCTGAGGACAGAAAACTTCCTGAAACAGACCAAAAGACCAGTTTCTGCCCGCAATGGATTTGATTTTAAAAGAAAGTTGGTAATTGGAAGGATTCACCTTGTGTCATCCCAGAGCAAAAGGTGATGATGGGAGCAGTGGGGTGGGTTAGTCAGATTGCTTTGGGACATTTAGTTTGCCACCGTGAACGTTCATTCGCACAACTTCAGTTTCAGGATTTCGAAGTGGTCCAAATGGGGAAGCAGGTGCAGGAGTTGGTCGGTCTCAGCAGGGAGAATGTTGCAAAGAGCCCTAAGGTAGCTTCAGCTGCTGATCCCCGCCTCAGGTTCCTGGGGACGCAAAAGAGAGGGCCACTAAGTGAGAAATCTTATTCGGTCGGTACACTTTTTTGTTTTTAAATTTTAATAGTGGATCCTTCCCCAGTTCATATTCCTTTAACCTATATTATGTCCCCTGAGTGTTAAGCTGGTTCGTTTATAGAACAGAGTAACTGGGAGGCAGTCTCCCCACCCCCCAATCTGCCCAACAGATTGCCCTTAACACTCAGTATAACTGGATTTACATCCTTAACAATGATTCTAATTGAAGAAATGAATCTTGTTAATAATCTCAGAAACCTGATTTTAATTGTGGAAGGGGGAAAAGGCTTTTTCAATGCTGTTTAAGTTCTATTCATTTTCATGTTCCTCTTTACAGCTCCCCTGTGGCAGGAATATTGGCTGTTCAGTGAGAAATTTTCTTCTGGTGAATAACATTTAAAAAAAACCATTTTACTTAGGATTTGATTGTACAGCCTACGTTCCCACCTCGTGGCTGACATGGTTGGGTCTTAATGAGTACATGGGTAGACCAATGCTGGCTTAGAGCAAAGTGGGTGTGTCTTGGAGGCTCATGGGTCTTTCTGTATCCAGAATGTCTAAGCAAAGTGGTCATATTTGAGGAACTTTTGTTTTTAAACCAAGTGGCCATTTGTAGCTGCCTGAGATCGACTTCTGGCCTGTGAGGGAGTTGGTGCTAAGCACTTTGGAGAGTGTTTATTGTATAATGTGGACTGTTCCATATCATGATACAAGCCATGTTTGGAGCACACCTGTTTCCCCCTCTGAAGCAGTGCATAGGTACGACAGGAAAAAGACATCCTGGGTACTGTGAAAAAGTGAAGGGTGGGAGACAGACGATTAGGTCGTTACGTATATCAACCTGGTCAGGTGGCAGGAGCTGGAGAGAATGGGGTTTGGGGAGGTCCCCGTTGGAAGCAAACTATCCAAGTTTGAGTATTAGACGCCTGGTTGCCACCTGCTTAATATTCCAAAAGTATAATCTAAAAATAGTCACTAATCTCTGACTTTGTGCCCAAGAAGCCACCCTGTCAGTCTCCAAACCTGTGCTCTCCTGTGGCTGGCAGGTGATGCCTCAGTTTGACTTGGAGCCTGGTGTGGTCATCCGGGCTGTCCCCAAGTGCAGCAGAACTTCCTCAATCACTACCCTTTTTAAGTCTAACTTATCTGGGGAAACACACAAAGGTGCCCTAAACAGGATTGGACTTAGTGTTGGGCCACAAAGTTGTCGGGTGGAGGGCACTTTGAGGTATAGCTCAGTCTGTCTCAGTGTAGTTAAGCCAAACCAAAGCCTTAGTACTTTGAGTTGGGAAGTCTTTTAAGCTTGAAGCAGCACAAACTGTTTGTCTGAGTGTTGTCTGGGGTTTGGAAGATTCTAGAGTCGGTGTGTTCTGGTAGGTAGTAAAAGGTATGCCAAAGTTTTAGGCCTGTTTTTCCTATTGTTTAAGAAATTATATATATATATATATATATATACATACACACACACACAGAGGTGCCAAAACGTATTTATTTAGAACATCTCTCCTAAGGTTCTGACAGTCTGGGGCTGTATGAAGGTTGGCATCATCAGCTGGCACATCTGTGCCTAGTTACATAGGGCTGGGGCTCTCTGGCTTCCTGGACGAAGGTCGGCGTCATCAGCTGGCATATCTGTGCCCAGTTACGTAGGGCTTTGACTCTCTGGCCTCCTGTGAGCCAGGGTGATTCATTTATTAGATTTTCTACCTCACTTTTGGCAAAAAAGTCCTCTACCTCATGTCAGCACTGATGGATGGGTCTTGAAAGGGATAGTGTTAATCCAGCGGGGAGTAGGCAGACTGGGAAGCTGTCTCTAGAAGGCCGTGTTCACAAATCCAGAACTGATTTCTTCCAGTAGAGAAATACTTGACCCTGAACAAGACAAGTCCGGTCAGTCGTTCATCCAAGTAGTTCTCAGCCAGTCTTGCCTGCCACAAACCCAGCTCTTCATACCTTGTTAGGAACTGCTGTCTGACCTGATGGAGTGCTTCACTCGAATAAAGGCCTTTAGGTCTCTCTTCTCTTCAAGAGAAAGCTGTTTTATTTGTTAGGAATGTCCGCAAGCATGCCCTTTTTAGTGGGAACCCTAAAGGTCTAGTGGGAGCATCAGGTATTTGAAGGGAAGATGAACCTCTGACTTCATGATTGTATTTGAAGCTGTCCGCGCCTAGCAGGATGTCCGTCACCATGGTGCAGCTTTTTTCTCTCTGTAGCGGTGACGTGTGCATTGCTCTTTGTTTTGATTTGCTCTTCCTACCAAAGGCAACACTTTGACCCCCACCCGCCTTTTTTTTTTCTTGTTTGTTAAATACTTGATAAATTTGAGAAGCACATTATCAGGAAATGCTGTCCTGCTAACCTTCTACCTCTGTAAGTCCCCGGAAAGCTTCTGGTCTACGTCCTGAAGGCCGCTGGAGTAACCGGGTTTTGGGTTCATAAATAAATATCACCGTGAAGAAATACCTCAATAATGTCTATTTTTAAAACTGGTCTTACGGGTTAACAATCCAGCCCGCTGGGCTGTTTTCCATCATCATTTAACCAGTAATGGTTCTAAATGTTTTTTTGTGTATCCACATGGTCTTAGACCTCCTTTTTAATGATTGTATTAACTTACGAGCTCAGGTCGTATCTTAAAGCTATCTCAGAGCACACTGGCTGAACGTT
The DNA here is from genome assembly GCA_907164525.1 of Lophiomys imhausi. Lineage (NCBI taxonomy): Eukaryota > Metazoa > Chordata > Mammalia > Rodentia > Muridae > Lophiomys > Lophiomys imhausi. The sequence goes on from CAJQZJ010003646.1 coordinate 9,913,299, forward strand.
GGTGCTCAGGCAGCAGCGCATTTTCTTTCTTTATAACCAGCTTTGCAATGGTTCTTCGTGTTTCTGGCTGTCTGTAGTTGTCCTCCTTTAGAGGGAGACTGTTCACATGTATGGGACTTCCTTTTTTTTTTTTAGGGTGGTAAAATGTCTTTCCCCCTTTTCCCTTTACATCGATGCCGGTGAGGGTGGGTGGTTTAGCAATGTTTAACTAGCATGTTACATGTAGTTGTGGGTGGGAGGGTTGTTTGGTTTTGTTTTAATGGATCTTGTTTAATACTATCCATTAGCTCTCATGCCTGGTAAGCAAAAAAAAAAGCTTTAATTTTATGTAACTATAATAAATGACTCTGTGTCTTTTTTTTTTTTTAAGTGAATACATTGCTAGGTGGGATCCACAGAGGCATGCTGCCTGGTGTTCAAGTGACTAAGTTAAGTCTTACTCTCACCAGCCGATTGAAGGAACATTCTGCCTCCCCCACGAGCCCACCTGGGATTCCAGCTGCCTCTGCTGCCACTTTTGGAGCCGATGTGACTATTCACAGCTCGTCAAGGCAGGAGGTGGCTAGGGGACTTTGCCCCTAACCTCAAGGCAAAAGTGTGGTTTTATTATTATTCTCTTTTTGCAAGCCCCTTTTCTCCCCCTTTTTGGGCTTTTACCTTTAAAACCTGAAATGTTACTATTGCCAGCCGCAGGCATGACAGGCAATGAGCAGGCGAGGAGCCAGTGGAGAAGCGTTCCAAACCTCCAGTGAGCTAACAGGCTTCTGAATGTATCTCTGGATCACAGAGGAGGCTGGGGAAGTAGCAAGGAGATGCTGTATCAGCTACTGCAGCCTTAAAACAAAGCCGGTGTCTCTTTGGACTTTAAAATTGTTCCTATGCAGCTTATTTTATTTTTGTTTAATCAAATAAACAGAGGGTTTTCCCGTGAAAATTGTGTCTGTGTGATCTTTCCATGTGAATGAGGTGTGGGTGCAGGCACCATTCTGTGGAGGGGAGACTCCGCGCTCCAACTGTCCCTCGATTCTGCACGGGCACATGTGCTAAACTGGGTGTTGTTAGTAAATTTTTTTTTTTTTTTTTAAGAAAAAACAAAACAGGCTAGGGGGTGGTCAGACTGCAGCTGGCTGGTAGAGGTGCTTGCCACCAAGTTTGATGGCAGGAGTTCAGTCCCTGCCACTCTGCTAGTCCCTACCTCCATGTTCATGCTGTGACACGCCCACACTCATGAGTGAACGGCTCTATTTGTCTATTTAGATTTAAAAACGGGCTCTATAACCCCAGTCTTAGTGCTCCCACGGAGAGAAAGGAACAGATGTCTCTCCAGGGGGGACTGGACCACGTGACTCACCAGCTGCCGCTGCCTCCTCCCTTTTTTTTCTGGCGGCCTTTTCACTTCATGTTGGTCTGATGGAGAAGGATCGTGTGAGGGCTAAGCTGTAGCCCCAAGGAAAGTAAACAGCTCACCCTGATTGTGGGGGCAGGGAGGCAGGGACTTGGTAGAATGAGAACTTGGAGATCTACGGGGTAGGCACATGCCTGTAATCCCAGGAAGGCCGAGGCAGGAGGATCATGAGTTTGAGGCCAGCATGGGCTGTATAGTGAGGTTCAACTTCAAAAAGCCAAACAATTGGAAAATGGTTGAGAAGCCGGAGAGATGGCTCCGCAGTTGAGCGAGTACGGGATGCTTTTGCAGAGGACCCAGGTTGGGTTCTAAAATCAGTACCCGAGGATGTGATGCCTCTTCTGGCCTCTGGCCACCTTGGCACACGTGGTACACAGACAGACATGGATGTAAAACACCCACACATACAAAGCTTGGTGTTTTTTTGTTTTGTTTTTTAAGCCAAGCCCTGTGTGGTTCTTAGCTTGCTTTGGAACTTACTTTGAGTGGGGCGAAGTCTTAACGTGATTGTGTTTCTCAAAATAAGTAATGGAGGTTCTCAGAGACTGGAGATTACCCACTCGTCTGAATACTCTGCATTTTTCCTAAAAGTGTTGTGATTTGTCAATTTCCTTAGGTGGCCAGAGTGGAGAACTCTTGACATTGAACACCTGCTGAGAGCGATCGGGTCATTTCTGGAAAGCCCTGTGACTTCATGGATAGACTCAGCATATAACTGGGCACAGTGGGAGACTGTCAGAGGTGCAGGTGGGGAGGAAAAGTTCCTCATTTTCCTAAGGCCCAGGAGCAGAAGTTGATAAAACAAGTGAGAACACAGTTCTGAAGGAAAGACTGAAGTTCACAGGCTGGCGAGACGGCCCAGCCGGCAAAGGTGATGGCCGCCAGGCCTCAAAGAGCTGCGATTGGTTCTTGGGACCCAGGCGATAGTTTGTCCAAGTGCTGTGGCATGTGTATGTTCATACAGGTTGGCTGGTTTGTTTTTTTTTTTTGGTTTTTCGAGACAGGGTTTCTCTGTGTAACAGCTCTGGCTGTCCTGGACTCGCTTTGTAGACCAGGCTGGCCTTGAACTCACAGTGATCCACCTGCCTCTGCCTCCCAACTGCTGGGATTAAAGGCGTGCGCCACCATGCCCGGCTTTGGTTTGTTTTTCAAGACAGGGTTTCTCTGTAGCCCTGAGTGTCCTGGAACTCAGAGATCCACTTGGCCTCTGCCTCCGTGGGCCACCAGCACTTAAGACACTTTTCTTTAATACATATTCCCACCGTCTCTGGCCTAGTGAGTGAGGGGCTGAACTGATGATACCTGGGTAGCAGGTCCCTTTCTAAAAGTCAACCCCCAACCCTCAATAATGAATACAAACCGAGTATTTCACAAGGAAAATGGAGGAGAGGTCGGAACCCTTGTTTCTTGCTGGCTGGTGCTAAACCAAACACTTGAACACAGTTTATCAGTTGCTCCTGGTGAACATAGCACTGTTTGTGGCCAAGGGAACTGCACACCTTTATAGAAACATCGGTTTGGGAATTTTCCTACCACCGTTTCTGATAACCAGGAAGTACAGACAGGAAGGAATGTATTGAAAGGGTGGGATAGCCCAGTAGAGTGTAATGAAGTGTTAGATGTTATGATAAAAGGATGAATCTACCATCAGTGAATTGAGTTCAGATTGTGTATCAGGAGGCAAACACATGAGATGTGACTAGGTAGTGAGGGAGGCCACTGAGTCTGGCCCGTCCTCTAACCTGTTTGCTAATGATCAGAAGCATGTTGGTCGTCTTGAGTTCTTGCTATTGATCCAGGTGAGTACAATTCAGCCACGCCATCTCCCAGGACCTTCAGAAAACTGGCATTTTCAGTTATGGAGGGAGAGCATCCCTAGAGTTGCTTTGTCACATTTCACAAATTAACTTGGTATGAAACCCAGGGCGTTGTGCATGCTAGGCAAGGACTTTTTTTTTTTTTTTTTTTTTTTTAAGTGATATTCATTTACCGTGGGTATGTGCTGGGGGAGTGCGTCTGCCACAGTAAACCTCCAAATGGTTGGGACAGCTTCGGTTCTCTCCACCACAATGGCCCAAGGGTTCTAAGGTCAGACTTGAGAGCAAGCGCACTGAGTTCTCCCACCCGGTCCTTATTTTGTGTGTGTTTGGGTGAGCTCAGATTGTCAGTACAAAATAGCTGTTCTATATAAAGCAATTTAAAGTAATTGTCTTCAGGAGTGTCAACAGGATGTCCAGAAAGGGTAAAAGTGCTGCCGAATGTACACACACTTCTACTGGAATGCACACACCACCCAAGTGCCTGGATCTGAGGAAGCCAAAATGGAATGCTCTTCAGCCTTGGATTCTTGATTCCCCTGCATCAACCTCCCAGGGATGGTATTAAACTTGTGCCCCCCCAACTCCCAGTGTGAAAACGGGACACTTTCAGAAGAAAGTAGTTGGGATGAGCCCTTTTGGGGACATGGCTAAGGAAGCTGGGAGTCCATGTATTATTGACAGATGTGAACATGGCATTGTCAGAAGTCAGCCATGCTGAAGTTGGGTCTTTCAGTTGCCTGTTAAGTCCTGTAATGTAAACGTTAATTTTCTGCTCTGTTATCCCTCTTGGGGCCTGCTATGTGGCTTAAGAGCAATTTATTTTTCTTGGGTGGAAGAGTTTCTGGGGGTTTCACTGGAGAGATGTCAGGTTTTTTTTTTTTTTTGGTTTTTCGAGACAGGGTTTCTCTGAATATCTCTGGCTGTCCTGGACTTGCTTTGTAGACCAGGCTGGCCTCGAACTCACAAAGCTCCGCCTGCCTCTGCCTCCCAAGTGCTGGGATTAAAGGCGTGCGCCACCACCGCCCGGCGAGATGTCAGTTTTTATTTCAGTGAAAAAGGCTGGGTTTTGGTTATCCTATTCAAGAGCCCCATTTCTGCTAATACTTCAAAAAGGCTTTTTTTTTCTTTAAGCATTTACTTAGGACTAAGTTAGCTGAGGCTAGCCTGCAAATTGTAGTTTTTCATTAGAAGACCATTCTGCATAAAGCAGGTTGAATAGATGAATCATTGATTATATGCCCATAGCTGGTGTAAGAGATCTTGGTAAGAGCTGGGTAGAGTTTGTAGGCACTGAACTGGACCTTCAGTCTGGACTCTTAAAGATTTGGGATTTGCCCAGCGTGGTGGCACACGCCTTTAATCCCAGCACTTGGGAGGCAGAGGCAGGCGGATCATTGTGAGTTCGAGGCCAGCCTGGTCTACAAAGTGAGTCCAGGACAGCTAGAGCTATTTATTACACAGAGAAACCCTGTCTTGAGAAACCTAAATAAATAAATAAAAATAAAAAAATTTAAGATTTGGGATTTTGGTTTGGATTCAGCTTGGGCCCACAGCTCTAAGGACTAACAGGACATGAGTGTCGTCCTCTTAATGCAGTTGTAGGGCAGGTACCAGCACGTTGAGGTTCCAGTTGCTTCCTATTGTGGGACAATAGGATACCCCCATGGTACTAGGGAGACAGACCAAAGTACAGATACCACCAAAGTCCAACTTGGTGAAGCGATTGAGTTTTACTGAGGTTACTTACAGGAATGTGGGTGAGGGGTTACTTACAGGAGCAGAAGTGACTCAGACAACTGTGTCATGAGGCGCCCATCCCAGCATGAGTGACAGCATTCAGAAGCTGAGAAGCCTAGAGCACCGCACAGCCTGCGGGCAGCTCAGCAGGTTAGAGTTGTTCTTTCCAGGCGCCTGGGTTGATTCCTATCTCTTCCAGGCAATTCGCCTAGTTTCTGCTGCTTCCAGGCACCGTGTCTGGTCTCAAAGTCGTCTTGGAGCTTTTCTCCTCTTGAAGTTCAGCTTGTCTGAGTCCTGGCCCCTTATGAGCTGGGCAGGGAGAGGAGCCTGGTGGATCTGGCCAGTTTTAGAGCTCTCCTGAAGAACTTTGTTGTTGAGCTCCCCTGCAGGGCAGAAAGTTTGCCCCTGGAGACTTACACAACACTACCTTAAGAATGCACAGCCGTCAGACATCAGGGAGGCATGAGGAGATGGAAATACCAGAAAAGTAAAGTATATGTATGACAGTGTCGCAATAACCGGGAACTAGGAATGATGGTGCACACCTTGAGTCCCAGCACTGGGCTGGTACATGCACACAGGTGGATCTACTCTCTCTGTAGACCAAGCTGGCCTTTAACTCAGAGAGTTCCAGCACAGTAAGGGGACACGGTGAGGCCCTGTCTCGAAACAAAACAGATAAATCAGGTCTCTCCCCTCACCTTCAGAAGTGCCCAAGAGAAGTGAGGGTATCTGGAAGCCACCCACCCCTTGAGGTTTGCCATCCTGTTACTTTCAAGAAAGGACTTACACGTACTTTATCAGTGCCGCTTTTATTGTTTCTGTGGCGTGTGAGTGTGTGTGCATGCATGCCACAGAGGCCATGTGGCAAGCAGGAGACAACTGTCAGAAATTGAGTTTCTGTCCCCCATGGGATCTGGGGATTCAAGCCCAGATGCTCAGGCTTGCACTTTTATCCCAATGGTCCCACGCAGTAGTGTTTTTTTAGATTTTCATGTAACTTTTCCCCCTTGTTTGTGTCTCCACTTCCCTCTTCCAGGATAATTGTCAAACCTTAGCCCAAAACACACAGGATGCAAGCCTAGGACTGATTCTCAAGCTCTTTGCTGAGGTTTGTGGACGAAGACTCTAGGTTGAGAGAGAAGAGTCTAGAAAAGAGTGAAATGGAGTTCATTGTGGGGGTGTGTGTGGACATTTCATTTGGCACCAGTAGCCCATAGGGTTCTGGATGGCAAGGGTTTTGGGGGCTTAAACTTGCTCAGCATCTTGGCTTTAAGATGCGGAGTAGTTAGCAAGAATGGGCGTGTCAGGTGCAGGAGCCCAGTGTGCTAGGTGAAAAGGCAGAGACAGGCCTGGAGGGAAGACTGCTGGAGAAGAGGCATCCCGAGAGCAGAGCTTTTTGGTAGGGACCAGGTGGGGGTTGAAGGTCCAGTTGGAAGACTGGTTCTAATTCAGAGATCAGTAGCTTGACTTGGGTCAGACAGGGCCTGAGTCCAGCTGTGTTCCTGACGCTATCCAGTTCTACGGAATGAAGGGAGACTGTTTCTCACCCTGTATGTGTCATCCAATCTCAGGACGCTGTGGGCTTGATGTGGTCCTGTAGCCTCCTACTAGGTCTAAACCTATCTACATTTGGGGTTTACGTTTCTTATCTTCTAAGTAAACCACAAGATTTGGCCCAAGCCACTAAACCCTGCCCTGGTTTACTGTGATAGAGTTCACCCAATCCAATCTGCAAGCCTTCCTGGCAGCTCTTATAGCGCACAGTGGGGGGTGGTAGCCATTGTGACAATGTCAGCTGCCTGAAGAAAAATAATGTCTTGCTTAAGGTGTTGGTGATGGACGGCTCACCAGCAGTGGGGCTACACACTTCCACAAGGCGGCAGTCTTTTGTTGAGATGGGGAGATAGAGTATCCTTGTGTAGCTGCGGCTAGTTAAACCCAAGACCCTAGAGTGCTAAGAGTACAGTTGTGCCCCTCCTGATCAGGAAGCATCTTTAAAAAATATTTTAAAAATTGGTGTATGTGTACACTTACGTACAGATTCCATGGAGGCCAGAAGAGGGAATTGCATCCCCTCAAGAGCTGGAGTTAGATGCATTTCTTTCAGCTGCCTGTCGTGGGTTCTGGGAACCAACTCAGGTCCTCTGGAAGAACTGACAGTGGTCTTTTAACTGCTGAGTCTCCTCTGAAGCCAGGAATCCATGGAGTGAGGAGATAGAGGCAGGAAAATGGGGATCATATACACACATGGCCATTTTTCCTCGGATGGTGTAGAACCCAGGGATCTGAGCCTACTAGGCATGTACTCTGCCACTGAGCTCCTCCGCCAGCACTCAAATAATCATTTATTTATTTGTTTGTTTGTTTATTGTATTTAACATATATGAGAGCTTTATCTACATGTATACCTGCAGGCCAGGAGAGAGCATCAGATCCCAGTATAGATGGTTGTGAGTCACCATGTGGTTGTTGGGAATTGAACTCAGGACCTCTAGAAGAGCAGAGAGTGCTCTTAACTACTGAGCCTTCTCTCCAGGCCCCCCTTAAAAATTATTTATTTTTGTTTTGTGTACATTGGTGTTTTGACTAGATGTATGTCTGTGTGAGGGTGTTGGATCATTTGGAACAGGAGTTACAGGCAGTTGTGAGCTGCCATATGGGTACTGGGATTTGAACCCCGGTCCTCTGGAAGAGCAGTCAGTGCTCTCAACCGCTGAGCCATCTCTCCAGCCCCTGAATACCCTTTCTGTGAAGAAAAGTTGAGAGGGCAGGCAAAATGGCTCTGCAGGTAAAGGTGCCTGTGGCCAAACCAGACATCCTAAGTTTGGTTTCTGAACCCACAGGATGAGAGGAGAGAAGGAAATCCCGGAAGTTGTCATTTGGCCTCCACTGGTGCAACCATGGCAAGTGCAACACTATCACACATACATACATGCTAAATAAATAATTATTTTAAAAGTTTTCTTTTGAGATAGGGTTTTACTGTGTAGACCAGGCTGGATTTGAAGCTATACAGATTTGCCTGTCTCTGCTTCAAGAGTGCTGGGATTAAGCCGGGTGTGGTGGTGCACGCCATTAATCCCTGTACCAAGGAGGCAGAAGCAGGCCGATCTCTGTGAGTTCCAGGCTATCCTGGTCTACAAAGAGAGTTTCAGGATAGCCAGAGCTGTTATACAGAGAAACCCTGTCTCGAGAAAATAAACAAGAGTGCCGGGATTAAAAGCATGCCGCATGCCGCATGCCGGCTCGGTTTAAAACTCTTTAATAATGAAACCCGTTTCCTAAATGGTGGTCACTGTAAATTGGAAAATGCTGCCACCCGCTGGCCGTTATAGTTTCTATGCAACAGCCAATTTTGGGCTAAGAAACCAACCCAGCCTGTTTCAGAGCCACAGACTAGCGAAAGAGGAGTGTGTCCTGAGGGGCAGTTTGTGAGGCAAAGTAGGCCAGGTCGATGAACAGCTTTCAGAGGCCTCGTCTGTATCCCAGACAAGGCTCAGGGGCATTCGGCAACTGACTCCAGGTAACTGGGCCAGGAGACCCCAGACACCGTCCCTCCGAGGGGAAGGTGCTGCGTTCTAAATGATGTGATCTAGACTGATGCCCAGATCGTCCCAAACAGGAGTGTCCTCGGAGCCCAGTCGTGGTTAAATGAATGCGCCTGTCCCTGGATGCGCTCTGTAAATGGAGGGTAGACTCAAAGTAAGGGAAGCCATCTTTCCTGTGCTTCCCGGCAGCACTTGCGCGTCCTGTTTTTCCCAGCAGCCACCGTGGCGGAGGAGCCCCTCGCCCCGAGGCCGTGAGTTCGGATCCCAGCTCTCAGGAGGCAGAGGTGGGAAGCCACATCTCTGTTCGTTCAAATCCCCCTGGTCTGCACAAAAAGTTCCAAGACACCCGGGGCTACACAGAGAAACCATTTCAAATGTAAACCAAACAAAAACAAGCTGTCACTCTGACGCCGCGCGGCATTCCTCCGCCAAAGATTGGAACCGAGCTGAGGCGACACCGTGCCCCTTAACCTTCGCTGCATCAGTCCAAGGGTCGCAGTCATATTTATGAGTTTGTTGACTGTCCCCTCAACTTTGGTAATATCTGTCCTGTTTCCCAAACCGCAGCTCCACTGCCCTGTATGCTTTCATTGTATTAAAAAAAATTTTTTTAAGCCAGGAGTAGTGGCATCTGCCTTTAATCCCAGCACTTGGGTGGCAAAGACAGGAGGATCTCTTGTTAGTTCGAGGCTAGCCTGATCTCCTTACATATTGAATTCCAGGACAGCCAGAACTATATAGTGAGATCCTGCCTTAAAATAAGAAAAAAATTAGATTTATTTTATGGAGATACGTGTTTTTCATGCATGTATGTCTGTGTACCACCTGCATGGCTAGCGCTCATAAAACAGGACACTGGATCCCTGGAACTAGAGTTACAGATGAGTGGCAACCCACACGGGAGGGATGGGAACTGAACCTGGATCCTTAAGATCAGTAAGTGTTGCTAACACGGGAGGGATGGGAACTGAACCTGGATCCTTAAGATCAGTAAGTGTTGCTAACACGGGAGGGATGGGAACTGAACCTGGATCCTTAAGATCAGTAAGTGTTGCTAACATTTGAGTCATCTCTCCAGCCCTCATTATGTATTTTGACTCATTAAGTGTTTTTTTGTTTTGTTTTGTTTTGGTTTTCGAGACAGGGTTTCTCTGTGTAACAGCCCTGACTGTCCTGGACTCCCTTTGTAGACCAGGCTGGCCTCGAACTCACAGAGATCCGCCTGCCTCTGCCTCCTGAGTGCTGGGATTAAAGGCGCGCAATAACATGCCTGGCCATTTACAACGTTTTAAATGTTTGTTTCTTGAGACAGGATCTCACTAGCGTTGAAGTAGTATGCATGACTGAGGATGACTTTGAACTCCTGATTCCCCCTGCCTCTATTTCCCGAGGGTCATATAATCATTGGCCACCGTGTCCAATGTGGGCTCAGTTTTGAGTGCTTGGCTTGATCCAGTCAGCTCTCCTCTCATCAGCAAAATTCACGCCCCAGCTCTCTTCGTTTGGCAGGTTCTCATGCCCTGGAACCACTGTGCAGTAACCCCATACCCCTCTGGCAGGGGCTAGACAGCTGAGGTCACCCCCCACCCCACCCCAGTGCTCCCGGTTAGCCAATCAACAGGCTAACCTCAGCTGCGTGAACTTCCTACACTGCTTTTCTAGCTCTCTCTGTGCAGCCTTGCCTGGCAGGTTTCTCTCACTTCTAGCTGTTTCTGGATGCTCAGACACTGGACTAAGCCACTGAGCTTCAGCAGCGGGTTCCAGGGGGCTCCTCCTGGAGGCGTGAGGACGTGGGCTTCCTATTTCAATAAGCTGATCCCGCAGGTAGCCTCAAGTATGTACTTCGTGTCTTTGGTGTTGGATTCAGTCCTGCTACACCAGGGGTCGCTACAGCTCCATATCGGACGCCGGCCTGGCATGGTGGTGTCTGGGCAGGCCTTTTTTTTTTTTTTTTTTTTGAGTTTTGTTTTTTCCATTTGCTCCTTTCTCAGAAACAAGCCTAAGGTGGCTATGAAAATGTCAAGAGCAGGATTGTAGGCCCAGCTGTGTTTCTCACACTCGGAATGCACCATCTTCTGGTTTCTGTTTCTTCACATATGATCTGGACATTGTAAAATAATTGATCAGATTTTTATACTTATCTAGTACTAAATTTTATTCTTTGGCAATTCCATACATGTACATAATGCGTTCTGGTTTCCTGCTCAATCCTATTTTTTAATTTTTAGTTTATTGTTGCTGTTTTTTTTTTAATTTATTTATTTTGCTGGGCATGGTGGCGCACGCCTTTAATCCTAGCATTTGGGAAGCAGAGTCTCAAACTTCATGCCCCCTGCCCCAGAAAAAGTATTTATTTATTTTTATTTTATGTGTATGAGACTTGTGTCTGCATGTATGTAAATGTACCACATGTGTACAGTAGCCACAGACATCAAAGAGTGTGCCAGGCTCCCTAGAACTAGGTAACAGACACTCAGGTACAGAGACCTGATCACAGGTCCTCTGGAAGAGCAGCCGGTGCTCCTAGCCACACAGCCGTCTCTCCAGCTCCTGATGTTTAGTTGAGATTCCCCCCTGAAGGAAAGCCCAGTGCTTCTTCAGGATTGGGATTGGTACTTTGCCAGGCTGGCTGCTGGCTATTTCTGGGGTAGTAACTGATTACTCCATCTCAAAAGCCTGAAAGCTGCCGGGCGGTGGTGGCGCACGCCTTTAATCCCAGCACTTGGGAGGCAGAGGCAGGCGGATCTCTGTGAGTTCGAGGACAGCCTGGTCTACAAAGCGAGTCCAGGACAGCCAGGGCTGTTATACAGAGAAACCCTGTCTCGAAAAACCAAAAAAAAAAAAAATAATAAATAAAAATAAAAAGCCTGAAAGCTGCCCTTGACCTCAAGACAAACTCATGGATCACATGGTGGGCTCAGCCATTCCTTCCTTCCTTCCTTCCTTCCTCCCTCCCTCCCTCCCTCCCTCCCTCCCTCCTTCCCTCCTTTCCTTTCCTTTTTCTTGGATGGATGCTTGCCTCCATGCATTTGTTCAGAGGCCAGGAGAGGGCGTCAGATCCTCTGGAATTAGTGACCCCCTTATCCTGGACAGCCTCCTTATTGAATCAGTAAGGAGACTGACAAAGTCACCTTCCAAGCCAGACACACAGTTAGACCAGCTTTGCCCTCCTCTGCATGTTGAGTTCCTTTTTTTCTTTTTTCTTTTTTGGGTCCTCTCCCAGAGCTGAGGACCAAAGCCAGGACCTTGTACTTACACTTTGTTTGTTTGTTTGTTTTTGTTTTTCAAGACAAATTCCCTGTGTAACAGCCCTGGCTATCGTGGACTTGATTTGTAGACCAGGCTGGCCTCGAACTCACAGCGATCTGCCTGCCTCTGCCTCCCTAGTCCTGGGATTAAAGGCGTGTGCCACCATGCCTGGCTACACTTTTTTTTTTTTTTTAAACAACTGTCTCTGTGTGGTACTGGGGATTGAACCCAGGGCCTTGATCACACTAAGCAAATTCTCTACCTCTGAGCTCCATCCCTAACACACAACAAATACATTTTACAAAGTAAAAAACTTTAAAGTTTTTCTTTGAGCTAGGTGTAGTGGCGCACACCTTTAATCACAAGACTTGGGAGACAGTGGCAGGTGGATCTCTGTGAATTTGAGGCCAGCCTGGTCTACAGTGAGTCCAAGATAGCCAAGGCAGGATAGCCAGTACATAGAGAAACTGTTTTGAAAAACAAAACAAAACAAAGAGAGAAAGGGCAGGCTGCAGAGATGAACAGGACCTGGGTTCAATTCCCAGCACCACACAGAGACCTATGTGGCAGCTCACAACTGAAGCTACTTCTAGAGGATCTGACACCTTCTCATGGACATGCATGGGGGCAAAGAAAGGTTTCTTTTTTTTTTATCCTCCATTCCTTTCTTCCCTTACTCCCCTTTTCCTCCCCTCCCTCCCTTCTTTCTATCCTTTTTTGAGGCAGGGTCACATGTAGCTCAGTTTAGCTGTAAACTTGCTATGTAGTGAAGGATGACCTTGGGCTCCTGACCCTCCTGCCTCCACCTCCCAAGTTGCTGGGACTGCAGACTTGCGCCCTTGTACCCTGCTCTTATCTTCTCACTGTTTTTCCTTCCCACAGAAGAAATTATACCACTGTACCTTTGAGTGTGGGGAAATGAGTCACTCAGGGTTTTTTTTTCTTCTTCTTTTTCTTCTTTTCTTCTTCCTTTTGTCAAGAAGCCACACATGGGTGAGGGAAGAACTGGTATGTCACAGGAAGTCACATACCCTTCAAAGCACCTGTGCAGCTTCAGGGATCCTGGCATTGCCTCATAGACTGTCCTCGGGACCACTGTCAAAAGAACAAGGTAGGTGAAGACAGGGATGTTTGCAGGACATGCGGTTGCCCCGGCTGGAGGCAGAACGGACAGGTGCTGCCCAGCACCACACTCAGGGTTTTGGGTTTTTTGTTGTTAAGACTTATCTTATTTTGTGTGTGAGAGTGTTTTGCCTGCATATATTTAAGTGCCTATGTGTGTACCTGTGTCTGTGGAGGTCGTAAGAAGAGGGGGCCTCGGATGTCCTGGAACAGGAGTTGCAGATGGTTGTGGGTCACCATGTGGGTGCTGCATTTGAATCCAGGTCCTCTGCAAGAGCAGCAAGTGATCTCGGTCACTGAGCCATCTCTCTAGCCCCACACTCACTTTTCATTGGCCTCTCCCTTGGAGCACACACACTTTCTACCTGTCTGCATGCCTCCTAAGGCTTCATGGGCCACATATCCACACAGACTCGGCTCACACTGAAACTTCTGCCAGGATTGCAAGCTTCTGCTTCTTCTAGCAAGTTTCTTATACCAAGGAATCCACATTCACAGGAATTGCAGAATTGCAAGCAACTTGTTTTCTTGTTTATTACTTTTCCTTTAAAATGCATTTATTACATGTCTTTATGTGTCGTGTATATATGTGTATATGTACGTGTATGTACATGCATACCAGAGTGCTTGTGTGGCGGTTAGATGATGATCTGCAGGAGTCTGTTTTCTTCCACCCTGTGGGGCCATGGAGTTAAACTCAGGCTTGATGGCAAATGTCTACATTTGCTGAGCCATTGTGTTGGCCTCACTTGTTTTTGAGACTCTAATACAATGTAGGCTGGCCTCAAACTCACAGTGTAGCTGAGGCTGGCCTTGAACTTCTGGTCTTACTGCCTCTGCCTCTCAAGTGATGGCATGTAAGCATGAGCCATTATACTGGGCTATCCTTTTTTTTTTTTTTGTCTGTTCTCCTGAAATTAGGAGACACTGCCATGTAACAAGTCTCAAGTATGCCTTTCCAGGAAAAACAAACAAACAAACAAACAATCTCTTTTGAGCAACACCAGGGCAGGGGCTGGGGAGATGGCTCAGTGCTTGCAGTCTAATCACAAGGAGCTGAGTTCAGCTCTGTAGCAGGCAAGCAAAAGCCAGGTGTGGTGGTGCATGCCTTGCAAGGTGGACGTGGGCAGATGGTGGGGGTTCCTTGGCCAGCTTGCCTACCCAAAACAGAGAGATCTGGGTTCAGTGGTGAGACTGTGTCTCAGAAAACAAGGTGGACGGTCGTCGAGAAAGACACCTCCAGCCTCCATAAGTGCAGGCTCAGCTGAACATACATGCGCACAGATGTGCACACCTGTGTTCACAACACACACAAACCCACATAGAAACACTAGAGCATTCAGGCATGTAGTAGTGAAGATATGGGGAGAGATTAGATGTGAATTACTGGACAAAACAAGAAGCGTTTAATAGGGACTGACAGAGTACCACAGAGACATGTCAGGAAGCAAGAGGGGGTGCTCTGGGCCAGAAAGCTGCTCATGCCCACATCACCCCAGTGAATATGTGTGTGGATAACTGCAGAAAAAGTTTTATGTATGTATTATCCACCAATTAATTTATTCATTTTTAAACTTTATCTATCATCTAAATGTTGATTTGAAACAGGGCTTCTCTGTGTAGTCCTGGTTGTCTTGGTACTTGCTTTGTAGACCAGTGCTGGGATTAAAGGCAGGCACCACCACCTTTGGCTGTTTTCTTTTTAACTTAAGAGAGAGAGAGAAGCCGGGCGGTGGTGGTGCACGCCTTTAATCCCAGCACTTGGGAGGCAGAGGCAGGCGAATCTTTGTGAGTTCGAGGCCAGCCTGGTCTACAAAGCGAGTCCAGGACAGCCAGAGCTGTTAAACAGAGAAACCCTGTCTCGAAAAACCAAAAAAAAAAAAAAAGAAGAGAGAGAGAGAGAGAGAGAGAGAGAGAGAGGAGGTCAGATGACAGTTGCCTCCCAGCTTCCTTCGTGTGGGTCCAAGAGATTGAACACAGCTTGTCAGACATAGCGGCAAGTACCCAACCCACTGAACTGTCATCTGGCTTAGTTTTCTGTTTGCTTGTTTTTCCATTTTTTGTTTATTTAATTTTATGTGTATGAGTGTTTTGTCTATTTTTATGACTGGGAACCATGTGTGTCCCTGGTGCCTGAGGAGGCCAGAAGAGGGTGTCAGATCCCTGGGAACTAGAGTTAGAGATGATTGTGAACCACCATGTAGGACCTGGGAATCAAATGGAGTCCTCTGGAAGAGCAGTTCCAGAATTCTTAACCCCTGAGCCACCTCTCTAGCCTGTTTGGGTGTTTTTTTTTTTTTTTTTTTTTTTTTTTTTTTGGTTTTTCGAGACAGGGTTTCTCTGTGTATCCTTGGCTGTCCTGGACTCACTTTGTAGACCAGGCTGGCCTCGAACTCACAAAGATCCGCCTGCCTCTGCCTCCCAAGTGCTGGGATTAAAGGCGTGCACTACCACCGCCCGGCTCTGTTTGGGTGTTTGTAAAACACCAGATAGACCCTGTTTTTCGAAGGTCTGTCCATGAAGCCCTGGCTGTCCCAGAACACTCTCTGTTTACATGGTTGGCCTCAAACTCACAGAGCTCTGACTGTCTCTGCCTCCTGAGTGTGGATTAAATGCAAACACCACCGTGCTCAGCTTCCTTTGATTCTTTTACATTTATTTTTGGGGGAGCCTCTGGGGGGGGGGTGGACTTAGGCCCAAAGATAGCTATCTTCTTGAGAGTTCTCTCCTTCAACTATGGGGATCCACTCAGGGGTCAAACTCAGGGCGTGAGGCTCAGTGGTAAGGGCCTTTCTTTACCTGCTGGGTCATTCCACTGGTCATAGAGACCATCCTCTGGAAACCCGTTTTCAACTGTACCGCCTGGTGGCGGGGTGCCATTCTCACCTATCCATGAGAGAAATGAGCTTCCCAGCAGAAAGAGCAGAAGTCCAAAGTGTAAGCAACCCATCTGTCTGACTACCAAGGCTGAGATGATTGCTTTTGACCTCGAGATGCCTTTTGGACAGAGTATGTGACAGTTGGGGGTTACATCATGTCAGCAGTGCCTTGCATTTAGCATTCTTGGTTTATCTTCACTCTCACAGGCATCTCGTTTGTTCTTTCCATCGGCTGCTCCTGCTTGTACCCAGAGTCTGTACGTTCCAAAGATGAACCCCACAGATGTGGCAGACACCACCCAGGATGAAAACGCGTTCAGTAGTTACTACCTCTACGAAAGCATGCCCTCTCCTTGCACCAAGGCAGGCATCAAGGCATTTGGAGAGCTCTTCCTGCCTCCGCTCTACTCCTTGGTCTTTTTGTTGGGTCTCTTTGGAAATTCTGTTGTGGTTCTTGTGCTGTTCAAGTACAAGAGGCTCAAGTCCATGACCGACGTGTACCTGCTGAACCTTGCCGTCTCGGATCTATTGTTTGTACTTTCTCTCCCATTCTGGGGCTACTACGCTGCTGACCAGTGGGTTTTCGGACTAGGTCTGTGCAAGATTGTTTCATGGATGTACCTGGTGGGCTTTTACAGCGGCATCTTCTTCATCATGCTCATGAGCATAGACAGATACCTGGCTATCGTGCATGCAGTGTTTTCCTTGAAAGCAAGGACTCTGACCAATGGGGTCCTCACCAGCTTGGTCACGTGGTCAGTGGCTGTGTTCGCCTCCCTTCCGGGCCTCTTGTTCAGCACTTGCTACACAGAGCACAACCACACGTACTGCAAAACCAAGTATTCAGTCAACTCGACGACATGGAAAGTCCTCAGCTCCCTGGAGATCAATGTCCTGGGGCTGGTCATCCCCCTGGGGATCATGCTGTTTTGTTATTCCATGATCATTAGGACCCTGCAACATTGTAAGAATGAGAAGAAGAGCCGGGCAGTTAGGATGATCTTCACCGTGGTGGTCCTCTTCCTTGGCTTCTGGACACCATACAATGTGGTGCTTTTCCTAGAGACTCTAGTGGAGCTCGAAGTCCTTCAGGATTGCACCTTGGAGAGGTACTTAGACTACGCCATCCAGGCCACGGAAACGCTCGCTTTCATTCACTGCTGCCTCAACCCCGTCATTTACTTCTTCCTCGGGGAGAAATTCCGTAAGTACATCGTCCAGCTCTTCAGAACGTGCCGGGGCCCTCTTGTGCTCTGCCAACACTGTGACTTCCTTCAGATCTACCCGGCTGACACCTCCAGCTCCTCCTACACGCAATCCACTGTGGATCATGACCTCCGTGACGCTTTGTAACCTGTAAACAGGGGTAACGTGGCGCTCAGCTCCCCGTGCCCAGCACTTACCTTATTTTCAGTAAGGGGGCCCTGAACAGGTGTATGAGGAAAACAAGCAAACAGTATCATAGAAAGATGGCTTCTCACCCTGCCTGTGGCTCTCTCTCTTTCCGAAGAGGAGTGCAGTCCAAAATGTGTTTGCCTGGACAGATGTGTCTACAGGGAGCGGGCAATCTGGGGAGACTTGTGAACAGAGTCTCAGTGGATTTCTAGATTGCATTGAAGGGAAAGGACCCCACCCCACCCCAGCTTCCCTGAGGACTCTCCACAGAGATTCAGAGCCCTGATGGGTGGAGGAAATCACTCCTTTACCACAAAAATAAGCCTTGACTCAGTCTCTAGTCTTTGTGGAACTACCTAGAAGATGTTGACATACGTTGTTGTAGTGTTTTTCCACTGGTATTCCATGAAGCCAGATGTGTAGAAAAATGAGGATCTTAGATCTTGATTTTTTTTTTTTTTTTTTACTATAGAGGATTCTTCATTGGAGTCTGGTTACAAGTGTAGTGATGAAGGTATTAGGATGATTCCTTCTCCACTTGAAACAAGGCATTTAGAACATACCTGTTGAAATCCATGTGTAGTTTGGCTCGCTAGTATGTGTGTTAATTATAACAGGTGGGTATTCACATTGTAGAAGTGCCGGATGGTGGTGGCGCACACCTTTAATCCCAGCACTCAGGAGGCAGAAGCAGGGAGATCTCTGTGAGTTCCAGGCCAGCCAGGACTACAAAGCGAGTCCAGGACAACCAGGACTATTACACAGAGAAACCCTGTCTCGAAAAACCAAACCAAGCCGGGCGTGGTGGCGCACGCCTTTAATCCCAGCACTCGGGAGGCAGAGGCAGGCGGATCTCTGTGAGTTCGAGGCCAGCCTGGTCTACAAAGCGAGTCCAGGACAGCCAGAGATACACAGAGAAACCCTGTCTCGAAAAACCAAAAAAAAAAAAAAAAAAGAAAAACCAAACCAATCAAACTGCAGAAGAAACACATGAGACAGAGAAAGATGAGATGCCCTTGTAATCCTAGCTACCCTGGGGACGAAGCTAAGAGATCTTAGAGTCCAGGGTTGCCTAGACAATACACTGAGCGCCTGTCCCAAACCCAAACCAAAACCAAACAAAACCCCATTTCAGTTTAGTTCTGAAATGCTCTTGTGAGCACCCTACATTCATTTACCTTGTCATTCTCTTTCTTTATTTATTTTTTTTGTTTTCTTTTTCTTTCTTTTTTTTAATGTGAGCTGTTACTGGACATGGTGGCATGTGTCTTTAATCCCAGCACTTGGGAGGCAGAGGCAGGTGGATCTCTGTGAATTTGAGACCAGGATGGCTCTATAGAGTTCCAGGCCAGCCAAGGCTACATAGTAAGATTTTGTCTCAACAAGAAAGGAAGAAATAAAAAAATAAGGTATATTAATAAAATATGGCAATATCTCTTTTATGATTTTAAAGTATCATGTCATCTACTGAGATACAAATAATCAGTTAAAAGTCCTTGCAGTTAGGGTGTTAAAAATAACTATTAAATTATGAAGTTGTTAAAAAAATATTATCCTAGGCCGGGCGGTGGTGGCGCATGCCTTTAATCCCAGCACTTGGGAGGCAGAGGCAGGCGGATCTTTGTGAGTTCGAGGCCAGCCTGGTCTACAAAGTGAGTCCAGGACAGCCAAGGATACACAGAGAAACCCTGTCTCGAAAAACCAAAAAAAAAAAAAATTATCCTTTTAAAAGTTCACTCTAGTTTCTGAATTTTGGTTGTATCAAAAGTTAGAACAGACAGCATAATGACACACACCTTTAGTTTCAGTACATGGGAGGCAGAGGCAGGAGGATCTTTATGAGTTCGAAGCCAGCCTGGTCTACAGAGTGAGTTCCAGGACAGACAAAGTTAGAATGGTTATTTTAGTTATTTATCATGTTATATCATTAAGATAATTTGCCAAGTTTGTTCTTATTCAAGCCACTTAAATTTTTTTGTTGTTGTTGTTTTTTCGAGACAGGGTTTCTCTGTATATCTCTGGCTGTCCTGGACTCACTTTGTAGACCAGCTGGCCTCGAACTTACAGAGATCCACCTGCCTCTGCCTCCCAAGTGCTTGGATTAAAGGCGTGCGCCACCACGTCTGGCTCAAGCCATTTAAATTAAGAAAAAAATTTTATGTGCATGGTGTTTTGTCTGCATGTATGTGTGTGCCTGGTGCATGCAGAGGCCAGAAGAGGGTGCTGTATCCCTGGAACTGGAGTTACAGATGGTTGTGAGCTGTCATGTAGATGCTGGGAATTGAACCTAGGTCCTCTGAAAGAGCAGCCAGTGCTCTTAAACACTGAGCCATTTCTCCAGCTCCTTGTCTTGTTTTTCAGATATCTCACTCCGTGGTACAGATTGCTCTGGGCTCAACTGGCCTTGACCTTTTTCCAGTGCTCTTGCTTCAACCTCTCATGTGCTGGATTATAGGTGTGAGACCCCACCCACATCTGGCTCCAAAGCCTTAACTGCTCAGAATTAAGCAAAACCCCCAACAATGCTGCAAGAACCATTCCCTCCCAGAATAAGAGCCAATCTGCAGATACTGAGTTTAAATGCTTAAGTCTTTACATTGTAGCACTATTGCCTTTATAAAGAATGCATTTCTGGTTTACCTTCTGAAGAATGGCTTTAAGAGAAAAACTTGGTATTGCCTTTATAGAAAACAAATAAAGTTGCGCATAGCTGGGCCACGGCTTTTCCTGGTCATATCTGTGTGTGGTCTTCTGCTGTGGGTGGACTCAGGGTTGACCCACCCAAGGGTTAGCCATGTGGTCCAGGTCCAAGGGAAGAATGAATGAGTTTACTGTTAAATTCACATTGAGGTTGGCATGAAGTTTAATCCCTGGGACCCACATGGGGTGAACTGACTCCCAAAAGTTGTCCTCTGATCTCCATATCTGGGCCATGACACACATGTATGAGAATAAACACACACACACACACACACACACACACACACACACACACACACACACA
>CAJQZJ010003646.1:9941413-9955222 GCA_907164525.1 Lophiomys imhausi
CACACACACACACACACACACACACACACACACACACACACACACACCATAGGGAAAAAGGGAACAAAATTGGTATCTCCTCTTCAGTGCTATTGCGTTTGTGCAGTCTCAGAGTAGATGACCACCACCAGTTCAAGGCTTCTGTATGCTTACAGGTTAAAAAGGCGCAGTGTGGCTGAGCATTTGTGGAACTCAAGGCATGCTGCTCCACATTTGAGTCATGATACCATAGAAGAATGTGTGGGATGGTTCTGTCTTTCATGAACTGAATATGTTTGGAAGAAGTAGACAGATTGTCTAGCCAGAAGAAACAACAGGAAAGCAAGCCCTCTTAAGGAAGATTTCTTTTTTTTCCAACATTCATTTTTTAATTGAAAAAACCTTTATTTTGTGAATATCACATCATGTACCCTGTTCCCTCTCATCTCCCACCTCCCTCCAGACCCACCTTTCACCCTTGCAATCTGTCCCAACATAAAAAAATAACAGCTCATTGTGGAAGCTGCAGAGTACCTCAGTATGTACCACAATATTCTCCTTTGTCCACACATTCTGCTTGCAAATGTTCATTATAATGACTCCTTGGTCTGGTATGAGGCCTCTGGTTTCTGCTACTTTGTTCATACTGGAACCTCACTGAAACTCTTCTCAGATATACTGTAACTGTCCTGTGTCATGGAGATCCTGAAGTCTTGGGTTGTGGAACTGGCCTCTTCTTGCACTCCAGCAGTTTATCCCAATTTATCCATGGGATAGATGTTGGAGTGGGCCAACTCAGAGCCCTGGTTCTGGACCTGCAACCCCCACTTGTAGGACCAGTTTTACTATGGAAAGGTGCAGGGCTTGCTCTCCCAAGTGCTGCAGCATGTGAGGGGCAGGGACAGCTCTCCTGCTCTTGTGACCCCATCTGGGCCAGATCTCCTGTTGGCCAATGGTGGTGAGGGAAAAAGAGAGGGGAGGGTATTTCTCCCTAGCCAACACCTAGCAAACAGAAGGCAAAGCTGTCTCCCTCATACTCACTGCCTCAGGGCTGGCTCACCCACAACCCTCACAACCCCTACATCCAGGGCCAGGCAGAGTTCTTCTAGTTTCTGACTTGTTTCCTGTCCTGGGAGCCCATCTGGTGCTTGCCTGGTACTGGTCCGGTAGTCATCACAGGCTACCCCATGGCGCCATAGTGGTGTTGGTATCCAGCTTGCTTTTATCCCAGGAATGTTAGGCTACTATTCATTCAGATGTTCATAAGATGTTCAAAACACTGAATGTAGACATAGCCTCTCTCTTCTCTGCCACCTACTGATGCACATGTGACATAGCAGTCACATCTGCAATGACTCTAGGGGCAGGTGGGAGGATTTTAAAAATTGTTTTTTAAAATGAAATCTTGGATCTTTCAAGAGGACTGCACAGGAGTGTCAGACAGACTGGAAGGAGTGGTGGCATCAGAGGGACCTTCTGCCCTCAGTGTGAATGCAGGCATGCAGGCATGGAGGTACACACTTACCCAGTTAGGAGGCATTGGCTGATGACCTATGATGGAGTAGACGCGCTCTACCAGGTATCATGAATACAGGAACTGAACATCACATGAAGGGTTGGGACCCCTCAGCAATCCTCTTGCCTCAGCCTCCCCATTGCTGGGATCACAGGTGTAAGCTACCAACACGGATTTATTTATCCATTTCTGAGACAAGATTAGAATGATGTAGCCCAGGTCTTGAACTTTCTATGTAGCTAAAGATGACCCTGAACTTCCAGTCCTCCTGCCTTTGCCTCCCTCATAAGTGCTGGAGTTAGAAGCATGTACCATCACATAGATTCTGGAGTAAGACCCAAGCCCTTCAGCTGCTACTCCCTGGGACAGTTCATGATTCCACAGTTCATAGGAAAGGGGACGGGCCAGACATAACAAAACCTCCAGACACAAAGCCTCCTTGCTTAATAAAATTCCAAGCATGGCGCTTCTCACACTCGCTGTGTATGGGCCAGGCTCCTTGCCTATGCGCACGGTCTCCAACCCTTTCACCTCCCATCTGCTGAGCTCACCAGGGGCCAATTCAAGATGAAATGACCCAAGGTCCTCGACATAAAATACAGGCCAAGTAAGCCTAGTGTGGATCAAGCCCTGGACTTTGCTGATGGGTCTGGACCAAAAAAATGAACAGGACTCACCTTAGGCCAGAGTCTTGAACTTCCTGTGAAATGGAAAGACATTTTCAAAATGATTGCAACTGAATACTGTTAACAGTTTTTAAAAACAGCCACTATTGCCGGGCGTGGTGGCGCACGCCTTTAATCCCAGCACTCGGGAGGTAGAGGCAGGCGGATCTCTGTGAGTTTAAGGCCAGCCTGGTCCACAAAGTGAGTCCAGGACAGTCAGGCCTACACAGCGTAACCCTGTCTCGAAAAACCAAAAACCAACCAAACAAACAAAAAACCAAACAGCCACTATTAAAAAAAAAAAAAAAAAAAAGAAGCCAAGCATGGTGGTGCATGACTTTAATCTCAGCACTCACGAGTCAGAGGCAGGTGGCTCTCTATGGTTTCAAAACTTGCCTGGTCTACAAAGTGAGTTACAGGACAGCCAGGGATACACAGAGAAACCCTGTCTGAAAAAACCCCAAACCAGCCACTGTTGCCAAGTGTGGTAGTACAGGCCTTTAATCCCAGCACTCAGGGTTAGGGTTAGAGGCAGAGGTAGATCTCCCTGTGAGTTCCAGGATAGCCAAGGCTAAGTAGAGAGACCCTGTCTCAAAACAAACAAACAACACAAATAAATAAATAAAATAAAAAAGGCCCCTCTTGGGTTGGCCATTTTGTCTGCTGGATGTAGCTCAGTTGGTTCACAGCTTGCCTAGCATGCACACAAACCCTGGGTTTGATTTCCAACACTGCACAAAACTAAACATGGTAGCTCACACTTGCCATTTAGGCTCTTGGGAGCAGAGGCAGGGGATCACAAATCTAATGCCATCCTCAGCTACATAGAGAACTTGAGGGCAGCCTAGGCTACATGAGACCCTGTTTCAAAACCAAGAGCAGTTGTGTTGCCACTTCCAGCTTACTGCACGGTCCGGTTACAGAGCCACAGACACCATGAAAGCAGAGACAAGGGTAACACATGGAGGGGGGCAGAAAGTCACTCCTGGTGCTCGAGAACAAAGACACAGTGGATTTAGGGACACAGACCCCAGAAGAGGCACACACCATAGCCCTGGAGGCCAATCCTGGGCCTGGGGCCTTATTTTTTTGTTAAACCTTTTATTGATTGTGAATTTCATATCATGCACCCCAATCCCATTCATCTCCCTCTCCCTCTATATCCACTTTCTGCCCTTACAACCTCCCTCCCAAAAGAAAAGAGAAAGAAAAAACCCTCGTCGTGGAAGCTGAAGTGTGTCACACAGTATACAGACCCTTTTGCCCAAATAGCTTTACTTGCAAAGTAAAAATAGTTCATTGCAATTGGTCTGTTTTGAGGCCTCTGGAAATTCCTCTCGGGTGTCCTGTTGTTGCCCTGTGTCATGGAGATCCTGCAGCTTTGGATCTGCAGAGCCGGCCCCTTCACACAGGCTCCAGGTGCTGGTCAATGGGGTAGATGTTGGGGTGGGGCAGCTCAAAGCCCTGGATCTGGGGCTGGGTGGTCAGTTTCGCAGCTCTCTAGAGCCCATATGCCACTAGGGCCAGCTCATCCCACAGGCAAGGGATGGGGCCATTCACACCACTGGGGGCCTGGAGCCTTTTCTACAGGTTGAGTGTGCAGGACAGGCACGATTACACAGAGAAACCCTGTCTCAAAAAAACCCAAAATAAAGCCGGGTGGTGGTGGCGCACGCCTTTAATCCCAGCACTTGGGAGGCAGAGGCAGGTGGATCTTTGTGAGTTTGAGGCCAGCCTGGTCTACAAAGTGAGTCCAGGACAGCCAGGGCTACACAGAGAAACCTTGTCTCGAAAAACCAAAAAAAAAAAAAAAAAAAAAAAACCCAAAATATAAATAAATAAATGAATAAATAAATAAATAAAATTCTGCTTGTGTTTGAGACCTGAGTCTAAAAATGGCATGGTGGTGCCTGTTTGTAATCCCAGTACTCAGGAAGTGAGGGCAGTAAGATCAGAACTTAAAGGTTATCCTTGGCTACATGATGAACTCAGTGGAACCTTGGCTACATGATGAACTCAAGGCCAACTTGGACTACGTGGAACCTTGTTCCAAAAAACAAAACAGGGCTGGAGAGATGGCTAAGTGGTTAAGAGCACTGGCTGCTCTCCCAGAGGTCCTGAGATCAGTTCCCAACACTCACCTAGTGGCTCACAACTATCTATAATGGGATCTGATGTCATCTTCTGTCATGCTGGCAGACATGCAAATAGAGCACTCATACACATAAATACATAAATCTTAAAGGAAAAAAAAAAAGGCAACTAAGCCAAGACAGAAAGCTTTAGAGATGGCTCAGTAAGTGAAAGCACGTCCCAGACAACCGTGGGAGGGACCTCTGGAACCCGTGGAAAAGCTGGAGGCAGACGTGTGCACGAGTCTGTAACCCCAGGGTTCCTGTGCACAGATGGGAGAGGGGGGCAGCAGGCCCCGAAGCTCGCTCGTCTGCAGTATGCCATGGCAAACAAGGTGGAAGGCGAGGACCAACTCCCAAGATGGTTCTCTGACCCCCACATGTGTGCTATGGCATGAGAATGTCTGTGCATGTGTTTGCATGCACATGTGAGCGTGCACACACACACACACACACGCACACACACCCACACACACACCCACACCCCCACACACTTGTCCCACTCCTTCCCACAGAATTTAAAGTATATGTTATAAAACAGGACCAACTACCCAAATGTTTACCACTCAGATATGATCATATTAGTTTTTTGAGACAGGGTTACATATAGCCCAAGGTCTTGATCCCACTCTGTAGCTAAGGGTAACCTTGAACTTTCATTTTCTTGTCTCATGCCTTGAATGCTATTACAGGTGTGTAGTATCATGCCTGGTTTTATGTAATGTTAGGGATAGAACCCATTGCTTCTTGCATGGTAAGCTTGTATTTTACCTACAGCCCCGCCCCACATTAACACATTTTTTTTTTTTTTTGGAGATGGTTTCAAACACAAGCAGAATTATATTTTATTTATTTATTTATTTTTGAGACAGTTCTCTGTGTTGTAGTCCTGGCTGTCTTGGACTCGCTTTGTAGACCAGGCTAGCCTTGAATTCACAGAGACCTGCCTGCCTCTGCCTCCCAAGTGCTGGGATTAAAGGCGTGCGCCACCACACCTGGCTCAGAATTATATTTTATAAATATTGTATGTGCCTAGACACTAAGGCATTCCTGAACAATAACATCTAAGATGGGCCTCTAACATGCACACACATGCATCTGTATGCATACATACAGGAACATGCACATACACACACAGGGACTGTAGCCCCTACTAGAGGAACTGTTCTTCTTTTAGGTGGTTTGTGTAACTGGAGATTTCTTACCTTGTAGATACCACAGATTCAGAAGCAGTCAAATCAGAATCAGCAAAGAAGCCCTTTGCTAGCCCAAACCAGGACTCTCTTCTACCCATTTTGAACCTCAAGCTAGTGAAGTGGCTTTACCCAGCCCACTCAAGTCTAGTTGAGATTTGAGTCAGACCATGGAGTTTAATGCCTGCCCAATAATAATGACAGGACCACTGACAGGACCACCACAACTCAAGTACAAATTTTATTCAGCAGAAAGACATGATTACTTCAAATCAAAATGAAGGACATTATTCAAGTTTCGTTCCAACTCTGCACACCAGCTGTGTGTTCCTGTGATGTCTGCTCCCTTCGGCCTTCATGGTGGTCACAAGTGTGGGAGGTCAGGCAGGGCAGGGCTGCAGGGACACCAGCAGGATACATACTCTCCATAAATCTATCTTCCACTAGAGCACAACAAGAGTGATTTATTTAGCCAGAGCAGGGATGTGACCCCAGAGGCTCAGTCCTCATAGGTGGTTCAGCCATGAGTCTTGACCAGACTGGCCTGGAAAATGTCCTCTGATGGTCAGCCAATAACTGGCTTGTCTACAAACTCTACTGTACACAGCTCTGGGGTTCCGTCACTGCATGGTGGGGACTCCAGCTCCAGCACTGTGATGTTGTTTGGGGCTGAACTGCTCAGGATGTGTCTCGGCACGAACAAGGTCACTTGTGGGCCCTGTTTGGGCCAGTATCGGCCAAGGTTAAAACCATTGATCCACACTTGACCCTGGAGAGAGAGAGAGAGAGAGAAACCATTAGCCGAAGATACACTAGTAGCAGAGGGGCAAGAGATGCTCCTTAGAGTTGGGCTGAGGATCGGGGTCCCCCTCAGTCCAGCATCCCACTATCTTGCGTTGGGTGGAAAACGGACAGCAGGAATGACAGAGCTTGCTCCAAATGCCTATCCCTCCTACAGGAGAAACACATTTGGAGCCTCAGATTCCAGAAGCTACAGACTTCAGTCTTGGGCACACCTCATTACATTCCACAATTCACCCTGGCTCCCAGGTACTACTGCCTGTCTGTATATCAGCCCGCACCCTCCAGCAGGCAAGTCTCCCTGCTCTCTCTGCCCCACAGAGGCAGGGCTCAACCATGCTGTCTGGTGTACACAAAGCTCATGCAATCTGAGAACTATTCCCCAAAAAATCCAAGACAAATGTGAGGGTGTGTGGGACGGGCGGAGAGGCCATGGTAGGAGGACTGGTCTGAGTTTGAAGCCAGCCTGGGCAATACAGTGAGCTTAAGCCAAGAGTGGGGAAAGATGAGTAGGGGCCGGGGCCCATTCAGCAGAGTTATGGTTGGGCTTAGGATTCTCATAGCTTTCCTCCAGAGATGAAGAAAGAATGGCATGTCTACTTGGGAAGACAAGATGAAATCTTACAGGCTGTGGAGACAACTCCTGTAAGCAGGGAAGCTGCTTCCAGAAAAACACAACAGGGCTCGAGGGGTGGCAGAAAAGACAGAACATTCTGTTTAAAAGTTGGGGATGATAGGGGTCACACATGCCAGAGG
Source organism: Lophiomys imhausi (assembly GCA_907164525.1). Lineage (NCBI taxonomy): Eukaryota > Metazoa > Chordata > Mammalia > Rodentia > Muridae > Lophiomys > Lophiomys imhausi. The sequence goes on from CAJQZJ010003646.1 coordinate 9,948,456, forward strand.
TAAACAGAAAACTAGAAGAGGTGGGAAGGAACCGAGAAGGGAGAAGAATGGATAGAAGGAAGGAAAGAAATTGATCCTCATAGTGATCTCTCCTGCTCATTCAAAAATAAATTATTAATTACTATTTCTGTGTAGCAAAGACTGGCCTGAACTCACTATATAGTCCAAATAACCCTTCTGCCTCTGCTTCCAAAGTGCTGAGGTTACAGGGGTTATAAACCTTCCCTTGGCTGGGCATGGTGGTGCACACCTTTAATCCCAGCACTCGGGAGGCAGAGGCAGGTGGATCTCTGTGAGTTTGAGGCCATCTTGGTCTATAAAGGAGTCCAGGACAGCCATGCTATTACAGAGAATCCTTATCTTGAAAAACAAACAAAAATCAACAGCAACCTTCCCTTGGCTTTATTCCAGTCCACCTCAATTTCTTCCCTGGTTTCCTATCTTATTCCTGCCACTCCATAGCTGTCTGACCTCAGACAGGTTTCCATTCAAGTTTTCATGCCCCAGGGTCTATGACAACATACAAAGTCTATAGTCTGAGAATGGTCCCCAAAGTAACTCAAGATGAAAGTGAGGGTGTGTGGGGTGGCTTCTGTAATTTTAGCACTTGATTGTTGTGAAGTGGAAGCCAGCCTAAGGGACAACAGCACATTTCTCGGAGTCAGCCCAGTGCCTGGAACGGGGCAGGATTGCCCTGGGTGTTTGTGAGCACCCCTTACCACACTGAAGCAAACGCTCTAGGTGTTCAGGGCCCACAGAAGGAGGTCAGCGACTCAAAACTGCCTGTCTGTTGGATTAAGTCATTTAGAAAAGGGCGGCAGTTTCGAAGTTCTCAGAACTACTGTACTCTTGTTTTTACCCTGGGATCTGTTATCTCCCTCTGTCCTAAAAGGCATGAACCATAATAGTTTCACTTGGCCTTTATCAGCTCCATCTTTGCCAGAGCCCTGTTTTCACGGTCTTAGAGACCAGCTCCTGATTTCATTTGCCATGTATTACTTTTGACTAATTTTTAACTACATGTGGGTATACATAAACAGGCTGGGACCCAAGTTCAAATCCCCAGCAACCACATAAAAGAGCCAGGTGCGTTAATTCCCATGCCCGTCATCCCAGTGCTGTGGAGCAGGGACAGAGGGTCATGGGGGCTGCTGGCCCCCCTAGTTCTAGGTTCAGTGAGAGACCTTGTGTCAAGGGAATATGGCAGAGAGCAAGAGCAGGACACCTGTACTCCTCTGACCTCCACACCAATATACCGGAGCACAGCACACATGTGCATGCACATACCACATACACTCACATGTAAACTGTATACACATGTAAGTTTACATATGCATCATTGTTTTAAACATCACATGGCATTCAATGGTATGAATATACCAATTATTTTTTGGTACAGGGTGTTTTTTTATGGAGCCCAGGGTGACCTCAAATTCATGATCATTCCACTGTAGATTACAGGGACGTGCCACCATGCATGACATCATTCTCTGCTCCTCAATTTTTCTGCAGTGTTAGAGACTAAAGAAGACCTCTTGCATGCTACCACAAAGCTATATTCCCAACAGAATATGCCAATGGTTATTTACCTCTTGGCTACTGAAAATGGGTACCTGGGTGTTTCCAGCTTTGCTCTGTTAACAATAGTACTGTCAAAATGGTTGTTTGGACATTTTTATTGTCTCTCTTTTTTTTTTTTCCAAGACAAGGTTTCTCTGTATAGTCCTGGCTGTCATGGAACTTGCTTGGTAGACCAGGCTGGCCTCGAACTCAGAGATGGGCCTGTCTCTGCCTCATGAATGTTGGAATTAAAGGTGTGTGCCACCACTGCCTGGAACTGTTTTTTTTTTTTATTTGTTTGTTTTTTTGAGACATGATCATGTTTCATGTAGTCTAGAATGGCCTACAAACTCACTAAATAGTTGCAGATGACCTTGAACTTCTGATCCTCTGGCCTCTGCCTCCAGAGTGCTGGGATTACATCATGGACCACTAAACCTGGCTTAGGGAGTGTTGGAGCCTGAACCCAGGGCTTTATGCATGCTAGGTAAGCACTTGCCAACCGAGCCACATTCCCACCCCAACAATGTGTGTTCTGTACCTGCATTAGGGTCACATACGCTCACCTTATGGCAGAACAGAACTGCAAGGCCACGGCCTTCATAACATGACAGAGGGGTAGCCAGTACAGGAGTGCAAAGGAGAATGCTTCTCAGCTTTTCAATACTGTCTACCTCTTTTAAAAATGTTTATTACATTTACTTGTGTGTTTGAGATAGCACAAGTTGTGGTCAGAGGACAACTTTTAGGAATCAGTTCATTCCTTCTACCATGGGAGGTCCTCACGCATGGTGGCAACCACCTTACCCACTGAGCCAACTCATGAGCCCAATTCTCACTTTGAATCAAATTTAAACATAAACAGGCTCACCGACTGAAGACAGGGCTGAGGTACGTGAAAGGCCTGTGACTTCGTCAGACGTCAGACTCCCCCACGCCCCTCCACCCTCATAGCCAGTTCCTGGAGTGAGCCTATGATATTTTATCTGCATCGCCAACATGGCTGGATTTACACTAATCATGGACACCCTCCTCTGGATGTGCCTATAGGGACATGTTTATTTTTTATTTTTTTTATTTTTTTTATTTTTTTGGTTTTTCGAGACAGGGTTTCTCTGTGTATCTTTGGCTGTCCTGGACTCACTTTGTAGACCAGGCTGGCCTCGAACTCACAAAGATCCGCCTGCCTCTGCCTCCCAAGTGCTGGGATTAAAGGCGTGCGCCACCACCGCCCGGCAGGGACATGTTTATTGAGGAGGGGAGACCCACCCTGAGTTTGGACAGTACCATCCCATGGGCTGCGGTCCCAGACTGATTAAAAGGAGAGCTGAGCAGCAGCCTTCTCTCTCTGCTTCCAAACTGTGGATGTGGCGTGACCAGCTTCTTCACGCTCCCTCCACCGTGCCTTCTCCACCATGCTGGACTCTCAAACTATGAGCCAAAATAAACCCGTCTTGGTATTTATCTATTGAGGAAAGATCTCACTACGCAAGCCTGGGACTCACTATACAGGCCAGGTTGGCCTCTAACCAGAGATCTAACCTCTCCTTCCCAAGTGTAGAGATTAAAGGCATGAACACTCTTTGTTTTCTTGAATTTTCTTTTATCAAGTATGTAGTCAAGGCAAAGAGAAAGTAACTAATACAGACCCCTAGTTGATGCTCTATGAGACAATGGTAGCCTCGTTTTGAGCCTTGGCTTAATCTGAACTGCAGAGCCTGGCCTCTTCCACAGCATGAATGCTGGCATACATGGCAGCCAACCCTGGGCAGCACCTACACTCCAGCTTTCAACTTTCCCACTGTGTTCCAGCCCCTCCACCTCCCCAGATGTCTGTGCTCAGCAGGGCACACACTACACTCGCTCATCTTGCCCGAGCAACAAACAGCCTGTCCTCAGACCTGGGCACTGTCTCCAGATGTGTGGTCTCCTGAGCTCCAGGTCACAGCTGCATTAAAACGTGCCTCCTCAGAGGGTCATGACCTCTTCATCTTGGCCCTTTCAGCGTAAGCCACTCGCCAGCCCCCGGCCTTCCTCCTCTTTTAGTTATGACCAATGTTGAGTATGTTATCTGTTTGATGAATGGTCTGTCAATAATTTGGGGCTATAGCACAGGCTCTCCATAAAGAAAGACCTTGTTCATGTTGTTTGGGGATAATCTTGCATTCATCTGAGGAAAAACTACATATACACATGAACACACACATTATTGTATATAGTACATATACACACATATACTACATATATATTACATATACATTCAATATCTACTTAGCTTCTCATTAGGTCATATTTGTTGGTAATTCTGCCTGAGACAAGCGACAGTGAAGAGGGGCTGGAGAGATGGCTCAGCAGTTAAGAGCACTTGATTAGCTTTGTGAGTCCTGGGTTCAGTTCCCAGCATCCGTACAGTAGCCCATAGCTATCAATAACTTCAGTTCTGGGGGATCCTACGCCCTTGTCTTCTGACACAGGCACACATGTGGTGCACATGGATGTGATGCACATACATGAAGGCAAAACACTCACACATATAAGTATAAAATTAAAAATACAAACAAACAAAAAAGATACAGTGAGGAGGTGGCACAGAGCCCAACTGAACAGGTTACTTCATGGTCCTCCACTCTCAAGCCATATAGTACAGGATAACCATCCTACAACCCACAGACCCAAAGAAGATAGGAGTCCAGCATAACTATCCTCCGAGAGATCCCAACCAGCAGCGGATCAAAACAGATGCTGAGACCCACAGCTAAACATTAGGTGGAGGTCTGGGAGACTTGTAGAAGAGAGGGAGGAAGACTAGAGGGATCTGGGGGGAACAAGAACTGTACAGGAACAACAACAGAACCAACCAACCTAGGCCCTGGGAGGCTTACAGAGATTGAAGCACCAACCAAAACGCATAGGTAGACTGGACCTAGGCCACCTACAAGTGTGTAGCTGACAGGCAGCTTGGTCTTAATGCAGATCCCTTAGCAAGTAGAGAGGGGAACCATGGACTCTGTTGCCTATTCTTGGAACACGTTACCCTAGCTGGGCTGCCTTGTCTGGCCTCAGTGGAAGAGGATGCTCTTAGCCCTGATGTGACTTGATGAACCAGGGTGGGTTGATTATGGGAGGGGGCTCCACTCAGCTGAGGAGGAGAGGTGGGAGAGGGGGAAGAGGGTGGGAGAGTGGGCTGCAATCAGGATGTAACTTGAATAAACAAATATTTAAAAAAGAAACAAATACACAAAAAACTTCAAAGAGTTAATTTTTTTTCATGACTTTACTTGAGGAGTGGGTGTACATGCCAGTCATGTGTATGAACATCAGAGGAAAATTTGTGGAAGTCGATAGTTCTATCCTTCTATCATGTGGGTTCTACAGCTCAAACTCAGTCAACAGGTTTGGTGGCAAACATTTTTTATCCACTGAGCTATCTTGCCCTAGGTTAAGGTTTTAGTTTTTGTTTGGTTTCACTATATAGTCCTAACTGGCTTGGAACTTGCTATATAGACAGACTGACCTTAATTTGCCTGCATTTGTGATCCTCCAGCCTCTGCCTCCGTAGTGCTAGGGTTATAGGTGTGGGCTACAAGGCCAGGCTTCCAGTTAAAAGTTTTAAAGGCTTTATTTATTTTTATTTTTACTAACCTACTTATTATTTATTTATTGAGACAGGATTTCTCTACATAGCCCTGGCTGTCTTGCTACAAAGAAACCCCTTATTGAAAAACCTAATTAACTAAAATAAAAAATAAATAAAATTTATGCTGAAAGAGCTGAGAATATAGCTCAGTAGAAGGATCCTTCCTTAGCATACTTGGCTAGTCTAGGCTACAGTGTGAAACCCTGTCACCGAAGAACAAAAAGAAAAATATGTGCTGAAATTATTCTTGGTAAACCCAAAGGTTTATGTTAATGAGGTGACTTCAGGGTGTTGGGGGTGTCCCAAGGCAGTCCCAGCTTCTGCAGTCCATGGCATACCCTATCTCTGACCATCTTTACCCAGCCCACACTCCTGTCCTTTGGCATTAACACAAAGGTGACAGCAATGCTGAAGTTCTGGGAAGCGCCTGACCTACTTCTCAGCTGATCATAGAGATTCCCCACACACCAGCGTCTGTCTGTCTGTCTTACCTGGATAAAGTCAATATTCTCAGGAGAATTTGAAGTGAAGCTTTCTTTCTTTATTTTTTTAAATTTATTTTTATTTTATGTGCATTGGTGTTTTGCCTGTAAGAGTGTCTGTGTGAATGTGTCAGAGTACCTGAACTGGAGTTCCAGACAGTTGTGAGCTGCCATGTGGTTGCTGGGAATTGAACCCAGGTCCTCTGGAAGAACAGCTAATTCTCTTATCCTTTGAGCCATCTCTCCAACCCCTAGAGTTAAACTTTCAATACTGTTTTTTGCTTTGATTTTTGTTTGAGACAGAGTCTCAATACAAAGACCAGGCTGGCCTGGAACTCAGAGATCTGCCCGCCTTTGCCTCCTGAGTGCTGGGACTAAAGGCATGCATACCATGCCCAACCTTCAGTACTATCTTAAGATTTTCAGAAGTTCCTTTAAAAGTGAAAATAGGCAGAGCATGCCTTTAGTCCTGGCACTCGGAAGGCAGAGGCTAGTGGATCTCTGGGTTCAAGATCAGCCTGGTCTACAGAGTGAGTTCCAGGTCAAGCCAGGGCAGCATAGTGACACTCTGTCTAAAAAACCAAAAACAACAAAAAAGAGCTAATAAATCACACGAAAAGGAAATCCGGGTGTTTGGAGGGCTCAAATTGGGAAACACAGAGGTCAGTTCACAATATTAAAAGGTTCTCATTCCAAACTCATCACTCCCTCACTGTGCTGTGATGTCGAGAGAAAGCTTGATTTTATAAGATAAAACATGGAGGGTACGCTTAGAGGTAAGATGTAAACAGATCCTCTGAAATGCACAAGGGAATGAGCTTTTCTCCCTCCCCAGACTCCACGGCTATCTGCAGACAGTGTGGATTACATGTGCCCAGGTCTCAGGATAATAAATGAAACAGCTTTGTGCCTTCCCGTGATAACTTGAGGCCCCCATAAGACATTCAACTTGGAAAAGAAGGGGTTTGGAAGGCTTCGATCTGTGATTGATTGACAAGCAGGTTGCAAAAGTATTTCTCTCTATCCCGTGAGTGCGTGTAAACACACACACACACACACACACACACACACACACACACACACACACA
>CAJQZJ010003646.1:9955232-9981678 GCA_907164525.1 Lophiomys imhausi
ACACACACACACACACACACACACACACACACACACACACACACACAGAGAGAGTAAAAGAAAGTCCTTTGCTGGGAAAAGCCCAATGATCTAGATCCTAGGTTCATAGGGTTTGTGAGTAGAGACCATGAGCTGAGTTAAAGAATGACCTGTAGGGTTAGCACAGCTGTGAACCAGGCAGAGTTTCAGAAGCTTGTCCCATTTCTGATGGACAGATGGACGGTCTGGAGGCATACTGACATATACAAATGGCCGAAGCTCCGTGCAACTCCCAACACCTGGAGCTGAAGTTCACTCTTTCTCTGAACCCTGCCAGGCACTACAGGAATGGCTTGTAGGATGACAGACACCAATGGTCTACAGGAATGGCTTGTAGGATGACAGACACCAATGGTCTTCTCAGTTTCCAGCTTAAAGCCAGTTGATACCGGGAGTGGTGCGCACACCTTTAATCCCAGTACTTGGAAGGCAGAGGCAGGCGGATCTCTGAGAGTTCGAGGCCAGCCTGGTTTACAGAGTGAGTCCAGGATAGCCAGGGCTACACAGAGAAACCCTGTCTCAAAAAACCAAAGCCAGCTGACACCCAGTCATGCCCAGGGAAGACCAGCAGCAGAACCACTTCTGGCCAATACTCAACATCGTGTGACATCAGAGACTTTTCTCTGTGTTTTTTTGAGGCAGGAATGCTCACTGGTACCCATGGCTTGCCAGTTAGGACATGGTAACCAGACAGCAAAGTCTCTCTACTTCTCCAGGGCTAAGATTACAAGAAGCACCGGCACCATTTGTGGCTTTTTACACCTGTACTAGGGCTTGAAGTTACATTCTTATGTCATGCATAGCAAGCGTTTACCAATGAGCGAGCGAGCTAGCTGCTTCTTCTTCTTCTTTTTTTGGATTTTTTGAGACAGGGTTTCTCTGTGTAGCTCTGGCTGTCCTGGACTCGCTTTGTAGACCAGGCTGGCCTCGAACTCACAGAGACCTGCCTGCCTCTGGCTCAGGAGTGCTGGGATTAAAGGTGTGCGCCACCATGCCCGGCTATGAGCTAGCTTCTTAACCTTGTATTTATTTGGCTGGGAAGATGTTTATGAGTTCCAAGCCAGTCAAGGCTGCACAGTAAGACCCTGCTTCACAAAACCAAAATAAATAAATAAATAAATAAACAAACAAACAAATAAATAAATACAAACAAAAATTATTTATTTGTGTATGTTTATGTATACCATGCACATCCAGGAGCCTAAATAAATAAATAAATAAATACAAACAAAAATTATTTATTTGTGTATGTTTATGTATACCATGCACATCCAGGAGCCCAGGCAGGTCGGAGAAGGGTGTCAAATTCCCTGGACCTGGAGTTACAGACAGCCATGAGGCACCAGGGAGTTGCTGGGAAACAAATCTAGGTCCTCTGTAGGAGCGAAAAGTGCTCTTAACCTCTGAGCCATCTCTCCAGCCCATATTCTTTTACGGTACTTGGCACTTTTTTTTTTTTTTTTTTGAGTCAGAATCTCATGTTTTCTGGGCTGGCCTTGAACCTGACATGCACCTGCAGCATGACTTTGAACTTGTGATGCATCTTCCTCTACTTCTTTTCTGTCTGTCTGTTTCTTTTCTTTCTTTTTTTTTTTTTTTTTTGGTTTTTCGAGACAGGGTTTCTCTGTGTAGCTCTGGCTGTCCTGGACTCGCTTTGTAGACCAGGCTGGCCTTGAACTCACAGTGATCCGCCTGCCTCTGCCTCCCAAGCGCTTGGATTAAAGGTGTGCGCCGCCACGCCCAGCCTCTTTTCATTTTTTTTATGGTGCAGGGAATTGAACCTAAGACCTTAAGCATTCTAGGCAAGTGGTCTACCATTTGAGCTGTTTTTAGCCATGACTTTTTTTTTTTTTTTTTTTTTGAGACAGGGTCTCACTGTATAACTTTGACTGGCCTGGAATTCATTATGTAGCCCAGGCTGGTTTCTAACACACAGAGATGCACCTGCCTCTGCTTCATAAGTGCTGGGATTATACCACACACAGCCTGACCTAACATTTTAATGGAAGATGTATCCACACTCCTTTCAGTCTGACATGAACATGAGGAGAATAGATACCAAGCCTCAGGACAACAGGACACATCCAGCATCATGGCTCACACATGCTGACCCATCACCAAAGCCCTGGAGAACACATCTCTCTGAAAGAGTCTACAGTCAGTCGGGCAGGGTGTGGTGCAGACCCGTGTGGCACACCTGACCCCTGACCACCAAAATCCACAGAACGCACTTGCTTGGCCAGAAAGCCACATCCGACCCAAGAGAAGCCAGTGATGCTTTTACCCCATGAATCACATTTATCAGTGATTTCATTCACTGAATCAAGCTAGTTCCTTTTTGTAACACATGGAGAAGGAAGCCAAGTGGCCCTCAGTAGGGGCCTCTGAGGAGGAGGAAGACAGAGGACACTTAACACAAGGTAGTCTGAGAACCACTCAGGCCTCAGCGTCATGTGGTCAAACCCTTGCTCTTCCTCATCCCACACCATCTGTTGAAGTGTTCCTTAGCACCGGGTGAGGCCTGGTTTGGGCGAGTTGTTTTATGCTCATGGAGGGTGTGTACGGAGGCGTTTGTTTTTGCATATGTGGAGAACAGAAGTTGACTTTTAGTGCCTTCCTCCACTATTTATTATTATTATTATTTTTTTTTTTGGTTTTTCGTGACAGGGTTTCTCTGTGTAACAGCCCTGGCTGTCCTGGACTCGCTTTGTAGACCAGGCTGGCCTCGAACTCACAGAGATCTGTCTGCCTCTGCCTCCCAAGTGCTGGGATTAAAGGCATGCGCCACCACGCCCGGCTTTATTATTATTATTATTTTTTTTTTTTTGGTTTTTTGAGACAGGGTTTCTCTGTGTATCCTTGACTGTCCTGGACTCACTTTTGTAGACCAGGCTGGCCTCGAACTCACAGAGATCCGCCTGCCTCTGCCTCCCAAGTGCTGGGATTAAAGGCGTGCGCCACCACCACCCAGCTATTTATTATTATTATTATTAAATTTCAGGTACACATTTTGCCTGAATCCATGTGGGTGCACCATATTTGTGTCTGAGGCCCATGGAGGCCAGAAGAGGGCATCAGATTTCTTGGAATGAGAGTCACAGATGTTATGAGCCACCATGTGGGTGCTGGGAATAGTAACTGGGTCCTCTGGAAGAGTAGCCAGTGCTCTAACCACTGAGCTATCTCCCCAGTCCTCTCTGCCACTCTTCACCCTATTTTTTGGAGGCAGGGTCTCTTCACTGAACCTGAAGCTGTTGCACTGACTGTTCAGAAACCCCCAGGATCTACTTGTCTCTGTGCAGCCTCCTAAGTGCTAGGGTGAGCTAGCACTTAGGCTAGCTCGAGGTTTCCAAGGTTCTCCACGTTGTAACATGTATCACATTATATATATATATATTTTTTTCTTAATTGCCACAATCCTGATACATGAAGGATCAAAATGTCAAGTATTGAATCATCAGATGGACTTTAGGCTTATCACCTCCCGTTAGCAATCATGGATGATGCCATTATGGACATCTGTTCACACACTTGGGTGGCTATGTGTGCGATGTGTTCAGGCACAGAAATGCAAAGTAGGAATGAGACTAGCCAAGTGGAGAAGTGGAGTGCAGGCGTGGGGCCAGGCCCAGGGGAGGATACAAGGTGTCTGTGGCCTTGGTGCTGTGTACAAGGATGCTGCCCTCCACATTTAAGGGCTAATGTCCTTAGCAGCCTTTAAAGATGTAACATGAGAGCCACTAAGATGCTAAACCCATTGTCCTTGCTAGATTTTTCTGTAAACCTCATACAAGCCAGGGTCACCTGGGAAGGGAGAATCTCAATTGAGAAAATGCCTCCTTTAGACGGGCCCATGGCCAAGTCTGTGCAGTCATTTTCTTGACTTATGATTGATGTGGAAGGGCCTAATCTATTGTTGGTAATGCCAACTATGGACTGGTGGTTCCTGGGTTCTATAAGAAAGCAGGCTGAGCAAGCCATGGGGAGCAAGTCAGTAAGCAGCACCCTCCACAGCCTCTACATCAGCCCCTGCCTCCAGGTTCCAGCTCTGTCTCAGGGACAGACAGTTACCTGGAAGTATAAATTGAAATAAACCTCTCCATGTTGCCTTTGGTCATGGAGTTTTATCACAGCAATAAAAATCCAAGACACCACTGTAAGTGACCTAAATGTGACTCTCTAGAAGTCTGTACTTGTCCTATAAGGTGTGTGTTACTCTCTTGGACAACCTGTCTCTCTCTATCTCCCTTAGCTGCCTACCTTTTTCTGGGGGCCTTGGGGCATACCGAACGCTTGAGGCTGGAGATGCATCTTGGTCCATAAAGTATTTATCTTCCAAGTATGAGGTCCTGAGTTCGATCCCCAGAACCCACATCAAATGCTTGGTGTGTTGGTACACACTTACAATGTCACTGCTGGGGAGACAGAGACAAGTGTGTCCAGGGGATCCACTGGACAATCTGCAAGCCCCCAGGGCCCAGTGAGAAGCCACCCCAACAAACAAGGTGGAGCAGGCAAGCTGACTCAGCAAGTAGAGGGGCTGGCTGGGCAGGTCTGAAGATCTGAGTTCGATCCCTGGGATCCAAAGTGGAAGAAGGAACTGATGCTAAAAAGCTGTATCCACACTCTCACACTCATATCTCTCACCCACACTCTCACACTCATATCTCTCACACACACATTGACAGTGATAATACACAAAGCGAAATAAAACCAAACAAGCAAAACAGAATGAAAACGGCTCCTGAAGTGTGTTCATACGTGTAGACCAGAGGTCAACCCAAGGTCCCATGTAGCCCAGGCTGGCCTTGAACTTGCGATGTGTCTGCACATGACCTTGAATTTATGATCCTCCTCCCCACCTTCTGGTGCTGCTCAGCACTACTTTGCCTAGTTTTATGCGGTGCCGAGGACTGAGCCCGTGTATACAAACAAGCCTCTACTAAACTGTACCCTAGCCTCTTTTGTCTTTTTAATTGTCACAATGCCAGGGTGGCCAAGTCTAGTAGGCTAGGTGGCCAAAGCCAGAGATTTTGTGCTAGACTTGCTGGAACAAGAGGACATCCTGCTTCGGGATGCCTGGGAGAGGGTCGGCAAAGTGGACATGGCCTGGCTCGGTAGCCCGCACAAGCAAAAAAAGACAGCTGTGATCCACAAAGCAGGCTCAGCAGCTCAGTTCTCATTTTAGGTTCTACATGGCAGGAGAGACAGCAAAGGTGGCTTGGGAGGCAGAGAGTCTCCTGCTAGCTGCAGGGGATGTACCAGGGCTGCATGTCCTGTTCTCAGGGCCCAGAGGTCCCCTGATAGTCCTTTGCTTCGAGAGAGAAAAGGCCGATGAACCACAGGCAGAGAAAGTGTGAGAACAGGGTTTTGGCTTCCGGGAGAAGGCAGGCAGAACTGAGCCAGGAAACAGGGGTCCCACCTGATGGCAGTCAGAGGACGAGGTCCCCAGGGACAGGGGAGAAAAGGACCCAGCTTGCTAGGCAGGCAGAGCTTAGACTGAGGGGAACGTGGCGGTGACCAACGCACAACAGAAGCCTCGTCATGCTTGGTGTATGATGGCTGCATCAGCCAGCCCAGAGGCCAAGAGGATCACTTCCAGGGATGTGGGAGGGGCAGCAAGTGTCAAATGGACTAATGGCTGTTGGATTTTGTTAGTTGTTTAGTTTTGAGATAGTTTCTCCTGCAGCCCAGGCTGGCCTAAAACTTGTTATAGCAAGAAATAAATTGCTCTGTGTCTTAAAAAAGCAAAAACAAAACAAAACAACAACAAAAAAAGAAAAAAAATTAAATTGCTATGGTCACAAACAAGCAGGAGGCGCTCCGCCCCTCTCTCCCATAGCTGGCAGCTAACACTGGCTATCTCAGAACTCTGAGAACTGGAAAGTTATTGGAATCAGCTACTGACTGGGCCCAAGATCAGAGAAGGAGGCTGTCAGAAGCCTCAAAGTATTCATTGGCTAAAGCTTTGTGTGCTACACCAATAGGATGCGGAATTAGGGAAGGGAGAGCTGCTGGCCTAGGGGAAGGGAGGAAAGGAACTTCTCACGATCACGGAGCTTTATAAACTACTGACTTGAGCCGGGTGGTGGTGGCGCACGCCTTTAATCCCAGCACTTGGGAGGCAGAGGCAGGCGGATCTTTGTGAGTTCGAGGCCAGCCTGGTCTACAAAGCGAGTCCAGGACAGCCAGAGATATTCAGAGAAACCCTGTCTTGAAAAAAAAAAAAAAAAAAAAAAAAAAAAAAAAACTACTGACTTGAGCCAATTAATACCCAGACCTTTTTTTCTTTTCTTTTTAGGTTTTCCTAGACAGGGTTTCTCTGTGTATTCTTGACTGTCCTGGACTCGCTTTGTAGACCAGGCTGGCCTTGAACTCACAGAGATCCGCCTGCCTCTGCCTCCCCAGTGCTGGGATTAAAGGCGTGCACCACCGTGCCCGGCCCACCCAGACATTTTTGCCTTTTCTCCAAGCCTCTGTCTCTTTCTGCACAACTGTATATTAAACATTGCATTGTTCTCTCTAGTTTCCTAAACTTTTCAACACTATGCTGTACCTAAGGGTGAGTTTGAATTTGTGATTCTCCCGTCTCCAACCTCTCAAAGACTGGTTGTACCAGTGTGTGTCACCACACCTGGCTTTTTATTATACAGTTTAGTCTGCATTTTTTCAATGATTAATTTATTTGCCACTATGAATTCCTCCTGCTCCTCCTTGGCACTAAGAATTTTTAATGTACTTCTTGCCCATTTGCTTATTTTCTTTGTGCAACAGCTATTCAATTTCTTTATCCAATTTTCATAAAATTTTTTTTTATTGTATGGGTGTGTTGGCTGCATATATTTCTGGGCACCATGTGCAAAAAGCATCCACAGAGGCCAGAAAAGAGCATCGGATCCTCTGGAACCAGAGTTATACACAGTAAAGAGCTACCATGTGGGCTGGAGAGATGGCTCAGGGGTTAAGAGCACCGACTGCTCTTCTTTTTTTTTTTTTTTTAAAGATTTATTTTATTTATTTTATGCATATGTGTGCTCTATCTGCATGTACACTTGTATTCCAGATGAGGGCACCAGATCACATTGTGGATGGTTGTGAGCCACCATGTCGTTGCTGGGAATTGAACTCAGGACCTTTGGAAGAGCACTAGGCAGTGCTCTTAACTGCTGAACCATCTCTCCAACCCCACCGACTGCTCTTCTAAAGGACCCGGGTTCAAATCCCAGCACCCACATGGCAGTTCACAGCTGTCTGTAATTGCTGGGCATGGTGGTGCACGCCTTTAGTCCCAGCACTGGGGAGGCAGAGCCACCATGTGGATACTGGGAACCAAACTTTGTTCCTCTGCAAGGACAGTGCGTGCTGTGAGTTGCTGAGCCACCTTTCCAGCTCCTAAAACTCTTGTCTTCCTTTGGGGTTTCTTCCTCTTATCCAGCGGTAAGAATTCTTTTTTTTTTTTTTTTTTTCCAAGACAGAGTTTCTCTGTGTATTTCTGGGTGTCCTGGACTCACTCTGTAGACCAGGCTGGCCTTGAACTCACAGAGATCTGCCTGCCTCTGCCGCTTGAGTGCTGAGATTAAAGGCGTCCCCACAATGCTGGCAAGAATTCTTTATACATTCTAGACTGAAGTCCTTTGTTAAATATATGATGTGAACATTATTTTCTTTTAGACTGTGGGCTAATGTCTTTTGAAAAGTGAACATTTTAAAGTCAGGAATGATGGTGCATAGCTGAAGCAGAGACAGGAGCATCAGAAGATCAAGGCCATTTTTAGCTACATAGCAAATTCAAGGCTAGCCTGGGCTACATGAGACCATATTCAGACAAAAAATTGTTCCCTTCCTAAGCAGCATCGAAAGAGGCCCTGGGGAATGGTAGAGATGACTCCATGGCTGATGGTGCTTGCTGACAAGCCTAATGACCCAAGTTTGATCCCCAGGACCCACATGGTGGAGGGAGAAAGCAGACTCCCGTAGCTCTTACCTCCACATGTATGCCTTGGCAGATACATGTGAACACACACACAAATGCACACAACAAATAAATGTAATTAAAATAAGTAAATAGGCCCTTGTTCTTCCAGGAGGAAACAAATGAGCTTCCACTCATTGAAGAGAGTTGTCAAAGAAAATGGGGCAGACAAGGTCACCTCAAGCTGGATACTGGGTCCCTGAAGATCTGCCACAGTCCTGCTCCTGAGTGAGTGTGACCCAGCAGAAAACCCTCCCCACCACACACGGCACCCCCCCCTCCCCCGGTAGCTGATTCCTTCTCAGATACTAGGAACCAAGTGCTTGAGGCTTGAACCCAAACCCTTTCCATGAAGACATGTACCTTGATCCATCCGGGAAACTGGATGAAGGTGTCCTGGGGCAGGTCAGGAATGCCTGAGGGAATGGAGAAATTGCCCACGTAAAAGGTGGGGAGTGTGAAATTTGAAGAGTGGAAGGTCACGGGTCCATCATGGCGGCCCTCACCATGGGCCTCCCAGCTCCCAAGGTGGCTGCGTACTGCAGTCTCAATGTCCAGTGGGAAGATGGTCCAG
Source organism: Lophiomys imhausi (assembly GCA_907164525.1). NCBI lineage: Eukaryota > Metazoa > Chordata > Mammalia > Rodentia > Muridae > Lophiomys > Lophiomys imhausi. The sequence goes on from CAJQZJ010003646.1 coordinate 9,963,818, forward strand.
TTGGTGAGGATAGTGTAGTTGAGGGTCATGTTAGAAACCAAACCCTGTAAAAGGAAAACATAGAGCCATGAGTCAGCAGGGAAGGAGAGGACTCATGGTGTCACTGAATTCCTGGGAGAGGGAGCAGAAATGAGCCTCAGCTGTGTGCATAACCAGGTGACAGGTCAGCTGGGGACCCAGTGCACCCTACTGTCCTGGCATAAAGGAAGATATATTTTTATTTGTGTCATGCCATCAGTGTGTATGTGTGTGTACATGCATGTGGGTACCATGCCAAAAGAGAGAATCTTCTGGCATTGAATCCCCTGGAGCTGGAGTTACAGACAGTTGTGAGCGGCTCAATGTGGGTCCTTAGATCCAAATTTATATCCTCTGCAAGTGCTCCTAACACTGAACCACCCCTCTAGCCTGGAATGAAGAGACCCCATGCCGCTCCCTTTGGCTGGCAGACTATTGAGACACTGGAACCCAAGGAATTGGAATTTCCCCAGTAATCTCATGCTGAAAGAAAGGAAGGCCAAAGCCTGGTACCATGGAGAGAGGGAGCTTGTCTCCCAGGAAGAGCTGTCACCAGGTGCTGACTATGAATCAGGACTAAGACAATGAGGGGTCAGGGATGGGTGGGTGAGGCCACATCTTTAAGCAGTACTGCTAGAGTAGAGTATCTCTGGCCTTCCATTTAAACCTGAACCCCATATTAAGATCCTGAGGATGGACCGGGGTCAGAGTAGAGTGGAATATCACTGGACTTCTTTATTTCTCTTCCCAGAGTGGCCACACTGAATAAATCTTTCTGTTCTTCAGTGTCTCGTATCTGGTTCTGGCTTATTGCTTTTCAGGCAGTCAGAGCCCAGGCTCCGACCCTAACAACTCTGGTAACAGCAACTCTCTGGAAAGAGGGACGGCCCTACACTCCAGCTTCACCACAAAACCACCCTGCTGTCTGCTTCTACAGGAAGTGGGTATCTCTGAGGCAACGCTTGAGCCCGAAACCCTTGCTTTCAGAATTTGCTAGAATGAAAGAAAAACGAATGTCAAGGAAGGGGAAACTGAGTAAGGAGGAGAATCTAGGAATATTCACCCTAAGGCAGATGGCAGAGGGTGGCCTCTGCCCTCATACCAACCAGGGAGCAAGCCTTGAACCAGAGTGGCCGAGCATCTGCCCAGCTGTGAGGACCATATGTGTGGAAGTGTGTGGGACTGAGAAAAGATACAAGGGATATGAGGATGACCATAACTGATTTAGAAGTTCCACAGGGGCCAGGGGCTGAGGTACCCTCGGCTGCAGCCATCCCATGGAAACTTATGATCATGAAGTAAATTTCTTTTTGTTGTTATTGAGACAAGGGCCCATGTGTTCCAGGCTATCTTGGATCCCACTATGTAGCTGAGGCTAGCCTTGAGCTCCAAAATCCTGCTTCCCCGCCTCAAGCATTGGGACTGCAGGCATCCATCTGGCAACTCATCTAATTTCTCAGTTGTGGCTTTTTTGTTTGTTGAGACAGGATCTTGCTATGTAGCCCAGACCTCACAAGTGCTGGGATTACAGGTGTGTGTGTGTGTGAGTCCATGCCTCACCCATTCTCCACTTTCTACATGAGGAGCTTTTCCACTTGTAGCTAATCCTGGATCTTTCTTTCATCATCTGACACCAAGTCTCAACTGTCTGTTTACTGATTCAGACAGTATCAAGCAAGGAACGGTGTCCCTGGACCTAAAGAGCAAACAACAGAATCCTAATCACTCTGTGAGTCAATGTGGCCAACCAAGAAAGTCAGCGATTGCAGCCTGAACACAAGGATGGTAAAAGATACTTACAAGTGTGAGCAGCGTGTCACAATGGCTTTTCTGCTGCCCACAAGAGGGTCATGAAGGAGACTGGGGAATGGCTCAGTGGTAAAGGGCTTCTATGCAAGAGAGAGTACTGGAGCTTGGATCCCCAGCACCCACATAAATGCTGGCTGGGCAAATCAGCCAGCCTGGAATCCCAACACACAGGAGGAGGAGACAAGGAATTCCCCAGGCTGGCTAGCTCTTTATACTCATGGGCACACATGTGCATTTGTATTCAAACACACATGAATGCCCATACATAGATAAGCACACATATACTTACATATGGATACACACACATGTTTAAAAAAACAGAAAGAGGATCAGGATCTGAGCTTGGCAGTGCCTTGAACATTCTTTCCAGGGAAGAGCAGCCTTTAGTCCAATTTTTTTTTTTTACTTCAGGAAGCACCTTGGGGACACTATAGAATCATAACAAGTGTTTCTTGAACTGGGTGTGGTGGTTGGCCTTGTAAACTCAGAATCTGGATCACTGTGAGTTCCAGACCAGCCTTGGTTACAAAGTGGGACCTGTCTCAGAAAAAAAAAAAAAAAGTATCCTGGGCTGGAGATATGGCTTCGTAGGTAGAGGACTCACCCAGTGTCCTGAGTTTGCTTCTCAGCATCACATAAACTGGGTGTGGTGAAACACACCTATAAACCCAGCACTTGGAAGGTGGAGGCAGGAAACTGAGGAGTTCAAGGGCACCCCTGCCTAAACGGTGAGTTTCACCTCAGCTTGGGCTTAAGAGACTTTTTCTTAAAACAAATTAAGCAAAACAAAAATCTGGACTAAAACATACATTTCTTAATGGTCTAGAAATATTGGTTAAAACACCACACCAGGATGGGACAGAGAATAATCAACAGGCCAGTGGCAGGACAACAGCATAGGGGCTTTCTACGACACCACCAATTGCAGGCCACCAAGTCCAAGCCTGCAAACCAGAGCCAACCAGACACCACACTAGCTCAGTTGAGTGGGGAGCGCCTCTGATGAGCTGGGTGGGTTTTCAAAGCAGGAGGAAAGGAAGAGCACAGTGGAACGGCTTCCGTTTCTCTCCACAAGATAACTGAGCTCACACACAAGAGGAGTATTCTGTTTGCAAAGCTCAAGGTTCTCAACATCTGTGGAGGAAAAGAACCCTTCAAAGAAATTCATCTTCTAGGCTGCAAAGCAAATCAGGGGGTTTCACTCCTTAGGCTCAGTGAGGTGTGCAGGCCCTGGTGGGAGCCACTGTGATGTGTGACAGTTTGAATATGTATGTGTGTGCGTGTGCGCATATACGTGTGTGTATGTATATATATACATATGTATATATACGTATGTATGTATATATATATACACACACACACACACACACTTCGACATACATGTATGTATGTATGTGTGGCCTATGTAGCCCTGGCTATCCTGGAACCCCCTATATAGACCAGGCTGACCTCAAACACAGAGATCTACCTGCCTCTGTCTCCCAACTGCTGGAATTAAAGGCATGCACCACTACATTCAGTCTAAAAAATTTGTTCTCTCTCTCTCTCTCTGTTTCAAGGCAAAGTCTCAAGTAGTCCAGGCTAGCCTTGAACTCACTATAACTTTGAATTTCTGATCCTTCTGTCTCCACCTCCCAAGTGCTGGGAGGTAATATATATATACTAAACTGTATTCCTTAAATAGAAATAGAAAAAGTATTGAACTTTGTTTTTGGATAAATAGAAGCAGAAACCAAAGAAGCAAGTGTGAGAGTTGAATGCATGAACAAATCCCTTCCAACCACTTGGGCACAGGCCTAATCCTTGTACCAGTGTCCTACCTTGAAATCATTGATGTATCTGCCATAGTTCACACGGCCCATGTTCTCCACCAGAATGTCCAGAGTGGATCCAGCTTTCCCCTGTATGTTCAGAGCTGTCCTATGGTTCCGCTCAAGGACGCCTTGGGGGACCTGTGAGTTAAAGCCAAAGCTGAATGGGGGGTGAGACCAGAGAAGAAGAGCAGTGTGCCCAGCTCACCTGTCACTTGTCCTGCCCTGAAGGGTCAGATTCAGGGAGAGCCCAGATACACTCAGGCCAAGTTCCTACAATCACTGTCTTGGGTGCACACACTCCTCTGTCTGGGAATGCGCCATAGTGAGTGAGACTCCTTTCTTTTTTTAATTTTATAAAAATTTTTTATTTTATTTTTTGTGTTTTTTTTTTTGAGACAGGTTTTCTCTGTGTCACAGCCCTGGCTGTCCTGGAATTCTCTTTGTAGACCAGGCTGGCCTCAAATTCATAGAGGTCCTCCTTCCTCTGCCTTCAGAGTGCTGGGATTAAAGGCGTGAGCCACCACGCCCGGTGAGACTCCTTTCTCATAGGAACAAAGTATTGTGATATAGCCCAGGATGGCCTTGAATTTGAGACCTTGACTCCACCTCATAAATGCTCGGATTACAGGTGTGCACCACCATGTTTGGATCACACATCTTTCTGCTCTCTCTCTCTCTCTCTCTCTGAGTGTGTGTGTATTTACATTTATTTATTTGTGTGTATGCATGTCCACAGGTATGTGCACATATGTGTGCCATGGTATATTGTGGAGGTCAGAGGACAACTTGAGATAGTCAGTTCTTTCATTCCACCATGGGGGCCTCCCCAGAACTTCTGATTCTCCTGCCTCACATCCCACATGCCGAGCTTACAAGTGTGTTTTTAAAGGAATGAGATAGATAAGACATTCCAGGGGTGTGTTTCTGTGAGAAGGATTACTGTATCTTCTCACAGCTCAAATTAGGTGCAAAGAAACAGCCTTTAAACACGTGGGGAGAAGAGATAAAATCAGGTAACAGATAAAATCAGAGTTAGGTGGAGTAAGCTCACCTCACTTGCTAGGGTGTATCAGCCACAGAGATTATGCAACAGAGTAAGGGAAAACAACAGGTATTTTCTGAACATACATTCCCAACTTTTATTTATTCATTCATTTACTCATTCATTTATTCATTCATTTGCCCCCCCTCTACACCCCTGCCAAGCTGAGGCCTGAACCCAGGTCTCCACTAGAGCTAAATCCCCAACCCCATTTCTAACTTTTTAAAAGGTTATCTTTCAGACTGGCTACACTGACCATAATTCATTAGGATACAACTAATGACAGCCAGAAAATGGCAAGCCCAGCATCACAGCTCAGGGCCTGGAACCACTGAAGTGAAATCTGTTGGTTATAAAAGAAAGCTCTCTCCCCTCACTGTGTGTGTGTGTTCACATTAAAGTACACATGTACACATGTGCAGAGGCCGCAGAGACAGCTTTAGGTGTAGCTCCTGAGAAATGGTCCATCTTCGTTTGTGAGATAAGGTCTCCTGCTCACCTGGAACTTGCCAAGGAGGCTAGGCTGGCTGGCCAGCCTCCCAAAGGATCCTCTCATCTCCACCTCCTCAGCCTGAGACTGTAGCTGCATGCTGCCACACCTGGACTTTTTCTTCCTATTTCATGTGCATAAATATTTTGCCTGCATGTATGACTGTATACCATATCTGTGCCGGGTACCCAGAGGCCAGAAAATGGTACAGGGTCTTCTGTGACTAGAGTTACAGAGAAATGTGAGCCGCCATGTGGGTGCTGGAAGTAGCAATCAGGTCCTCTGGAAGAGCAGCCAACACCCTTAACTACTGAACCATCTCTCCAGCCCCTTGTTCCTTTGTTCTTTACATGGGTGCTGGGGATCTGAACTCAGGTCCTTGCAAGGCAAGTTACCTTTACAGAACTCTGAATGTAGCTGTGCAAACTTGTAATCCCAGCATTTGGGAGGCAGAGGCAAGAAGATCAGGAGTTCAAGGCTGGCAATGGATACAAAGCAAGTCTGAGGCCAGCCTGGGCTACCTGAGACCCTGTTTCAAAAAACAAAAACAAAAGAATCACTCCAAACTCTGAAACTTTTCTGAAAAAATTTCCTTGGTTAGGAAAACCTTCCCATGAGCTTTTCCTGTAACTGTTTCAATGAGGAGAGAATGGCTATAGATACCTTTTTTATTATTACATTTATTCATTTACTGTGTGTGCACAGCCAAGCGCCAAGGCACATGAGTGGATATCAGGACAGCTTGCAGAAGTCAGTTCTCTGCTTTATACCACATGAGTTCCAGGGATCAAACTCAAATCTTCAGGCTCAGGGGCGAGTGCCTTTACCTGCTGAGCCATCTCACGAGCTCTGGCTCTGGTTTTCTCTCTCTCTCTCTTTTACTTTTAAAAAAAAATTATGTGCATTGGTGTTTTGCCTGCATGTATGTCTGTATGAGGGTGTCAGATCTCAGAGTTACAGACAGCTGTGAGCTGCCATGTAGGTGCTGGGAATTGAACTCGGGTCCTCTAGAAGAGCAGTCAGTGCTCTTAACTGCTCTTATCTTTTTTTTTTTTTTTTTTTTTTGTAGACCCTGGGTTTCATTACATAGGTAGGCTGGCCTGGATCTTGTAATTCTCCTGCCTGAACCTTCTGACAGCTAGGATTGTAGGCGTGTGCCATCACAGGAGATGTTGAAAACAGGGTTTAAAATATATATCTGTGTTTTACTGCGAAATGAAGTCCTTGGTGCACTTTGATGAGCAACCCTTTAGACTATATTGCCTCATTTAGCATTTTGTATGGTGACAGGTACAAAGCTGACATGGATGCTGTCCCTAAACAGCAGAGAAGGCCTGGGTGACATGCTGAGCTCAATCAGGGAGGAGGTAACCTTGGACTCAGGAGAGCCAGGGTTTCTTAGAGTGTGAGTGTTACAGGATAGCCCTGAGTCTGCAGCATGTGGGCCACAGAGCGAGCACAGAGTACCGCCAAGGGACACAGGCTGGAGATGTGACAAGAGCTCAGATGCCACGTTATTAAGTGTAGAAGACCAGCTGGGTGTGGTGGCACACGCCTTTAATCCCAGTGCTCGGGAGGCAGAGGCAGAGGCAGACGGATCTCTGAGAGTTCGATGCCAGCCTGGTCTACAAAGTGAGTCCAGGACAGCCAGGAGTATTACACAGAGAAACCCTGTCTCAAAAAACAAAAACAAAAAAGTGTAGAAGAATGTCTACCCCCTGTCATGACTTAGATATAGAGTTCAAAGAGAATGCTTACCCCGTCCACAGAGACATAAGCCCGATCATGAACACCATTTAAGGATGAAGTGAAAATGGGTATCGGGTTACTGCAATTTTGAGGAAGTGTTGTTCGGTACAGCACAAACCCAAAATCCTGGTGAGAAAAAGGATGTAAGAAAAATGCAATCATTCTCAAAGTTCGGCCACTAAGAACTTGGTTGCCCCTGATCTGGTTGAAAGCAAGTTTCTGAAAACTGTACGGTATGAAAACCTTCCTCCACCCACAGTCAGATTCAAGCTGAGTTTGTAGAACTTGGTGGAATTATTCAAACACTAAGGAGCTCTCTGCTACACAGGGAAAACAAGGGTTAAGTCACTGCTCAGAGTGACCCAGGGAAATCAAACCTACATGTCACAGGTCATCAGTATTAACTCAAAACAAAACCAAACCAAGAGCTGGTGAGATGCTCAGTGGGCAAAGGTGGTTGCCACAAAGCATGATGACCTGAGTTCGAGCCCCAGGAACCACTCGATGGAGAGAGAGCCCATTTCCACAAGCTGTCTTCTAACCTAAGAATGTGTGCTGTGTCACGCGCACATACACACACCAACAAAATAAAGGTAACGATTTTTTTTTGTTTTTTTTGAGACAGGGTTTCTCTGTATATCTCTGGCTGTCCTGGACTCACTTTGTAGACCAGGCTGGCCTTGAACTCACAGAGATCCGCCTGCCTCTGCCTCCCGAGTGCTGGGATTAAAGGCGTGCGCCACCACCGCCCGGCAAAGGTAATGATTTTTTAAAAAGGGTCTGGAGAGACGGCTCAGCAGTTAAGAGCACTTGCTGCTCTTACAAGAGGACCTGGGTTCGGAAAGAGCTGTAGCTCCTGTTCCTGGGGATCTGAGACTTTTGGTTTCCGCAGGAACCAGGCATGGAGGTAGTAAGTACCCTTACAGACAAGCAGGCCACGCACTCATACACACAAAAAAATTTTAAGCCAGGAAAAGCCCCAAACATGAGACAAACACTAAGTTCTGCTCAGGAAAACATTCTCCAGGTTCATGGGTTACATCTGCTCTAAGGTACAAAACAAGACTCAACCTGAAACTATTTAAAGCAAAGAGGAAAGAGAGTTGGGGCGGGGGGTTGCTATCGAATCAGGAGTAATATTTATTTATTTTTGAGACAAGGGCTCAGGTATGACCTCAAATTTGCTACATAACCAGGGACAATCTTGAACCTTGTATCTTCCTGCCTCCACCTCCCTAGGGCTGGGATTACATATAACCATGCCTGGTTATAGGTGGTGCTGGGGGACCAAACTCAGAGCTTTAAGCCATGACAGGTGTGTGTGTTGACTTGTGCACATGTTCAGGTGTCTGCATATGAATGCAGGTTTCCCAGAGCCCAGAGGCTTTGGATCTCCTGGCTAGAGTTAAAGGCAATTGTGAGCTGCCATGTGGGTGCTGGGAATTGAACCCAGGTCCTCTGAAAAAGCAGCTGGTGTTTCTAACTACTGAACCATCTCTCCAGCCACTTACACTCTTTTTAAATCTAATCTCCAATCTCACTGGACTTCTTGTTGTTGTGTTGGATTTTCTCATTTTTGTTTTTCAGAGACAAGGTGGCATTGTTTCACAAGCCAGGCTGGAACTTACTATGAAGCCCAGGCTGACCTCTCCAGCTCTCTACCTCTCACACGCTGCAATTACACATGTGGTCACCATAGCCAGACTGACAACAACAGTTTTTGAAGAGTTCAGATTGTTCCTAGACCATTCCTCCTCCCTCATTGGGGCCAGTAAAATGCTTTTTTTTTTTTTTTTTTTATGTGGACACAGCATAGGAGACATGTTCCCCTGGGATGTGGCACAGGATGATGCCACTGGGACACCCTGGGTCACTTGGCTCCTTTGTCATACTTGGTCATTTAGTTGGGATCTCAGCCCTGGAGTCTGGAGAAGGTGACATGGAACTGTGATCTAATCTTAGCGTGGTGTTTGCTTCCAGTTGCTATTTTTACACTTGTTTTGTTTCAACAACTTTCTTACAGTTGGTTCCAGGAGAGTGGAGCCTCACACTGTGCCAACCTTTTCAGTGCCATACAGGGGCCGTTCTGCAGCCCCACCAGCAGCCACTGTCCTCAGACTGTGCTTTCTGAACCCTGCAGTGTATTGCACCTCAGCCTCCATGTGTTGGGTCTGGGATGAGCCCACACAATACTTCTTTCCAGTTTCACTGTGTGTGCACAGGCGGTAACACTCGCTCACAGGTTGCCTGCAAGGGGTAGCCTCAATCAAGTCTGCAGAGAACATTAGCTTTCCATCTCCTCCTGGACGCCCAGGGGAGTGTTTCCTCAGACTCTGAGGAACCAGTCATTGTAGACAGATAGACAGACAGATGCTTAAAAAGGGAGAAGCAGTCCACTGCGCGCACACACATACACACACACACACACACACACACACACACACACACACACACACAAAGCAGGAAAAGCAGCTGCTAACTGATGAATCAGATGGTAAGTGGATAAATAAAATAAAAAATTGAGAGAAACTTCTAGTGAGACAGGGGAGTGCCAGGAAATGAGGCAAACACCAGCACGGAGCACAAGTAAGTTCTTTCCAAAGCAGGAAAAGGAACCTCTAAGAACAAAAATTTAAATTGACTTTTTTTTTTTTAAGACAGGATTTCTTGTCTCCCAGGTTGGCCTTGAATATCACATAGCTAAGAGTGAGTGACCTTGAACTTTTGATCCTCCTACCTCCACCTCCCAAGTGCTGGAACTACAGGCATGCCACCCTGCCTGGTTTATGCGGTGCTGGGGGTTGAACCAGGGCTTTGCTCACACCAGGCAAGCAACTTACCAACTGAGCCCTATCCACCCTAAGCTGCCATCATGCGTCAGTATTAAAACGATGCTTAGGAAGCAATAAGGAAACGTGTTGTCAGGAAAAGAAAGTCGACTGTTCCTTGTGGAGACCTACCTGCTTTACCTGGGTAAATGTCAAGGGATAAAGGCTTTTCACAGGTCCATTGGGACACAGGATATCCAGAGCTGTAGATACAGTCTTGAACTAAAAAGAAGTAAAAACAAACTCAGTGTCCTGTCACCAGTGAGGCGGGTGTCATATTAGTTTGAATTATCAAAGACAATGAGATAAGCCTCAACTGTCCAAGTTCCAGTCCATTCACAATCACCTTTGATTTTACACATCCACTCCCTCTTTTCTTCTCTCACTTTCTTCCACCCCTACCCTTTTTATTTCTGAGACAGGGCCTCTTTCTGAGGCAGGCCTCAAGCTTGCTATATGGCCAACCACACCCACCTTATACACTGCTGGGGTTCAAACCCAGGGCTTTCTGCATGCCAAGCAGACCCTCCACTAATACTTACCACCTACCCACCTCTTATTTTGTTTTTTTTGAGACACAGTTTCTCTGTGTAACAGTACTGGCTTTTCTGGAACTCACTTTGTAGACTAGGCTGGTCTCAAATTCAGAGATTTACCTGCTTGTACCTTCCCAGTGCCATCATGCCTGGCTCCCACCTACCCCTTTTATTTCTTACTATTTTCTGCAGTGCTAGGGATTAAACCTAGGGTTACTTTCTTTTTGGTTTTTTGGGACAGGGTTTCTCTTTGTGACAGCCCTGGCCATCCTGGAACTCACTCTGTAGACCCTCTAAGTCTCGAACTCACAAAGATCGGCCTGCTTCTGCCTCCCAAATGTTGGGATTAAAGGTGTATACTACCACACCCATCTATGAACCCAGAGTTTCACACAAACTAGATAAGTAAGTTCTCTACCCAGATCTTGTTCTTAACTTTTTATTTATTTATTTTTAAATTTTGTTTATTGTCTTACTATGTAGCCCTGGCTGGCCTGGGACTACTATGCTATGTAGATCAGGCTGGCCTTGAACTCACAGAGATCTGCCTAACTTGTCCCCCAAGCACTGGGATTAAAGGTGTGTACAGTCATGTCCTACAACCTGTTCTTCTTTTTTTCTTATTTTATGTGTTTGAGTATTTGGTCTGCATCTATGTCCGGGCACCACGTGTGTGCAGCACCCAAGGAGATCAGAAGACGATGTTGGAACCTGGAACTGCAGTCACAGATGGTTTTGAGCTGCCATGTAGGTGCTAGGAATCAAACCTGAATCCTCTGGACAATCAGGCAAAGCCAGGCATGGTGGCACACACCTTTAATGTCAGCACTAGGAAGGCAAGCAAATGTCTGTGACTTTGAGGACAGACTGGCCTACCTACTGAGATCTAGGACACCCAGGACTGCACAGAGAAACCTTGTCTCAAGCAAAACTAAACAAAATTAGCAGTCAGTGTTCTTAACTGCTGAGCCATCTCTCCTGGCCCTGCTCCTAATCCTTGATGGAAGTATAACTGATAGTACTGTTAAAGAGAGTTTCAAGGGCACCCATTCAGAAATACAGCTCAGAGCTCCATCTAAGAAAGGCCTTAAAACAGATGACACCCGAGAAGCCGCCTCTGCGAAGCACTGCAGCATGTTTTCAAGTGAGGAAGGGAAGATCTCTGAAGCAAAGATAGTAGCTAGAGGCAAATTACTCTAAGATTAGATCTGCGAAGACCATGTCACATGCTTATTTCCTAGTCGCTTCATGGTCTCCCAAGTTTAAGTAGCATGTTCTGAGCCTGCGTCATGGCTCCTGAAAGTTGCCCTCTGACCTCTGTAAGTGTGTGCAAGTGCACACACACACACACACACAATTTAAATAAAAAAAAACTTTAATACTATATACTACATTTTACATAAATTGAAATAAAACCTGTATACTGATTCCCTCCCTTCCAGGTTTCTGTTTTGTTTTGGGTTTATTAGACAGTGAGTGTCCCCTGTAGCCCAGGCTGGAACTCTCTATATGGCCAAAAAGATGACCCCAAACATCTGATCCTCAGGCCTCCTCCTTCCAAGTATTGAGATGTACAACAACCACATCTGCTACCCTCACTCCCACCCCCCTTTTTGGGGGGAGACAGACTCTCTATAGCCCAGGCTAGCCTCAAACTCACTATGTAGCACAGGCTGATCTTGAACTTAACAGCAGTCCTCCTGCCTCAGCCCCACAGTGCTAGAATTACAGGCATGAGCACAGGATTACATGCACAATCTGCTAATTTTCTTCATGACACTAATGTGTATTTCTTTATGCTTTTCAATTTTAGTATTGTTTTAAATATTTGGAGCTATTTTATATCATGTAAAAGAAGTTTTCACTGTTTTAAAACTAAGCGACTATTTTTCTTAAGTAGCTACAGAGAAGAACAAGTGCCCCTTTCCAAGCGTGATTCATTTAAGACGAGATTCCTATCAGAGACCACATTCTTTGTAGAATGTAGTGCAGGATCTGACACTTGGTGGAAATTATTACAGCAGCCCAGCCAGCCAACCAGAAGTCAGAGGGCTTCGAATGGAAAAACTATACTGTGATGTTTGGTGTTTGGCTTAAAGATTAAAAACTTATGTTGCTATTTTAGAGTTTCAAGATTCTTAAGAAATAAGTGACTGTTCCTCATGTTTTCTTCTTTTTCTGGTGAATGAATACATGTAGGAGTAAGGGATGAAGTGAGTGGAAAACCTGAAGACCCAGACGGTCAAAACGAAGTAACGTTGGTACGTCCCTCCTTCCAACCATTAAGTAACTCTCCTTTTTCCCCAGAATAAAATTACCTTAACTCTTATTATATGATTTCTTGATCTAATTTAAGAGTAGAGATATCAAAATTCTTGTGGCTTGGAGGAACTGGTTTTAAAAGGGGTGGATGGGATTGGCAAGAAGGTTCAGATAGGAGCACATGTCACCATGTCTGATCCCCTCAGTTTGATTCCTCAGACCCCCACAGTAGAGATAAATGACTCCTTCATGTTGTTCCAGTGAATATCCTCCATCCACGTTCCATGGTATGCATGTCTCCCAACCCAAGAAATAAATGTAATAAAACAAAATGAAAGGGAAAATGATGGGAGAAATCCCTGCTGGGCAGGATAGTGAAGTAGGATTGCCACTTCCACAGCCGCCCGCAGCACTGCCTCAGAAAACCAAGAACTGAACCAAAATGCACCGAGTGGCCCAAGAATGCCTCTGGCTCTCCTGTGCCATGCTGTGCATCCTGTCAGCTTGCTTCCGTATCTTCTCATCTTCCATCCACCTGTCCCCTAGAAATGCCAACTACTCCACCCGGCTCTCAGAAAACAAATTCAGAGAAAACAGCAAGCTTCGACACCTTCCCTCGCTGTGTCTCCCCATCTGATTCTCAGGGGCAATCTGACTTTTTTTTTTTTTTTTTCCTTTTTGAGACAGGGTTTTATATAACCCAGGCTAGCTTCTAACTCACTATTGTAGTCAAGGGTGACCTTGAACTCCTGATCCTCCTGCCTCTAGCTCCTGAATGCTAGGGTTACACCTGGTTTATACAGTGTTGAGGACAGACCCCAGGGCTCCGCACATGCCAGGCAAATGCTCTACCCACTGAGCTATACTCCCAACCCAGTCTTACCTTTCTCAGAGCAACTTTTCCATAGGCGAACTTGGGTGTAGATGGAGGGATAGGACCTTCCGGGACTTCTTTAAACTATAAAGCAGAGGGGGAAGAGAGAGAAAGAGAGAGAGAGAGAGAGAGAGAGAGAGAGAGAGAGAGAGAGAGAGAGACCATTAACCCTTTAGACATACATCTGTAATATTCTCCTTTTCAAGACAGGGTTTCTCTGTGTGGCTGTCCTGGAACTTACTCTGTAGACCAGGCTGGCCTGGAACTCAAGAGACTGCCTGCCTCTGCCTCCCGAGTGCTGGGATTAAAACTGTGTGCTACCGGCCGGGCGGTGGTGGCGCACGCCTTTAATCCCAGCACTTGGGAGGCAGAGGCAGGCGGATCTTTGTGAGTTCGAGGCCAGCCTGGTCTACAAAGTGAGTCCAGGACAGCCCGGGCTATAAAAAGAAACACCAATAAAAAAAAAAAAAAAAAAAAACTGTGTGCTACCACACATGATTCTGTTTGCTAACTTTTTATTGGTGTTAGTTTACTGCTTAGCACAATCATAACTATTCACAACTTAGAATAATCACTCTATCCAGGTAATTAATGTCTCAGAAAATAAGCAGATATACATGAACACTTTACCTCCTTCCCTTTATTTCCCCGTCATATTCTGTGCCTGAGACATGGCTTTCAGACCGACCCTGAAAACTGCCTGTCCTGGCTGGCACTCAGAGAAGCACACTCAGCAGAGAGTTGTTCTTTTCCCTCAGGGAATCCAGTAGGTTCCATGGAGAGTGGCCCTTCCCGCTCCCGTCTCAGGTTTCTATCCATTCACCTAACAGATTCTGCTTAGAAAGCACCTTGTGTGGCGATGCTCGATAGCTGTAGACACAAACAGTCCTCATTCACAGAGTGAGAAATGCTCACAGGACGCTGTATTAACCTCATATTAAGTCATGCATTAAAGATTCCTATATGACTACACAGCCAGAAAACAGCATGGGTGACTGTGCCCAGAGATGAGTCACAGGCCAATGGCTGGGCTGGGGAGATGTCTGAGTGGGTAGAGCACCTACCATGGAAGCTTGAGAACCTGAGTTCAGATCTCAGGGCTCACCTGACAGCCAGGTGTGGTGGTATACACCCGTAACCCCAGCACACAGGAGATACAGGGATGGGTGGATCCCCAGGGCTCGCTAGGCAGCCAGCCTAGCTGACACAGCAAGCTCAGAGATCAGTGAGGGACCCTATCTCAATAAACCAGAGAGAGACAGGGGAAGATACTAGAAGTTGGCCTCTGTCCTTTACACATGTATGCTCAGATAAGCTCACAGAAGTGCATGTGGGCTAGTGCACATACACACGCACACCACACACGAGGTCAGGCACGGTAGCACATGATGTTAGTCCCAACAGTTGGGAAGCAGAGGCAGGCAGTTCTGAGAGTCTGAGGCCAGCCTGGTCTCCATACTGAGTTCTAGGCCAGCCAAGCCCACACAGTGATAATGTACCAAACAAAAACATACCACCAACAACAAAAAAAGCAACATTAAAAAAAAAAAGGCAAATAACTTTCCTGAGTCAGTCAGGCAGCTGAGGTGTGCACTCATTTCCCACGAGGGGAAGGACAGAGTGGTTAGCATACCCATGGGTACAAGGAGCTGTGTTCACTCAGCATGGTTCTGTGGGTGGTTTGGTCCATCTTAGGGCCAATGTTAAACATAAAAAGGGGAGAACTGGGCTGGAGAGATGGCTCAGCGGTTAAGAGCACTGGCTGTTCTTCCAAAGGATCTGGGTTCAAATCCCAGCACCATATGGCAGTTCACAGCTGTCTGTAATTGCTGGGAGTGGTGGTGCACGTCTTTAATCCCAGCACTAGGGAGTCAGAGGCAGGTGGATCTCTGTGAGTTCAAGGCCAACCTGGTCTACAAAGTGAGTCCAGGACAGCCAAGGATACACAGAGAAATCATGTCTTGAAAAACAAACAAACAAAAAAAGGGTGGAGGGGAGAACTGAGAGATCTCACTGTTCTGCCTCACCCCCAAAGTGCTAAGACTACAGGGGTGCACCAACATGCTCAGTGTGTGACTAGTTGGGAACTGAACTCATGACTTAGTGTGTGTTAGGGAACTACCATGCTGTTTTCTCTCCCCCACACCCCCGGCCAGCCTCAATGCCAACTTTTGGAATCTCCAGCGTCCTGTATCTCTCCAGGTCCTCAACTACACTTGCCTAAGTTCTACTGTGTTAGCCAACTCAAATGGAACTCCCCCACCAAAAGGAGGGGTGGGAGATAGCTCCTTGGGTATAGAGTTTGCTGTGCTCATGTCAAGATCTGAACTGGGATCCTCGGAAAACACGTAAAGGCAGAAACAGCCAGCGGCACGCGTCTGTAACCTCAGCATTCTCCTACAGTGACATGGCGGAAAGGCAGAGTTCCGGGAAGCTCAGGGAACAGCTGGCCTGGTGCACAGAGGTCCAAACAGACGGCCTGCCACAAACAAGGCAGAGGGTGAGGACCAGCACTCAATCAAGGTGCACTCACTCTTACTTGCACACTCTCTTACAAGTGTGGAAGTGCACGTGAGTGTGCACACACACATATACACTTATACTTACACACATACATACACATTCTCACACTCACACATACATACACACACATACTCTCTCTCTCTCTCACACACACACACACAATGCAGAGTTAGGACAGAACTGTTAAAACAAGTCACCAATTTAATCAAAGCTCATAAAAATAGAGCCGTGACTGTCTCATAAGGGACCTGGGAGGGAGGACTCTGCCTTGTAGTTTTTGTCTTGTTGTTGTTGGTTATTTTTTGTTTTTTTGAGA
This sequence comes from Lophiomys imhausi, assembly GCA_907164525.1. Lineage (NCBI taxonomy): Eukaryota > Metazoa > Chordata > Mammalia > Rodentia > Muridae > Lophiomys > Lophiomys imhausi. The sequence goes on from CAJQZJ010003646.1 coordinate 9,980,079, forward strand.
CAAGATTTCTCTGTGTAACAGCCTTGGCTGTCCTGGACTCACTTTGTAGACCAGGTTGGCCTCGAACTCACAGAGATCTGCCTGCCTCTGCCTCCCGAGTGCTGGGATTAAAGGCGTGCGCCACCACTCGCGTTTTTTTTTTTTTTTTTTTTTGCCCTGTAGTTTTATGGTCAAAGTGTTAACCGTGAGTGGTTCACTTTTACCCACACCAAAGACAGTACCTTAAAAAAATGCAAATGTCAGGAGTTTTGTCAAGCCTTGAAGATTCACATGTGACCTTATCAGTGAGTCAGGCCTATGCAGCCTGCCGTTCTCTCCAGAGTCCAAGGAAGAAGGGGACAATGTCCATCTTCACTTGGGTACCCTTGACATTGTCACCCAGGGAGAGACTTTCTACTCCCTAAGTCTTTGGGGAAGGAAGGAGTCAGGCAGAGTCTACATGGGGCACTTTTCATTAGATATTTCCCTTCCTCATGTAAGCAAATACTCCAGATATCTTAACAAGTCAGTTACCTACATATCTGCAAGTTCCATGAGAAAGACCAGAGACGTTGCTAAGTGGGAGAATGCTTGCCTGGGTGTGATCCACCAAGTCTTTTAAAATAAGCCATTCCCCGAGGTTGTGGAGAAAGGGGAACCCTCCTCCATTGCTGGTGGGAGTGCAGGCTTGTGCAACCACTATGGAGGTCAGTCTGGCGATATCTTAGAAAACTTGGAATAGCTATGCCTAGGGACCCAGTCATACCACTTCTGGATATACATCCAAATGATTCCTCACCAAATCACAAGGAAGTTTCCTCATCTATGTTCATAGCAGCCTTATTTGTAATAGCTAGAAAATGGAAACAACCCAGATGTCCCTCTACCGAGGAATGGATTAAAAAAAAAAAAACTGTGGTACATCTACACAATGGAATACTACTGAGCCATCAGAAACAACGAAATCATGCAATTTGCAGCCAAATGGATGGAACTAGAGAAGCTCATCCTGAGTGAGCTAAACCAGACTCAGAAGGATGCACATGCCATCTATTCACTTATAATCAGATTTTAGCCATATAGTACAGGATAACTATACTACAACCAATGCACCAAAGGGAACATGAACATAGACTTTTTTTCCTGTCAATGAGACACTTTGCCCTAGTGGTGCTACCTTGTAGGCCCCCAGTGTATGAGGAGGTTCTTGACCCTCATATGACTGCTGAAATGGGGAGGGGAACTGTTATGTAGGGACACTCCACTCCAGAGGAGTGGGATGGAAGGGAGAGGGGGTAGAAGGTGGGAGGGCGGGACTGGGAAGGGTAGAAAGAGGACACTATGATGGAGATGTAACTTGAAGTAATAAATATTAAAAAAATCAAACAAACAAAAAAACCCAGCCATTCCCGCGGTGTAGTGGTGACTCACACCTTTAATCCCAGCACTTGGGAGGCAGAGGCAGGGGATATCTCTGAGTTGGAGGCCAGCCTGGTCTACAGAGTGAGTCCAGGATAGCCAAGGTTATACAGAGAAACCCTGTGTTGAAAAACCAAATTATATATATAATATCTCACACACACACACACACACACACACACACACACACACACACACACAC
>CAJQZJ010003646.1:9981688-10090877 GCA_907164525.1 Lophiomys imhausi
CACACACACACACACACACACACACACACACACACACACACACACACACTACGAGAATGGGTGTGTACATGTGGAGAACAGAGGGCAACTTGTGGGATTCAAGTCTTTCCTTCTACCATGTGGGGAGGGAGATTGAACTCAGGTTGTCAGGCTTGGCAGGAAATGGTTTCACCTGCTGATCCACCTTGCTGGCTCCATCATATTCACTGTGAGGACGGTTTCCCTCCCAGGTCTGGCTTCCTTGGCCTGCTGGTTAGATACATGGGGTCTCCTGGGTCGGTCTTTTGCATGGTTCTCTTTCTCCTCTCCCTCACGCTCCACATGTAATCTCAGCCACTGTGTGGACTGCAGACACCCTCTGCTAATGGAGTCATGGAGATGTCTCTGACCTTCACATGAGCACTGTAGCATGCACACTCATACAGCACTCACCCACACACATCCACACACGTAATCTGCACCCCAGAAGTGACAACTCCATCCCTGGGGTTTGTCAGGCCAAACAGTAAGAGACATTTGGTTCTAGTTATTATAGGGTTTATGTTGTTGGTTGTTTATTACTATTATTATATTATTGTTGTAAATGTGTGTATGTGCACATGTGCCCATACACAGAACGGCACAGCTTGCATGTGGGAGTCAGAGAACAACTTTCAGGAGTCACTTTTCTCTCTCTACCATGTGGATCCTGTACACTGAACTCAGGTCCTCAGCCATGGTGACAAACACTACTCCCTGGGTCACCTTGCCAGCCCTAGGCATCTTTTCCCTCAGATTTGCCATAGACAAACGTGAGCAGCTGCAGTCTCGCATCCTTTCCTTCCACTCTCACCCATTCCCCTCCCTCCTTCAGACAGGATTTCACACTGTAGCTAGCTTAGGTTGGCCTAGAACTCACTACGTGGCCTAGATTGATCTCAAATTCACGGTAACCCTCTTACCTCAGCTTCCCAAGTGGTGAGATTGTAGGTGTGAGGCACAGTGTGTGGCTTTCCACTTTCATGTTGTGGTCTGAGTCTGACTGGTGATGTGTACACACACGCCACAATCACCAACAGTCCCTAGCTGGTCTTCCTGTGACACAGGAGCTCTCTTCCTGGTCAACTCCTGCAGCCTGCTAACCCTTCAGCTGCTACACTCGACTCTCCCATGGGTCCTCACTTCACTGGGCCTCAGATTGGCCTAGCAGATGTATGCCATGGCTCTCTCCTTGACTCTGGCTTCGTCCGTCCCCCCATACTTCATGGGCTCCTTCCAATGCATTCTAGAAGCAGGGCACCTTCTCTCTGGCTGAGTTCTGACGATGTTCCAGCCCTGGCCATCAACACACAGCTCTCTCATCTCCGCCTGTAAGTCTTTGTTCAGCCTTTACCTTCAGCAGGAGGCCTGTACGCACCAAGCAGCTAAAACCAGCTAGCGCAAAGCAGTACATAACACATACCAGTTTAAACATCTGTGAAAGAATGAGATATGTGGATAAAACATTCTCTGAAACCATTATGGTACTAATTAAGTTTTTTTTTTTTTTTTTTGGTTTTTCGAGACAGGGTTTCTCTGTGTATCCTTGGCTGTCCTGGACTCACTTTGTAGACCAGGCTGGCCTCGAACTCACAAAGATCCGCCTGCCTCTGCCTCCCAAGTGCTGGGATTAAAGGCGTGCGCCACCACCGCCCGGCCTAATTAAGTTATTAAGACGAGACTCCAAGTAACAAATTCTCAAGGTAGCAGAGGCTAACCTTGAACTCCTGATCCTCTTGCCTCCATCCCCCAAGTGGGATTACATGAGTAATTGCGTAATCGTGCCCAGTTTAGGTTTTGTGTGCATCACTATACCCTCCACACAGTGCTGGGCATCAAATCCAGGGCTCCCAGCACGCCCAGTATACACTCTATCAACTGAGTTCTATTTTACTACATAAACCACAACTGAGCACCAGAGCTTCGTGAGAGCCAGACATGAAGGTGTGCATATTGTACAAATCCATTTATATCAAGTTCAAAACGAGTAAAATTAATATAGGGCAAGAGAAGCTGGGCAGGGTTAGCTCAGGGAAACCCTGAGGATGATAAAAGGCCACCAGGGAGGCTCCTGCTGGGCGTTGGTTGCAGCTTTCTGTTCACTTTGCATATCAGCAGTCTTGGGAGCCCTGTTCTTCTACGGCCATAGATAACACACTTGGATAGGTAAGAAAACAAAAACACAGAGAAAGAAAAACTTCGCAACCAGAAAAAGAAAACATAAACATCCTCAAACAAGGCAAAGAGAAAGGAATAAAGAGAAGAAAACAAGAAAAAGGGAGCACAAAGAAATTACAAAAAGAAAAAAAAAAAGGCTGAAGTTAATCTCTGTGTGGGGTTCAAGTACTGAGTACTTGCCACGCAAGCAAGAGAAAGCTGAGTTCAATCCCCAGCCCCGCAGAAAGCTGGGCAGGTGGCACACGATGGCATCTCAGAGATGGGAGGAGACCTGGGCCTGCTGGCCAGTGAACTCTAGGGTCAGTGAGAGAGTCTGCCTCAGAAATAAGGTGGGGAGTGGTAGAATTACAATGAATTGGGTTAGAGACAAGGTCCAGTAGTTAAGGGTGCTGGTTGCTTTTTCAGGAGACTCGAGTTCAGTTCACAGTACCAACCCACATTGGATACCTCACAACTGCCTGTCATTCCTGCTCCAGGGGAACCAATGCCCTTTTCTGGCATCCTCAGGTACACACACACACACACACACACACACACACACACACACACACTTTAAAAAAATAAATATTGTAAAAGGGAAGAGAAATTTTAGGTAAGAATATATTTTTCTTTCTTTTCTTCTCAGCTTTTTTTTTCTTTTTTGAGACATGGTCTTATGTAGGCCGGCTGGCCTTAAACCGTATAACTGAGAATGACTTAGTTCCTGATCCTTTTGCCCTGCCTCCGGATTGCAGGCATGTACCACACAAGGTTTATAGCATGTTTTTTCCATAACGCCCCAGGTGTGATGGCACACAGCTCTCAGGAAGCAGAGGCAGGCAGATCTCTGTGAGTTCAAAGTGCCAACCTCATCCACACAGAGAGACCCTGTCTCAATACACAAACAGACAAAAACAACCAAAAGGAAATATTTCTGAACACAAATCTTAACACATTCTTAACATTGACATTACACGACACTTAACTTTTACCACTTACAGGCAGAAAACCTAAGTTTTTTTTTAAACTTCAAAACTCAGGTGACTGAGCAGAAAAACTGTGGGTTTTTTTTTTTTTTCTAATTCACCACAGAGACAGGAAACCCCACCTGAGAACTTTAGGTGCTTCAAAGGCTGGCTGCTGGCGGGATCACGGGGCTCCAGAGCCAGTTAGAGGAAACAGCAGTCACTTGCCCCAGATAGAACACAGCAACTCTCTCTGCATAAGTCACATCTGCTTTGCACACTGGTATCTACCAAATTTCCTCCCTACACGCTTGAGCTACCACATTTTCTGGCTTCTACTTGCTGTGTAACACCATGTAAGAGACCATCCTGGATGGCTTACACATGTCCTTTGCTCTCCCTACAATATGAATAGGCAAACCAAGCTCAGTCTTACAGGTGAAGGGTACAGCCTCATTCACGATAAACTCATGAGGTCTTGCTTGGGCTGTACCACTAACCCATACCTCCTTTCCTCCGCTCCATCAGTAAGGTTCCAGGCAGGAAGCCATCTAAAGAGTCATGAGTTCATGGCAGGCTCCAACCAGTCCAGATCACCCAGAGTTTGAAGGACCCACCTTCTGAATGACATTTCGAAGAGCAAAATACTTCTCGGTGAGGTCCCCTGCCTCACTCAGCGGGGCATCATAGTCATAGCTGGTTGGCTGTGCCGCATAGGGCATATTGGCACCTAGAAGACAGAAAAAAAAATATGTCACTGGCCACTACTGAAGGCCTTGCTCAGGGGCTCATGTTAGGGTGAAGAGAAAGAAAAGATGCATTAAAGGGCAAATCATCAGAGCTGGGGTACAGTTTTCACAGCTGGCCAAGTGCTTCCCCAGCACTGCAGACACTGGATTTGATGGCACCTGCCGGAAACTGAGCATTTGGGAGGCGGAACAAGAAGATGAGGTTCAAGGTCATTCTCTTTTCTTCATTTTCATTTTATTTTATGTGTGTATGTGTTCTGCCAGCATATATGCCTGTGTGCCATGTGGGATCCACAGAAGCCAGAAGAGGGTGCCAGATCACATGGAAATGGAGTTACAGATGATTGTGAGCCACCATGTGGATTCCAGGAATCGAACCTGGGTCCTCTGGAAGAGCAGCCAGTGCTCTGATCTGCTTTTTCTCAGTTTACCTTCCTCCAGGAAAAGTCTTTACCTAAGAGCCAGTCAGTCTGGAGACATAAAAACCACCACCCCTTGCTTCCCTGCCCCAGATTTTCTTAGGACAAGTTGAATTGACAGGTCATGTAACTCTGCCATTGTGAGTTATATCACACCGACCTTAGCACTCACAAAGTTACATCATAACTGTAGAGGAATTTTAATCCAGCAGCATGATAACTCTGGCTGGAATGCAGACACACCCTTAGTACTCACCTTTAAACCCAGACAATGAAGGTAAAGTTAGTTTGTAGAACGAAGCACCCTTGTTTGAAACTGATGTCTAATTGAGTGGTAGACAAAGTAATGAATCAGAGAAAGATCTGACAGAGTAGGATATGCCCAACTCTCAGAAGACAGAGGAAAGGGAGCAGCACAGAGAATGAGAGAGAGAGGAGGCAGTTTTACCGGGAGAGTTTCACAGGGACAGGTTGAAGAGGGAACAAGCTAGACACATGTGAAGACAGAGCAAGCCAGAGAATGAGAAGGAGCCAGAAGATTGGAACAGACTGTCAAAATTAGTATGAGGCCAAGCAGAGCAATTCAGCCAGAGCCTGAGAGGGAAGCCAAATTGAGTCAGTCAGCTTGGAGAGGCGTTTGAGCCAGAACAGCTGAGTTGAGCCAGCCAGCCAGAGTTCAGAAGAAGCCAGAAAGGGTGGGCATATTCAGCAGTAATTCTCAGAGGCTGAATATATTCTAGGCCTAGATTAGATTGTACAGAGGCTAGAAGCTTCCAGGACTAGTCTTAGGTTAGCAAATGGAAGCAGTACATCACTCCTGCCTTCTACACCCTGTCCTTTCTCTGTGTAACACATGCTGCCCCTGAGAACACACCCAAGGAGCATCTTGTCTGGCTGCCTTGGAGTCGGCTTCTGTGTTGACAGATATTATTGACTTAGTGGGAATCAGTTAACTGAGGTGAGGGGATCTACCCAGATATGGAAGAAGCTACCATCCTATAGGCTGGTGTCCCACACTAAAGGTGAAGCCAGCTGAGCAGTAATGTTCACCTCTGGCTGCTTCCTGATTGTGGATGTGATGTGGCCAACCACCTTGAGCTCCTGAACACTTCCTTATGCTTGCTTTTGTTAGGTTTTTGTCACAGCAATAGGAAGTATAATCAAAGGACCAATGAGTAGAGCCAAGGCTGGGTACACAAAATGACCAGAAAAATAATTCCCTTTTAATTATTGTTCAAGGTGCAGAGGCTAGTCCAGAGACTTCAAGCTTGTCAAAGATGAGGCTCACAGGTTTAGGCTCCCTGTAATATTTGCCAGTCCTTTGAAAATTTATTCATGCATAAGAGACACATGGGGAGTCTGTAGAAACATTTGAGTTCTCCCCTGGAGCCTGGTTCCTGTGGGGAAGGGGGAGCAGAGATGGTCTTTCTTCCCTTTTCTTTTTCCTTTTAGATAAGGCCAAGCTGTGAAGCCAAGGATGATCTTGAACTTCTGATCTTCTGCCTCTTACCTTGTGGGTGCTAGGATCACAGGCAGGTATCACAGATCACATGTGTATCTGGGGTTACAGGTGTGTCTCTCAGGTGCGGGGATCCCAGGCGTGTGTCACCACACCTGGTTCATGCAGTGCTGGGGACAGAATTCAAGGCCTCTTGAAGGCTGAGATGTCACTCTTCCAAGTGGCACCTGCAGCCCTTGAGGTGCACCTCTAATGGCAATGCTGCTGTAGCCAACTGTGAGCCAGCAAGATTTGCACCTTCTTCCAGCTCAATGGCACTCTGCCATGCACTCGTGAGAAAAAAGCTGTTCTGTGATGACTCTTTTTTTTTTTGGGGGGGGGGTCTCGAGACTGGGGTTCTCTGTGTATCTCTGGCTGTCCTGGACTCACTCTGTAGACCAGGCTGGCCTTGAACTCACAGAGATCGGCCTGCCTCTGTCTCCCTGAGTGCTGGGATTAAAGGCATGCGCCACCACCCCTGGCCGTGATGGCTCTTTTTAAGAACCTGTTTTGTAAGGAAACGAGGCACCAAAGTATGACAGGTGGCCAATGCTTAGCCACACACTCCCAGATGATGGGCTTGAAGACCGCTGTCAGAGGTCTGACAAGTTAGTGATGGGGGTCAGCACTCAATTTCTCCTCAGTTCTCCACTCAGAATCTCACTTCAGAAGACATGGACCATTCAGCCAACAGGTTGTTGCATTAATTTCCTCTACTCCCTACTCCTCAGAGTCTGCTGTCCGGCAGGTCTGCCTGCCCCAGGGGAAGCATAGCTTCAAATACATTCCTTCCCATGAGACACAGAGAGATTAAAAGCCACATCCTCACCTAAGGAGGTCACCTTCTGTAGCTCCTCTACTGAGTGGATTTCTTGTTTGACTTGATCTACACCACGTTTCATACACCTTACAGGCAGACACCCGGGAGGACCCTGAGGCCTCAGCCTGAGCCTGGCATGGGGATGGGGGACGGTCAGTACACATGTACAGCTGTATGACACAAATGTAACTTCCAGACACACATGCAACAGCTTGAGTAAAAAAACAGGGAACTAAGCCAGGCGTGGTGGCGCACACCTTTAATCCCACCACTCGGGAGGCAGAGGCAGGCGGATCTCTATGAATTCAAGGCTAGCCTGGTCTACAAAGAGAGTCCAGGACAGCCAGGGCTACACAGAGAAACCCTGTCTCAAAAAACCAATCCCTCCATAAAAAACCAGAGGACTAATGTTTTGTGTGAGGGCATGCATGCACACATGAACACACATGCACACAGGTATACATTATGTGCAGGCAGGTGTGCATATGTATGCATATGCATGGAAAAGCCAGGAGCTAGCTACCCAGTTTGTTTTGAATGGATGAAAAAAAAGAGTTAATTAATTTTGTTTGTACAAATGCCATGGTACTCATGTGGAAGTTTCAGGAGTCATTTTTCTTCCTTTTTTTTTTCCTTCCTATCACCATATAGGTCCTGAGAATCACACTCAGATCTTCAGGTTGGGCAGCAAGAACCTTTACCTACTGGACCACCTTGCTGGCCCTGAGTTTTGTTTGGGAGACAGGGTTTCTCACTAGCCTGGAGCTCTCAATTCAGCTACAGCTACACCAGGCAGCTAGCAAGCCCCAGAAATCCGCCTGCCTCCTCGCTAGCATAGGATTACAGAAGTTCACCTTGCTATGCCTCACTGTACTTTTATTTTCCTTCCTTTTTTTGTTTTGCTTTGTTTCTTTGTTTTGTTTTAAGACATGGTTTCTCTGTGTAACAGCCCTGGCTGTCCTGGACTTGCTTTGTAGGCCAGGTTGGCCTCAAACTCACAGAGATGCGCCTCCCTCTGCCTCCCGAGTGCTGGGATTAAAGGCGTGTGCCACCAAGCCCGGCCGTTTTGCTTTGTTTCTGGCACAGGGTTTCTTTATGGAGCCCTAGCTGTCCTGAGACTGTTCTATAGACCAGGCTGGTCTCCAAGTGCTCTTTGTCCCGAATGGGATTAAAGGTGTGATACCACACCTGGCTTTTTAAAATGTGGGCTGTGAGGCTCAAACTCAGGGTCCCATGCTTGCACTGAGCAGTTTGTGCTTAAGGCATGTGAGGGGATTTAAGGCAAGGTGATAACAGAAATGTGTGAGGAAGAGTGTACACACACACACACACACACACACACACACACACACACACACAGGAAGTATGGAACAGCCTAAACACTGAGACAGCCATTACACAGATGTGGACAGAGAGGGTTGGGGATGCGTACTATACGAATGTATGCACATTCCCTAAGGTTGAGTGGACAGGTCCCTCCTCTGGGGAGCAGGTTTGAATATAGCTGCTAAGGTCAGACCAGCTTGGCTAAAAGCAGAGTGAGAGGAGCCTGCGGAACAAAGCCTAGCTGGTTTGGGGTTCACTCTGGGCCTACCGGCTACGGGATACAGGAGGTTATCCGAAGGGCAGTGGCCTTGGGCTAAATCCTGGGTTCTAATACAGGCTCTGCCCTTTGCCAGAAGAACAGGAAATGTGGGGGTGATTTTGGGCACCCACATATTCTTATCCATAAACTGATGTCAATAATCACTAATCTGAACAAGCCTGATAAGAGAACTAAACAAAAAGACAGACAGGAGACAGAGTCTTACCGACACAGCAGGGGGTGGGTGTGGAGGGCTAAGGACAGCTTTTACCTTTTATTTTTATTTAATTCTATTATTGATTGATTGACTGCTTGTTTTGAGACAGAGTCTCACTAGGTAACCCTGGCTGGCCTAGGACTCACTATGTAGATCAGGCTAGCCTCAAACTTGTAGCATCCTCCTGCCTCTGCCTCCCAATTGCGGGGATTATAGGTACTACCACACATTATACACTACCATACCTGACTCCACTTTCACTTTTTTTATTTTTTGAAAAAGGGTCACAAGTGGCTTTTAACTCACTGCACAGCCTAAAAATTACCTTTCACCTCTTTCTCCCAAGTGCTGGGATTAAAAATGTGTATCACTAGGTGGGCATGGTGGTACACCCCTTTAATCCCAGTGCTTGGGAGGCAGAGGCAGGCAGATCTCTGCCAGTTTGAGGGCAGCCTGGTCTGTTACACAGAGAAACCCTGTCTTGAAAACAAAACAACAGCAACAAAAATGTGTATCACCATGTGGGGCTTGTACATGTGGCTCTAATCCAGGCTCTTGTGTGTGCTAGGCAAGTGCCCTGACAACTGAGCTGAACCACCAGGCCTAGAATATTATTTAACAATAAAAACAAAGTACTAATATATGATAGAACATGGGTGAGTCATGAAAATATCAGGCTAAATGAAAGAAATCAGATTAAAACCTTATTATTATAAAATAAGACCCTTAAATGATCAAATTAGTCCCTTAAAGTTTATTTTTCACACTAAAATGACTATAAAGGTGATACTTATAGGTTAGAAAATTTAGAAGGCAAATGAACACAAAGTGAGAACTGGCCACAGATATCATCTCCCAAATCACGCACCAGAAACAGAATAAGCTTTACCAATGGATGTTAAACAGATCTTACCATTCCAATAGGCAAAATTGGTCCCACCTATAAACATGTACCTACAGAGAAATAAGAGAACACACATACTTCACTGTGAGCCACCACTGCAGGGCTCCCTCTCCCAGTACTGGGTACTCACAAGTTCACACTGGCCCCACGGGAAAGCAGATCATAAAGGGAGGCAGCCACTGTTTTGACCTTCACTGTGGAATGGGGTTCACCCCAGTGGTCTAGCCAGCCAGTATAGAACTCAGAATTGATCTGAAAAGGGAAAAGGGGGTGGCACTTAGGAGATACTTATGACCTTCAAATAATGCTGAGGTATCTCTATAATGCCTAAATAATGCTGAGATGTCCCATCTACTTCTCCAAGAGTGGTGGTAAGAAAGATTGATATAGACACTTAATCTAGAGCTGGGAGGGTCCCAACACAACAGTATCTACACTGTGCCTCTGAGAGTCAACCAATTGTGACATCTCATATTTCACAATACAAGTATACTCAACCTTCCAAACCCATGGGTTCTGCATTATATATCCTATCCACTGCCAATCAGAAATATTTGGGAATGTGGTTCAGTTGGTGGACTGCTTGCCTAGCATGAATAAAGCCCTGGGTTCCATCCCCAGCACTGCAAAAACTAGGTGTGGTGGTGCCCATCCATAAACACAGTACTCAGGTGATGGAGGCGGGAGGATCACAAGTTCAAGGCAATCTTTAGCTATACGGTAAGTTGGAGGCCAGCCTGGGCTACAGAGTGAGTTCCAAGACAACCAGGGCTGTTATACAGAGGAACCCTGTCTCAGAAAAAAAAAAAAAAAAGATTTTTTTAAACCTTTGCCTCAATACTGAACATGTACAGACTCCCTGTTTTTATTACCTAAATAATAAGCTAAAATGACTATCCACACAGTATCTATGCTGGATCAGATATAAACAACATAGGACAGGATGTGCAATCAAACCTACAGCAACTGCACCATTTTACGGAAGGGCTTTGAGCAGCTACTGATTCCAGTTTCTGAGGTTTGGAATCCCACACCTAACCCTTCATGGATATTTTAGAATTACTGATTCGTAAAAGGTTTTTACCTACATCAGTTTTGTCAGCTGATTCCATGTTTCCTGCTCCTCCTGACAATGCCAAAACATTCAGTCAGGCAAGATATTTTCATAAACAACTAAAAGCTCCAGTCAGGTGTGGTGGTGCATAAATATAATCCAAGTATTTGGGAAGCTGAGGCAGGAGAATTATGAATTCAAAGTCAGTCTGAGCTACGCAGATAATCAATGGAGGCTACCTAGCAAGACACTATTGGAAAGGAAACACAAAAACCCAAGGGCTGGGGATATATCTCAGTAGCAGAAAAATTGCCTAGCATGTATAAGCCCTGTATTCAATCCCTATATGACAGGGCAAGACAGTACAATATTTTATTATTCTTTTTTTTTGAGTCAGGGTTTCTCTGTGTAGCCCTAGCTGCCCTCTACAGACGAGGCTGTCCTTGAACTCACAGAGATCCTCCTGCCTCTGCCTCCCAAGTGCTGGGATTAAAGGCGTGCGCCACCACCACTTGGCCCATCTTATATCTTGCTGAGGCCATTTCAGGTTTAACTAGAATTTGATCTGTTTGATGAAGAATCCAGCTTGTTCTCTGTCTCTTCCTTTCTCTCTCCTTCTCTCTCTGTCCCCATGTTTTCTCTCTCTGTTCCCCTCTGTTCCCTTTCTTCCACTGCTCTCATGGCTCGCTGCCACTACTCCACTACTCCACCTTCTCCAGATCTTTGCCCCACTCTTCCCCCTTCCTACAACAAGCCTTCTTATACAGGAAAAAAAAATTACCTGGCTCTATTCTAGGCCTTGAGGCCAAGGTGCCCCAGCTAACTGATCTTGGCTTCTGTTAAACTGCTTGCTTGAGCAAACCTCCCCCTGCCAGCTGGTGAGGAAGAGAACAGGTATGGTTTCTGCCTTTAAAAGCCCCTTGGTCGGGCTGGAGAGATGGCTCAGCGGTTAAGAGCACTGGCTGCTCTTCCAGAGGTCATGAGTTCAATTCCCAGCAACCGCATGGTGGCTCACAACCATCCATAATGAAATCTGGTGCCCTCTTCTGGCCTGCAGATATACCTGCAGACAGAACACTGTATAATAAATAAATCTTTAAAAAAAAAAAAAAAAAGCCCCTTGGTCTAAATGCTCAAGGCTACATACACCCCAATACCTGAGTGTAGTCCCAGCTGGCTAGAATAAAGACTTTCAACTTATAAACTGTGTCTGAGTGGTTATCTCCCATAATACCTTACACCGTTAAAAACAAAAACAGGCCCAAACTCATCCTTTACACACAACTCACTCTTTTTGTGTGAATATTGATCTTGAGACCCGTCAGCTAACCTGAGGCTGATCTGTCCACAGGTAACTTAACATCAGTTCAACAACAGATTAGATAAAGGCAGCCTGACTAACTTTGAACTGAGGGGGCTGATACATGGAGGCACCCCACACTGGAGGGGTGGGATGGGTGGCAGAGGGGGTGGAGGGTGGGAGTGGTAATGGAGATGTAACTTGAAGTAATAAATAAATGTTTAAAAAAATTCTTAAGAAAGAAACACAATTAACATTACACAGATGCAGCTCTATCAAATATTTGACTGGTAACAAATTTTTATTAATATATTCAAACTGACATAATTAAAGTGTAAAATCAGAAGAAGAAGAAAAAGAAAAAGGCAGCCTGGAGAGGTTCCAGGAAATAGCTCCACCCGCCTGAGCTGTTTTGCAAACAAGGCTTGTTGCCGGGTTTGGTGTACAAGCAACACCAGCTGCTGCAGCAGCCAGAGGAGAAGAGCTGGGGATGCAGGCCTGGTGGAGGCCCAGCCCCTGGCCTCTGTCTCCTTGAAGCAGGCTCAACACAACTGCAGCCTCGCTGCTTCCTGGCTGAAACACAGGTGGATGCAGGCTCAGCAGAATGAATTCCGAATTTCAACCAGATCCTCAAGCAAGGCGGAGGAGAGTTAAGAAACAAGACCCGCCGGCGGTGGTGGCGCACACCTTTAATCCCAGCACTTGGGAGGCAGAGGCAGGTGGATCTTTGTGAGTTCGAGGCCAGCCTGGTCTACAAAGCGAGTCCAGGACAGCCAGAGATATTCAGAGAAACCCTGTCTTGAAAAACCAAAAAAAAAAAAAAAGAAACAAGACCCTCACTGGGCGTGGTGGCGCACGCCTTTAGTCCCAGCACTAGGGAGGCAGAGGCAGGGCCAGGATCTCTGTGAGTTGGAGGCCAGCCTGGTCTATAGAAATCGTTCCAGGACAGCCAAGGATACTCACAGAGAAACCCTGTGTGTGTGTGTGTGGGGGGGGTGTAAAACAAACAAACCAAAATAAACAAAAAAGAGCACCTGATGTTCTTCCTGAGAACTGGAGTTCAGTTCCCAGCACCCCACATCAGCTGGCTCCAGGGGGTCCTACATGCCATATTGGCCTCTGAGAGCACCCACATGTATTATACATACACATAAAAATAAACCTTAAAAAATACACAAGGGAACCAGATCCTGACCCAGCCACTCCTAGGCTCCTCAGGTCAAAGCAACTGACATGTGTTCCCCGGGGATGTAACTCAGTTAGTAGCATGCTGTCCTTTGTACACATGAAGCCCTGGGTTTGTTCACCACATAAAGTTGGGTGTGGTGGTACCCACTTATTTCCAGTGCCTGAGGGGTGGAAGCGGGAGGCTCAGGAGTTTAAGCCTCGCTGCACACTGAGTTCTGAGTCTCTGGGCTACCTGAGATCCAGTCAGAAGAGAGAAGGAGAGAAAAGGAAAATGAAATAAAATGAGACAGTTGAAGACAGCGCGGGCCAGCCATGGTAATCTGCACGTCTTCCACTCCAGTGTGGAGCTTTAGTTTCAAACCAGAGCACTCCCCCAGCTGTCACTCAAGAGTCAAGGAGGGCTACATTGCCCATAATCCCATCGGTTGCTGATCCCAGAGGCAAAAAACAAAAACCAAACCACCAAAGATATATACACCCTCTTCTGCAGCCTGCTGCGCCTCCTCCTCTCGGAACAGCTGTGATGAAGTTGGTACAAGCCCACAGTCTTTACCCTGCAGCCCCAGTTCTTACCAAAGGTCCTTTGGGTTCGAACTTCCTCTGGATTAGAAAAGCTTGGGTGATGTTGCTGCCTGGAAATTACAAGAGGGAGGATAAATGTCAGTCATAGACCCAAGAAGCTAAACAGCCTGCTATGGTCACTGGTAAGGAACCCGTAAATTGGACTCTACTCCCAAATAAGAACGGATAAGAAGTGGAGGGCTAGCAAGACGGCTCAGAGGGGAAAGGTGCTTGCCACCAAAGCTGATGACCTGAGTTCAATCCCCAGGACCCACACAATACAGAGAGAAAAGTGACTCCCTCAGTTATCTCCTGACCTCTGCACTTGCCCCGCCTCTTGAGCACCCTCTCCCAATGAAAATAAACACATGAACAAATTTTGTCTTAAAGAAGTGTTTTCAGGAAGTGACGTAGCCAGTACCTCCTCTTCCACTGTTATGAATTAATGACATTTAATCCCTTGTAATTGAGGAAGGCCCCTCATTCAACACTGAACCTGTGGGAACCCTAACCTTGGACTTCCCAACACCCAGAACTGTGAACAGTACAATGGGGTTTTTGTTTATTTCTTTTAGTTTTTCCTGAGATAGGGTCTCACTGTGAAACTCAGACTGGCATGGCATTCACCATGCCAACCCAGACTGACTCCAAACTCAACTATCCTCCTGCCTCAGCCTTCAGAGTGCTGAGAGTACAGGTATGTACCACTTCTTCCGGCTCATTAATTTGCTATAATAACCCAAACTGGGCTGGGGATGTAGCTCAGCTGGTAGCATGCACTTAGGCTGTGGGCTCAGTCCCTGGTCCACACAAACCAGAGGGAGTGCTGCATCCCAGCATAGGGAGGTGGAGGCAAGAGTAGCTGAAGTTTAAAGTAATCCTCATCTACAGAGGGAGCTGAGGCCAGCCTAGGCTACAGCCTGCCACCAATAATAGTGACAATAACAATTTGAACTGAGTGAGACAGCCCCTCCCCCACCACTCCCTTCTTTTAATTTCTTTTTTTTTTTTTTGTTTTGTTTTTGGTTTTTCGAGACAGGGTTTCTCTGTTTAACAGCTCTGGCTGTCCTGGACTCGCTTTGTAGACCAGGCTGGCCTCGAACTTGCAAAGATCCGCCTGCCTCTGCCTCCCAAGTGCTGGGATTAAAGGCGTGCGCCACCACTGCCCGGCTTCCTTCTTTTAATTTCTAAACATGAACATCACAGACATTTTCCTAATCCACAGGAGGTTCCAAGGCCAAAAGACCCATGGGAGACCTACAAACTGGCTCGAGGAGAGCCCCACACCAGCTGTGTGAGGGATGTGTGAAGACCACACAACATTGCTGTCTCCCTGAGCAGGCCTCCAGGGCTTTGCCTGAATGCTGCCCAAGAACTCACAGGTCTGCCTTCTAAACTGTGCTTCCTGCCCCTCCCCCCACAAGTCTGTCTTTAGCCAGTCGCTAACCTAGCTGCCCCCCTCCATGACCAGTCTGCTCTAGAGACCCTCCTTGTCACTCCACAGCAAGGTCCACACAAGAGAGCCACAGATACCAAGAGCTAATTAGCAGGTACAAGGAGACAAGGCTACTCTAACTGTGTTATTCTCCAATGAACAGAGATGATTCTGAGGCTAATTTGTACACCTCAGCCTTTTAAACTACTGTTCTCAACCCTTCCTCCCTTTCTTCCTCTTATTTTGTGCATGTATCCTCTTTATAAAAATTATTTATTATTTCACCTGTACATGTGTATGCCTGAGTGTGTGTCTGTGTGTTACATGCAGTGCCTGCCAAGGTCAGAAGGGGGTTTCAAAACCCCGTGGGAATGGAATTTCAGATGGTTTTAAGCCTCTATGTGGGTGCTGGGAACTGAACTCAGGTCCTCTACAAGAACAGCAGATGTTCTTAGCCTCTGAGCCATATCTCCAGTTCCCTTGTATGTGAATCTTTCCAAACAGGGTCTTAATATGTAGTTTTCCTAGTCTAGAATTTATTATGTAGTCTACTATAGTTCAGGCTGGCCTCTTAAGTCAAAGCAATTCTCCTGCCTCCCTGTGTCCAGAGTACCAGGATTACTGTTATCCAACACCACACCTGAAAAAGTTGTTTTTTTAGGTTGGGCATGGTGGTGCACCCTTTAATCCTTGCACTTGGGAGGCAGAGGCAGGCAGATCTCTGAGTTCAGGTCAATCTTGTCTACAGAATGAGTTCCAGGACAGCCAGGGCTACACAGAGAAACCCTGTCTAAAAAAGTTGGTTTTTTTTTAACTGATGGTCTCACATAGCCTAGACTGGCCTTGAACTTGCCACACAGTCAAGACTAGCCTTGAACTCTCACTTAAAAAGGTTATTTTTATATATGTGTGTGATAGAAGTTAGGCCTTTTTTAGTGAAATTAATAGACAGTTCAGATTAGCATCTGGCAGCACATAAGGAGGAGCTTGGTGTCCCTTTATTTGTTGACATAGAGTCAGTTGTGGCTGGATGATATGCCCTGTTGCTAAGAATCCTTGCAAGCCACACAGATGATGTCATTTGCCATGAGAAGCAACGGAAATGCTGGGAGATCTTGAGAGACTTTGGACCCTCTGAGAGAAAGTATGACATGGACCAACCTGTAGAAGGTGCATGACTAAGAAATCACAAAAGCTGTGCAGATGTCGGTTACCATGGCAATGGGAATGCTGGGAGATTTAGAGAGACTCTGGACCCTCGCCGAGAATCTTGAGATGGGACGATTTATAAGCCAGAGATCCACTCGTTCTCTCGCTGACTGAGAGGTCACACTGAAGGAAAGCACCGCAAGGTACACCATTAACAGAATTTAGACTGCTGTAAGCCCAAGGCAAAGGCTTAGCACAAACTTGCTGACAGAGGGTCTTTTAAAGGTGTCCGTCCATCTTGAGGCCCCTGAGCACTGGAAAAGTGATTGAGGCAAGAGGAGTCACAAAGCTCCTTGGAGAAGCTGGGGACTGGTCCGGGCCTAAGAGACCGTGGAGGCGAGTCTTAGGTGACTGAAAAGGCCGCCCTCAGTTGGCGGTTGGAACAGACTAACTTTATAAACTGGCCACAATCTGATGGTGAAAATAAACTGGCCTTACAAACTGGCAAAATAGGGTCCAATGTAAGCTTAAAAGACACTACCTGATGGGACTGCCGTAAACCAAGACATCCTTCACAGACCTACACTAAGAATATTAATATCCTTTTAAGAAACTTAAAATAGCCGGGCAGTGGTGGTGGTGCACGCCTTTAATCCCAGCACTCGGGAGGCAGACACAGGTGGATCTCTGTGAGTTCGAGGCCAGCCTGGTCTACAAAGCAAGTCCAAGACACCCAGGGCTATACAGAGAAATCCTGTCTTGAAAAACCAAAAAAAAAAAAGAAACATAAAATAGTGTTAGTTAAATGTTTTTAGGTAGATATTAGAGTGTTCTTAGATATTGGGTTTTTTTTTCGATAGATTATAGAGTTTAGGTTATAGGATTTAGGTATTTTATAAGTGTTAATAAGTATTAATAAATTTAAGTGTGATAGGGCTGGAGAGATGGCTCGGCGGTTAAGAGCGCTGACTGCTCTTCCAAAGGACCCAGGTTCAAATCCCAGCATCCACATGGCAGTTCACAGCTGTCTGTATTTGCTGGGTGTGGTAGCGCACACCTTTAATCCAAGTAGTCAGAGGCAGAGGCATGCAGATTTGTGAGTTCCAGGACAGCCAGGGCTGTTACACAGAGAAATCCTGTCTTGAAAAACCTAAAAAAAAAAAAAAAAAAAAAAATTAGGTGTGATAAATAAAAATATTCTGTTACATATGTGTGTGCTATGTATCTGTGTGTGGATGCCCATGGAGGTCAAAAGGCAGCATTGCATAGCTTGGAGCTGGAGTTATAGATGTCTGTGAGCCTCCGCGTGGGTGCTGGGAATCAAACCTGGGTCCTCTAAGAGCAACTAGTCTCTTACCTACTGAGATGTACCTCCAGCCTGTTTTGTAACTTCCACTTTAAAAGGTGTTTTCCTTGTATGTATGTATGAGCTCCCATGTGGGTGCTATGAATCAAACCCTGGTTCTTTGCAAGAGCAACAAACTCTTAACCACTGAGACATCTCTCCAGTTCCCAGTTTTAAAACTCTTTGATCTCCATTTGAATCTTTTGTTTTGTTTGCTTGTTTTTTCAAAACAGGGTCTTTCTCTGTGGACCAGGCTGGCCTCACAGAGATCCTCCTGTTTCTGCCTCCTGAGTGCTGGGATCAAAGGTGTGTCTACCATGGCCTGGCTGGATGTGTTTTTTCATCATTTTTATTTGGTTACTTTGTGTGTGTGTGTGCCTGTGTATACATGCATGCAAGTATACATGTGTGAGTGTATACACATGTGAGTGTGCACATGGCATGGCCAGAGGACAGCCTAGAGGTGTCAGTTCTCCCCTCCCATCATGTGGGTCCCAGGAATCAATTCCTGTTATCAGACTTGACAGCAATCACCCTTACCCACTGATCCTTATTGCTGGCCCATCACTTAAGTCTTGTACTATCAATAGTCAAAGAACAGTGCAAAGCAGCTGAGGGTGGGGGCGGCACACCTCTAGAACCCCAGCCCTTGGGAGATCAGGGGCTCAAGGCCATCCTTGGCTATGCCATGAGTAAGAAGACAGCCTAAACTATGGAAAACTCTGTCTCAAAAAAAAAAAAAAATGACATGGGGCTTAGTAGGTTTTAGGTCACTGGGGACATGTCCTGAAAGAGACTGTAGCAGTCCCAGCTCTTGTTCTTTTTCTTGATATTTCAGGCCATGAGATAATTAGGTCTCCTTTTATCATCCGCTCCCAGAAGTATTCTTTCTCTCTTATAACAGGACAAACAGACTGTGATTCAAACTTCTATATCTGTGGCTGAAACTTTCACATCTGTGAGCTAAAACAAAACCTTCCCTCTTTATAAGCTGATTACCTCGGGTATTTTGTTACAGTAATACAAAGCTGACTAGCATACCTGATAAAGGAAACTGAGACATCTCACCCTCTCTGCTCAAGCCACTTAAGCCACAGCTGTGCTGAGAGTGACTGAGTGAAAACCAGTATTCAGCGCCATTTTCTAGTTGCCACAAACACTGACCTGCTCCAAAATCCACTGTGGCATAGAGGCCCTGCAGGGTTCCACACTGCAGTAATTTTTCATTCATCCCATCAGTGGTGAAGAGAAGGACGTCATTACCCAGATGGTAGCGGAAGCGGTGTGCCAGGAAACGCAGGTAGTTATAGTCACAGGCAAAGTAGGAGCCATACTCATTCTCAACCTGAGTATTTAGAAAGAAGAACAAGAAATCAGCAGATGGCAACACAGCCTCACCAATCCCTGGAAACTCTAGTTCACATTCACACATCCAAAACATACCCCAGATCCAGCTGAACTGGTTTGGAGTACATGCTCAATAAAGCAAGCTGTGTCCTTTGAGTGAACTTTTAAGAGAGAAGCCCCTATTTGCAATCTTATATCAATACACATATGATTAAATCCAGGTGCATTGTGGGAAAAGACATACAGCAGAGACAAGCTTGTATATCTCAAGTCTGTCAATGAAAACACGTGGGAAGATGGCTTGGTGGATAAGGGAGCTATTTGCACAAGGCTGGAGCACATGTAAAAAGCTGGATGTGGTAGCTGGCCCAAATCTATAGTCTCAGCACTCCCACCGCAGGATGGGGGCAGGGATGGAAGAGGGGTGATGGGCTGAGACAGGAGACTGGCCCAGAGGCTCCTGAACCAGCTGGTCTGGAATATGCAATGAACCCAGGCCTGAGCCTTGCCCTCTGACCTCCACATGTGTACAGTGGCACACATACACACACAAAAGAAACAAACTGGGGAAAATAAGCCCAGAGACCCACCTACACCCACAGTACACCCCTTAGTAACCAGAGCCTCCTCTGGGATCCCAAGATCAGGCTATAGGCAGGCCTGTAGGGCATTTTCTTAATTAGTGATTAGGGGAGGGTCCAGCCCATGGAGGGTGATGCCATCCCTGGCCTGGTGGTCCTGGGTTCTGTAGGAAAGCAGGCTGAGCAAGCCATGAGAAGCAGGCCAGTAAGCAGCATTCCTCCATGGCCTCTCCATCAGCTCCTGCCTCCAGGTTCCTACCCTGTTTGAGTTCCTGTCCTGACTTTTCTCAGCGATGAACAGTGATCTGGAAGCAAAAGCCAAACAAACCCTTTCCTCCCCAGGTTCTTTTGGTCATGGCGTTTATCACAGCAGTAGAAACCCTAACTGAGACAGAGGCCCCAGAAACTAATGAGCTTTGCTCTACCTCAGTGAGTGTCAACCTTCCTAATGCTGCCACCCTTTAATATGGTTCCTCATGCTGTGGTGACCCCCAACCATAAAATTATTTCATTGCCACTTCATAATTTTTCCACTGTTATGAATCCCAATGCAAATCTCCGTGTTTTCCTCTGGTTTTGGGTGACTGCTGTGAAAGGGTTGTCTATGAGCACCACTGCCACCACTGCTCCCTGGCGGCACCCACTCCTTGCTACGGCTCTGTTTCCACGTGTTTTCCCTCACGGCAGTTTGTGTGTGCTTCTTCAGGTTTCTGAAAAAGACACAAGGAACCTGGGAACACTCAGTCCGGAGAGTGATCCCCAGAAACAAATGGGTGCTGTCAACTTTTTTGTTACTGTTTTTGAGACAGTGTTTTCACACAGGACCTCAGCATAGAACTACTAACCAGCCCATGAGAGTCCCCCTGCAACAGCCTTCAGCACGCCTGACTCTAGGTTTACTCATTTTAGGTAAAAGCTGAGTTGAACGCTTCATGTGAAACCCATCCTACGTGGCCCTGGCTTATCGCTCCTGAAAATAAATATCTGCATATCTGGGGCAAGTTTGGTGCCCTGAATCTGGAAGACCATAGGCAGAAGAGCCCTGTACGTCCTTAGGCCAGGGCAGGAGGCTGTTCAGCTCATTTCACCCTGGCTACAGACACAGCGCCTCCTACAGGGCCCCTCAGCCTCCATGGAGGCCCCTTGGGAAGCACCAACATCAAGATTTGGGTGAAACCTTCATCTACCGCTTGACCTGGCTGAAGAGAGACGGAAGCAACTGTCACAGCTGGGTGTGGCGGTGCATGCCAGGGACCCCAGCCCTCGAGAGCCACTGAAAAAGTCCAAGGCTAGCTTAGTCTATATATGAAACCCTTTGTCAGAGCACAGCAACAGGGGCTTTGGACACAACCTCAATCACTTCTCAGCCTGTAGGTTAAGATCAAAGGGTGCAGGCCTGAGCTGGGATCCCCAGCACCCCCGGTGGCATATGTCTGTAACCATAGTGTTGGGATGAGGAGACAGGTGGATCACTCCGCAAGCTCTAGGTTCAGTGAGATCCTGTCTTAAAAAACTAAACCCAGTGAGATTTGGGGTGTAGTTCAGTAGGTAGAGTGCTTACGCAGTGTGCAAGAGTCCTGGTGTGGATTCCCAACCTTGCATAAATCAGGCACAGGTGTCTCAGCACTTGGAGGCAGGGACAGGAGGATCAGGAGTTCAAGGTCAGCCTCAGGTAAATAGAGTTAGAGGCTGGTGGGGCCTGGCATGCAGGGCCACGCTCATAATCCTAGTACCAGGGAGGCTGTGCAGGGCCATGCTCATAATCCTAGTACCAGGGAGGCTGAGGCAGGAAGATCATTGAGTCTGAGGGCAGTCTGGGTCACACAGGGTAACTATGCCTTTAAAAAAATAAAGAAAAATTGGGAAACAACCAATTACGTACAAAGAACTGTAGGTGTGAAAAAAAAAGGCCTTTAACGTGTAAACGAAGTGAAAATACCACACAGGAAACAGAGCACATCATATGCTGCAAAAAGGAAGCGAAAAGGGGAGACAAAAACGTCTTCCAGAGAACACCTGAACTATGGCGCGCTTTGCTTCTGGCTCCTGAGGTCTGAGTGACTGACAGGCACACGAGTGACAGGCACGTGGCTTTTTGCTTTCTTAGAGCTTTCCCAACTTGTTAACTTACTGAATGGAGGTGGGGGGTGAGCAGGTGAAGAAGAGAGGGCCAGAGAGGAGGGCAGAGTTCACCTGGTGCAAACAGAGGCCAAGATGGACAGGAGAAGAGACACTCCTAGATGCCTAGGTTTGCTGTCTTCTGCACAGTTAAAACAGAGAGTGCTTTATTTCTTGGTTTTAAAAAATTGATTTATATTTGTGTGTGTGCGTGCGTGCGTGCGTGTGTGTGCGTGTGCGTGTGCGTGTGTGTGTGTGTGTGTGTGTGTGTGTACGTGTAGCAAGGCCCTGGAACCACATAGCCCTAGAACTTACTATGTAGACCAGGCTAGCTCACCCCTTGCCGCAATCCTTCTGTTCATATTGCTTAAGACAATAGCTGCATTCATGATGATTAGCTGATAAAAGCCTTTGGTTTGGCTTTTGAGACAGGGTCTTAGGTAGCACATGGTGGCCAAGAATGTAATAGGTAGCCGAGGCTGGCCTCAAACTCCAGATCCTCCTGTCTTTCGCCTCCCAAGTGCTGAGATTTTTAAGTGTGTGTGTCACCACATCCCACACTGGATCATAGTTTTCACGAAGTTTCTCTACCCAGAAAATGCTGGGAAGTTGTGAGCGGAAACTGAAAGTGAGTCAACGTGCGGCGAACACTGAAACAGAGCAGCTGACGAGTGGATCTCACCCAAGACCAGGACAAAGGAGGGGCTGGGAGATGGCTTGGTGGGTAACAGCGTTTACTGCCCAAGCAGGATCACGCACTGGAGTTACAAAAAGCCAGGCACGTGCACGTGCACATACAGCCTCAGTGCTGGTGTCAGACGGCAGGGTTTCTGGAGCAACCTGGCTGCAGCCCAGCTCTGAGATCAGTGGACCCTGTCTTGAAGGAATCAGGTAAAGAGTGATGAAGCAGGACACCTGATGTCCTCCTCTGGCCTCCATGGACAAGGTTACACGCACACACACACACTCCATTTGCACAAAGCAAAAGACATGCCCAAGTTTCAGGCGGCTGTGGCCTCTTGGTGCAGACTCCACTTGAATAAGAGATAAGAACACTCAGGGCTCCAGAGCTGTGCTTTTCAGCGAGTAGCCTCTCACGATGAACCTCTGACCCGCTCGGCCATGTCATCACCTGCACCTAATGGGATTGCTCACATTTCATGAGGACTCATCCCTACAACCGTCCAGAAACAGGCATCTGAACCACTCTCCTCCGTCCTCAGAGAGGACCACACTTCATTCCTTGGCATCCCAGGGCCCAGGCAGTTCCACACAGCTTTGCTCATTTCAGTAAAAACATGCTTGGCCAGGGCTCACGTTTCACATATGTAATTTTACAAACACTGAAAGTTGTTGCAAGTCAAGTGTGTATGATGTACCCTAGGATGTACTCACAGCCATGCTGCTTTGCAGGACCTAGAGCACATGGAAAAAGGAAGTGGCAGACAGGAAGTGATAGTCCCTATTCATCACCTGCGCTTGCCATTTTAGAAATACCCCGAAGCCTGTCAGAGTTATGTCAAAGGTTACCGCATGAGGAAGATCCACTATGAGGTCAACAGAGCAGCAAGTGGTTGCAATTCTGCCACCTACCAGCTAGGTAACATTGGCCAAGTCACTTAGCCTCCTTGAACTTTTTTATTATTATTCTTTTATGTGCATGAGTGTTTTACATGCATTTATGTATGTGTACCATGTGTGCACAGTGCCCATGGAAGCCAGAAGGAGGCATCAGATCCCCTGGTACTGAAGTTTCAGATGATTGTGATGCCATGTGGGTACTGAGAATCAATCCCTGGTCCTCTGCAAGAGCACTCAGTGATCTAACTGCTGAGCCATCCCTCCAGCTCCCTTTGAACTACTTCACTGAAAAGGTGGTGTCTAGAAGAACTGAACAGCAATTGCAGGACACTCAGGACAGAGGCAGATACTCATGGCCACTAACAACATAGTAACGTGAGCTGGGGGTGGTGGTGCACACCTTTGATTCCAGCACTAAAAAAAAAAAAAAAAAAAAAAAAAAAAGAAAAGACAAAAAAAGGCTGCTGCTAGAGAGGTGGCACAGTAGTCAGGAACACTGGCTGCTCTTCCAGAGGACCTGGGTTTGATTCCCAGCATCCATGTGGGGCAGATGACAACCTGTAACTCCAGCTCCAGGAGATCCAACTTCCTCTTCTGGACTCCACCAGCGACTATACTCACCCACACAAACAACTAGACACACATGCATACACATAATTACAAACAAAAATAGGGAGGGGCTGGAGAGATGGCTCAGTGGCCAAGAGCACTGGCTGCTCTTCCAGAGGGCCCAGGTTCGATTCACAGCACTCACACGGTGGCTTACAACCATCTACATGTAGCTCGCTCCAAGGGATCTAACACCTTCTTCAACTCTGCTGGTTCCCAAAGGCATGTGGTATATATAAACTCACACATAAAATGAAAAAAAAAAAAAAAAGAATCACGGGTAGAGAGATGTCTCAGTGGTTCACAGCACTTGCTGCTCTTGCAGGGGACCTAGGTTCAGCCCCCAGCACCCACATGGGAACTGACAGCTATTCATCACACCAGTTCCAGGGGATCCAATGCCCTCTTCTGACCTTCATAGGCACCAGGCACACATGTGTTATGCATAGATACATGTAGACAAAACTCTTACACACACAAAATAAAAATTATTAAATAAAGCAATTAAATTAAAATGTAAAAAATAATGGGTGTAGTGCGCATGCCTTTAATCCCAACACTCGGGAGGCAGAGCCAGGCAGATCTCTATGAGTTCAAGGCCAGCCTGGTCTACAAAGTAAGTCTAGGACATCCAGGACTATGCAGAGAAACTGGTTGTAATTCTGTCCTAGAATCTTTTGGTTTTGGTGGTGGCTAAGTACATAAAATGTATGTGTTCTGGAAGTGGATCCTGGGCTGTGGGTGTAGCTCAGCTGGCAGAGTGCTTGCCTGCTCAAGGTCTTGGGTTTGATCCCAGGCACCACATAAAACCATGGTGGTACGTGCCTGTAATGTCAGCATTCTAGAGGTGAGGCGGGAGGATTGGAAGTTCAAGGCCGTCCTCAGGTACAGAGACGGCTGGTTTGAAATCAGCCAGAGATATATGAGACCCTGTCTGGGGGGAGGGGGGGGAGGAAGAGACAGACAGACAGAGAGGGACAGAGACAGGTTAACATTTTCCCCAAATTCAATTTCAGTAAGTGTCATTTTCAGCACTGTATCCTGGTGTCATTTACATAATGTTGATGGACAGTCACCTCCCCCGTTTTGCTCTCTTCCCACACCCAGGCTCAGCTCCAGGTACCTGCACGGTTATAATAGGCCCCCCGTTCTGGTAGAGCAGAGGCTTCATCTTGGGCAGAAGGAATGCCAGCCACTTATCCACAGCTGCAAGGTAATCTGCAAAACAAGACAGCGCAGCAGCCGTCACTCACCTTTGTCAACTAGTTTATTCTATTGTGTGTGTGTGTGTGCTTGTGAGTGTGCATTCGTTCTTGTGTGTGTGCGAGTGCGTATGCTTGTGTGTGAGTGTGAGTGTGTGTGTGTGTGTGCATGAGTGCAAGTCCCACAGTGGGTTTCAGGGATCAAACTCAAATCAGCTAAGCGATCTTGGCAGCCCTATCCTTTTAAAGCCAGAAGACTTCAATACAGTCTGAGCCAGGATACACGGCCCTCAACAACTATCTTCTAAAATGAGGCGCCACAGTCTGCTGAGCATGGTCCTGCAAGCTACTAGTCCTGATATGAGTGTGCCTGGCAACTTACCCTGCCATGGGGCTCAGAGCCAGAAGTACAGATGACCAGGCACTGTGTGACAGGCACCGGGAGGTATTGAATACTGAGTTCTCCTCTCAAACACAGTAGGGGCTTTTTTTTTCTTCTAAAGTTAAGTTCACTGGGGAGAGGATGTGGTTCAGTTGGTAGAGTACCTGCCTAGCATGCACCAGGCCCTGGCTTTTGATCCCCAGTGCTGGGCATGGAAGCACACACCTCTAATCCCAACACTTGTGGAGGCAGGAGGAGCAGAGCTTCAGAGTCATCTAGTAATATAGAGAGTGTAAGGGTGAATTCCCAGCATCCACATGATGCCTTATAACTGTCTTAAACTCCAGTCCAGGGCATCCAACACCCTCTTCTGAATTCTGTGGGCACCAAGCATGCACATGGTGTAAAGTACATGCACCTGTAAACATTAAAAAGGTATGCAGGTACAAGCTCCCAACACTCGGGAGGCAGAGGCAGGAGAATCTTTGAGTTCAAGGCCAGACTGGTCTACAGAGCGAGTCCAAGAACAGCCAGGGCAACACAAAGAAACCTTTGTCTCGAAAACAAAACAAAATAAATAGATAACTTAAAGGGTTGTTTATTTTTGAGACAAGGTCTTACGTATCCTAGGCTAGACTCAAACTTGATATGTAGCTGAGGAAGATCATGAAATCCTGATCCTCCTGTCTCCACTTTCCAAGTGTTAAGACTATATGTGTATGCACTTTCATACCTGGACAAAATTAACATCTAATAAGCCATATATTTACAGCCTCAAAAAAGACTGACAAAAGCATGTGCTTCATAAAGTTGTCAGGAGAGGGTGGAGAGATGGCTCGGTGGTTAAGAGCACTGCTTATTCTTCCAGAGTACCCGGATTTGATTCCCAGGGCCCACGTGGCAGTTCACAAACTAATTCCAGTTCCAGGGGATCTGATACCCTCACACAGACATACATGCAGGGAAAACATACTAATGCACATAAAAATAAATAAATCTTTTTAAAAATTGTTAGGAAGGTTCATGAGGCAACACATTTAAAAACAACAACAATATGGTAAGAGTATAAAACAGAAGCATGAGGAAAACACAGAGTCTAACACGCACGCACGCACGCACGCACGCATGAAAACAGATGCAACTGTATGACTGTTTAGGGTTTTACAACTAAAATAATCTCTCATGGTTTGAAAAGATAAGACAAAAAAAATGTCATTTACAAATCACTCTGAAAATGCAAAGAAACAGAAGACACAAGGCTACCAAGAAATCTAGTGACATCACCCCAGAAACAATCCTGCCATTTTGAGTAGCTGGCTGTGTAATATACTAAGTGTGTAGGAAGAGAAAGCAAGTATTGAGCCCATTTGGTTAACCACCAATCAGGCTGCAAATTCAAAGAGTGACCCATTTATCAGTGAGATCTGTTCAAGCCTACAAAGGAAGCAGTGTGTCTCCTACTTGCTCACTGTTCAGTGAAGGGTGATTTACGGCCCACTAAATGATATTTATACAGAAGGAGCCCCACCTTCAAACACCTGGCTCTTCTGATAGAAAGTGTTCCATCTCTTATAATCCTCTCTTTTTTTGTTTTGTTTTTCCAGAGAGGGTTTCTCTGTGTAGCCTTGCCTGTTCTGGACTCACTCTGTAGACCAGGCTGGCCTTGAACTCACAGAGATCCACCTGCCTCTGCCTCCCGAGTGCAGGGATTAAAAGCTTGCAACACCAATCATCCTCTTAAGGGGCATCAGTAACTCACCTGGGTCAGAAGATCGGAGAACAATAGATTCTTTCTCTAGTAGCCAAGCAGGTAAGCCTCCCTACAAGATAGAAAACAACAGTCATCAGACTGCCCACTTTATGAAAATAGCTGAGAGACTGCTGTGAGCAGGGAGGGAAAAGACAGGGGTAAATGACCTAGGCTCCTGGGAATCTAGAATACAGGAAGATTAAGATTACGCTATTGACAGTGTTCTGAGAATCAACCCCCCACCCCCGCTTTGGTTTGAGACAGTCTCACTATGTAACTAAGCCTAAAGCTGGAACACCTATAGGGCACAGGCTGGCCTCAGAGTTTTGACCCTCCTGCCCCTGCCTCCCAAGTGCTTGGATTACAGGCATGATCACCATACCCAACAAAATTCACTTGGTCTTTCTCTTTAAAAATGAATTCATTTATTTACTTTTTATGAGTGTGGGTGTTCTGCCTGCATGTGTGTCTATGTACCATGTGTGTGCATGCTGTGTCCTCAGAGGCCAGAGGAGGGCATTGGGTCCCCTAGAGTTGGAGTTACAGATGGCTGTGAGCCACCATACACGTGCTGGGAATCAAACCCAGGTCCTTTGGAAGAGCAGCCAGTGCTCTTAACTACTGAGCCATCTCTCCAGTCTCTTTCTTCCTTCTTTCCCTCCTCTCTTCCTTCTTTCCTTATATTTCAGTTTTCTTGCTGTTGTGTGGTTTTGTGGCACTGGGGACTGACTGTGGCTTTGTACAAGCTAGCCCTACCACTGAGCTACACCCCAAAGCTCTTTTTGTTTGTTTGTTTATTTGTTGTAATGGGTTAGAATTAGTAAGGACTCTTCAAGGGGCATGCAGATCAGCCTGGCACCTGGCAGCACACAGTTCTGGGCAACTGCTGAGAAGGAACTCTGAAGCCCCTGGAATCTGAAAAGCTTGTAGTTTGGCATTGTTTGAAAGCTATGGGGATCCGAACTGAGGTGGGTGGAGCCCAGATTGGACTGAGGTCCATGGAAACTGCAGAAGTTTCAGGAATTGCCAGTTTCCGAGGGAGAGCTCGTGAACCCTGGAGACTGCCAAAGGCCTAGGGACCAAGCCCTGTACAAGCTAGGGAGCTTCATGTGGATCTCTCTCTCTTGGCCCCATGGACAGAGGATACAGGAGTGCACTCAGGAAACTATGAAATGTTAATGGACATATGCCATCTGCCTTGAGGCCACACTAATCTACCACTAGCCCTGAGGCAAAAACCCTACCTCGGCAGCGGAAGCAAAAACAGCCTAAAGTACCCTAATAAAAAACAAAATGTGAGCCGGGCGGTGGTGGCGTACGCCTTTAATTCCAGCACTTGGGAGGCAGAGGCAGGCGGATCTTTGCGAGTTTGAGGCCAGCCTGGTCTACAAAGCGAGTCCAGGACAGCCAGAGCTGTTAAACAGAGAAACCCTGTCTTGAAAAACCAAAAAAAAAAAAAAAAAAAAAAACAAAATGTGACGTGAACTCAGGCAAAGGAGACCATATAAAGTTGGGACTGGCTGATGCCACCGTGGCAGGAGCAAAGCAACTGTTAGGAAACCTCAGAGATAGAGACTGCGTAGATAAATCCCTTTTGAGGAAGCTAGGGAACTGCTACAGGACTTAAAGCCTGGCCCATGAAGCTCGCATGAGCTGAAGATAGACTGTGGAACTGACCGTACAAAAGAATCTGAACCAAGCTGATGATAATTTTGCCGAAGGCCGGGCGTTGGTGGCGCACGCCTTTAATCCCAGCACTTGGGAGGCAGAGGTAGGCGGATCTCTGTGAGTTCGAGGCCAGCCTGGTCTACAAAGCGAGTCCAGGACAGCCAGAGCTGTTATACAGAGAAACCCTGTCTCGAAAAACCAAAAAAAAAAAAAAAAAAAAAAAGAAAAACAAAAAAAGATAATTTTGCCGTGACTGCCGGAGCTAGACTGCTAACCAAGATGCCCAAGATGCCCGCATGGACCTGCACTAGGGAATTTTAACATCCTTTCAAGGAAGTTAAAATAGAATTGGCTAAGTGTTCTTGGGTATTGTGCTTATAGGTGTTAGATTATAGGTATTAGATATTGTAGGTTACAGGATATAGGTATTTTGCAGGTGTTAAGTATTAATAAATATAAGTGTTCGGGAGGCAGAGGCAGGTGGATCTCTGAGTTCGAGGCCAGCTTGGTCTACAAAGTGAGTCCAGGACAGCCAGGGCTACACAGAGAAACCCTGTCTTGAAAACCAAAAAACAAACAAACAAATAAGTAAGTAAATAAAAGTGTTTTAAATAAAAATTTTCTGTCATAGTTTTTTTTTTTTTTGGTTTTTTGAGACAGGGTTTCTCTGTGTATCTCTGGCTGTCCTGGTCTCACTTTTGTAGACCAGGCTGGCCTTGAACTCACAGAGATCTGCCTGCCTCTGCCTCCTGAGTGCTGGGATTAAAGGTATGCGCCACCACCGCCCGGCCTG
This sequence comes from Lophiomys imhausi, assembly GCA_907164525.1. Lineage (NCBI taxonomy): Eukaryota > Metazoa > Chordata > Mammalia > Rodentia > Muridae > Lophiomys > Lophiomys imhausi. The sequence continues at coordinate 10,011,084 of CAJQZJ010003646.1, forward strand.
TCAGTTTTTTTTTGTTGTTGTTTTTTCTTTTTTCTTTCTTTTTTTTTTTTTTTAGATTTTCAAGACAGGGTTTCTCTGTGTATCCTTGGCTGTCCTGGACTCACTTTGTAGACCAGGCTGGCCTTGAACTCATAGAGATCCACCTGCCTCTGCCTCCCGAGTGCTGGGATTAAAGGCGTGTGCCACCACGCCCGGCTATTGTTTTTTCAAGACAAGGTTTCTCTGTGTATCCCTGGCTGACCTGGACTCATTTTGTACATCAGGCTGGCCCTAAACACACAGAGATCCATCTGCCTCTTCCTCCCAAGTGCTGGGATTAAAGGCGTGCGCCACCACACCCAGCAATTACAAACAACTGTGAACTGCCATATGGGTGCTGGGATTTGAACCTGGGTCCTTTGGAAGAGCAGCCAGTGCTCTTACCCTCTGACCCATCTCTCCAAACCCAAAAAGCTCTTTTTTTTTTTTTCAAGACAGGGTTTCTCTGTGTAACAGAGCCTGGCTGTCCTGGACTCGCTTTGTAGACTAGGCTAGCCTCAAACTCACAGAGATCCCCCTGACTCCCAAGTGCTGGGATTAAAGGCATGTGCCACCACGCCCGGCCCCAAAGCTCTTTTTATGTACACAGCTTCTCTTAATTTCATAACTATTTCATGCCTCTGACAGAGGAACCCGGCTCATGTGAATAGCTAGGCGGAAGCCCCCACATTCTGGCTCCAGCTTGTTCCTCTCTGGCACCTCCCTAAAGGAACAGTTCCGGCACCGTGTGATCTACACTTTGAGTCTGAGATAACTTTAATCCACTTTGCCCAGACGCCCACACCCGCCTCCACTGGCCACTCCTGCTTTACTTGCCACGCCCACCAGGTAGGCAGAGCCCTTCGTCAACACACTCACCATGTCCCACTCTGCACAGATGTAGGGCCCAGGCCTCAGGATCACCAGGAGTCCCAGGTCATGAGCCAGCTGAATGAAATACTCCACGTCACGGTCCCCGGAAAACTCATAGAGTCCTGGCTGGGGTTCATGGAAGTTCCAGGGCACGTACCTATGAAGACACATACAGCTGAAATCCTTTACAGGCAGTAGCTGAGTGGAGGGAAGGAGGGAGCTCAGGCGGTAAGATCATTTGACAACACAGGTGGAAGAGTGAAACATGGGCCAGCGTGAAGCTCAGTGGGTAGAGGTATTGCCACCAAGTCCAGGAGTTCAATCCTGGAACCCCATGGTGTCCTCTGTCCTCCATACACATGCGTGGCACACACTTGCACACGTGTGTGCGCGCGCACACACACACAGTAAATGTGGTATAATAAAGAAAAAAACTTTTTAAAAAGGAATGGAATTATTATTAAGAATCAAAACCCAGTTTACGGCAATACCACACTGCAGGGTCAGGTTGCTTCTGGTCTCAGAGGTCAGGTTAGTTCTTGGATGGGAGACACTAAACTTGACATGAAGCAAGAGGCCAGTGCTCTGTGTCACACTGGAGATGGTCCATCAGGGCCACTCACAGCCTTTTTCATTCTTTTTTGTTTACTGACGGATGAGGGAGGAAGATCGTGAAAACAGAGATTAACCTGCATTTTTCCTTGTTAGTTTTTGCTTGTGGTCCGGTAGGATTGCAAATGATGATCTTCATACAGAGACAACTGCTCTGAGGGGCATGAATGATAAATCCAGCTTTATCTGCCCAGATGGATTTATTTCACATGGTTTTCTTGGCCAACTCTGTATACCTCTCTTCATCACTCTCCTTTGGCTTCACTTTACACCTGGCTAGTTTGTCACATTGAGAGTGGAACACAGCACTTGAACATGCCAGGCACATGCTCTGACATGGAGTGCCAACCAAGCCCTCTATGAGAACAATCTATAGAAACTGTGACAGAGCGGGGCAGCAGAGGCAGGTGGATCTCTGTGAGTTCAAGGCCAGCCTGATCTACACAGAGCTCCAGGACAGCCAGAGACACAGGAAGAAATCCTGTCTCAAAACCAACCAACCAACCAAACAAACATTTTATAAAAGTAAGAATAAGGCAGGCATGGTGCATAGTTTTTACCTGTTATAAACTTAGCAGTCAGAGGGTTGAAATATTGTGAGTTCTAGATTACCCCAAGCTACATAGAGAGAGGCTATCTTTAAATGGGTGTGTGTGTGTGTGTGTGTGTGTGTGTGTGTGTGTGTGTGTGAGAGAGAGAGAGAGAGAGAGAGAGAGAGAGAGAGAGAGATGGCTCAGTGGTTAAGAGGGCTTCGTGGTCTTTCAGAGGATCTAGGTTTGGTTCCCACCAAACTCACAACCTTCTGTAACTACAGTTCCAGGGGATCTGCCTCCCTCTTCTGGCCTCTGAGGGCACTGCATGCACATGGTGTGTAGACAAGCATGTATAAGAAACATCTATAACAAGAAAAAACAAAATAAAACAATCGAAAAACCCCACCTACTCTAGAGACCTACATAGCCCTGTGGTATAGTTCCTGCTCAGGATATCCAAAAGCCTGAATTTGGCTCTCAACCACTACAAGACAAAATATTTCTGTCAGGAATACTAGGCCAGGAAATAGAATGACTCAAACTCAACCAGCTCTCCCAACTTCGGTGGAGACACACATCTACAGCTGAGCCATCATTCTCAGCACAAAAGCCTTGTTGACGAGCTTCACTTGCACCCTCTTTCCCCAATCCTACGGTTCCAGGATTCCCTGGAGCCATCAGCCACAGCCTACTGGAACTCAGTGTGTCAACTACTGTGAGTGAAGTTGGACTCACTCTCCCCGGGGCCATAGAAACAGAATAATAAGTGGGACTCCCCCTAGGTATCTACCAAACTGATGAAGGCTTCCTCACCCTTTATCTTTTAAGATGGTATCAGTAATCCACATCGGCTCTGCAAAACCCAAGAGTGGTCAGCTGCCCTTACGTCCCTCCCAGTTAGTCATCTCCCAGCATCAGAGATGAGGACATGCCTGTAGATGTAGACCTACAGCCTGGCTCAAAAAACTAGCCAGTAAGACAAGCTAAGTTCCAAAACCCAAGCACAAGGTTTAACTTCCTCCATACCAGAAGTAGCTGCAGCTGCCTCCAGCTCCCTCACATCTGGCTTCTCGATGGACCTCTGACCAAAGGCATGACCTTGGCAGAAATTTAAGCTTTAAGACCTACAGGAACATGCTTACCTCAAATAGAACCACTCTTTCAAAAGTGCACTACACTTTCTGGTTCGCCTCCTCCTTTGTTGGTGTGTGTGTGCGCGTGTGAGAGTGTGTGTGTGTGTGTGTGTGTGCTCACACGTGCATCCGACAACACCCTGCAGGAGTCTGTTCTTCTACGATGTAGGCCCCCAGGATCAAACAGCCTGCCAAGATGGCAGCAGACACCTGTACCTTCAGAACCATTCACTGGCCTTCTACCTTTGCCTCTTCAAGTTGATTTCTATCTTAGGATTTCTGATGACAAAGTTCAAGTGAGAAATGGTTCACTATCTGAAGAAAGGCCAGTCAAGCTCCTAAAGGGCCCCTCATGGATCCACACAGGGCTCTCTCATGCTACTGAGCAATGCAATTGCTGATACCAGAGAAATAAAGTTGGGTGTGGAGGCTCTCAGCCATGTGCCCTTCCTTACATCTGGATCGCGTTCAGACCAGCCATCTTCATCTTCAGCAGGCGGTCCTTCCAGTAGAAGCGGGGTATCCGGAAGTAGTGGATGCTTCCTGAGATGTAGCGGAATGGCAGCCCATCCTTAAGGAAGCGATTCTGGCTGAAGTCGAGCTCAAATGTCCTCTGGGAGACATTCTGCAGGGCAAGGAAGGGACCCCATGAGAACATGGACCTTTACTTCAGAAGTGGAGGTTTGGGTAGGGACAGGTGGTTTTCTGTCCTTTTGAGTTACATAATCAATGACATCAATTTCTGGGGTATGGAACAGCCCACTGCTCAGCCCAGGACACAGGGTGACTTGGCTAACAAAGTCATTGAGAAGGCTATCTCCTACTTTGGCTCTGCTCCCAAAATCTGGAGCCCATAGATGTGGAGGAGCTGAGACTACCCACTGTACTGTTTGTGAGGTGTGGAAACGGGGTGCGGGGTAAACATCAGCCCAACAGCAATGTCGCTGAGGTCACCAAGACCCATTCAGAAAAACCTAAGTACAAAATACAGGGCAGAAAACAATGGATCATGTGTTGGGGACGCAGTGGCAGGGAAGTGGAGCCAAGAGGATCAGGAATCCAAGGTGATCCTTGACTACATACAGAACTGGAGGCCAGCCTGGGCTACATGAGACCCTGTCTCAAACAAACTAAGCAACAGATGCATGGAGCCCCATCCTAGGTGCTGCTGTGAGTCCCAGAGGGAACTGGCCAAGTTCCTCTCCAGTTCTACATTTCATCATAACTATCAGAGTATCAGAGAAAAGAACTTCAAAGCAACATTTTTCAAGCTGTAGGGCACAACCCAGTTTGTGAGTCGAACTGAATGGGGGGTGGGAGGAGAAAATCAGCACCTTTCAAGAAAAGAACAAGAGTAAGAAGAGAACAGAAAACAGGGTACTGCACACAGTACAGCATTGCCTCTGAAACGCCCATTACACGGTGTGGAGTCACACAAACACGTCCACTGGCCGAAAAGTCAAATAAAAAGTGAAAGTGTGGGGCTCACATCGGATCAGTTATGCAGGGTGGAACACTGCACCCTGGTGGGCAAGGACAGCAACAGGCACCCAGCAAACCAGGGTTCCCAGAGGCCACCTGCCTTCTGTCCCCCTAGTATTGAGGAGTTGCCGGATGCACCTTTAAGCTTTCAAAGAACACAATGCCAGGATTCGCCAGCATCACAGGCCCACGGAAGCTTTGGAAGTCATATGGAAACTTCCAGAAGGAACTGTGAAAGCAGTAAGTCCTGGATCCCATGCAGCCTGATGTCAACCTAGGATGTGGACAGCCCCCATTGACTTGTCAGTTGGATTGCTGGGTTTTAAGAATGTCCCCACCGCAGGTTTGGCTCTCTGCTTCTTTGTGGTATCATTAAGGCCAAATCAGTGATGACTTAGGGCCATTTTCCAACCTGGGCACTTCATGTTGAGTCATAATATGAGAGAGCTGTAGTTATACACAGCACCCACTGCTTTATTGCTGCTGAGGAGGCTGAAACTGACCGGTTGAGGGAGGCAGGGAGACTCTTCTGGAAAAGTTCATCCCTGGCATACAGGAACTAGTCCCAAGTGCCATGAGGCCGAAGAAAGAGGCACACAGACCCAGGACTGCACAGATAGTTAACTGAGGACTTACAGAAGCATGTCCCTAAGCAGCAGAGAGACTGGCAGATCTCCACAATTTGGCCTTAAAATGAGGTGTATAGTCACAGGCTTCCCTTTCTCCCTTTGCTCCTCATTCCTGTGTTCTTGCTTGGATTCTCAAGCTATCTACCCTCAAAACTCCTTTTCAGGTTCTGTTTCCAGAGGAACCCAAACTAAGAGAAGTAGTACCAGCACTGGCCTAATGTGAACACTGACCTTGATTGTCACCAAGAACAGAGACCTCTGCGTAAGTGTGGTGGTTGAATGAGAATGGTCCCCATGGCCTCCTATATTTGAATGCTTGGTCCCCAGTTGGTAGAACTGTTTAGAAACGACTAGGAGGTGTGGCCTTGTGGGAGCAGGTGTGTCACTATGAGTGGCATTTGAAGGTTCTAAAGCCCAAGCCATCCTTAGTTTGCTCTTTCTGCCTCATGCTTGTGGATCAGATATGAGTTCTCAGCTACTGTTCCAGGGCCATGTCTGCCTGCTTGCTGCCAATGCTCCCTACCATGATCACGGACTCTAACCTTCTAAAACCCTAAGCAAGCTCCACAATTAAATGCTTTCTTTTATAAGTTGCCTTGGTCATGGAGTCTCTTCACAGCAACAGAACAGTGATTAAGATAGTGTGTCTGTGAGGGAGATTCAAGGGAATTTTAACTGGGGGTGGGAGGCCCGCTCTGGGGGTGGGTGGCACTATGCCATGGGCTGGGGGCCCTGGCTAAAGAAAGAAGAGAAATCGAGCTGAGGACCAGCATTCATTTCTTTCTGCTGTGGACCCAACGTGACCAGCCATTTCACCTTCCGGCCAACATGACTCCCTTGAAATGATGTGCTGCGCCCTCACACCGTGACCCAAAAAATAAACCCTTAAGTTTCTTCTGCCAGAGCAGTGAGAAATATAACAAAAACATCTACAAATGGGTTGTGGGGCAACATCTGGAGCTCTTAAAGATCTTGACTATCAACCAGACCCTACATTTAGTGTTTAATGGGTGAGCAAATATACCCCAAAATGCATGCCATGCCTCTCACCTATGCCAGATAGAGGAGAGGTCCAGGTTAAAGGGGGTGAGACTTGGCATGTGTATTTTTAAAGCTTTAGAGTATGTGTGCATATGAGTGTGTGTGTGCAGCATATGTGGTGTTGTGTGTGTCCCACAATGCACATGTGGAGATCAGAGGACACTGTAGAGTCGGTTCTCTCTCCTCCTCTCCTTGGGTTCTGGGATCGCACTCAGGATGTCAGGCTTGCATGGCAGTGCTCTACCTGTTGAAGACTCTCCTCATGAAGGAGTGGGCACTGACTTAGCTCTTCTGGTTTACCAGGAACTGGACAGACTGCGTGGCTGGCTGGCTGGATTGGTTCAGCAGGTCTAGAAGCTCTGAAGGGAGGGACTGACAGGTTCAAGCCACTCAGGGCATTCTTTGAGTGGCTTGAGCTTCTGTGATGGTGACTACAGAAACCCTCATGTAGAAAAAAATGGCTAATTAAATGATTTACTAGTATTTATATTATCATTAATTGGTTTGGAGGTGTTAATCCTTAACCTGCCATTATAAATGAACACACACAGACACCACGTGGATTTTAACAAGCCTAGGCCTGAATTGTGCAATCCTGGCCCATCTAAGCTAGCTCATAATTCTATTACCCAAATATGACCCCATATATACATACTTCCCTTTGGACTATTATTTTCCACACTAAGCCAATGTTCCAAGCCACGTGGAAGGATCCTCTTTAATCTACCCCATAGCGTGTCCTCCTTGTTTGTTCCTGGCTTCTCCCCGGCAAGCTTCTTCCTCCCAAGATGCTGTCTCAAAAAGCCTGTGCACCTTAGCACTGCCTACCTCTGTCTTTGCCCAATCTCCAGGCCTCAGAATTTATTTAACCAATCAGTGATAAAGTAACAGACAGCAAGCAGGACCAATCAACATTTAGAATGCTTAATACCACCCCATCACCCTCATCTCCAACCAGAAAAGCAAGGTTGAGGGTTTAATTATGGTGGGAAACTGGGAATGAATCTAGACGGGGCAAAGGGCACAGTGTCCTGGGAGAGGACACTGGTGTGGGCTATCTACCTTATCACCTGGGTATCAGCTCTAATCCCTAAGCTCACAGAATGGTTTCTTGGACACAAACAGTAGCCTGCAGGAAGGGAGGGAGGGGAGTGTCTGACTCTGAGGAAGCAATGGAATGGTTGGTTCAGGGAGGGAGCCATGTAAAGATGGACATGGGAGAACCCACTGTCTGACTATATACACCATATGCATTGGCAGAGGAAGGAATGCCTCGATGAGGAGGGCTTTGGTAACCTCAGAAACCCCACAGCAGGCGGTGTCCTCAGTAGGTGAGTGATGACAAAAGACACAGTCATGACACTGGGTCCCCTCTATCAATGGGGATGACAAGATCCTGGTATTATCAACGGGGACCACTGTAAACATCAAAAGGTGAGGGACCCAATTCCCAGTAGTAATCTTAGGCAATTGCAGTATCCCCACGTGGTGAGAGGTAAAGGCTGATGTCTGCTACTAGGACCTTGAGATGCCTTTTTCCAATTCTCAGCTTTGAGTCACTGTCTTGACACACTGGTTAAAGGGAGGGGTGAATGGATCCCCTGAAGGAAGGACCCCACAGTGTGCCCACTAGCACAAGCACCAACTATTCCCAAACCCTCAACAATGGGATTCAGGGTACCTGCCTGTAACGAGCTGTGTCCAGGCCTTAGGAATACTGTTGGTATAGTCAAAGCCAACACTTATACTACGAAATGTGACAGGCCATCATTTTCCCTTGTCACTCCTAGGAAGGCCCAAGTCCTTCACACAGTGGATCCAGAAGTAGAGAGCATCCTACCATTATTTTCTTGGTTTGAAAGTAAACTGGGACCAAACTTCCCTCCCAGCCAGCAGAAGCCTGATCACGTAAAAGGGCTTTTATGGATCTAGTGAAAGTTCTAGAATTTTTCACTCTCCATCTCTTCCTTAAGAAAAACCTGAAGCAGACCACACTCCTTCTGGAACAACTACAAGGTTCCCCTCCACTAAGGTTCAAAGGTTACCTCCATCGAATTGCATCTGGGCCACCTGTGGGGCCTGTGAACAGCAGAAGCATCATGGTGGACTCAGTACGCTAGTTACAACGGCATGGTTCTAAGAGCAGGTACTACATGGGAAGCAGTCTGTTGTGAGTAGGCAGGAAGCAGCAGTACTCTCCGTCTCTCGCCTCAGGCTACAGTCAGTCATTGCCCAGTTCTGTGTCACATGAGACCTTGACTGTCAGGACATCTGTTGTGGTTCGGATGTGAAATGTCACCCACAGGCAGAGTCCAAACATCTGGTCCCCAGACAACAGCACTGAAAGTGGACCCTTGCTGGTGGGTTTGTCACTGAGGTTTTATAAGCCAATTCTACTTCCTGTTCCCCTTCCACTTCCTGATTGTTTCAGCAGCATGGCCATACCTCACCATGCCTCTCCCACCAGGAAGGACTGTATTGCCTTCAATTATGAGTCCAAATAGGACAGGTGGCACGGAAGGTAAAAACACTTGCCACCACGCCGGGCAACTTGAGCTTGATCCCTAGGACTCATATGTTGGGAGGTACTGACTCCCAAAAGTTGTCCTTGATCTCATGTGCTCAGTAGCATGCACACATTCATGCACATACAAATAAATGCAATAATTTTGAAAAAGTGAGCCTAGATAAAACTTTTTATTCCATAAGTTGTCTTTGTCAGATATTTTGTCATAGCAATAAGAAAAGTAACTCACACGACATCCATAAACTGTCCTGCTCACCCAATACACGAACAACATCAAGATATCTGGACCAAGGGAAGGGAGTAATTCTCAAAGGAGCAGTAAAGGCAGGAAATCTAAAGGACAGAGGGTCATCTCTAACCTTCACTGCCAAGGTGGACAGGGAAAATCCACTTCACGGCTCCAAAGCAATCCCTCTCAACACCGAAGGACCCAAGAAGATCCAACCTAAATATCCAGCTCTGACTGGACTTACTGTGCTAGGCGCCATTGACACTTACATGGTTATCAGAAAACAGGAGGCAGGAGGAAGAGGAGGAGGAGGGAAGGGAGGTGGTTCAGGGGTAAAGAGAACATTCACCACTGATCCAGAGGCCCCAGTTCAGTTCCCATCGCCCACACCAGGCAGCTCACAACTGTAACTCTATAGAGGACCTGACACCCTCTTCTGGTCACCATGCACTCCTGCAGTGCACGCACACACAGTGTACATAAACACACAGGTACACACACATGCAAATAAATAACAATAATAGTGAAAACTTCTTTAAAGGAGGAGGCCAAAGGAAAAGGAGAGAAGGGAGAAGGAAAAGGAGAGGAGGGAGGAAGTGGAGGGGAGGCAGGGAGGAAGAAGAGAGAAGAAGAAAGGGAAAAGCAAAGACAGGAAGCTAGCTTCTAGCATTTTAAAAACATTCAAATTTTCCCACTGTACAATTCAACCCCTTCCGCATGAATGGACAGAGATGGCATCATGAAGAGATAAATCTTTATTTCACACTTGCAGGGTGTGATAGCATCAGTGTTTACAAAGTGTACAGCCACAGGAACACAAAACAAAACACAATTCCAAGCAAAGCCATATTGGATGTTCAGGCTCCCTGGAGTCCCCACCCCCATTACATACATAATGCATATAATGCTGGAGGTTTTTTTGAAAAGGCAGTACATACAAGAAACACCCTAGCCCCAGTACTCATCAGGGGTCTAATACTGACCAGTGTGATTTTTTTTTCAGTTATCAGCATCTTAAAAAAATAAAACAAAGCATTGATCATAACACAGTACAGGCATCAATGAGTAACTTGAACATCTCCCCCAAGAGTTCTAGCCCTCGGTACTAAAAATAAATATATTTGCATCTCTTGTGCACATTCCTGGACTTGAGCAAAGAGTAAATAAAAGCAGCTTGGTGACATCACAGATTAAGGGTCATTATGAGCTGACAGGTCAAGACCTTGGTTTCCAGGTCTTTTGGGAGAAAGCTGGGAAGTTCCAATCCAGTGGGTCTCTACTCACAGTCAATGAGTCCTGTCAAGTCATCCCAGGGCCTCATGGAGCTACTGGCAGGGGTACCTCAGTTCCAGGGTGGAATAACCCAGCCTGTTCCACCAGCAACACAGGACTATAGAAAGAGGGGGAGGTGGCTGGGAGGGCTTTACACAGTAAGGCCTTTGTAGTCCCTTAAGGTCACATATCAAAGAGAAAGCCGAGAGAGCTTTCAGATGACCGGAAGGAAGCCCAGAGGCTACTATGGCCAGTACATCACTTCCAACAGGCTGGGGAAGGGAAGCAATTGAGGTCCACAGTGACAATACTCCTGGGGAAAAATCCATGGATACCTGCTCTACCTCACACCCATGCTTATTAATCTTGCTTATTTATATGTGTCTTGTCGGACTGGCTAAAAAGAGGATGCTGCCATGGGAGAGGCAGAGGATACCAAAGTGGAAGACACAGTGATGAGCACTTTGGGTCTGGATCCTCATCCTCCTGCACTCCTGGCCAGTGATTGGCTTAATTCTGTCCCTTCATCTCAGAAAAAATAAAAAAAAGACAAACGTAGAATTTTTAAAAAATAAAATAGGAAGCTGGTGGTCCAGAGGACCCGGGTCAGGCAACCCACAACCATCTCTAATTCCAGCTGTAGGCCTTTGGTTTCCTCAGGTACCTGCACTCATGTGTACATACCCACCACACCCACATGTAGAAACAGAGATCTACACATGAATAAAATAAACAGTAAATCAAAAAAAAAAAAAAAAGCTGAGTAAAGGCAACTGGGAGCAAGCTGTACAGTATGAGTTCGATCCCAGAGACCCCCAGATAGAAGAGACCCAGCTGCAAGCTCTCCTCTGCCTTCTGTATTAGTACACACACATACACACACACACACACACACACACACACACACACACACACACAGGAACATAAATGTACGAACTAATTTTAAAATATCCATTAAATAAAGATGTCCTCAATTATTTTTATTTATTTTTTGTGCATGTAAGTGTAAGAGGAATGTTACAGACTTAAAGAGGCACAGCACGCACTATACATGGAATACCAGCTTCAGACTTTGACTCAAAACAAAAAGAAAATTGGAAAAAGACAGGTCCTCAAGAAATCAGAGAAGGAACCGAGCATGCAGAGGCAGACAGATCTCCTGGAGCTTGAAGCTAGCCTGGACTATGTAGTGAGTTCCAGACCAGCGAGGGCTACATATTGAGACCCTGTCTCCAAAAAAACCAAAACAAACCAACCAACAAACAAAAAAGAACGGAGATCAATGAAATAGGGACCAGAAAAAAATAGCACAGAAGGATAAGCAAGACAGTTGCTTGGCAACAGCACAACTGAAAAACCTTTACCTGCACCCCAACAACTGAATTCGAAAGGGAAGAGGGCAGAGTGAACTGCTACCACAGAGAGAAAGAAAAGTGACTGGGAGAGAATGGCCACAGTGGCACATGCCTGTAATCCCAGGAGTGAGGGGACTGAGACTGGAAGAGCGTGAATTCCAGAGCAGCTGGCCTTCTTAGGGAGACCCAGTCAAGGACGGAAGGAGGAAATGTCATGAACACTTGTGTGACAACATGCTGGGTAGCCCAGAAGGCATGAGGAAGCGAACATCTACTAGGAGGGATTCAGGACAAGGGCTGAAGAGAACACAGAATCGCTGTTCCCCTTCTATTAGGATACCAAGACCTTCAGAAGAGAAGGCAGTCTCCTCTCCTTAGAGAATTATTTTATTAATATCATTGTGTCTGCGCTATGTGATCCGTACAAAGTATGGGCACACGCATGGCACCACATGCGTGTGGAGGTCAGAGGACTGCGGGGTCAGTTCTCCCCTTCCACGATGGGTTCTGGGGGTGGAACTGTGAAGTGGGCTTGTGAGGATGCCACCCTCTGAGCCATCTCACTGACCACTGTTTGTCCTTTCTGTGACAGCCCTGAGATTGTACCCAGGGCCACACGCTCGCAAGGCAAGTTCTCTCCCATTGAGTGGCAGCCCAACCCCTTTCAGTTAATAGAAAAGCGTTTGTTGAAGCAGAGAGTTCAGAGAGGATAAAGGAGCATGTGGTGACACATGCCTGGTATCCAGCTCCTGGGAGGCAGAGGCAGGAGGATGACTACAAGTTGAAGGCCGTCTGGAATAGAAAGAAAGACCCTGCCTCAAACAGACAGACAAAACAGAATGGATGGTGTACACACAGATCAAAGGATGGAGGTTTCAAACACGAGAGACCCAGGATGGCAAAGCTAACTACATCAAGGCCAGTGCCCTCAAGAGAATGATCCAGAAATCAAGGAACTAGTAAAAATAATAGAAATGGCAGGAAAGTCTAAAAGTTCCCAGTGGCCCAGGGAAGGTGGAATGAAAAGGCATCGATTCAGTTTGATGGGCAAACAGAGCAGTTGTGACCCAAAAAGGGGTGGAATCACCAGAAATGGGGAACACAGGAGAAAGTGGCCTTTGTGAGGCTGGAGGGGTAGCAGGTGGGAGTGGTGACAGAAGGGGTCTAGGAGAGCAAGGTGCTGAGTTGTGGCCTCTCCTAGAATTCCAACAACAAATCGTGGTTTTTTTTTTAATTTTTAAAAAATTTATTATGAATACAGTGTTCTGTCTACATGTATGCCTGCAGCCAGAAGAGGGCACCAGATCTCATTCTAGATGGTTGTGAGCCACCATATGGTTGCTGGGAATTGAACTCAGGACCTCTGGAAGAACAGCCAATGTTCTTAACCTCTGAGCCACCTCTCCAGCCCCCAAATTGTGGTTTTTACAACTCTCTCCCAGTGTACTGAATTCCTGTCTGGTTTGCAGGAGGAGACTATCACAATATCCAGGCAAAACTTCTCTCTCTTTCTCTTTTCCAAGACAGGATCTCATGTAGCCCAGGATGGCCTCTAACTCACTGCCAGCTTTGAACTCCTAGTTTTCCTGTCTCTACCTGCTGAGTGTTGGGAATTACAGACGTGCTTATTTATTTATTTACTTTGGAGGGACTGGAGAGCCCACTGCTAATACCCTACCTACTGGGTGACGAGAATGAGTGAGTAGTCAGTCTCCTGCACCCCCTAGATACCATCACACCAGAAGGACAAGAAGATGAAGAATCCCTATCTAGGACACAGATAGGAAACTCAGGCATGAGACAAGAAGGTGGCTCTTAGTAGGTGTCACTTGGACATCTGGGCTCTGTTGGTGGGCAGCATGCCACCCAGTGACAGTCCCCAGGATTGGCTCTCCAGGGACCTGCGCCTGGCAACGCTCCTTGGCAAGTCTCAATGCACTGATTAGCATGTTAACATCACACTACATGCTGACTGTGGGTATAGGCTCAGTTTCTCCCCCGGAAAAACAGCGTTGAGGTAGATATAAGAATTACAGTTATTTCTGGGAAGTTGGAAGCCAAGAATCTAGGACTTGTCACTGCCAGACATCAACCCTCTCTCATAAGCAGCAGGCAGTCCCTTTCTAGACAGAGAGGACTCTCAGCCCTGAGTCTGAGCTACCCCAATGTTCTTGAACACATTTCAACAAGAGCCTTTTCCCAAGTTCAGCTTTCTGCTATTCAAAGGGCAAAGTCTCTCTTGCTCCTGGCAAAAGCTAGACCAATAAATCTTGCAGATTTATTGGCATTGGACAGGATGGGTCCTTTTGCTTTTGTTGTGGGTCTAGAAGCCCTATGAATGATCCTATGCTTCTGTGGCCAGAGGCCAAGGTAGATGGATTAGAATTTCCCCCTCTCCCCCAGCAGGTAAGACTGCATTGTCATTCTATAGTCAGGGTTTCGGGTAACCTGCAGGACAGAGGGACAGAGCTGGGTCATACCTGTGGCAGCTTCACCTTTCCTATGGTTTGACAAGAAACCTCAGCTTCTCACCAAAAAATTAGACTGAAATTTGGTGTAATGGGTAGGAGGTCCCAATCTCCAGACTCATTCACTACTATGGATGGCCTCCTGCAATGAGAGACTCCCTTAGAGGCCTCAACCCATCTAGCTAGGAGTGAACTGAAGTCTGCCTCAAACAAGCAAACCACTTAAAAAGGGACATGGGATTCTAGGGCCTTGTTTAATGTTTATCTGCACATAGGATCCGGTGTTCATCGTAACCAGTAACAATACTAAACTACCGGGCTGCAGAATGAACTTTTTTGGAAGGATGTAGCTCCCCTTCGCACGTATGTGTACACATGCACACACATATTCTCCACCTTAAATATACTTTTGTTTTGTGATGCTGAGTAGGAACCCATAGTCGGGCACCTCCTAGGCAAGTGTTTGTCACTGCGCCTTTGAACACACCTCATCACATCCAGTGTCCTTTCCTTACCCCCCAAACACAGAAGCAGCCCGTCCTTAATAACTTCACCCAAAGACTACACAGAACCAGGGATTTAGAGCTGCCAAGTCCTTAAGAGATTGCAATCCCAACCACAGTTCCCATGATCTCTTCTCCAGCCTCCGGGCCCAGCCACCCAGTACAGTAATCAGCATCCCTCAAGGTCCAGACAGGAAGGGCCTGTGTTCAGTGGGTTTTGCTGATGTCCTCAATAAAGGTGACGCTAACTGAACCAAGGAGGAAAGGGATACAATACACTCCTCTGGCAAGCAAAGGGGAGGTGACCATCTCAACATCGGGCATGCCCAAGCCAACAGTCTCTAGATCAGGTAATTCCAGAACCCACTGAAGCCCTAACCAGGGTTAAACCCACAGGAGACAAGTGTTCCTCCCTAAGTTTGAGCAAGAGGTGTCCTTTCCAGCTACCCCACCCTCTGCAAAAGGGCCCCTCTCTACAGCAGCCGGAAAACAAACGTGTGTTCGAATTTATGTGGCCGAGTGGACCCGCGGGTGTATCATCAAAAAGCAAATGATCATCTGAAGAGTTAAACCAGCCTGAACTTGTCAGGCAGCCCCACTGCGAATCGCTGTTCCCAGCAGGCTGTGGCCAAAGGGTACTGGCAGGGCTGGGCTGGAACAGGAGATGGACAAAGGTGATGGGCAAGTGCAGGGCAGGCAAGGCAGGGCCACCAGGGCAGGCTTAGGGAGCCCGCCACAGGATGAGTTCTGTGATTTCCGCCCTGCTCCCCAACCTCATGGGTATCCCATAGTAGGCTGTTCCCGGGCTAACATACACAAATGTAGCCTGGCCTACTTGGTAGAGTCCAGCAAAGAAAGGGTTCAAGAGGTAGGCCCCAACATTCCAGGGGAATATTTGCCCTGCATGAGTGTGCCCCGAAAGTATCAAGTTTATATCTGGCCGAGCCTGGAGGGCTCTCTTGGCAGCCAGAGGCTGGTGAGCCAGTAAAATGGTGGTGTCGTCTGGACTGCAGCCCTCCAGAGCCTTGTCGAGGTCCATGCCATGCCCAGAGTAGTGAAGGATGTCTGCTTCTATGTCGTCCACGCCTGCCAGGCAGACCCATTCTTTATCACCCCCGCGACTGTCTGGGTTCCTGGGAGCAGAAATCTTCACATTCTCATTATGCAGGGGCTGGACCCCCAACGATTCCAGCAGGGTGAACCAGTTGCTGACGTCTGATGTGTAGTACTCGTGATTACCTGTGACGAAGTAGGTGCCAAGACGGGAATGGAGCTGGCCCAGAGGGGAGACTGCCGTCTGCAGGACAGAGGCCTCCGAATCGGAGAGGTCGCCCACGATCACTGTGATGTCCGGCTCTAGGGTGTTCACCATCCTCACAAACATCTCCATCTTGGTCCTGCCCACTGTGGGTCCCAGGTGAATGTCTGAAAGGAGCACAATCTTGAGGTTGTTCATGGAAGGAGGCAGCTGATGGATGGGCACCTCCACGGTTTTCACCACTGGGGGCTGGGCAGCATTCAGCAGGCCAATGGTACTAAGCACAGCTGTCACGGCCACCGCCAGGGCAGGCCTGAGCACCAGGTGCCTTGTCTTGTCAGGGCTGCCCACCACTCTACCACTGCGCCAAGCTAAGAACTGGTAGGCCTGCTCCATGGTATTCAAGATACAAAGGAAGAAAACCATGATGATGTAAGCACCCAGGCAGGAGTAGGCTGCTAAGGAAAACACATAGGGCTCCTCGGCCACCAAGAAGAGCATGGTGAAGAAACTGGAATGTGCCAGGGCCAGAAATGCCATGACAACCAGCTTCCAAAGCTGGAAACAGGTAGATTCCACAACAGGGGAATGGCTGAGGTTGCTCACTGTGCTCCGCCAGATGTACAAGGAACCAATGAGCATGAGCGAATTGACAAACAGGACCAGCTGGACGCGAAACAACCAGCGCCAGGCCTGGAGCTCAAGGGTCTTAGCCAGAAAGGAGCGGGAGAGGACCAAGGACACGAAGACAGTGGCCGCGGCCAGGGCGGCCTTGGACCCCAGGGACAGCTGCCTGAAGAGTGCCATTCTCTCAGCTCCTGAAGAGTCCCCAACAGCTCAGTGCAGGTGGACTCTGGGAGGCATGTGACTTCCTTAGAAAGGGCTGTGGCCAATGAGAAACTTCCAGGTCAGCTCCGCCTGCAACCAGGAACTGGCATCAGCTTTGTGGGACAGATTAGAGCATTCTCATCCCCATTCAGTCAAAGCCCACACAGACCATGTACACAGCTCCAGCCTACCTCAAATCCAAGCCGCTCAAACATCAGCTAGTTGTCAGGTTTTGTTACTAAAACACATTGCAATCATGCCATACAATGTGTGATGGGCAGCTTTCTTTTTCTCTCTCTGCTTTCCTTTTGTGACAGGTCTCATGTAGTCCAAGCTGGCCTTAAATGAACAATGGAGCCAAGGATACCCTGAACTTTCAATCCTCCTTCCTCCACGTAACAGGTTCTGGTCTATGTGTCTCTGAGGATGGAACCTAAGGCTTCATTCACACTAGGCAGGCTTTCTACCAACCAAGCCTCGTTTCCAGCCCCAGTTTCTATCGTCTCAATAGTTACATGTGGCTAAGCTCTTTTCTCTCTCTCTCTCTCTTTTTGAGACAGGGTTTCTCTGTGTAGCCCTGGCTGTCCTAAAATTTGTTCTGTAGACCAGACTGGCCTCCAACTCACAGAGATCCACCTGCCTCTGCCTCACGAGTACTGGGATTAAAGGTGTGCGCCACCATGCCTGGCCATTATAGACAGTTTCAAACTGCCATGTGGGTGCTGGGATTTGAACCTGGGTCCTTTGGAAGAATACCCAGTGCTCTTAACTGCTGAGCCATCTCTCCAGCCCCTGGTTTGTTTGTTTTAATAATAAGAAAAATATTGTTCTAAATTATCAGTTGTCAGCATGTAGTCTGGGGAAAGTCTCTTACTGAGTCAAAATTATTTTTGTAACAACAGCAAGCCATCACTGCCTTTCCATTCAAACTCTTTCAGAAAGTACACAATAGAGTTTTTCAAAGACCACCAAAATGTGAGTTGACTACAGACTGTGAATGTCAGCATAAAGATCTGACTTCTGAGGCTGGGGATGTAGCTCGGTGGGCAGAACGTCTGGCATGAACAGAGCTCTGGTTCCACCCTCAGCACCACATTAAGCGAGCATGATGGTGCACACCTACACTCCCAGCATTGGAAGGTGAAGGCAGGAGTAGCAGAAGTTCAAGGCTATGTCTGACTGCATACCAAGTTTGAGGCCAGGCTGGGCTTCATGAGACTCTGTCATTAAAAACAAAAGAATGGACTTCTCTTAAAGTAACTGCAACTCTATCCAAATACTGTGAGACATTCCTTCATACAAGTGTACTGCTTGTTAACGTGCAATCGGTTTATGACTTAAAGTATACATTTTAGCCAGCTTCGGAGGTAGAGGCAGGCAGATGGCTGTGAGTTCGAGGCCAGCCTGGTCTACAAAACAAGTCCAGGACAGCCAGGGATATTACACAGAGAAACCCTATATCGAAAAACAAAAAAACAAACAAACAAAAGTATACATTTTATGACACACATCTTTAATCCCAGCACTCAGCTGGCAGAGGCAGGTAGATCTCTGAGTTCAAGGGCAGCCTGGTCTACAGAGCGAGTTCCAGGACAACCAGGGCTACAAAGAGAAACCCTGTCTTGAAAAACAAAAACAACAACAACAACAAAAAGAGTACACGTTTTAATTTTTAATCTAGGACTGAAGTTTGAGAGTTAATGGTGCAAATGCAAACAAAAAAATAATGGAAAGCTAGTCCACTGTAATATTTCTTTGGTCTAATGTAAACGCTCAGGAGGGATATCCACCCAGCTAAGAATTCCTGAGGAGATAGCATAGCAGGGCCTCTTCTACTTCTTACCTGATGACTTACAGACTGGTGACCTCAATAAATCTTGTCCCTTCCTGTCCATACTGATACTGAAGGAGCTATGGGTTCCTTTCTGTCCTCTGCCCTCCTGTTCCCGTGAACCTCTGCCTACTCGTTCACACGGATGTCAGACTCTGACCGAGCAGCAGGATCTCAATTTGCAATAACCTTTTCCTTACGTGAAAGCATTGTCAGCAACTGTTTTCCAAAAACTTAAAAAGTTGCAACTCTGGTTTAGAATAAACGTGAGCCATTTCCAAGAGTGTAATATTTACAAGTTGTAAGGCTCAAAGTCTACTATAATACGCTTGAATTTACCCCCGACCCAGTCCTTCTGGAGGACCCCAAGCTGATTCGTTCAAAGTACAGAGAAGCAGAAATCGAGTCCCACCACGCCTTGTCCCCTCCGCAGGTTCGGTGCCTCCCAGGTGCGTGTCCAACGAGCCTCAGCCACTGCCCTCCCCCTAGATCTCGCCTGCTGCTGTCTGCCTCTTCACACCCTCCACCTGCACCACCAAACCCTAAAAGAGGAAAGGCTTCCAGCAAGGTGATGAACACCCTAAACTAAGAACAGCCAGCAGGTAGCTAGAGAGATGCGAGCAATATGTTTGAAAAGGGAGAAGTCTCCGAAAGCAAATATTCCTGTGACCCCACTGCAGGAGCCTCTCCTGACCCCATTTTTCTCCTTCCGGAGCGCTCCGTGAAGCCCAATCTCCGCAAGGATCGAGCCCCACATCACGGCCCGCGGAGCCTGGAGTCCCTCCCCCCAGAAACCGAAGCTGGAAAGATTCAGGCGCACCTCAGCTAGCCTCCGACCGCGCTGCACGAACGGGGCAGCAGCAGCAGCTCCACGCGCAGGAGAGACCGCCGCAGCGGAACCCACGCGCGCCAGCAACCAGGAAGGACTCTCGCCCCGCCCGTCCGGCCCGCCCTCTACAGGAGGCCCGGCCACTGCCTGCGCCTCAGCGGCCTTGCCTGCTCCGAGGGGTGATCGAGGGTCCCCCCGATCCCCGCTTTACAGAGCCCCGTCTTCCCTTGGCCTCTGCCCGCCCCCCAGCGGCAGAGCGTCCCCGCGCGGTGGCACCGAAGACTTACATAGGCACCGTGCGCAGCGCCCAGCAGAAGCGGCGCCAGGAGCGGGAACAGCGAACACCGCGGGACTCGGAGCATGATGAAGCTCGAAGGGACCTCTCCACCCGGCAGTGGGCGCTCTGGCCAGCCGCTCCACCTCCGGGGGGCTGAGGACCCTCCGCCCGGGTCCGCCCCGGAGGACCCGCCCCCAGCTCCGCCCCAGCTCCGCCCCATCCCGGGGCTCTGGGCTCCGGGTGGGGGGGGCACGCAGCCTCTCCCGGCCACGTGACTCCGGAGCAGATGTTGTCTAAGCTTTTCCCGCGCCTGTGTGTGCCCCACTGGAGTGGCTGAGCGCCTGAATCGGGCTTGATAAAGCTCCCAGGCTGCCTGTCCACAGGGACGTCCAAGCTGATCGGCTGCCAGAAAAGAACTGTGCAGGGAAGAGGAAAGCTAGCCAATCCTCAGTGCTCCGGGCAGTAAAAACCTAGCCCTCTTCCACCCTCCCTAGCACGTGGTCTAACACAAGGGGTGGCCCACCGGCTAGGCCACTCAAACCTGGAAGGTGCTGACTCTGGTCCCCTGCCCAGGAGTCCTGAGCGCTGGGACAGGGGCCAACTCCAAAAGAGTTTCAGTGCAAGCTAAAGTTGGAGAAGCGCTGTGCTAGGTTACTGAGGGATTAATTCTAAGTGCGACTCAGTTATGGCGAAGTTATTTTGAACGGCCAGCATCAGGCTGCCCTGAACTATAATGGTGAGAGCATCAGCACTTCCCTCCCTCCGGCAACTTCTGATCGGCCTACTGCCTCCTGAGGGATGGAATTTGGTTTAAATGAGGTTGATTAAAATATACATACTTAAGATTTTTCCAGCTTTAATGAGATGAAATCAATAACAGTATTCATTTATTTTAGGCATTGTCTCATTTTATTTGTTTATTTTATTTACTTTTCAGTGCTATTTGAAGAGTTGAATAAGGTCTTCTTTCAAAATTTAATGTGCAAAAATAAGCTTTTCTTGGGGCCAGGGAGATGGCACAGCAAATTAAAGCTCTTGCTGTGAAAGTCATGACCTGTGGGAAGAGATGGTTCCATCCACGGCCAGCTTGGTGCGTCATTGATTTTACTGGGGTTAATTACAGGAGCCTGGGTAACTGAGAAGTAGCTGCCTCAGAGAAACATGCTGCCCACACATGGATGAGGAATGTGTAGCTGGGTCTTGACCCCCCAGTCAACCTTCCATTTCCTGCACACTCAGCAGGGTTAGTTGTTGGGTAACAGGGGTTATAGTCATTCTTAGGGCTAGTAGTTAGGTAATTGTTTATGTGTGTTATAAGTGCATAAGTGTTATAATTAATAAATATATATTGGATAATTAAAAAGATTTGTCTTCAGGTGGCACCCCACGTTGTTAGGTAACTACTAAACCTTTTAATACCTATAACTGTTATTATCTAACAGCTAATTCTAACCTTCAGGATACAGTCTCTGGGGCAGGTCCCCAGTTGTCAGGAACACAGTCTCAAGTCAGGAACACCTCAGGAGTAGATCCTTTAAGGTACTTAGTCAGCCTTTCTTCAAGAATAACGCAGACATAGGTCCTTTAGGGTAAATTGGCTATGGCAGCTTCACCTTAAATGAGGCTTGAGGCTTTCTTCTCTCTGGAAGGCCTCAGCTGTCCACGTATACCAACTTATTCAGTTTGTATTAGGCACTCAGCCGCTCTGCCTCAGTCTTTGAGGCTGCCACAGTTCCATTCAGGCCACTGTTCGGACAGGTCCAACCCTTCTAGGCAAAAGCTGAGCCACAGGGTTTAGTCCTTGGCCTTTTGCTGCTTTGCAAGGCCTTCTCTGCTCACCAGCTTCTTTCTGCCTCAGGGAGAGCTGGCCATAATTTTTCAGCTCTGTTTGAGATCAGCTTTTCAGTCCACCAGCATTTTCTCCATCAGATGATACAAGCTGCCTTGCACCTCCTCATCTCTAGCGTGGGAACTAACTCTCTAGTATGGGAACTCTCGGTCTCTATCCTTAAATAAGGTCTCTCCTTGCTTCACCTGGCTTCAGCCTAATCTGGGCTCCGCCCACTTCTTAAGGCTAGTAGCAACTGAAGACAATGCCAGGCCATAAACCTTGTTTTTAGTCCATAAGCTGATACGCTAATTGCCCACAGCCAAGTTGATCTTCATGGCCCCGTTAAGAGACAGTATCAGAAACCCCTAGATATTCATTAATCTAATTTATATTAATCTTATATTTTGTTTGTGAGCCTAGCCTTTAATGGCTGAGCCACCTCTCCAGCCCTTATATTAATCCAGCTCCCCTTACAAACCATACTCTCAGAGACGGTGCAAAAGGGCCATCCCTAGGACAAGAATGTCCTTTATCATCTGTAGAATCATATCCCCACATCCCTCCACTGCTGTCACTGGTTCTTTTGGGGGTAATGTGAGTTAAGGCACCTCTAGCTCCAATATTGACTGAAGCTTGAGTATTTCACACATTACTAGTAGGGAACCAATAAATCTGAAATTCATTGCGGAGCCACTGGTAACCCTAACTAGTTCTCAACATCACGTAACATCGGCCATCTTATTTTGGGAGCAGCTGACAGGCCCCACCTCCTGAAACCTCCATTCCCTGCATGCCATCACTGCCAACTCCCAATGACCACCTCTTTAGTGAACTCTTCAGGCTTCAAAGACAGCTCCCAAGGGCTCACAGGACAGTGCTTAGCTTTCTCTCCGGGTTACTCTTGGACTGCGACTTCACATAATTCCGGCCACAGTTGTGGTTTGTGAGTGACCTGGGCATGCCTCCTCTTCTGCTTTTTCCTTCTCTCATCTCTACTTTGTTTGCTTCACCGTTTTACAAACTGGATTTGCTTGCTGGTCCAAGTCTTTCAGACCTACCAAAGCCTTCCTTACCTAGTAAAGATTCGGTTCCACTATGGTTCCTGGCAAAGCAGTCCCCAGGTCCCTGCTGAATTAACTTTTCTTCCCTCCTTCCCCTCTCTCTTTCATCTTTTTTTCCTAATTTTATTATTTTTCTTTTATGTGTCTAGGTGGATGTATGTCTATGCACCATGGGTGTGCCCAGTGCCCATGGAGGCCAGTGGAGGACAACCCATAGAAATGGTTCCATCCGAGGCCACCTTGGTGACCCGATGAGTTTACTAGGGTTACATACAGAAGCATGAGTTGCTCAAAAGCAGCTGCGCCATGACAAAGACCGATGACCCACACGATCAATGACCCACGAAAGCTGCATCACCCAAAGTCCTAACTCCTAATTAGCCTTCGACTTCCTGTGTCCTCTGGCTCCCCCAAGGCTGCTTGCAGCTGGTGTGCAAGAGAGTGTAGTAACGTGAATGTCAGTCAGTCATGGGTTAGAGTTCCTGGCTCTGCTACCGATTCTATGTGTCTGGGCAATGACAGAAATTCTCCAATCATACACTGGTAAAGTGCCATTATAATATGAAATTCACTAGGTCATGAAGGTGGTCACCAGAAGTGATGAGTATCTGGAAGGCTAGTACATACAAGATGGTTAGGAGGATGTTGTGAAAAAAGAATTAGACCCTAATAGATTAGACATCACGATATCTTTTTTTTTTTTTTTTTTTTTTGGTTTTTCAAGACAGGGTTTCTCTGTATATCTCTGGCTGTCCTGGACTCGCTTTGTAGACCAGGCTGGCCTCGAACTCACAGAGATCCGCCTGCCTCTGCCTCCCAAGTGCTGGGATTAAAGGCATGCGTCACCACGCCCGGCTCACATCACGATATCTTAAAGTCCATGTTCTCTCCCTCTCTGTTTTTTTGAGACAGGGTTTCTCAGTTCTCCACCTTTCCTGACCCACTGAAGGAGAGCAACAGCTCCCACACACACTCAACAGCGGCAGACCTAAAATGCTTGTCACTCTGCCCTTCGCAGAAAAAGCTTGCCAGGAGAAGGTAGATTGTGGTTTGTTTCTGACAGCATAGCCCTTTACTTTTTTGTTTTTTTTTTTTTTTCAGACAGGGGTTCTATGTGTAGCCCTGGTTGCCCTGGAATTCACTCTGTAGACCAGGCTGGCCTAGAATTCAGAGATCTACTAGCACCTGCTTCCCAAGTACTGGGATTAAAGAAAGGTGTGAGCCACTATACCTGGCACATATGTATTTTTAGATTTATTTTATTTTACATGTGTGACTGTTTTGCCTGTATGAATGTCTTTAATATCACACAGATGCTTAGTATTTGATGAGGCCAAAATAGTATGTTGAATCTCCTGGAACTGGAGTTACAGACAATTGTGAAACATGTGGGTCCTAGGAATTGGGCAATTGAACTTGGGTCCTCTGGAAGAGCAGCCAGTACTCTTAACTGCGGAGTCATTTCTCCAGCCCCATATATATATTAGAACAATGCCTACCATTGAACAGGAACAAGGCCTGTTGCAAACAGTGGGGATGCATGGCTGATCTTCCACATACAGCTAGCTTGAGACATGCCTGGAGACTGATGACACCACAGTGGGTGAAGAGACATGAGCCAATGAGGAAGAGCCACAGCAGCTTGCAGCCTGGAAGCCAATGGGACACTGGGCAGAGTGTATAAAGGGGGCATCCTGTTCCTGGAATAAATGAGTCTGCTTCTGCTTCTCGCCTGACTCCAGAGTCTGTGTTATTGACTCGGCACCATCTTGCCCCTGTCCCCAAGGTTCCTGAGTTGGGGTTACAGCAACAATATATATATTAAAGGCATACAGGAGTTCTTGGTATTTGTGTTTTAGAATTTTCTTACTCTTGCTATGTAGCCTTGAACTTAAGATAATTCTTTTGCTTCAGTCTCTGCCAGGATATACAGGAAGTCATATCAAAGCGGAAAGTCAGTAAATTGCTTGTCACATAAGCATGAGGACTTCCTGAATTTGAATTCTCAGAAATAATTTTATAAAAAGAGGGAAAAAAAGCAGCTGGGCGTGGTGGCCAAGTCTTTAAAGCACTTGGGAGGCAGAGGCAGGCAGATCTCTGTGAGTTTGAGAACAGCCTGGTCTACAGAGCGAGTCCAGGATAGCCAGGGATACACAGAGGAAACCCTGTCTCAAAAAACCAAGATAAAAAAAAAAAAGCTGGGTACAGCAGCACTCTTAAATTTTCAGGTTGGGGTGAAGTCACCAGAGGGCCCCTGGGCCCCTCTGGCCAGTCAGTCTTACCAAATCAGTGAGCTCTAGGTTCAAAAGACCCTATCATAACAAAAACAAGGTGGTGAGAGATTGAATGAGACACCAGATGTCAGCTTCTGAACTGCGTGAACAGATGCACATGTGTACACACATGAACACCCCACACACGCACAACATATAATTAAAAGTTACTTAGAAGTGAAATACATAAAGAAGCCGGGCAAGGTGATTTGCACCTGGACTGGCAGGACTTGGAAGGCTGGAGTTAGAAGACTGCACGTTTAAGGCTAGCCCCTAAACAAGCAAACACAGGGCAGGAAAGATGGTTTGATGGTGAAGGCCCTTGCCATGGAGCCTGAAGACCTGAGGCCAATCCCTAGGACCCACAAGGTGGAGGGAGAGAGCACACTCCCACAAGCTGTCCACTGACCTCTACATACAAGCAGTGGCATGTGTGTGCCATCAAACATGAACAGATAAATAAGCGTGATTTAAAATAAACAAGACCAAGCCCCTCTCCTCACTCGTCAGCTAACAAAGTGGGCAGTTGTACTGTGTCACAACCCCTTTCTTATTTTTCTCACTTCTGTCATAAAAGTCACAAGCTCCACATCTTGGGATTAAGTTGTGCAACCAAGCAAGGCACTTAGTTATAAAGCAATGAAAAGATAAAATTGTGCAATAAGAAACCCAATACAAGTTGATAGCCACAGGTCAGGAACCGGCTTGTGCATATGACAGCGAGGGCTTCTGGGATATCCATATCCACATTTGTCCTTTGTCTGTGCTGTCTGATAACACCCAAAGCCCCATGGGAGGCCTGATTTAGAACAAAAAATGACCTTTGTAATTATTATTCTTCCCAATTTTTTTTTTTTTGAAACAGGGTTTCTGTGTAGCCCTGGATGTCCTGGACTCACTTTGTAGACCAGGCTGTACTCGAACTCACAGAGATCCACCTGCCTGCCTCTGCCTCCCGAGTGCTGGGATTAAAGGCATGTGCCACCACGCCGAGCCCCCAAATTTCTTTCTTATCTTCCTGTCTGTAGGGAGCATGTGCTTCCTGGCTGTGTCTTTAAGTTTGTCTCGGGTTTTTTTTTTTCTTTTATCTTTTTATTGTTTTATTTTGTGAATTTTCCATCATGTACCCTGTTCCCACTCATCTCCCACCTCCCCTCAGACCCACCCTCCACCCTTGCAACCTCTCCCAACAGAAAAAAAATCTCATTGTGGAAGGTGTAGTGTGTCTCAGTGTGTCCCACAATAGTCCCTTTGTCAACACCTTTTTGCTTGCAAATCCTCATTAAATTGACTCCTTGATCTGGTAAGAGGACTCTGGCTTCTGCTGCTTTGTCAATACTGGGAACCTCACTGGGACTCCTCTCAGATATGCTGTTGTTGTCCTGTGTCAAGGAGATCCTGTAGTTTTGGGTCTGTGGATCTGGTTCTGGGTCTGAACCCCTACATCCAGGGCCAGCTCTACTGTGCTGCACAGGTAAGTCAGGGATACTCTCCCGAGTGCTGCAGCAGGTAAGGAACTGAACCAGCTCTCCTGCTCTCATAACACCAGAAGGGCTAACTCTCCTGCATGCTGCCTGTGTTGAGGGCATCAGATGGTGGAGGGAATCTCTCCCTCTACAACACCACCACAAAGCAGACAAAAGGCAGGTCTGGCTCTCCCACACTCACTCCCTCAGGGCTGGCTCACCCACAACCCCTACATCCAGGGCCAGCTGTGCTGTGCTGCCCAGGTGAGGTGCAGAGCCTGCTCTCCTGAGTGCTGCAACATGTGAGGAGCAGGGACAGCTCTCCTGTTGTGATCCCATAGGGGCTAGATCTCCTGTCCGCCACTGGTGGTGAGGACAAAAGGGAGGGGAGGGGATCTCTCCCTGGACAAGATTACCGAAAAACAGACAAAAGGCAGGACTGACTCTCCTACACTCACACCCTTTGGTGATTGCCTGGTGCTGGACTGGTGATTGTCATAGGCTAGCTACCTGTCCTGGGCCCCTGGTGCTGAGCTGGTGGTGGTCTCAGGTTTGCTTTTTTCAGGGAATATTAGGCTACTATTCATTCAGATGGTCATAGGTCAGAACACTGACTATAAACATAACCTCTCTCCTCTCTGCCACCTACTGATGCACATGTGACAAGTGACACATGACGCCACATCTGCAATGCCTCCAGGGACAGTTGTCTTGTTTTTTTTTTTTCGAGACAGGGTTTCTCTGAATATCTCTGGCTGTCCTGGACTCGCTTTGTAGACCAGGCTGGCCTCGAACTCACAGAGATCCGCCTGCCTCTGCCTCCCAAGTGCTGGGATTAAAGGCGTGCGCCACCACCGCCCGGCTGTCTTGGTTTTTTGTTGTTGTTATTTTTTTTTGTTGTTGTTGTTGCTGTTGGTTAGTTTTCTGGTTCGTTTGGTCTGTCCCCATGTCCTGCTGTTTCATCTTCAGGGATGCACCCCAGGTTTAACCTACTCTTTGGGTTTACAACTGTACCTGCAACTGTGATTCATTTAGTCTCTGAATAATCACAATGTTTTTTTTTTTTTTTTGGTTTTTCGAGACAGGCTTTCTCTGAATATCTCTGGCTGTCCTGGACTCACTTTGTAGACCAGGCTGGCCTTGAACTCACAAAGATCCGCCTGCCTCTGCCTCCCAAGTGCTGGGATTAAAGGCGTGCGCCACCACCGCCCGGCTAATGTTTTTTTTTTTTTTCTGGCTTTTCCAGACAGGGCTTCTCTGTGTAACAGAGCGCTGGCTGTCTTGGACTCGCCTTGTAGACCAGACTGGCATTGAAGTCACAGAGATCCACCTGCCTCTGCCTCCCAAGTGTTGGGATTAAAAGCCTTCACCACCATGCCCATTGGCATCACAGTGGTTTTTATTTATTTTTTATTTTTTTCTTTTCCAAGACAAGGTTACTCTGTGTAGTCCTAGCTGTCCTGGACTAGCCTTGTACATCAGGCTGGCCTTGAATCCACAGTGATCTGCCTGCCTCTGTCTCCTGAGTGCTGAGATCAAAGGCGTGCGGAACCACACCTGTTATCACTGTGGTTTTCTATCTAGATCAAATGTTATAACTTGATGTGGTCCAAAGAGATATTGATTCAGCATATGACATGTTAGCTCACTAGTGTCTCAAGTTTAATTTCTATAGTTGTCAACATATAGCCAGAGGACGTCATAGTTTGCATTTCCAGTTTTTCTTGAAAGATCAGAAAGTGCATCCATACCAGGCCCAAAGTCCCAGAGAGTAACAGGATCAGGACATTGAGAACCACAGTGTCCTGGTTAGACTTGTCCACTTGCCACAGCCTAGAGTGATCTGAGAGAAACCTCAATTGAGGAGTTGTGGAGATCAAGTTGGTCTGTGGGCATGCCTGGGAGGGAGTGTATTGATTATTAATTTATGTGGAGGCCCTGGCCTACTGTGAATGACACAATTCCTTGGGTAGATGGTCCTAGGCTGTACAAAAAAGTACCTAAGCCAGGCGTGGTGGTGCGTGCCTTTTATCCCAGCACCAGGAAGGCAGAGGCAGGTGGATCTCAGTGAATTTTAGGCCAGCCTGGTCTACAGATCGAGTTCCAGGCCAGGCAGGGCTATATAGTGATACCCTGTCGAAAAATAAACAAGCAAATAAATATTTAAAAGTAAAGAAAGCCGGCTAAGCACGAGCTTGAGTGTGAGCCGAAAAGCAGTGTTCTTCCATGGTTGCTGCCTCAAGTTCCTGTCCTGACTTTCCTCAGTGATGGTCATGACCTGGAAGTATAAGCCAAGTAGACAGTTTCCTCTCTAAGGTGTTTTTGGCTAGTTTTTTTTTTTTTTTTAATTGTGGTGACAGAACACTGCGCTGGCTAATTTTTTTTGTCAGCTTAACAAACAACTAGAGTTATCTGGGAAGAGTGCATGTCAATTAAGAAAATGCCCCATCAGACTGGCCTGTTAATAGCCTGTGGGGGCTTTTTCTTGAATAATGATTGATATGGGGTGGGGGGCTAAGTGGTCCTAGGTGGTATAAAATACAAGCTGAGCAAATCATGGAGAGCAAGCCAGTGAATAGAATTCATCTGCTTCAGTTCCTGCCTCCAGGTTCCTGCCTTGGCTGCTGATAGTGGACTGTATAAGACCTGTTAACCAAATAAGCTATTTTATTTCCAAGTTGCTTTTGGTCATGATGTTTTAACACAGCAACATAAAGTAAGTAAGACAAATACCAATCTCCTTAGTTCTGAGAACTAAACCTAGGATCTCACACGTTAGGTAAGTGCTCAATCACTTAAAAACATTTTTTTTAAGTTTGTGTATGGGTGTTTTGCTTGTATGGTATACTACCAATGTGCCCGATGCCTACAGAGGCCAGAGGAGGGAATTGGATGCCCTAGGAATAGAGTCACAAAAGGTTGTGAGGTGCCATGTGAGTGCTGAGAATTGAACCCAGGATTTCTGGAAGAGAAGCCAGTGGTTTGTTTGTTTGTTTTTGTTGTTTTGTTATATTGTTTATTTATTTGTTTTTTCAACATTTATTTATTTCTTCAAGTTACATTTCAGTTACAGTCCCCCCTTCCTCCCTGAAGCCAGTGTTCTTGATCCCTGAGACATCTCTGCAGCCTTATTGTTACTGTTATTGTTGTTAATTAGTATCTGAGATAAGGTGTGGCCATGAGTACAAGAAGACCAACTATTGGTTGGTATCATTTACCCAAGAATGTGCCAGATGTATTCAGAGTTCTGATCTCTTCTATTCTAATCTAATATTAGTCCCCAAAAAGGACCATCTGTTTATTGAATAGGAATGAGGAATTTTTGTCACCATCAATCTTTTACAGGACTCTCTTAGAGTGCATTGTTTTCCTGGCCCTGCTGACTCAGAACAGCACCCTCAGGTACTGCAGCAGGTACTACATACAGTATGTGGAGGTCAAAGGAGCCAATTCTGTTTCTCCAAAGTATGTCCTGGGATTGAACTCGGTCATCAGGTTTGGTAACAAGTATCTTTAGCCACTAATCTCAAAGCTCTAAATATAGTTGGGCTTTTGTTTGTTTGTTTGTTTTAGATAAGGTCTCATTATGTAGCCTGGGTTGCTCATAACTCGGAGATTCAGCGCCTCTGCCTTCTAAGTGCTGGGATCAAAGGATTGTCAGTAAAGTCGTAAGTTTTCATGAAGGGTTATATATGGGAGTTTTGGATTCTATCCCTACAACTTCAAAAGTGTAAAGATTTTTAAAAATGCTGTCTTCATCCTTGCCTATGCACACATTTCCCCAGCATGCTCTGTCAAGACACAATGCATTCTCAACTTGACAAGTCACACGATTTACAAAAAGCCACTGGCATTCTTTACCTATTTTATTTACTAATTTAAAAGAAGTATTTACTAACTTTATCTACGCAACATCCTCTAAAACCTTAGGTCTATAGCATTGCTATTCAAAGTGTGATTTATGCACCCGTAGCCTGGAGGACTACAGCACATTTGAAGTCAATTTGAACTATATAGTGAGTTTAAGACTAGCCTGGGGCACAGGAGACCAAGTCGGAAAAAAGAAAACGCACCCCAGTCAGGATGTGCTGAACCCGAAACTAGGGGCACACGGCCCATACATCCTTCAAGCTTTCTTTCTTTCCAGAAATGGGGTCCCATGTACCCCAGGCTGGGCTGGAATTCACTAAGGTCCTCCGCCTCCCCTCTCAGAAGCAAGGGCTGAGCGCCTCCCCCCAGGCACGCCCATCTCGGTCCCCGGGTGGGGTAGGTCTGCCGGACGGGGCGGTCCAGGGCCCGCGTTCCCGCCTCCCCTTCTGGGCCTGCCGCGTCGCGCGTCCTGCGCTCCGGGCTCGTGTCATCGGGTCACGCGCAATGGGGCCCCGCAGCCCTGCGGCCGCCTTGCTGGTGCTGCTGTGTGCCGGGTGCGCGCTGCTACCCGGGCGCGCACAGTACGAGCGCTACAGCTTCCGCAGCTTCCCGCGGGACGAGCTGATGCCGCTCGAGTCGGCCTACCGCCACGCGCTCGACCAGTACGGCGGCGAGCACTGGGCCGAGAGCGTGGGCTACCTGGAGGTGAGCCTGCGGCTGCACCGTCTGCTGCGCGACAGCGAGGCCTTCTGCCACCGCAACTGCAGCCCGGCCGGGCCCGCGCCGGCCGGCCTCGGCAGCCACGCCGAGCTGCGCCTCTTCGGCGGCGTGCTGCGCCGCGCGCAATGCCTCAAGCGCTGCAAGCAGGGTCTGCCCGCTTTCCGCCAGTCGCAGCCCAGCCGCGCGGTGCTGGCCGACTTTCAGCAGCGCGAGCCCTACAAGTTTCTGCAGTTTGCCTACTTTAAGGTGGGTGCCCTGGCCCCACCCCGGAGCCCCGCCCCCGGAGCACGGGGCCACGCCCACTAGCCCCACCCAACCGGACCCCTTCCGGCTGAAGTTAGAACCGATCCCCGCCCTTAAGTCCCGCCCAGCTGACTCCTCTCCCACCCCACTCCCACCCCACCTTGCACAGTCACCCTCCCTCAAACCATGTCCCACTCAGCAGGGTCCCATCATGCCCCGAGGCCTGCCTCAGTTGAGCTCCCTGCGGGTTCCCAGAACCTCACTTCACCTCCCAGCCTCTCCACCTCTGCCCAGCTCCACAGAGCCCTGCTGAGCCCTGCCTCACCAAACCTTCCTCCATCCCACCCACAGATCCCACCCCATCCGGTTGAACACTGCCCCTCCCCCACTCTTCTGAGGATCCCCTATCGGGTCTCCCCTAGGCCACTATTCCAAGTCTAGCCCCGCTGAGCCCAAGGATCAGCCCTGCCCCTCAACCTTGAGCATCATTCTTTGATGCTGTGATTTTTTTTCTTCCATGTGTATTTTTCGCGCGCGCGCGCGCGTGTGTGTGTGTGTGTGTACCTGTATGCAGGTGATTGTGAATATACCAGGCTATATGTGTGAGAATGCCTTTGGAGGTCAGAAGACGACAGCAGATCCCCTGGAGCTGAAGTTAGCGGAGTTTGTGAGCCACCCAATGCAACCTGAGGGCAGAGAAGGGACCTTGGGTCCTGTAGAACAGGAAGTGTTCCCTTACCCACTGAGCTATGGCGCCAGTCCCCTTCACCCAGGTTCTGCCACACAGCTCTGCCAAAGTTCTCCAAATCCTGCCCTCCCTCCTTAGCTTAAGCATGAAAATTCTTTTTTCTCTTTTGAGACATGGCCTCATGTAACCGGGGCTGACTTCAGACATGCTACATAGCTGAGGCTGATGGTGAGTTCTCCACCTTCTTGCCTGCATACCTCCAGCGTGCTCCACCCCTGCAGCTCCTATGAAAATTGTTGCAGCCTGTACTGAGGTAGCAAATATGCCGCAGGATGCCCTGGCAGAGTACCTGGAACTGGAAAGGGCTTCGTAAATGTGGCCTGCTCTTGGGGCAGGACTCCTCTCTGCCCAGGGAACTGTGTGCTGGCTGTGGTTTAACAGGCCCATCATCTCTACTGTCTGTCATCATCTAGCACTTAACACATAGTTCACAGCCTCCTTTTCATGGTTGCTTAAATTCTGCCTGCGATTGCTTGCTAAAAATAGCCACAAATTGCACTTCCCTGCCCTGTAAGTCCTTGCTCCGGGTGGTTTGAATTCCCAGTTGCTGGACAGAAGACGTCTACCTCTTGGGCCCTTCCCAGGTTTTGGCAGAGAGAGAGAGAGAACTCTCAAAACCCAGTTTTTCTGGTTGAGAAAGATTTTTTTAGTTTTTACTTTTATTTGTTTATTGTGTCTGTGTGTGTATGTGTTTATGTGTGTGAGCATAGGTGGGCACACGCTGTGCATGTGTGAAGGTCAGAGGTCAGCTTGTAAGAGTCTGTTCTCTCCTAGCGCTGTGGGTTCCAGGCATCAAACTTAGTCATCTGGCTTGGTGGCAAGCACCTTTACCCACTGTGCCATCTTGCTAAGTGCTCTTCCTCCAACAAGCCATGTCAGTGGCTGCATTCAGAGCCTTGCTTCCTCTCTGGCTGCCAGTCCAGGCCTTCCCCCCCAAGTCCCACTGGCCACAGGCCACCACTGTCATTGTCTAGGTGTCAGCCTTGATGTCTGGGAGCCTGCCCTCCTCTCCACCCACCCCCTCTCCACATGGAAACCACCACTGTAGCCAGATGACTTGCCTCAAATTTAGGGGTATTCTGGTACAGATGGAAGCCCCCCCTTAACACTTCACTCTCAAGAATTTGATGGAAGCCCGCCCTTAACACTTCACTCTCAAGAATTTGATAAGGCTGAAGGAGACCTTAAATGCATGCATGGTGGAGACTCTTCTCTCTGCCAGATTGTGTCAGGATTCTGTCAACACTGGGGCCTCAGGTTGTTGGCATGTGTCCTCACAGGGAGGCCGATGTGTCACTGTGTGCCTGCCTGTGTTGGTTACTTTTCTCGTAACTGTAACAAAGTGCCCAGCCAAGATGACTCAAGGAAGGAAGGCTTATGTTGGCTCATGAGGTCACAGTCTGTCATGGAGGGGAAGGCCTGGCAGCAGGAAGGAGCAGGAGGTGGCTGGTCACATTGTCCCCCTAGACAGGAAGCAGAGAGAGATGGCTGCTGGTGCTTAGCTGGATCTCTCTCATTTATTTATTTATGACTTCTAGGATTTTTTTGTTTGTTTGTTTGGGTTTTTTGTTTTTTTCAAGACAGGGTTTCTCTGTCTTTTGTTTTGTTTTTTTGAGACAGGGTTTAGGGTTTCTCTGTGTAGCCCTGACTGTCCTGGAACTTGCTCTGTAGACCAGGCTAGCCTCCAACTCAGAGATCCATGCACGCCACTATCGCCTGGCTTCGTTTCCTCCTTTAAATTTATTTATTATATATATAATATTCTGCCTGCATGTATGCCTGAACTCCAGAAGAGGGTACCACATCTCATTGTAGATGGTCAAGAGCTACCATGTGGTTGTTGGGAACTGAATTCAGGACCTTTGGAAGAACAGCCAGTGCTCTTAACCTCTGAGCCATCTCTCCAGCCCCCTGCTTTGTCCTTTTTAAGTAGTCTGGGAACTCAGGCTACAGAATGGTATTTACCCACAGTAGGTGGAGAATCCCGATTGACACTCGATCTAGAAAATTCCTGGCTGGCATGCTGAAAGGCCTCTCCTGAGTGATTCTGTTTCTAGATTCCATCAGTCTGGAATGGAGATTTATTACCATGCTGCCTTGTAAGGTCCCCCCAGAGCACACCTGTCCTATTTGAAACCTCCTGTCTTCCTGGTTAGTACTGATCATCAGGAGGCTAGCTCTAAATTGAAGGCCTCTTGCAGACCCCAGATGAACTGATTGTCACCGGCCTGATTCCTGGAAAGAGTGCCTGTTCATAGAAGATGCTTCACAAATGTTTGTGTGGGGTAGGTGAGTCAGAAGATGGAGTAGAGGTTCCAGAGAATGGAGGCAGAAGGTTCTGGAAACATTAATGTGTTTGTCCAGGAGACGTGAGGAAAATTTACTAAGACAGTTGTTTGTAGAAGCGCAGGCAGGGACCCACAAGAGATGTTTTCAGTAGGGCCACTCAGGTATACCCAACCCTTGGCCGGAAGGAGCAAGGAAGTGAGCAGTTACTGGAAGTTGGGAGGACTGACCATGGAGAAGGCCATTTTGACAGGATCTGTGACCTTCAGTTTGGGAACATTGCAGTCAGGGGTGAGAGAGCCAGAAGATGAAATAGACTATAGTCTTCCCTTTTAGCTTTCCACTGGGCTCCTCATGGACGACCCCTGTGGAGTCTGTTGTAAATGCTGCCATCCTCTGGGGCCTAGATGGTGGAGGCAGTGGACAGTAGATGAGGAAAGGCATAATAAAGCCACCCACACTGTCACCTTCTGGGAACAAAGACTCCTCAGAATGGCTGGCCTGGGTCTTGAAAGGCCTTGAAAAGTCATTGACCTTTTAACCGGAAGTCTCATTTAGGTAAATAAGGAGCCAAGGTCTCCCTGAAGAGGCTGTGGCGCAGCTCAGCTGGTAGAGTACTTGGCTGGCATGCAGCAGTCCCTTTGAGTCCCATCAACACATAAAATGAGTGTATTCAGGCATGCCTGGGATCCAAGCACTTAGGGAGGTAAAGGCAGACGTTCCAGGCCATTCTCAGCCTTGAGGCCATCCTGAGCTACGTAAGACTGAGTCAAGAAAGGAAGGAAGAAGAGGGAGGGAAGGAGGGGAGAGAGGAAGGAAGGGAGAAAGAGAAGTTGCTGAAATGAAGCTCTCAGCTCTAAACCTCAAGGCTCACCGTCTGTCTAGAAACTGTTACCCTCCTGCTGTACACTTAGGCCAATGACCTCCCGAAGGCCATCGCTGCGGCTCACACCTATCTTCTGAAGCATCCCGACGACGAGATGATGAAGAGAAACATGGCGTATTACAAGAGCTTGCCTGGAGCTGAGGACCACATTAAAGACTTGGAAGCCAAGTCATACGAGGTACTCTCTGGCTTCGGCCTACCAGTGGTGCAGGAGGGTATGTTAAAGAAGCAATTAATGTCTTTAAAAAAAAAATTACATTCTGCTTTGTGTGTGTGTGTGTGTGTGTGTGTGTGTGTGTGTGAAGTAGGTAAAACAGCTCTTGTATGGAGGTCAGAGGACAATTTGTAGTTGTCTCTGACCGTGTGGGTCTGGGGAGTTGAACTCTGGTCGTCAGGCTTGGTGGTGAGGGGCTTTACCCACTGAGCCATGTTGGTGCTCATGGTAGACACTCACATCTAAAGAATGCTTATGGTGTTTTCAGGTAAATCAGCAAATTGGACAAAATGGTGGCTTTTACTTGGAACCTCAGTACTTGAGAGGCCGAGGTACCGACAGTTGCTGCAGGTTCGAAGTAGGCTGGGCTGCGTGCACCACCGTGCCCTTTTATCTAACCGTTGATAAACTTTACATAACTCAGTGATCTGTGGCAGCTTCCTGTGTCCTATGACAGTTACAAAGAGCACAGCGTGGAGTTATTTTATCACGCAGCCTGACACGTTCCCTCCTGCCCTTTTGCAGCCAGGCCCCACTGCAGCCCCTGGCTCCGGGAATCGCTGAACTGATTTCTTTCACTCTTTCCTTGATCTGAATTTGAGTTTATTGTCAAATACTTGCTATATTTTGACTTGAACTAAAGAAGAAATATAGTCGTTTGGGCTCGGGGTGTATGTATCTCAGTGGTTAGAGGGAGAGCTGGAGAGGCAGCTCAGTGGGTTGAGGGTTTTTGCTTCCAAGCCTAGGAATTGGCTTGCGTTCAATCCCCTCTCCTACCACACTGTAACTTCTCTAAATTGTCATCTGACATCTACAATTCTACCCCATCCTCCTAAATAAATAGAATGCAAAAATAATTTTTTTTTTTTTTTTTGGTTTCTTGAGACAGGGTTTCTCTGTGTAACAGCTCTGGCTGTCCTGGACCTGCTTTGTAGACCAGGCTGGCCTCGAACTCACAGAGATCCGCCTGCCTTCTGCCTCCCAAGTGCTGGGATTAAAGGATAAAAATAATTTTTTACAAATGTACATTGGTGTCCTGACTCCATATTTGTCTGTGTGAGGGAGTCAGATTTCCCCTGGAACTGGAGTTACAGACAGCTATGAACTGCCATGTGGGTGCTAGGAATTGAACCTGAGTCCTTTGGAAGAGCAGCCAATGGTCTTAACTGCTGAGCCATCTCTCCAGCCTGTAAACATAATTTTTGAAAAGATTCGGTCAAGGTCATCCTCAGTTACACAGAGAATTTGAAGTCAGCTTGGGCTACCTGAGAGACTGTGTTATTTTTATTTTTTCTTTTTTTTTTTTTTTTTTGGTTTTTCGAGACAGGGTTTCTCTGAATATCTCTGGCTGCCCTGGACTCGCTTTGTAGACCAGGCTGGCCTTGAACTCACAAAGATCCACCTGCCTCTGCCTCCCAAGTGCTGGGATTAAAGGCGTGCGCCACCACCGCCCGGCTTATTTTTATTTTTTAATGTACCTGCTGTGAACATTGCAGGCAAATCTAGACCCATATGCAGTGGTGATTGGTTTGCATCTAGTCAAGGGCCATCCAGGACTGAGGAAGCACAGCTTGGTGAGGGTCATGGTTCTTTTAGGGGGACAAGCGTGTCTCATCTCCTTGCTTTCCAGAGTCTGTTTGTCCGTGCAGTTCGGGCCTACAATGGGGAGAACTGGAGGACATCTATTACGGACATGGAGCTGGCACTTCCTGACTTCTTCAAGGCCTTCTATGACTGCCTGGCTGCCTGCGAGGGCTCCCGGGAGATTAAGGACTTCAAGGACTTTTACCTGTCCATAGCAGGTGGGTTGTGGGCGGGGCCTGTGCACCAGATGCCTTGATTGGCATTTGAGGAACACTTTTATTTAAGATAGGAAAAAAATTTGCTTTCTCTTTTTGACAGATTCTCACTGTGTAGCGCAGGCTCACCTGGCTATGTAGACCAGGCTGGCCTCAAACTCACAGAGGTCCGCCTGCCCCTGCCTCCCGAGCCACCACTGCCCGGTTTAGATTTGGTTTTGATTATGGTGGGGTTCCTAGAAATTGTGGCTGTGCTTTTTTTTTCTTTATTGATATCTGATCAGAGTATTTCCTCACCCTTGTTTTCCATCCCCGATATTCTTTCTTCTGCTTTATCTAGTCTATCGGTGATGATTTCACTGTGTTTGTAATTCACTGACTTTCATTTCTAGCATTTCTGCCTTTTACCCCATTTCCATTTCCTTGTGAGTTTCTCATCTATGTTGCTGCCTTTCTTCCTACATTGCTGACCTTCTTTCTTTTCTTTTTTTAAAATTTATTTATTTATTTATTTTTTATGACACAGGGCTTCTCTGTGTAGGCCTGGCTGTCCTGGAACTCCCTCTATAGACTATGCTGTTCTTGAACTCAGAGATCCATCTGCCTCTGCCTCAGAATTTAAGGCGTGTGCCACCACCACCTGGTTTGCCAACTTTCTTATCAACATCCTGAATTGATTTCCTTGCCCCTGTTCATCGGCTTGTAGGTCTCCTCAGTCATTAATCATTTTTAGGAATATATGTCTGAATTTTTTGTTCAGTGTTTTAACCATCCCCCGTGGGCCTTGGACTCAGTAGTTGAGGGTCAGGGTCTCTTGGAGGTTTCATACCCAACCTTACTTTCCCATGTTCTTGGTGTTGTGTCCTCTCTAGTCCTGTTTGGAGATCTTCTCAGAGAACATCCTGCACCTGAGGACTCAGTCTCCATTACTACACACAGAGGAGAAATCAAACTGCCTGTTACTCCTCTTTTCTTAAGACTTTGGGAAACAAAGTTCTACAATGTTTTTCCATTTATTTATTTGTGTGTATATGTGTGTATGCGGGTCTGCCACGGCACATGTGTGGAGATCAGAGGACCCTTTGTGGGTGTTGGTTTCTTCCTTCCGCCATGTGGGCCTGGGCATTGAACTCTGGTGGTCAAGTTTGGCTGCAGGAGCCTTTACCGGTGTTGAGTTATTTTGCTGGCTCTTATTTATTTGTTTATTTATTTTGTGTGTGTACATGCGTGCACACATGTGTCATAGTGTGCATGTAGAGGTCAGAGGACAGCTTATGGAGCCAGTGCTCTCCTTTGTCAGGTGGGTCCCAGGGATCAAACCCAGGCCTTTGGGGTTTCAGGAAGAGCCCTTACCCAGTGAGCCATCTTGCTGACCTGTAAGCACAGCTTTAAAAAAGGTTCCTGGCTGCCACCCTCTGTGTCTCCCGAGGCTGCCACCACCAGCAGGTTCCACATCCAAACGTCATGCCATTGGTGCCACCAACAGTACTTTTAAGACGTTTAAGCCAATTACTCTGTAAATATTATTTCTCATTTGGGCTGGGCACCATGGCACTCACCTTTAATCCCAGTGGTAGGGAGGCAGAGGCAGGAGGACCCCTGTGAGTTCCAGGACAACCAGAGCTACATAGTGAGACCTCTTCTCAAACAGCAACAACAACAAACAAACAAGATGTCCTTATTTGGTTTCTGACAGCTGCCTCAGGAGTGGAGTGTCCATTTTTGGCTGCAACAACTGAAAGCGGCCTCAGAATGTCCCTCCCAGACATGTGTGATGTCTGTTAATCTCTTGTAGAAGGTGCTATTTGTTTCGTTTTATTGCAGTGCTGGAGAATGAACCCAGGGCCTCACATATGCTGCATGAATGTTTAGCCCCTATGCTCCATCCCTAGCCAGTACTGTTAATTTTTAAGCATTTAGTTAAAGTGTTTCCTGCTTCTGCTGTTGAAGGGTTGGCATATCTCCTTACGAGTTATACGTGAGCAGCAAGACCCTAAGGGCTTCACATTCTCCACCTGCTTCTCCTCAGTCCTATCTTCTTCACCCCGTGAGAATTCCTGCCACTATCATATTTTTTTCTGTAAAAGTTACTCATATATAAATATTTCCCCGTATTTTGTGTGCTCGTTTTACTTAGAATAGGCATCGTATGCTACACTCTCTTCTGGTTTTCATTTTTTTCATATTGCATATCCAAATTCGTACATAGGACTTCTGTTATCTTGGGTTGGGGTTGTAGCTCAGTTGACGAAGTGCTTGCCTAGCATGGGCAAGGCCCTGGGTTCAGTTCCCAGTTCTGCACTGTCTAGTCATGGTGGTGCGCGCCTGTTAGCCCAGCAGTTGGGATCATGAGGTCAGGAGGATCAGGAGTTCAGGGTCATCCTCAGCTACATAGGAGTTTGAAGCCAGCCTGGGCTTCATGAGACCTCTGTCTCACATTTTTTCCCTACCAACTTGACAATCAATTTGTTGGTGTTGTTATCGTCGTGGTGCTGGGATCGAACCCAGGGGCTTGAGTATGTCAGGCAAATTGAGCTGGACTCCCAACTTGCAGTTTAAACACTGTTTCAACAGTTCACTGCAGCAGGGGGACAGCATCTTCCCAGTGCAAGATTGCTATTCATATTAATTTATATTAACATTCTCTGGCCATTACAACATTTTAGATTATGTTTTTTATTCGTTTTGTGTGTATATGGGGGGTGGCGGTGCCTCGTGGCACACTTGTGATCAGAGGACACTTGTAGATGTTGGTTGTCTCCATCCACTGTGTGGACCCCGAGAATTGAACTTAGGTTGGCAGGCTTGGCGGCCATCTTGATGATAGATGTTTGTCATTTTCTTACTGATCTTAAGACACTCTGAATATTGAAGATGGTAGTTCCTTGATGTATTCTATTATTTTTAACTTAATTTGTTTTTTTGCTTTTTTCCAGATAGGGTTTCTCTGTGTAGCCCTGGCTGTCCTGGAACTCACTTTGTAGACCAGGCTGGCCTTGAACTCACAGAGATCCATCTGCCTCTGCCTCCCGAGTGCTGGGATTAAAGGTGTGTGCCACCATGACTGGGCAGACAGTGGTTTTATTTTTGTGTGTGTGTAGGTATTTTACCTGCTTGCGTGCCTGTGTACCACATGTGTGCCTGGTGCCTGTGCAGGCCAAGAGAGGGTGATGAGATCCCCTGAAACTGGAGTTAGAGATGGTTGTGGGCTGCCATGTGGTGCTGGGATCTGAACCTGGGTCCTCTGGAAGAACAGCCAGTGTTTTTCATCCCTGAACCATCTCTCCAGTTAAAAGTTCTTTTGTTTGTTTGTTTGTTTGTTTGTTTGTTTTGAGACAGAGTTTCTCTGTGTAACAGTACCGGCTATCCTGAAACTCACTCTGTAGAACAGGCTGGCCTCGAACTCACAGAGATCCTCTTGCGGGTCTCTTCTGGAATCAAGGGCATGTGCCACCAAGCCTGGCTCAGCCCCAGGTTCTTTATTTTAAATGTTGCATTTTTTTTTCTTGTACCTCCATGTGTGTGGAAGGCAGAACTAGAGTGAGGATAATAATGGAGTTGGGACTGGGGCCTAGAGTATATGGAGATAGATTAGATAGATAGATAGATAGATAGATAGATAGATAGATAAATAGATAGATAGATAGATAGATACTGTTCTGAGAATGTGTATCTGTTTTTCAGATCATTATATAGAAGTTCTGGAGTGCAAGATTCAATGTGAAGAGACCCTCACCCCAGTCATAGGAGGCTATCCCGTGGAGAAATTTGTGGCTACCATGTACCACTATTTGCAGTTTGCGTATTATAAGTGTAAGTAACTCAGTGCAGGATCTTGAATGAGGTCCTAAGACTTCCCTGTTTACCTATGGTGGCTGAGAAGGCACACCAAGACCTTGTATCCCCTTGATTAAAGCAGAGACCCTGAGCTAGAGTGCAGAGCTTGTACCCTGGGTTTTGCCTGCTGTTCCTTGGGAAATTTTTGCTTTCCCGGGACGTAGATAATGTTCACCAGTCAAATGACTGTGTGCAGGTGAGTTTTAATGTTGTCATTATAGAAAACGGCCACTAGGTGGCACAATTGAATTATCTTCTGCTGGGTCAT
The DNA here is from genome assembly GCA_907164525.1 of Lophiomys imhausi. Taxonomy (NCBI): domain Eukaryota; kingdom Metazoa; phylum Chordata; class Mammalia; order Rodentia; family Muridae; genus Lophiomys; species Lophiomys imhausi. Next base: position 10,052,284 of record CAJQZJ010003646.1, read on the forward strand.
TCCTCCCAGCCAGAGTTTTGTTACGTAAGTGTCTTTGCTCTATAGGTTAGAAGTGGCTGTGGAAAGTACCAGATACCTTGGGGTTTGTGTCTCATTTCTTTTTTTGCCTGCATCCCCTCCCTCCCAAGACAAATGCCACCCTGCAGAATCCCCATGTTGATGGTGATGTAGGGGGTGCAGTTCTAAACTTGGAGGCTAGATAGAGCAGGGAACCCCTGTCCCCAGATGGCAGGACAAGGTAATATTTGACTGTTCCAGTCTTGAGGGCCTGCCATGACTTGTCTTGGTTTCTGTAGTGGGGAGTCTTTATTTATGTTATTTATTTATTTGATTTTTATGTATTTAGGAACTGAGTCTCATGTAGCCCAGGATGTCCTCAAACTCACCGTATAGCCAGAGATGACCTTGAATATCAATCCTCCTGCCTCCACCTCCCAAATGCTGGGAATATGTCAGCACGTATTATTAATATTTGTTGAAACTGCAATTTAATTATCAATTGTATTTATTAATAAGTATAAACTGTAAGATTAGGCCAGCGGAGCAGCCGGCGGCTTGGCAGAGCAGTGGGCAGCTTGGCAGAGCAGTGGGCAGCTTGGCAGAGCAGTGGGCGGCCTGGCAGGATATCAGTAGATAGGCCTGGCCCGCCTTAACTGGGGGCCTGATTTATCCTGGGGAAAGAGTAATATAGTTGTTATATTAGGCCAGTAGAATTACCGGCGACTTGGCGGGAGATTCGCTGGAGTACAACAGGAGTCTAGGAGTCCCATGGTCCTGGATTACTTAGACTGACGGCCTATAAGCTGCCAAGGTCCTTTCCCCAATATTTAAATACACCAAGACCTTTTATTGTTTCAACAGTTAACCCTTAGCTGGACAGACTCTCAATTAGCTACTCCAAGTTAACCCGGATCACCTAATCCCAAACCACCATGAACCTGTGATTACCTTCCAGTGTTCTCAAACACATCTATCTGCTTCCATATCTCCTGGTGGAATGAGCTAATTCTCTGTGTAAAACACAGGGTTCCTGTTTTAATCTCAGGAAGTCCCATCTTCTTATACTTTTTCTGCCCAGCTAATTGGCTATCAGCGACTTTTATTAACCAATCAAGAGAATGCCTCAGAAGGGGCAGTAACCAGATCTCAGCATTGAAATCAGCCTATCGGGAGCAATGTTATTAAACCTTCCCCAACAATTTGTTTGCTATAGTGTTTATTTATTACTTATATATTTTAAATTAGTACATTGATTTATTACTATTATAATTATGCATGGTTTATGAAGAACTGGGGATTGAACCCAGGGCTTCACGTATGTTCAACGAGCACTCTACCAACTGAGTTACATCCCCAGCCCTTCTTTCTGTCTTCCAAGTTTGGTTTGGTTAGAGAAGGGCCCACCTTCTCTGGGGATTGTGGTCCTAGCCAGATGGGACCCAGGAGCTGCAGCTTTCAGCAGGAAGCCTGTGGCTAAGCAGCCTCTGTTCTCCCGGGTCCCAGGGTGGGCCAGGCCTTGAGACTCTGCACCTCCTGTGACAGGCTCCAATTGTCTGAAGTCAGCGGGGTCAGCGCAACCTGAGTTTTACCACCCTTTAGGCTGCCGAGGGACCTAGACTGTGCCTTGCCCACTTTCTGAGGTCAAGGGCTTTCTAGAGGAGGGGCTGGGAGGAAAAGCCTTAGGCACTAGCTTCCAGGGAGCTGTAGGCACAGCCCATTCACCTGCCTGGCCTCCTCTCTCTGGTTCCAGTGAATGATCTGAAGAACGCAGCCCCCTGTGCCATCAGCTACCTGCTCTTCGACCAGAATGACAAGGTCATGCAGCAGAATCTTGTCTACTATCAGTACCACAGGGACAAGTGGGGCCTCTCAGATGAGCACTTCCAGCCCAGACCCGTGAGTGTCCCACACTGGGTCCCACTGGGCTCCGTCCTCTTTCCTCATCTTCAGGAGAGTGTTTTTGCCCTTCAGAGAGGGAATGGATTCCGAAGTGAAGGAACACCACTGTTATGGTGGTTCCCCCTGCCCCTATTGAGTCAGGACCTGACTCTGTGGCCCTGGCTGACTCTGAAGTCCCTGTGTAGACCAGGCTGACCTTGAACTCACAGAGACCCACTTGCCTCTGTCTCCTGAATGCTGGGATCAGAGGCATTTGCCATTACACTGTGCTTAACTCATACCTTATATTTATATTTATTTATTGTATGTGTGTATGTGGGCCTGCACATGCAATAACATGTATGTGGGGGTCAGACGACAACTTGTGAGGATCAATCCTCTCCTTCTATATGGGTCCCAGAGATTGAACTCAAATAGTCAGGTTTGGGGGCAAGCACCATTACCCAATGAGCCATTCTCCAGACCCCCACATCTTTTTAATTTCTTTTTCGAGTCCACATATTTCTTATCCACGAAATATTTATTTATGAAAATAGGATTCAATTTCACATGCTGTTTTTGTGACTTACTGTGTGTCCCCCTCACCCCTCTTTTTATGGTGTTAGAAGCCAGGAATTCGGGGCTGGAGAGATGGCTCAGAGGTTAAGAGCACTGGCTGTTCTTCCAAAGGATCTGGGTTCAAATCCCAACACCCACATGGCAGTTCACAGCTGTCTGTAATTGCTGGATGTGGTTGGTGGTGCACGCCTTTAATCCCAGCTGTTGGGAGGCAGAGGCAGGCGGATCTCTGAGTTCAAGGTCAACCTGGTCTACAGAGTGAGTTTCAGGACAGCCAGGGCAACACAGAAAAACCCTGTCTCAAAAAAAAAAAAAAAAAAAAAAAAGCCTGGAATTCCCACATGCTGGGCAACTGCTCCATCACTGAGGTACATCTGGCCCTTGGTCTCAAATTTGTAATCCTCCTGTCTTTGCCTCCCAAGTTATAGACTTTCATGAATGAAACATCACTTAATTCCTTTGACAGATAAAGTTGAGGCTTTTTACCTATTGTCGGGGGTTAATTATGAGTGACTTTCAAAAAAATATGCCACTGTTGGGCATAGTGGCCTACGACTATAATCTTACCACCTGGATGCAGATGCAGGAGGATTATCATTAAGTTTGAGGCTAGCCTGGGCTACAAAGCAATACCCTGTCCCAATAAAACAGAAACCCACATTTTTTTTGTATTTTCTCCAAGATTTTTGTATGCTGTCCTAGATTTTCATAAATAAATCTTCCATTTCTCAATTCCTTGTTTAAACATACATGTACACATTAACTCAATTGCTACTTTTTTTTAGTATGTTATGGGGAATAAAACCCAGGATCTTGTGAATACTAGTCAAGTGCTCTACCACTAAGTTAGAACCCCAGTGGGTTTTTGTTTGTTCGTTTTGTTTGAGACAGGGTCTCATATAGCTCAGGTTGCCCTTGAACTTCTCCTGCCTCCACCCTCCAAGGTCCAGGATTACTGGCATGCACCACCACACTTGGTTTATGTTGTGATGATGCCATGCAAGCATGATACCAACTGAGCTATGGGTAAGAACCTCTCTTCCACACACACTTTTTTTTTTTTTTTTTTTTTGGTTTTTCGAGACAGGGTTTCTCTGTGTAGCCCTGGCTGTCCTGGACTCACTTTGTAGACCAGGCTGGCCTCGAACTCGCAAAGATCCGCCTGCCTCTGCCTCCCAAGTGCTGGGATTAAAGGCGTGCGCCACCACCGCCCGGCTCCACACACACTTTTAAGAACCATGATATTGGGACTGGAGAGATGGCTCAGTGGTTAAGGGCATTGGCTGCTCTTCCAAAGGACCTAGATTCAAATCCCAGCACCCACATGGCAGTTCGAAACTGTCTGTAAGTGCCAGGTGTGGTGGTGCATGCCTTTAAGCCCAGTACTTGGGAGGCAGGCAGATCTCTGTGAGTTCAAGACCAGCCTGGTCTGCAGAGTGAGTTCCAGGACAGTCAGGGCTACACAGAGAACCCCTGTCTCGATAAAGCTTAAAAGAAAGAAAGAAGAAGAACCGTAGTGTTGTTTATATATCATAGCATTCACCTTTGGGTGTTGGTATGCTCACAGTAGCACCTTTCCCATTGTACACTTGGAAACACTTTCATCCCTTGAATGAAATCCAGTTCCCTGTGACCGCCTGCTGCTGGCTCTCACCTGAGAGCTCTGGTCACCTGACAGTTCTCTCTGTCTGAACAGGAAGCAGTTCAGTTCTTTAACGTGACTACGCTCCAGAAAGAACTGTACGACTTTGCTCAGGAACACCTGGCGGACGACGATGAGGTGAGTCTTCATTCATTGCACACATCTGCCCGAGAGAAAACATGACTCATGTCTCTTCTCAAGTCTCTGGAAGGCTGGGTCCTCCCTCAAGTAAGAGCAGAGGGGGCCTCGAGAAGACAGCTGCTGTAGGGGTTTTAATGAAAACCAGTGCTCTGGTGTGGAAAAGCCTAGCTTTCTAGGAAGCCCAGGTTGGACCGACACTTCTCCTGTGGGAAAAATGTGTTTGGAAAAATATGTACCAAATGTCCATGCATATGTGTGTGTGTGGGTGTGATGGGTTGGAGGCACTTGTCACTGTGCATGTGTGGAGGTCAAGTCAACCCTATAGAGTAGGTCCCTCCTTCCACCGTTTTGTGGGTTCCAGAGATTGAATTCAGGCCACCAGACTTTCCCAGTAATCACTTTTGTCCACGGAGCCATCTTGCTGGCCCCTCCACCTTATTTTCTGAAGCAGAGTCTCTCGAAGAACCTGGATTTTATTCATTCTGCTAGACGGACTGGGTGACAAGCTCCCAGGCTCTTCCTTTCTCTGTCCTCCCCAGTGTTAAGGGGACAGATATGGGCCATTGTGCCTTGGTATGTACATGCGTACTGGGGATGGGGACTTAGGTCCTTAAGCTCAAGCAACAGGCATTTTACCAACAGAGCTGTCTCCCCAGCTCCCCTGCCCCCTTTTTATTCTGAAGACCAGGTCTTGCAGGGTAGCCAGGCTAGCTTGAGCTGTCCTTTCTCCTGCCCAAGTCCAAAGAGATAGTTATAGGTGTGTCTCACTGTGCCATGTTTTTTGTTTTGCTTACATCTATCTATCTATCTATCTATCTATCTATCTATCTATCTATCTATCTGTCTGTCTGTCTGTCTGTCTGTCTGTCTGTCTGTCTGTCTGTCTATCTGTCTGTCTGTCTGTCTGTCTATCTATCTATCTATCTATCTATCTATCTATCTATCTATCTATCTACGTAGGGGAGGGGGAGGGGCATGCCATGGCGCCAGTGTGGAGGTCAGAGGGCAGCTTGAGGGAGCTGGTTCTTTCCTTTCACCATGTGAGTGCTAGGGATTGAATTTAGGTCGTTAGGCTCCATAACAAACACCTTCACCCAATGAGGCAGCTCGCAGGTTCCCATAGAGTAGTTCCCATGCCATCAGTGCTTATGAGAGTCAGCCAATTTCCTGACTAGATCTCCCTTGGCCAACCCCCTTTTTTTGTTTGTGTGTTTGAAGTATTGTGTCTTTTGAGACAATGTCTCATGCAGTACAGGCTGGCCTCCAGCTTGCAATGTAGCTGAGGATGACCTTGAACTTCTGATCCTCTTGCTGGGACCTCTCAAGTGCTGGCATTACAGACATGCACCACCACACTCAGTTTATGTGGGTACTGGGTGTCAGCTTTAGGGCTTGGTGCGTGCCGGCCATGCGCTCTACCTTCTGTACAGTAGCTATTTCCTGACCACCAGCTCCTTTCTTGACTGATCCTGACGGGGAGTGGAATGGTTGTTTTTTTTTTTTTTTTTTTTTTTGGTTTTTTTGAGACAGGGTTTTTCTGTGTAGCCCTGGCTGTCCTGGACTCACTTTTGTAGACCAGGCTGGCCTCGAACTCACAAAGATCCACCTGCCTCTGCCTCCCGAGTGCTGGGATTAAAGGCGTGCGCCACCACCGCCCGGCATGGAATGGTTGTTTTGTGGAGGGGCAGCTGGGCCACGAAAAAGCCATCAGTAGATACCCTTTTTATTTATTTAGAGAGAGAGGTGTTTGGGAGGAGCTGGAAAATGCTTCGTAAGAAAGCCGGGGAAGCCGGGCGGTGGTGGCGCACGCCTTTAATCCCAGCACTTGGGAGGCAGAGGCAGGCGGATCTTTGTGAGTTCGAGGCCAGCCTGGTCTACAAAGCGAGTCCAGGACAGCCAGAGATATTCAGAGAAACCCTGTCTCGAAAAACCAAAAAAAAAAAAGAAAGCCGGGGAAACTTTGTGTTGGGAGCCAGAAGAGTTCTGGGGACTTGTTCTGCTCTAACCCATCACATCCTGGGGGAGCCTGGAAGATGGGAAGTTCTGAGAGATGCTGGGCCAGACCCAGAGGCTCTAAGATACCCTTCCCCAGCTCCCCATTCCTACCACTCCAGTTCTGGAAGAAGCACCTCTGAGTAACACAGGGAAGTTTCAACATGCTGATTCACATAGTCTGTTATTACCACTGAGGAAGGAAGCTTCAGCTTTTCTGAAATGGGAGTGACTATAAGCTGTGAGAATGGAACACCAGTTGGGTATGAAAGTGCTATGGAAGTGAGGAGATGGGGCCTGGGGATATAGCTCAGTGGTCTCACACTTACTTGCCATCCACAAAGCCCTGGGTTCAATCCCTATGGCTGCGAAATAAATAAATTAGTGTTGCAGAGGCCTGCCCTTTAGAGTGGGTCTCACTGAAGAGAGTCTGAGGGATGCTGTCAGAGCTGGTCCCTAACATACCAACATACCTACATGGCTGTACGGGTTTGGGCAGTGTGGGCTGCTGGTCAAAGTAGAAAGTGCCAGAAGAATGCATTTCTGAACTGAGGGGTCGGGAGGGAGATAGGATGCCCAGAGCAGGGAACCATGTCGAGCCTTTCAGGGTGGTGGCTGGACCACCTTAATGGACACAGGTCGTCTGTGAGGTGGCAGGTTTGCTTGATGCTGAGGTCACATGGGGTAGAAGATGAGGCTTCATCTCTAAAGAGAGAGGAATCAGGTCATCTGGGCTCCAAGCCAGTGGGGGAACTTGCTTCGGCCCAAGCATGTAGCTGGTGGTGGCCTCTTGGAAACTCTGCCTGTCTCCGATGCCGTACATGTCCTGTGGCCTGCCTAACCGAGATGTCTGCTGTCTCTTACAGGGAGAGGTTGTGGAGTATGTGGATGACCTCCTGGAGACGGAAGAGTCTGGCTAGTCCATAGCAACCAAAGAGACTTCTTTTCCCTCAAGGGCCTGGGTTGTTGATACCTCAAAGCCTTCCCTTTTTAAAGCAAAAGGGAAGCCACCATCTCTCTCACTACACGGAACCAGGGTCAAGCCTGCCCTCCCTGTGTTCACACTTGTCTGCCCACCTTCTCTCCTACCTTCACATTCGTCTTCATGGCTACTTGTCTTCCCAGCCATCTTCCTCTTGCTCACACTTGCCTTTTTCTTCACACCTGTCTTTCCATTCACACATGCCTAACCATCATTCCATCTGTCCTCCCAATTCACACTTGTCTTCCCTCTGACCCATGTGTCTCCCCTATGTTCAGCAAGACACTCTTCTGTGGTCGTTTTTTTAATCCCCGAAGAAAATCAGTATTATTTTTTAAGTAAGAAAAACACTAAAAGATAATAAATATATTTGAAGAATTCCTTTGAGCTTTCTGCCCTTCCAGAATCTTGTCTCCCTTTTTTTTTTTTTTTTTTTTGGTTTTTCGAGACAGGGTTTCTGTGTACTAGCCCTGGCAGTCCTGGACTCACACTCAATCTGTAGACCAGGCTAGCCTCGAACTCAGAGACACCTACCTGCCTCTGCCTCCCAACTCTTGTCTCCTTTATGTCACTCATCAAAGAAGAAAGGGGGCAGAAGATAAAGGCTGAGCTTGTAGCCTCATGATGGTCTACACTTGGTCTGACCTGAGTCACTCCTTGCACCCAGAGAGAAACAAATTGAGGAGCTGCACAGAACACCCAAAGGTGGCCCATGCCAATTCTTTTGAACCTTCAAAATACAACAGGTTTACAATCTCATTTGAGGACAACGCCTGGGTATAAGTGTCAGAGTTGTAAATGGAGGCATGGGCCTGCCTGGGATGGCGAGGCAGGCATGTGGGCTGGAGACAGATGGCCAGGGTCCTTCCTGACAGTTAGGCCTTTGGCTTGTGTGGATTACACAGAGGCATGTCTGCTGGCTACACAGTGGCCACTCACTGCCCTGCTGCAGGAAACCTGAGCAGAGAGGTAGAAACGGTGTTAGGAGTGGCCTGCTGCAGGGCCTGTAGCACAGCCATGGCTGTACCGGGGAGTGGGCAGATTCTAGATGGAACTTGAAAGCGCAGCCCTGGGAGTTGATAATAGGTCGTGTGTAGAATGTGAGAGGCGTGGGCTCAGGGATGGCATCAAAGTTTGGGCCTGAACATTGGGAGGAAGGATGACGCTCTCATTTACCAACATCGATGAGCCCGAGAGAGGCTAACATTGCCAGGATTTAGAATGGCTTTGGAGACAAGCCTCCAGGCATGCCTGTGAGGGAGTTTCTATGGGTAAACTCCAGTACAAAGACCTAACTGTGCATGGCCCCTCTCTTGGGCTGGGCCCTGGACTGGGAAAGGAGAAAGTGAGGTGGTCACCAGCATTCATCTCTCTGCTTCCTGAGCTAACTGAATGAGACCAGCCTCCCATTTCTGTCACTATGACCTTTTCCCACAGTGGAATGTGTCTTTCTGAACTGTCCCCTAAATTGCTTCTTGTTGGGTATTTGGTCACAACAGTGGGGAAGTGACTAATGACATCTGTGTGATGGGGAAGGGATCTGTCCAGAGCTGGTGGCCTGAGGTTGGTCTTGAGAGCCCCAGGCTGCAAATAAAATTGGAATCCTCAGAGGGCAGAGCCTGAGGCAGGGATCCGAGCCCATGTGGTTTTTCTTCTTAATCTATGTGGATGTATGTGGGCACATGCATACCACAGCAAGCATGTGAAGGTCAAAGGGCAACCTTGGATGTAGTCCTCAATGCCACCTTGTTCATTGCTATGTAGTCCAGGCTAGCTGGCCCAGGCTTCTTCTGCTTCTGCCTTCTTTCTCACTGTAGGAGTGCTGACTCCATGGGTGTGAACTTAGGTCCTCACCATTGTGAGGCAAATGCTTTACCTACTGTCCCTAGCCCCACAGATGGTTTCTTATGGGGTGCTCTCAGGGACCCCATGGCTGTCTCTTTCAAGTGCATGTTGGCGACCTTGAATAGCCAGTGACTTCTGCAGGGGACTGTTCTAAAGAGAAGCCACAGGTCTGCCATGGCCAGCGTGCCTGGAGTTCTGTGGTCCTGTGAGGGAAATCCACGGACTGGTGAGTCCCCAACATGTCAGAAGTATGCAAAGTCATCAGGTGATACAGGGATTTGTATGAGGAGAGGTTGCCATGGGGATCTGAGAACAGAGCCCAGAGGAGCTAGCCCAGGCCAGAGAAGGCCAGGAGGATGTGGGGTTCTAGAACCTGAGCCTTTTTTTGTTTTGTTGTTTGGTTTTTCGAGACAGGATTTTTCTGTGTAATAGCCCTTGCTGTCCTAGAACTTGCTTTGTAGACCAGGCTGGCCTCGAACTTACAGAGATCCATCTGCCTCTGCATCCTAAGTGCCTGGACTAAAGGTGTGCACCACATGTCTGGCTGGCTTGAGCCTTCTTTATTCTAACTTGTAACACTAGCCTAGTTGGGACCTTGTATGGGTAGAAGAAGGCACAGCATTTGGGAAAAGACATCCCGCTATGGACCGAACACACAAAAAAAGGTCTTTGTATTATGGTGATGGATTAAGGGCAGAAACACACACACGGGTGGACATGGTAGCTCAGGTGGTAAAGTGCTTTGGGACCTGAGTTCTGAGTTCCAGCCCCCCAAAGCAGCAGCAGCAGCTGAGAAGATAGCTCAGCAGGTAAAGGTTGCTGCCACTAAGCCTGACTACCTAAGTTCAATTCCCCGGGCACACATGATAGAAGGTTTGAACTGACTGCCGCAGGCAGTCCTCAGACCCTTACCTGCATTACACACCACACACCCACGCATGCACCACGCACGCACGCACAGAGGCAGTGTTTGTACCCCCAGAGTACTATTTGGGAAAGGGGTAGATGTCACTCTGAGATACAGGTGACCCCAGCCTCCTTGCAGTTCAGTCCCCTCCTCTCAGTGACCAGTGACTTCCAGGTAGGGCAGATGGTTCTTTCCCATGGGTTCTATCTAGTTAGTATTAATTGCCACCCCGACACAGTCAGATCACATGGAAAGGAGTCTCAATGAAGTATTTGTCTTGATTAAGTTGGTCTGTGGAGGATTGTCTTTTTTTTTTCTTCTAAGATTTATTTATTTGTATGTGTCTCTGTGTTTTGTCTCCACGTATGTCTGTGTACAGTGTTCATACCTGGTACCCGAGGAGGCCAGAAGATCCCCTGGAACTGGAATTATAGACAGTTGTGAGCCACCACATGGGTGCTGGGAATAGAACTTGGGTCCTTTGGAAAAGCAACCAGTGCTCTTGACTGCTGAGCCATCTCTCCAGTCCTGAGGAATTGTCTTGATTATTATTATTATTATTATTATTATTTTTGGTTTTTCAAGTCAGGGTTTCTCTGTGTATCGGTGGCTGTCCTGGACTCACTTTGTAGACCAGGTTGGCCTTGAACTCACAGAGATCCACCTGCCTCTGCCTCCCAAGTGCTGGGATTAAAGGCGTGCACCACCACGCCCAGCCTGTCTTGATTATTTTAATTGATGTAGGTGGGTGGAATCATTTCCTGGTCCTGGGCTGTGTAAGAAAGCTAATCAAGCATGAGCCTGTGAGGGAGCCAGCAAGCAGCATTCCTCAGTGATTTCTGCCTTGGGGTTCTTGAGTTCCTGCCCTGACTTCCATCACGATGTGCCATATCTTGTAAATTGAAATAACCTATTCCCCCTGTTAAATTTCTCTCCATCCAAGTGTTTTATCACCGCACCAGAAAGGAAATTAAAGCTCACCACAGAAGGGTGAGTTCTCCTTCCTCGACTTGCCCTACCCACTATTCTTCCAGAGAAACGTCATTCAGAGAACTGGGGATGAGAGTCATGAGGCAGGACTGAGACACTGCAGGGCACAGGCTAGACCTGCCCCAGAACTCCAGAGTACCTGGTGGCTGCTGAATCTGCCTTAAGGCTGTGGTTCTGCAAGTGCTCACACATCTTTGTGGCCTTCAAGCAGCTACCTGGTCCTTATCCTTGGAGTCAGGATGAGCACTTGCAAATGATATGGTTAGGGTTGAGTTGGGACCTTTAGAAGTTGTTTTTTCATCCTAGCCATGTGTTCCATGTTGACAATATGATTGACACTGACAATTCCGTGATTTGAGGCAGGGTATGACTATGTAATTCAGGCTGGCTTGGAACTTGCCGTGTCGCTCTGGCTGGCCTGTGAAGTTGTCCTCTTGCCTTAGCATTCTGAATGCTGGGAGGATAGGCATGCACAACCAGATCCAGTGAAATTATTTTATTTCAAAGGAAACCAAATCTTCTCTCTTAAAAAGAAAGTGAACTTGTTTCTTATCTACCATGCAATCGCTCAGGGTCTTTAGCCAATGTCTTCCTGTCTCTGTTTCTTGGAAGAGCCTAGAAGTTTTCTGCATTCCATAGGGTCAGCTTCAGCTTAGTCTATCTTTTGAAAAAAAAAAAGTTTCCTTGTAAAGCATGCAATGTAAGTTTATGGGCAATTCCATGTCTGCTCTGTCCCACCAGCATGGGACAGTGGCTATACTGGAGTGACCCGCCCCCCATCACAGCAGGGCATCTGTCCAAATCTAGGAACCTCCAGCAGGCTAAGGGCCACACTCCTCCTATGGGTTACCACTTGTAGTCACTCAGAGTCAATATGTAATCTGATGCTGTTTCTTTTGAGATCTAGAACCTTGCTTTATAGCCCACGCTGGTCTTGGACTCAAGACAATCCTATTTCAGCCTCCCAGGTGCTGGGATGATGGGGGTGAGCCCCACACCAGCCTCAGATTTGTCTTTCAGAGAGGAGAATGTCAAGGAAAAGTTAGTGTACACTCTTGCATGTAAGTTTGACCAACAGCCTACCAGATTCAAAATTACTTCTTGTTATATTGAGGCAGGGTTTCACTATGTAGCTCTGCCTACCCTAGAACTTGTTATATGGACCAGGCTGGCCTCAAAGTCAAAGAGATCTACCAGTTTCTGCCTCCTGCGTGCTGGGATTAGAGGTTCAAGTCAATGCACTTGACTATTTCTTCTTTTCCCTTTTTCTTTCATTTCTTTTCTCTTTCTTTTTTTTAAAAAAGTCTTTCATGTAGCCCAAGATGACCTCAGATTTATGTGGCTGAAGATGAACTTGAACTCCTGATTCTCCTGCCTTTAACCTCCCAAGTGTTTGAATTACAGGTGTGAGCCTTCACTTTGGGGTGCATGACAGACAGGGTTGTGGAGTGAACCCAAGGCCATGTGCAAACACTCAACCAGTGAGCTATGTCCGCAGCCTGGACCACTAGGTTAAACACCAGAGCATCTTTCTGAGTTTAAGGCATTCTGATGGTCACTAACTTGGTTCCCCTTACCTCCACGATCCAGGCAAGCTGCTGGGAACGTTACCCACAAAGGCTGCCTTAGGAAGGAAACGCGTGCTCTTAGGAGTCCTTATTAAGGGAATTTTAAGCACAAAAATTTTATTGAACCCAACCCAGTGGCAAACAGAAAAAGATTTGTTAGATTGTCAGTGGACAAAGGTTTATTATAGCCACTGGGGAAATAAACAGTGGCCAGTTTCTACCAACTTTTATGGAAATAACTTTTTTTTTTTAAGTTTTAACTGTGAGCTGCAAACCAAAACTACTTCGGTTTTTAAAAAAAAAATTCAATACTTAAACTGTGAGGAGAGGATGGATTGGTGCCAGAGAAAACATTCTCATTTAACAGTGTTTGAACATGGGATGGCAACGCAGTTTGTAGCGAGGCTGTGAGAAGAAACCACAGCTAATCGTTCATCGCAGCTGTCCGAACTCTTGATCATCTGCCATCCCCTAAACAGCGACTTCTTTTTTCTGGTGACTCCAGACTTGAATGACCTAGTGTGGAGAGGAGAAACTATGTGCAAGGGGGTGGGATGGGGGGGACCTTAAGCGAGCTTCAGTCAAACGGTTTATGTATTGCCCTTCCTGTCTGCAGCCACAGGCAGCACCGGTCCCCGTGTCTGTCTCTGTAGCATGTTCCTGCAAGAGCAGACACCAGGGCAGCTCAGGTTTGCATGGGCGGACTCACTCCAACCCTAGCCAGGGCAGCCATGTTGTGCAGCCAGTGCTTTTGAGAAGTCTGACGTGGTAGCACATAAACATCTCTGTCCTAGTGCCACAGCCCCTCCGCCACAGATTCCTGGCTTGGATTTCTTGTGGCTTTGGTTCAATACCTTCTTGGAGTTGGTCGGCAAGATATCAGTGCCTCAGTTTACAAGATGAAAATAGCAGTAAGTTGTTGTGGTTCATGCTTGCAAACAGGAGCCAGAGCAAGGAGGATCATGGGTACGAGGACAACTTAGTGAGTTCTAGGCTAGCCTGGGCTAAATAGCAGCATTGCGGCTTGGAAACAAAAACAACGAATGGAGGGGTTGGAAGAGAGTTCAGTTGCCCCAGTGCTTGCTATGATGAGGACCTGAGTTTGACTGCCTGAGGTTTGTGAGGGAAACAATAACAAAACAGACGTAATGGTGTGCAGTTATAATCCCAGCACTGGGGAGGTAGGAACAGGAATGTCTATGGGATTTTTTTTGGCCAGCCTGCCTAGGTCCCAGTGAAAGACCCCGTCTCAAAAAACATAGCTCTGGAGGGATGACACCTGAGGTTGAATACACACAAAGGAAAGGGATTAGTAAATATGGTTAGTGAATGCAAAATAGAGTTTCATTTCCCACAAAGATGGTGAGCAACTGCCCAAAATGTTATTTTTGGCTCTGCCTACCCCTTGAGTTAGGGTGGTATGTTCAGGCTCTGTCTCGGAGGAAATTAGAATTTGGAAAATGGTTGGGAAAAGAAGCTCTTTTTTAAAAGCTACTTTAAGTGTTTTATTTTGGTTATTTCCCACTGTTTTCTCTTCCGTCCGCTAGGCTCGGGGATTGTAGCCGCACCCAGTCATTCCAGGACACTATGCAATGGACTTGGTTCTCTCAAGACCATGAGATTTATGACATTCACCTTTCAAGGCAGAATCTGGGAGACCCCTGAGTCTTCTAAAGTCAAGTTGGCTTCTAGAGTCCAGGACTGGCCAGGAATTGGGAAGGCAGGAGACCCTTCCTTTCCCTGGGAAGACTTCCCCAGGAGATCTGGGGTCCCAGAAGGAAAAATATTTGCAGCCTATTCAAACGAGAACACAGACATTTTTGGACAAAGTTCCAATGGCAACTGGTTCATGCATGCACTGAAGGTGGGGGAGCAGATAGGAATGAAAAGGAGTGAGCAGAGAGAATAAGGAGTTAGCCAGTGGAGCATGGTGGTTCTACCACATCGAAGGGAAGTTGCACTTTGAATTAGCCTTGGACTATGTGGCAAGCCTTAACTCAGAACCAAACCAACCAACCAAAAAACCCAATGAAAACAAGAGAAAAAAAAACAATAAGGAGGCTGGTTAGGGGGCTCAGTGGTTCAGAGCACTGGCTGGTCTTCCAGAGGTCCTGAGTTCAGTTCCCAGCACCCACATGGTGGCTCATGACCATCTAAAAAGGCATCTGATGCCCTCTTCTGGCATGTAGGTGCACATGCAGACAGAGCACTCAAAAACAAACAAATAAAAAATAGTAACAAGGAAGTCTGCAGGGAATTCTAAAGCCCTTTCCTGCGTTTGTTAAGATGGTTGTGGTGTGGGGAATCTCTGCCTGTGCTTTATAACACATTATTGATCTGTGCAGTAGGAACCGTCCTTGCAACCTTAGTTGAGGCCAAATTGAAAGTGATATACTTAAAAAATGGGTTGTTGAATTCAGTTTGCAAGTATTTTACAGATAATTTTTTTTGTTATATCCTTCCTAGTTCTGGTATCATCATAATACTGGTCTCATAGAATGAGTTTGGCAGTGTTCCTTCAATTTCTATTTCATGCCAACAGTTTGAGAAACAGTCATTTAGTCTCTTTTTTATTTTTTGGTTTTTCAAGACAGGGTTTCTCTGTGTAGCCCTGGCTGTCCTGGAATTTGCTTTGTAGACCAGGCTGGCCTCTAATTCACAGAGATCCGCCTGCTTCTGCCTCCTGAGTGCTGGATTTAAAGGCGTGTGCCACCACCACCCGGGTCATGTTAGTCTCTTTTTAAAGATCTGATAGAATCAAGGTGAATCTGTCTGGTCCTGGGTTTTCTTTACTGGGAGACACTTTAATACTGCTTTACTCTCCTTGCTCAATATAGATAAATATTGTCATATATGTTCAGGAACTTACTCATTTCCTCTTGACTTATCAGCACTTTGGAATATGGAGTTCAAAGCATTTCCTAACAATTCCTTGGGTCTGGTCGATATCTCTAGTCACTTCCCTTTTTCTGTCTCTTAATTTTATTAATTTGGGGGTTTCCTTCCTTTGGCTACTTTTGCTTAGGATTTGTGGAACTCATGAATGTTTTGATCAGCACGGGAGTTTTGACCTGCTCCGTTTCCGACCTGGGCCGGTTCACCCCTCCTTAGGCAACCTGGTGGTCCCCCGCTCCCGGGAGGTCACCATATTGATGCCGAACTTAGTGCGGACACCCGATCGGCATAGCGCACTACAGCCCAGAACTCCTGGACTCAAGCGATCCTCCTGTCTCAGCCTCCCGAGTAGCTGGGACTACAGGCGTGCGCCAAATGTTTTGAAATAACCAACTCTTTGGTTCTCTGTATTGTTCTTTGAGTCAGTCTCTCTCCTTGATCTTTATTATATCTATCTACTGATCTGAAGTATGGCTTATTTGCTAAAAAAAAAATGCTGAGGTGCATTCAATAAGTTATTTATTTGGGACTTCTTTGATTTTGAAAAAAATTTGTTTGCTCTTATTTATGTGTATGTGTGGGTGTACATCTGTGTGTGGGTGCCTGAGGAGGCCACAGGAGAGTGTTGGACTCCCTGGAGCTGCAGTTACAGGTGGTTGTGAGGGGCCACTGTGGGTGCTGGCAACCACACTTCTTCCATCCTCCACAAAAGCAGTGAGGGCTTCTAAAGCCAAGCCATCTCTTTAACTCCTTCTTTGATTTTTTCTTTTTTCTTTTTTTTTTTTTTTTTGGTTTTTCGAGACAGGCTTTCTCTGTGTACCCCTGGATGTCCTGGACTCACTCTGTAGACCAGGCTGGCCTTGAACTCACAGAGATCTGCCTGCCTCTGCCTCCCTGAGTGCTGGGATCAAAGTGTGCACCACCACACCTGGCCCCTCTTTGATTAAAAAATGTATTTTAAAAGAATTATTTTATTTTTTTATATGTTTAGGTGTTTTTGCTTGTATGTATATCTGTGTAGGCTAGAAATATGGTGTCAGACCCCCTAGAACTGGAGTTTTAGAAGGTTGTGAGCTGCCTTTGATGCTGGTAACTGAACCTGTGTTCTCTCAAAGAGCAGCTAATACTCTTAACCAATGAGCTATCTCTCCAGCCGTGATGAAAAAGGTTTTTTTTTGTTTATTTATTTTATGAGTGAGTGTTTTGAATGCAGGTATGTCTGTGAGCCATGTGTTGCTAACAGTGGTCAGAAGAGGGTATCACAGACAGCTGTGAGCTGCTGTGTGATGGAGGGAATCAAACCCAGGTCTTCTGCAAGAACAAATGTTCTTAACCACTTTGAGGTGTCTCTGCAGACCTAGCCTGATTTTTTGTTGTTGTTGTTTTTTGAGACAGGGTTTCTCTGTATAACCTTGATTGTCCTGGACTCACTTTGTAGACCAGGCTGGCCTTGAACTCACACATATCTGCCTGTCTCCAAGTGTTGGGATTAAAGACGTGTGTCACCACGCCTGGCAATTGCAGACAGCTGTGAACTGCCATGTAGGTGCTGGGATTTGAACCCCAGTCCTTTAGAAGAGCAGTCAGTGCTCTTAACCGCTGAGCCATCTCTCCAGCACCTCCAGCCCTGACTTTTTTTTTTTTTTTTTTTTTTTGGTTTTTCGAGACAGGGTTTCTCTGTATATCCTTGGCTGTCCTGGACTCACTTTGTAGACCAGGCTGGCCTCGAACTCACAAAGATCCGCCTGCCTCTTCCTCCCAAGTGCTGGGATTAAAGGCGTGCGCCACCACCGCCCGGCTAGCCCTGACTTTTTAAATGGAAGCATTCATAGTTGTAAATTTTCTTCTTTGATGTTTCATTGAGTTTTCATTCTCATTTGCATCCAGTGTATGTTCTCCTTTCTTCAGTGACCTATCAATCATTCAAGTGTGCTGTTCAATCCCTATGTGTCTGTAGAATTTCTTTTGCTGTTGTTTTCTACTTTTATTCCCCTATGATTTGATTAGGTGTAAGAAATGGTTAATATTATTATGGTTCTTGTATCTGTTTGGGTCTACTTTGTGTCCTGGGAGTGTCTGAATGTTAATAAAAGTCCTATATCTGGATTCCTGAAGCATGTGGGCAGGTGCTCCCAAGAGGAGGGTGTGTGTGTGAGGATAACAGGAGATATCCAGCAAGGATATGTTCTCAGCTTGACAAGGGGTGGCTGGATCTCATGGGAGTCCTGGAGCATGAATTACGAAAGATAGTCTCCATTTTAGGCAGGGAGATGGGCCTGTGGGAACCCTATGGTAACTGGTGGATCTTTCTGAGTGAGGTACACTAGGTACTTGTGTTTTAGCAGCTGTGAGTGTTTCGCCTGCTCAGTGTGTCTGCCACACAGGAGGCTTGAGAGTCACAGACCTTTGGTGGCTACATGTATAAGGGAATATTAAAGGAGGTGACATTGGTGCTAATGGTCTCTGTTCACACCATCCCACCCACCCCAACCTCTTTGTCTCTCTTTCTTGATCCCTACAGTGTACACTAACTGGGCTTCCTCACCCTCTGACTTCTTGTTGCCAACTGGACACATGTACTGAAGATTGTAGAGAGTGGTAGTCAGGTCTTTACCTCCAGTTGCTCCAGGTCATGGCTGGACCATGGCTGCCTCTTCCCCAAGGCCAGAGCTGCCCTTGCAGTGTCCTTCCAATTGCTGCTATTGTCACTGGATTCCCTGCCAGCTCTCTACCAACCTTTGGTACTTCTCTCAGCCCACACCTTTGCAGATCTCCGTCTAGCCCTCTTTAATTATTCCTATGAGAGTCTAACTATTGAGTGGAGGGGTCATTGGTTGTGGTCTCTCAGGCCATGTGCACTCATTAGATTCATTCTGAGTCTAACTTTTGATGTACCTTGCTCAGCGCAGGTTCTAGATCAGCAGTCCTGTAGTCTATACTTCCAGCATGTTCTCCAAATTCCTCTATGGCTGGCATGAGGAAGATGGGAGGAGGAGAGAATGGGGAGAGGGGAAACAGCTCTGTACCCCTCCCGCAGATCCTGTAGGAGAAAGTAATGCAGCTGACAGGGTCAGGGTTAGAGAACCACAGTGTGCACAGTAAGCACTTAGACACTGTTTTCACGGTTACTAGTGAATACGTCTAAAAAATCATGGTGGGGCCGGGGAGGTGGCTCAGTGAGTGAAGCACTTAGTGTGAGACCTGGGGTTGAGCCCCAGAGATGTGTGTCAGAGACAGGCCAGCTAGCCTGGTGTATGTAGAGGTGAACAACAGACACTGTTTCAAACAATGTGGAAGGCGAGGATCAACACCTAAGGTTACCCTCTGACCTACACACACAGCACACATGCATGTGCACACACACCACATACACACATGAATTTTAAAAAAGGTACAGTTATGTAAAAAACAAATACATTTATCAAGTGTTTGGGGAAAATAACTTTATTTTAAATATATCAGAAGCTTTATGTTAACGAAACCCTTCTCCTCCATTTTCATAAGCATTTACCATTCTCAAAGCATTTGCAGTGAGAGCTTGGGTTCTTACTGTGCTGGCTACGCATGCCCTCTGACCTGCAGCCTCATGTTCTTTCATTTTAACTTAGGTGACAGCAAACCGATACTAGTGCACTGGCCTTACTCTGCAGTCCATGTCTACAAAAAAGCACGTTGATGTGTGTTAATAATTTATAATAAACTTATTAATACATTTGCATTAATACCACCTACTTATGTGTGGATATAAATTTAGTGTTCCGGGTTAATTGTAGTTACTGACAGAATCCTCGTGTGGAGACCAAGGTTATTTTACATAACTAGCCATAAAAACAGAAATGCTATCTCAGAGATTAGAATCTAATTTAAAAATATACAGTGTCTGGGTTTACTCCTTCAAGTTCTTCTTTGGCTACATACAGAAAGCATCTTTTAAGCTGGGCGGTGGTGGTGCACACCTTTAATCCCAGCACTTGGGAGGCAGAGGCAGGTGGATGTTTGTGAGTTCGAGGCCAGCCTGGTCTACAAAGTGAGTCCAGAATAGCCAGGACTACACAGAGAAACCCTGTCTCAAAAAACCAAAAAAAAAAAAAAAGAAAAAAAAAAAAAAGAAAGCATCTTGTTCCATTCTCTCCATTTTCTCTTCTGCAGAGGTTCCCCAGCTGGTTCCCTCAGGCCTTCATTCGAGCCAATTATGGCCATTGGGATTTTGTATTGTGTTACAGTGTTTTGTACTGAACCTGTTGTTTTCCAAACCCTGCATCAAACGTGAGACAGCACAGAAAATACATTTGTGAGATCTTTTTTCTTCCTTTGGTAAAACACCATTACCAACTTTTGTGTTTCTCTAGTGCTGTAGCTTGAACTCAGGGCCAGGCACCTGCTAGACAGTTGCTCTGACACTGAGCCATGCTCCCCACCCCACCTGCTTTTCAACTGTAGAACCACCCAACAACAACAAAAATATGGATCAGGATTTCTTGTGCCATACAAAAAATAGACACTACCATAGAGCTTCAGGATAAAGGTAAGGCGGCCTCCATCACTTACACATTTTCAAGAAGGTGATTCAGATAGAAAAACAAGGTCTGATTACTTCTGAGCTGACACGCTGGAGATGGCCAGAGGTGACACTTCACCGGCTGCTGTGAGAAGCCTGGGACAAGCAAGACTGGGGACATGTAGTGCTCACCTCCCTGTCTCCAGGACTTCCCAGGTTCCAAGATCAGCACAGATGATAGAAGCCAATGGCTCTTAATATGGATGCGCATCAGGACCGCCTGAAGACTGAGCTCAGAGCTGACCCAGCCACATCTTCAACAAATCCCCAGGTGATGTGCCGCTGCTCTGAGGACAATCCTTCTAGAAACACCACCTGTGGAGACACCATTCGGTGGTCACCGTGATAGCAAATGGCTGGGAAGATCAGCCCAGGGCAGTCCATGTCTGTTTTCATTCGTTCTCCTCCATCAAGCAGGTACGCATAATTGATATAGCAGTTTTTGGGCTTCTTCAAACATTTTCCCCCTTCCATATCATTCCTTCTTACTGGAATTCAGAGAAACAGTTAACCCTGAGAGAGGAAACCAAGAGTTGGGTTTTGCTGCCAGCCCTGGTGGCAATCCCAAGGCATTTATAGGCACAGGCCAGCCTAATGTCGTCCTCACTGGCAAACACTTTACCTTGTTCTTAAAACAATGGGCTGTCCCACAACTGTGGGATCAGAGGTGGGCACGTGCCTGTTCACTCCTCATATCCCAAGGTAAAATGTCAGTCTTAAGTTCTCTCCAATTTCAACAAACAAACAAACAAAAGAAACTCCAAAGTTTATAAAATATGTTCTGGCTCTTGACTCATTTGTCAGCACTAAAAGGAAACAACCATTATTCTTTCTTGTCCCATTCCACAACTGGACATCTGTTTCCTAACAATATGCCCCCCACATACAGTTTCTCAAAACTACTTCAAATATTTCAGGCCATGGAGTCTGTGATTCTCTCTCTAAAGATGAAAAGACAATAGTTTGATGAAATAAGAGGTGATTTTAAAACAACATCCCAACCTTATTTTGGCATAGGGCCAAAGTAGAGGTCTGGGATTTGGGCAATGAATTCCAGGGTGGCTGGTTGAGGAGGCTGTGATATTTCTGATGACATCACCAACCCCTTTATACCCTCTAGGTGCCCCCAGAGATGCTTCTCAGCATATAGAAGAAAGACTTGAACTCTAGAGGGTGAACCCTTTCCACCTCCAATCCTGAAAATAATCAGTGTGACCAGTCGCAGTTAATCTTCCTCCAAGTGCCCTTTCTGACAGAGCCTAGACCTTCTCCATTTCGATCTGCTGGTGGTATTGTCTAGTCTGTTGCTGTCCAACATTCAGCTTGTAGACAGAGCTCTTGTGCTGGCACCTGCGGTAGCCCCACACTGCTCCCACGACTGCCAGGAGCAGCAGCAGGCACAGGACAGTGACAACGGTGGCGATCACCGGGCCTTTCCTGAAGCTGGGACACTGATCCCCCGCACATGGCGCCAAGGTTGGAAGAAGCTTCTCCTCGCTCTCACCAGGCCCAGGTCCCTCCTGTCCCAAGAAGTCCTCAGACAGCAAGTATGGGAAGCTATCCTGACCCTCAGGAGCTGTGGCCTCCACTGGAGGCTGGGTGGCCTCCACATTAGTTGAGGGGATGTGTTTAAGTGTCGGCTGGAGAGTTGTTGGCACTGTCTCTCGGGTGGAGGTGGTGAGTTCAAAGGGTAGGGTGGCCGTGGTTGACTGCTGGATGGTGACTCTCCGAGGTATAGTTGAATTATACTTAGTTAAATCACCATCCCTGGAATGGGAGCTCTCAGTCTCAGACACATTTATGGGTCCCGGAACCAGAGCCTCTACATCGAGCATTTGATGTGGAACGACTGAACCATGTATCCCGGATTCGCTCGGTGTGACAGCGGCATTCCTGTGTTCCTTAACTTTCCCAGTAGGTTGATCCGGAGTCACAAGAACACTTTCATCCAGGCCCACTGACTCATCCCCCTTGTCCCCAACATCCTCCCCCTCAGCCTCTACCTTCCTCCAAGCCCCATCTGTCACAGGGTAGCCATCTAACCAGGAGTCATCACTGCTGCTCACCACTGGGTCCTCTGCCTTGCTGTCATTCCTATCCACGAACGGCTCCGAGGGGCTGTAGGTGGTGGCATAGGACAGCCTGGTTTCAGACTCCCCTTGGACCAGTTTCCCTCCACTGTGATTGTCTCGGGCAGGAAGTGGCTCTTTGGTCTCGTCTCCCACTTCCCTTTCCAGCTCTGGCTTGTAGAAAGGCTCAGCTGGAAACCAGAGTGAGTACTTCCGGTTTAGGCGGGATCCTGGCCAGTCTGTGCGGACGCTGCCCCCAGCGCCAGGCAAGCCTGTGGTTGGCACAAAGGCTCTTTCTTGGGCTATATTTTCTTTAGACACAGAAGTGAAGACCAGACGATCTTGTTTTGGTGCCTCCTTAGAGGCGTCCTCTTGAGCCTTTTCCTCTTCTCCTTCTGCCCGTGAGTCTTCCATGAGTTCCTTGAATGACACCGATCTGTCATCAGGGAAATTTTCTTCATAGTCAATATGGGCCTCGGCCTCATCTGGAGGGAAAAAGTAGAAACTTCATTAGATCTATAGACATGGAGTCAATATAGAAAACCTGAAGGGGAACAGAACACAGAGACTGGAAGAGAACAACTGTTGTCATTTGGGAATTCTAGTCTCCCCTGAAGAGTGCACATTTGGACCATTATACTAAAATAAGAGCTTACCATAGGTGTTGGGGCTCTATGAAATTATTAAAAATCAAGCATCTTTCCAAATACTAGAAGACAACATTTTAAAAAGATTTTCAGGAAACTAATAGTTTTAAGGATACCCCTTAGAATAACACACACAAAAAAATCAGGTCTGGTAGTGCATGCCAGTAATTCTAATATTTGTGATAGTAAGCCAGGAGGGTGGTGAGTTTGAGTCTAAGCCACTCTGACTGAAAAGTGGGGGTGGGGGGAACTCAATTGGGAGTGTGCTTGCTAGCTAGCATGCACAGCCTAGATTGCTTTCTATTGCCGTGAAAAATGCTGTGACCAAATGCAACTTGGTCAGCTCACACTTCCAGGCCACACTCCATCACAAAGGGAAATCAGGACAGGAACCATGGGGGAACTCTGTTTCCCAGCATGCTCTCGGGGCCACATGCAGCTAGCTCCTCCATCTCCCTGGCTCCCTGTCTCGACCTCCCGAGACAGGATATCGCTATGCAGCAGCTCTGGCTGACCTGAAAGTCGCTATGTAGACTTAGGCTTGCCTCACACTCACATTTACCTGCCTCTGTCTTCTGAGCTTCATGCAGCTAACCTTGTTACACAGTCAGGTCCGCGGTGGGCTGGACCCTCCCAGATATCTGTCAATCAAGACAGTGACCCACCGACACTCCCATCGGCCAACTTGATCGAGGAAGTCCCCTCTTCCTAAGTGACTCAGTACGGTGCAGTGCACGAGGCACTGGGTTTGATCCCCAGCACCACATAAACCACATGTGCGCACCTGTTATCTCAATGCTCAGGAGGTGGAGACAGGAGGGTCAGAAACTCAAGATCCTCCATCTACATAAGGAGTTGGAGGCTGGTCGGGAAATATGGGACTCTGTCTCAAATACACACAGTACAGGTATACCCATGCACAATGTGTATACGCACACTATAAATAAATAAAATATAAAGATACTGAATAAAATTTAAAAATGTGTCTAACCCCAGTGCTGGGTGCTGGGGACAGGAAGATTCCCCAAGACTTGCTGGCCAGCTTGACTAGCCAAAAATAGCTTCAGATTCAGTGAGAGACTCTGTCTCAAAACAAAAAACAAGGTGGAAAGAGCTGGGCAGACAGTTTGGTGGGCAAATGTGCTCACCACGCAAGCATGAGGACTTGAGTTCAAGTCCCCAGAGCTCACATGAAACCTGGTATCCTGTGACATTCCAGTGCTCCTACAAGGAGAGACAGAATCTCCAAAAGCTCACAGGCCAGCTAGTCTTGTGTATTGATGGAGGAAAACAATGACACTGTCTCAGAGTAAAAGGCAAGGACCAGAACCCAAGAATACTCCTTTCATGTCAGCATTTCAGGCAGGTCCTGCTTTGACCCAACTCCTTCCCTCACGGAGCTTCAATGAAGGGCAGCTACCTGAAATCCATGAAGTTGAAGTTCAAAAGCTTTTGGATGTGATGTCTCACTCAACATGCTGACTAAATAGCAGGTTTTCATTTACAAACTGCACTTTAAAACACAACACACAAGATAGAGTGACAAAACTTTTCTTTAAACTTTATGTGAAGCTGATCCGGTGTCCTGGATCCAGGTGGAGATTTACAAAGGCCTCGAGTGAAATCTTGGGCCTCAAGAATAGAGAGGTTTGCCTGTATCGGCATTTACTAATTGGCCATGATGGAAAGATTGCTAATGGACATGTCCCCTACTCTTCCTTTTGTTTTTTGTTTGTTTGTTTTTTCAGACAGGGTCTCTCTGGGAAGCCTTGGTTGTCCTGGACTTGCCTTGTAGACCAGGCTGGCCTCAAACTCACAGAGATCTACCTGCCTCTGCCTCCCAAGAGCTGGGATTAAAGGCGTGTACCACCACGCCTGGACTTTTATTTTTTTTTAATGATAGGGTCTCTCTATGTGGCCTTGGCTGGAACTCTGTAGACCAGACTGGCCTTGAATTCAGAGATCCACCTGTCTTTTCCTCCCCGGGGTCCTATATACTCCAGATTGGTCTTAAACTTAGCAAGTAGCTGAGGCTGGCTTTAAATTTCTCTCCAGGGTCTCTTACCTCCACCCCTTGTGTGCTGAGATTATATCTTCACTAGACCCCTCGTCCAGCTCTAAATTGCTTATGTATATATGTATACCATGTGTACTACTCACAGAAGCCAGAAGAGGGTGCTGATGTCCTGGGAACTGGAGTTCCAGATGGTTGTGAGCTGCCATGTGGGTGCTGGGAATTGAACTTGGGTTCTCTGGAAGAGCAGGTACTGCTCTTAACCACTGAGATATTTCTCCAGTTCCCTGAGTATTGACTAAACCAGTAGGGTTTGGGGGAGAATATGGTGTACTATGAAAAAAAAAAAAGCTACGACACTGGCCATGGGTTGCTTAAAGGAAGGAATTTGCAAGGTATTTAAAAAAATACTTTAATTTTATTTACTTATTTTTTTTTTTTTTGGGACAGAGTCTTGCTATGATGCCCAGGTTGGCCTATGAATCATAATCACCTAAATCACTGAGATTATAGATATTTGTCTTCATGTCTGTCTCACAGAGGCATCTTTGAAGGAATGAAAGAGTAAATTATTCTGGCATGGGGTAGGAGGAAAAGTCTGAAGTAGCTCACACCCCAAACTGCTCTCCAAAGCAGCTTTATAGCCCTCAGAACTGAAGACTTATTTCCAGAAGCACAGCCCCCACCCACAAGGGGGTGCTGGCCCACTGCCAAGTGATGAGGCATCAACAACTTGTCCCAAGTCCTCTGAAAAGACACCACTGTTGAGTGTACACACACACACACACACACACACACACACGAGGCTCCTCCTTGTGTTACTCTAATAGTATTTCCCAGTAGACCACTGCTGGCAGATTCATCATAAAAAGGAAAAGAGGTGATTTTTCACCAAAATCAAATTGTACTGCAAAGAAACTTGGGTATTCTTCACTAGGTTTCAAAAATGGGACAAATGGCTGAGGTGCCTGTTTAACATATCAAAGCAGACCTCCACACCAGGTTCTCCCTGCATCCCTCAGTCCCTACCTGCTACAGAGCTCTCCTGGCTGGCAAGCCCCATCCTCTACCCTGAACTCTCCAGGCCAGGGAGTTGAACTGCTCTTCCCTATATAGTCCAACCATTTTGGTTGACCACCCTCTTTGTACCTTTGGGCCTCCTGGCTGCTGCACCTGGTTCCCCTCTCCCCTCTTCTCACATGGCTCTGGTCATGCCCACTCTGGACTCTCCCAGATGCCCTTGCTTCTGGCTATGCTCTCCCTCATATCTACAATAAACCTTCTCCACCACACCTAGGGACCAGCCATGTTCCTTTCTTTTTCCTTTTATTTACTTTCATTCATCTGGTGCAGAAACCTGGGACCAGTCATATTCCTCTCCTTTTATTTCTTATTTCCATTCAGTGCCCAATTTGTTTTTAATTTAATAATAATAATAATAATAATAATAATAATAATAATAAATAGGCTGGTGAGGTGGCCCAGCAGGTAGATCCTTGCTGTCAAGCCTGATGACCTGAATTCTATCCCCGGGATCCACAATGCACAAGGAAGGAACTGACTGCTACAGGTTGTCCTTTGGCTTCCTCCCACATGCTGTGGTACACACAGGCACAATGAGAGGGCTCCCTACAGGCTGTCAGCAGCATTTGTCTGTTTGGGTATAAACAGTGAGAAGCCATCTTGGCACCATAGCAGCTTAGCTAAACAATAGTAAGTTCAACCTCATGGCCGCCAATCTCTTCAGCCATGGTAGTTTTTGTTGTTGATTTTGTGTTTTGAGGTTTTACTTTATAGCCCTGGCTGGCCTGTGAGTTCCATCACTTGGAAAAATCACTGTTCAAATCCTCCTTCTATGTGATTTATCATGCTTTTTTTTTTTGAGACAGGGTTTCTCTGTGTATACTTGGCTATCCTGGAACTCACTTTATAGACCAGGCTGGCCTTGAACTCAGAGATCCACCTGCCTCTGCCTCCCAAGTGCTGGGATTAAAAGTGTGCACCACCATGCCCGGCAATTACAGATAGGTATGAACTGCCATGTGGGTGCTGGGATTTGAACCCTGGTACTTTGGAAGAACAGCCAGAGCTCTTTACTGCTGAGCAATCTCTCCAGTCCCTATCACGATTTTGTGTGTGTGTGGTTTTTCAAGACAGGGTTTTTCTGTGTAGCCCTGGCTATCCTGGAACTCACTATGTAGATCAGGCTGCCCTCAAACTCAGAGGTCTACCTGCCTCTGCCTTCCTTGTTTGGGGATTAAAGGCAGGCACCACCATGTCTGGCTTATCCTGCTTTGTTAAGTGTGTTGTGAAGTGAAGTAGCATCTTCAATAGGAACAAGAGATGAACCATGGTCTCATTGACACTGTCCAGAGTAGGAGACACTGGCCTGGTGTACAATCTCTGAGGTGTTGAGGATGGGGGAAGATCATTCCACTCAGGCTAGAGAGTGGAGTGTCCAAGGAGATGCTTAAAGTCACCCTGAGCTCATGTGTTTGTGTGTGTGTGTGTGTGTGTGTGTGTGTGTGTGTATATACGCGTGTTTATCTGCCTTTAGGGTTCTCTATGGCCAGAACACACCTGGATGGTCACCCAGCGCCCTAGCCAAGCCCTTCCTGTCC
The DNA here is from genome assembly GCA_907164525.1 of Lophiomys imhausi. Taxonomy (NCBI): domain Eukaryota; kingdom Metazoa; phylum Chordata; class Mammalia; order Rodentia; family Muridae; genus Lophiomys; species Lophiomys imhausi. The sequence goes on from CAJQZJ010003646.1 coordinate 10,079,612, forward strand.
CCAGATTCCCAGGCCCCATAAGGTCCTGGCTCAGATATGGCTCTCACCATGTTTATGTTCCAAAATCTCAAATGAGACAAGGAACATCAAGTGTTTACAAACACCTTCCTCATGGGAGAGTATCCCAGGCCTGTTTTTCTCAAAGCAAACAGAGAAGTCTGTTGTTGACTACATTCTGGCCCAGAGGTGCAGAAGGCCGGCCCTTTGTGATTCAGGTGCCACTTCTCTCAGTTCCCTTCTGTGTTCTTACTGCAATGCTGTCTTCACTGCCAGCATCTTAGGTCCTCACCTGACTTTCTCCACAGGAGCCTCGGCTGACACGGTCTGGAGCTTGCAACTGACACCAGCAAGGCTGGGGGAAGAGAGCATTGTGGATTTCCCTGGAAAAACCAGGCCATTCACTGGGCATTTATATTTGATTGCTACTTTTGGAAACGGAGAACACAGAAGTCAGGAGTAAATGAGAGGTTTGTCCTGTGTCTTTTTTTTTTTTCTTAAAAAAAAAAAAGTTGAAAGCTGGACATGGAAGCTTTTGCCTGTAATCCCAGCACTTGAGACAATGAGGCAGGAGGGCCTCTGTGAACTTGGGCTTCAGCATCGAGTCAAGCCTGGGCTACAGAGTGAGGTTCTGACTGAAAAACCAAAAGTCAATCCAGCGAGCCATGATGGTGCATGCCAACAGTCCCAGTCTTTGGGAGGCTGGGGAACAAGGGTTAACAGTGAGACCAGTTTGGGCCTCACAACAAGAATCTATTTCTAAAACAAAAACAAGCTGGGTGGTGGTGGTGCATGCCTTTAAACCCAGCACTCGGGAGGCAGAGGCAGGAAGATCTCTGTGAGTTTGAGGCCAGCCTGGTCTACAGAGCGAGTTCTAAGACAGCCAGAGCTACACAGAGAAACCCTGTCTCTAAATAAATAAATAAATGAAAAACAAATAAAAGCAATAAAAAAATTTTAATTTAAAAACTAATTTTAAGCCGGTGTGATGGCACATACCTTTAATCCCAGCACTCGGGAGGCAGAGGCAGGTGGATCTCCGTGAGCTCAAGGCCAGCCTTGTCTACAAATATTGTCCAGGACAGCTAGAACTCTGTTATACAGAGAAACCCTGTCTCAAAAAATAAACAAAAAACAACAACAGCAAACTCAAACAAACAAAAAATCCTAATTTAGGCTGAGCATGGTGGCACATGCCTTTAATCCCAGTACTGGGGAGACAGAGGCAGGCGGATCTCTGAGTTTGAGGCCAGCCTGTTTTGAAAAACAAAACAAACAAACAAACAAAAAATCCCAAAAAGTATACAGCATGTTGAGAGACACACATTGAGAGTAAATGTCACACAGTGAAGGAAATTAGCATCCAACATCTCAGGAGTTAAAGGGTCGTAGACAAGGAAGATGAAAGCAGCTTCCTGAGGTCGCAGCTGCTTGTTCAGGAAGGCATGTAGCAGATGTCTGAACAGGACTAATAGGGGAAAAGAGAGAGGACCCAGGAGCCGTATAAAATCCTCAAGCCTGCATCTATTCCAGCTATATGGCTCTTCCATTTTTAAGGAACAAAGTGCTTACATCCCTTTCTTTCTCTGAGTCAAGGCATGACCACTAGCATCCCCTTTACAAAAGTTGTTTACCACAAATTTCACATATAGTACAAATAATATTGCATGTGAGTCTATCATGTCAAAATCTCTATACTTAAGCCATGTAGAATGTCTCTTACCTGCAACACCAACTATTCAAGAGGAATATTATAAGATAGCAAACCTGTGTTTTCACTTTTGTAAACAAGCTTGCTTGCTCCAGCTGCACAGGATGTGTTTGATCACATGTAGGGAGGAAGTATGTCATGAAATATGCTTGATGCTGATTAGATGAAGGTGCGGTGTATGTAGACTTGTGGGTTTTGCCTTTATAAGCCCCTGAGTAATGTAATTTTGTGCTATACTCTGGGAATCCTGGGTATGAACCTGGCCAGTATCCATGGACCTGACCAGTATTTAATAAAGTTTGCTTCAAATTTGGCTCAAAAGTTGTGGTAGTGGTCTTATTCTCGTCCAATGGGATTAACAAAACCTAAATAACACTGGGTTGATGACTCATGCCTTGTTAGCACAAAGACTGACTGAACTCAATCCCTAGAACTCAGCTCAAAAAGCTGGTGTGGGGCATGCACTTTCAGAATGTCAGCACTGGGGAGGTAGAGATAGGTGGGCGGTGGTTTCAATAAGAATGGCTCCCTGTAGGTTCATATATTTGAAATCTTAGTCATCAGGGAGAGGAACTACTTGAGAAGGATAAGAAGGTGTGGCCTTGTTGAAGTAGGTGTGGCCTTGTTGGAGGAAGTGTGTCTCTAGGGGTGGGCTGTGAGGTTTCAAGAGTTCAAGCCAGGTCCAGTGTTGCACTCTTCCCACAGCCTGTGGATTTGGATGTAGAACTCTCAGCTACTTGTCCAGCACCATATCTGCCTGCATGCCACTACGCTCCTACTATGATGACAATGGACTAAACCTCTGAAACTGTAAGCCAGCCCCAGTCAAATGTTTCCTCTAAATAAGACTTGCACTGTTCATAGTGTCTCTTCACAGCAATAGAACAGAGACCAAGACAATATATTCTTGGAGTCACTGACTGCCTGGCTCAGCTTACCTAGTGAATTCCAGTTCAGTGAGACAGCAAGTTTCAAACAAACAAACAAAATTTCAAAGATGACTCAGTGCTCAAGAACACTTGCTGCTCTTCCAGAGAACACAAGTTCAGTTCCCAGCACCCACAGGCTAACAACCAACTGTGGCTCTGGCTCTAGAGACTCCTACTCCCTTTTATGGCTTCTACAAGCATCCACACATGTGACATGCACAATGCATATATATACTCATCCACATATTTTTTTTAAGGTAGATGACACGTAAGGAATGGCGTCTTAAGTTGTCCTCTGGTCCCTGTGCACAAACATGTATCTGTCCACACACAAACATACACACATACACAGAGACCACAGGAAACTAGATAAATGATGTCCTGGCTTATCTAGCCTGTTGGATCTGTTCTTGACATCTCTGACCTTGCCCTCCCTTCTCTCCCTCACCCCACCCCTACTCTCATCTCCAATAGCCACCCATGTACACTTGCATGTCTGTAGTTCTCTTAGAGACATGGTCAGGGGCTGATGTCCAGAAGGAGCCCAGAGTTCCGGGGTTCTTGATGCCACCAATTTCCATCCTTGTCATGTCACGTCTTGGGAAACCTACATATAGGTTTTCTTTGCCCTCTGGTCCTGGTTACACTTTTAAAATAGTCTTTTCAAAATAGTCATTTAAAAAAAAGATACCCAGACATGCCAGAAATAACTAGTGGCTCTCAATGAACCTCTGAACAAATATGGTCATACTGACGAGAGAATTCTAAATTCAGCTCTGGGCTCATGTTGAGTCAATGAGGGAAATGAAGCCCAAATGGCAGAGAAAAACAGAGACTGAAGTTGATTTAAGAAACCAAAAGAACGCCTTCTGAAATGAGAGCAAAGGGGGCGGGGTGACTCAAGGAGAAGGCAGATTGGGAGTGAGCTCCTGACCCTCGTTGCTAGGAACTTTGAGGTTCCTGGCAGAGGCCACTGAAGTGACACAGGACTCCTTTAAGTCCAAGCTCTGTAATTTTTTCCCCTGTCTATGTGACATAGGCAAGTCAAAGAAGCTTTGACAACCTCAGTTTCCCCATCTGCACATTGGAGCTAGGTATTAATATACTCACGCTTACAAAGACTACATGAGGGCAGTATGTAAATTATTAGAAATGTCCAGGGGCAAGTCATGATGACTGGCAAGTTGGGGTGATGGAGATGTTCTGACTTTTTAATATTTTTATTTTATGTTTATGGATGTTTTGTCTGCACGTATGTCTATGCACCACATACATGCCTCATGCCTGAAGAGACAAAGGGCCCAAATTCAGTTCCCAGAACCCACCTAAGGAGGAGTTACAGACAGTTGTGAGACTCCATGTGGGTGCTGGGTATTGAACCTGGGTCCTCTGGAAGAGCAGCTAGTGCTGTTAACCACTGAGCCTCCTCAACCTTGGTGGTCTGTATTTGATTGTGATAGTGGGTTCACAGATGTATCCACCTGGGATAACTCAGATAATTTTATATTTTAAGTGGGTGGTTTGTTATAGTAAGTTAAGCTTTAAACAAATGTTTAGGAAGAAACCATCACAATTTCTAGGACAGAGATGGTGTGGAACAGACGATACTTGGAATTCCTCTTTTCTCAGTGCCTAACAGATATGTGTCTTGTGTCTATGGCTGATCAGACCATAGGAGTTTAAAGAAAGGCTGGAGAAACCCAGGTGTGGTAGCAGACATTTGTAACCTCAGATCGGGGTAGGTGCAGGCCGGGGGATCTGGAGTTCAAGGGCATCCTGAGCTGCATAATGAGTTCCCAGCAATTTTAAGCAACAGGAGATATTATCCCAAAAACAAACAAACAAAAAACCCTTAGGAAGCATGATATAGAGAAGTCAAGCTTGTTCGTGGGGGTAATGGTATCTGCTGCTAGCTCTGGGGGCCTCGGTGGGATATCTGGGTCACACATGCTGTAAGAAGACAACCCAGCCCTGCAGGTTGTCCTCTGACCTCAGCATATACACCATGGCACACCCCCACATAAAATAAATACATAATAAATGTAACAAATGCAAGAGAAGCCTAAACAAAATGATACACACACTTGTACGTGTACATACACACACATAGCAAATATTTTACTCACTTTCATGTGTGTTTTGTTCAATAAGCAACGGTCCTTTTACTTTTTTTTTAAATTAAGGAACTGCTTCATTTGGGAAAGTAGGTTGAGAAGGGCTGGATCTAGGTGCACATGTGACATGCTATCGCTAAGCAGCTTTTTTTTTTTTTTTTTTTTTAATTCGAGACAGGGTTTCTCTATCAGCCCAGATGTCCTGGACTCACTTTGTAGACCAGGCTAGCCGTGATCTTACAGAGATCCGCCTGCCCCTGCCTCCTGAGTGCTGGGATTAAAGGTGTGCGCTACCACACTGGGTCATTGGGCATCTTCTTAAGTGTTGTATCTCTGTATAGCTGAGTCAAACCAATTGCTAATTACTGGGCGTCTCAAGGAGGATTGTTGCGGGGATGTGCAAAGAAGTCATGTTTCTACACAGAAGGGGTCAATGGATTTAATGACTACAGAAATCAAGGAAATGGAAGCTAAGAAATGTCCTGCAGAAGGTGCAGTGACTTCGTATTCCGCGGGTTTGGTGAATGGGGGATGTACTCGGGCTGCAGTGCAGCCTTGAAGTAATTAACAGGGGGTAAGGAAGGGGACCAAGGGCACATTCTCCACCCCTATTCCCAGGACCCTTGGACTCACAGGATCCTCCTGCCTCTGCCTCCTGGGCTTTGGCATCAAAGGTGTGTGCTGCCACTGACCCATTTAAATCCCTCTTCTCAAGGAGGAGACTGGGGAAAACACAATGGTAGCAGAGCTGGCAAGGAAATCAGGTTGTCCAAGGGGTGCTGAGGGCTGTTTTGCTTGCTTGATTTTTTAAAAACATTAATTTATTTATTGTATGTGTGTGGGGAGGTGTGAGAGAGAAAGAGGGAGAGAGAGAGAGACAGCTCATATGTGGAGCTCAGAGGACATGTAAGAGTCAGTTTGGTCCTTCTGCCAATGTGGGTTCTTGAGATTGAACTCAAGTCCTCATGCTTGGTGACAAATGCCTATGCCACCTGAGCCATTCCATCAGTCCTAACGCTTGTCATTTTTAAGATTGTTTATTTAAGATGTTTAAATATGGAAGGATTTGAGGAGAGCTAAAGACAGGGCACTTCTCTCAGCTTTCCAGAAAGAATGAGAACTATTTGTCTTCTAGGTTTAGCCCAAGTGTTCCTAGGGTCCTGCAAGCCCTCACCACTAAGCTAACTGGCCAGCTGTGTTCTCCCTCACATGCTGGTATTTTCTAGCTTCAGCTTTAGAGCTCTGGTCTGGATCTAGCTGTTCAGTATTCCATTCCCCTGTCCAAATCCACACATCTTGGTTTCCATTCCCAGGTTGGCAGCATTGTCTGGCACGCCTCTGTCCTGTGCTCAGTATCTAGCCAGAACTGGTTGTTGCTCTAATTACAGAAAGCCTAGATGCTCCTTAAGCGTGGATGCCGCAGATTTCCATGCTGGGTCTGGTTTCTATTGGGTTCTTACTATGCCAAGCCCCAGTCCCTCTTCAGGGCCATTTTTCTTTCTGGGCCACCAGTGCGTAGAGAACAATTCCCACCCCGGTCACACCAACCTATGGCTGGCCCCTTAAAGTGCCTCTGTGGTTCCCTTGGCTCACAGACCCTCTCCTCTCTATTCTTGTCTCTGTGTTTTCCACTGCTGTCACCTGACCTCAGGATGAAGTGGTCCTGTGGCCCCTGACCCCTGGCTCCAGAAGAGGCCATATATTCTGTGTGGCCAGAGTGGGAAAAAAATTGGCTATGGGCAAGAAAGGCTGAGGCACAAATCCTAAGAACTAAATCCTTGATCCCTCACCTTCATGGTAAGCCCTAAGACTTCAAAAGGCCACTGGAATCTTCTGCCCCAAGTTCCATTTGTTTGTTTATTTCTTGTTTTAAGAGAGTCTCTTTGTTCTTTGCCCTAGTGGTGCTGCCTTGTAGGCCCCCAGTGTATGAGGAGGCTCTTGGCCCTCATATGACTGCTGAACTGGGGCGGGGGACTGTTAAGTAGGGACACTCCACTCCAGAGGAGTGGGATGGAAGAGATGGGGGTAGAGGGTGGGACTGGGAGGGGTGGAAAGAGGACACTGTGATGGAGATGTAACCTGAAGTAATAAATAAATATTAAAAAGAAAAAAAGAGTGTCTCTTGTAGCCCAGACTGGCCTCTAACTTGCTATGTATCATCAGAGGTGATCTTGAGTTTTTAAGCCTCCTGTTTCCATCTCCCAAGTGCTTGGGTGACAGGTGTGTGCTACCAAGCACAGTTTATATGGTGCTGGGGGTCAAACCTAGGGCTTTATATATGCTACTCTAGCATCCTATCAGCCCCCCAGCCCGCCAAGTTCCACAGTTCCAATTATGCTTTCTATAAATCTGTAGTGTTAGGAGACTGGCTGGTCCTATGCTTGGTTACTCTTTCCTCTCCTCCCCATTCTCCCTCCCTCCTTTCCTCCCTCCCTCCTTCCTTCCTTCCTTCCTTCCTTCCTTCCTTCCTTCCTTCCTTCCTTCCTTCCTTCCTTCTTTCCTTCCTTGCTTCCTTCCAAACTATCTTCCCCAATCCTTAAAATATCTCACATTGCCCAGGCTGGCCTAAAATTCACTATGCAACTGAGAATAGCATTGAACTCCTGACCCCCTGCCTTCACCTCCCAACTGCTGAGATCACAGTCCTGTGTCACCACACACAGTTTGTGAGGTACTGAGGAGCTAACCCATGGCCTCATACATGACAGGAAAGCACTCTACCGGTGGAGTGATGCCCCCAGTCTTTTTCTGTTTCTTTTTCAGACATGTTTTCATGTAACCCAGGCTGGCCTTGACCTTTCAACTCCTGCTCATCTTGTCCCCACCTCCCAAGGGCTGGGATTACAGGCATGTGCCACCATGAGCATGTTGGTAAAGTTATTCTGCAGACTCGCACGTACGAACACGCACACACACACATATACATACAATTTCTTACTAGGACACAGACATTTAAAATGCTGAATCTTCAGAGTAAGGAAAACTGTAGCAGTCTGTTCACCCAGCCAAGTGTAGAAGCCAACAGCAGTTGAAAGCTCTGACTTCTCATTGCAGTGAGAAAATAAACACTTTCGAGAACACACAAAACCTGCATTTAGTTCTCTTCTCTCGGAGCCAGTAAACCACCCATTTGATAGATGGGTGTGGCTTACAGGGAGGTGCAACTTCAGCGCCTTGGGAAAACATTAGGGTCTGGGCCAGGGTGGGCCTAGACAGTTGATGGACAACGCCCTCCAGCACCTGTCCGCCTCTGTAACTGTAGTTCCTAGGAACTACAAAGCAAGTGGAGATAATGCCTGTAGACACTTCTGTAATAACTTCACAGGGAACTTAAAAATCTGTACTAACAAAATATTGTATTTATAATGGGAATCTATTTGATTTCCTATAATTCATTTATCTAATACCAAAAAGTTTGTAATAGTCCACAGAGCTTGCAGATGGTCTATGGCTAAATCACCTTCTGAAAAGTTAAAAAATGAATACAAAAAGAAACAAAAATACATTCATTAAAAAATTCTCTGAAATGAGACAAGATTAAGCCACAGACTGGGACAGAATCTTTATTTTTAACAATTCTGCTAATGGGCTGAGGGGTAGCTCACTTGGTAGAGTGCTTGCTTAGCATTCATGAACCCCAGGGTCCTTTCTCCAGCCCCATATAAACCCCTGCCTTTTAATTCTTTAACTGCCAGAGAAAAAAAAACCTGATCATGATTCACTGACTATATCAAGACTATGTCTCAAGAAAACAAAAACAAACAAGCAAAAAACAAGGTCTAGGCCCGGTGGCACATGTCTTTAAACCAAGCACTCTTGAGGTAGAGGCAGGTAATCTCTGTGAATTTGAGGCCAGCCTGGTCTATATTATGAGTTCTAGGATGGCCAGACCTATGCAGGGAGGCCCCATCTCAGAAAAAAAAGAAAGAAAAGAAGAAATGAGGCAGGGGTGATGGCTGAGGGTGAGCATTTGAGTTTGATCCTCAGGACCCACATGGTGGAGGGAGAAAACTGACTCCTGCAACTGTCCTGTGACTTCCATGTGTGTGTCATGGCATGTGTACACTTGCACACACACACACACACACACACACATACACACACACACACACACACACTACCACTAATAAAACAGTAAATGAAACAAAAATACACTTTTACGTGTGTGTATTTGTATTGTTGGAGCTCAGAGCCACAGCTACACACATGCTGAACAAGCACTTTATTTTTTTTATTTTTTTATTTTTTTTTTTGGTTTTTTTCGAGACAGGGTTTCTCTGAATATCTCTGGCTGTCCTGGACTCGCTTTGTAGACCAGGCTGGCCTCGAACTCACAAAGATCCACCTGCCTCTGCCTCCCAAGTGCTGGGATTAAAGGCGTGCGCCACCACCGCCCGGCGAACAAGCACTTTATAAATGAGCTGTATTTCCTAAGCTTTGAAAAAATATTTATAACATATTAATTATGAATGTCCCATAAGAAAACCTATGGTATGTAAATGAAAATTTCTTTCTTTCCTTTTTTTTTTTTTTTTTTTAAAGATTTACTTATTTATTATGTATACAGTGTTCTGTCTGCAGGTATATCTGCAGGGCAGAAGAGGGCACCAGATTTCATCATGGATGGTTGTGAGCCACCATGTGGTTGCTGGGAATTGAACTCATTACCTATGGAAGAACAGCCAGTGCTCTTAACCGCTGAGCCATCTCTCCAGCCCCCTTTCTTTCCTTTTTTATTTGTTTGTTTCGTTTTTCTGAGACAGGGTTTCTTTGAGTAGCCCTGGCTGCCCTGGAACTCTCTCTGTAGACCAGACTGGCCTCAAACTCAAAGATCCTCCTGGCCCTGCCTCCCAAATGCTGGGATTAGAGGCTCGCCCCACCACATCTGGCTGTAAATGACCATTTCTAAGCAATTAGAAAACTTGGTAAATTATTTCAGCTGACAGTTGACACAAGGAAAGTTTAATGCTGGATTGACATGTCATGGCTTCACTAACATTAATGAAATGACTATCTCAGCTGAATTCACAGACAGCAACCCTGAAGGCTGCTGGGAATGTAGAACATGAGCCATCAGACACTTCTGGTGGGAGGCGTGATGGTTCATGTTGATCCAGCTCCACTGGATCTATAACCACAGAAGAGACAAACCTCTGGCCATGTCTGTGAGAATTTCTTCATCTTAGATTAACTAGGGTGAGAAGGCCCACGCTCAGAGTGGGAGGTGCCACTCTGTGGGCCGGGGTCCTCAGCTGCATGAGAAGGGAAATTGAGCTGGGCACCTGCTTCGCTTCCTGACTGTGGATGTCCAGGTTCCTTACTCCTGCCACCATACCTTTTCCACAGGAACGGGCTCTGTCCCTTTGAACATATACCCCAGGTCACCCTCTCCCCTCTTAGGGTGCTTCTTGTCAGAGATTTGGAGACAGCAACAAGGAGAATATCATCAGAGGGTCAATCGATCAGACCTAGCTAGAAAAATACTTGGTGAATACTAAATACTATTTTTTAATACGATTTAAATAGTAAATAAAAATACTAAAGCTGAACTCAGGTGGATCTCTGAGCTCAAGGCCAGCCTGGCCTACAGAGTGAGTTCCAGGACAGCCAGGGCTGTTACACAGAGAAACCCTGTCTCACCTGCCCCCACCCCAAAAAACACACTTTAGCCTAGGATCAAGTCTCTCCTTAGAGAAGAGGGGGTGGGTTGTTAACCCTTCATCTCCAGAAGGCAGATGAAGAGTACTGTTGTCCTCATACCACATTTGAAACACCCCAAGGCGTTCATACTCCCAGGTGTAGAGGCTCTCAGTGCCTGGGGTGGAAAGGGCAGAATGGTGGCTGTCTACAAGCCCTGAGTGGACTCCATGTAGCAAGTGGCGCTTACCTTTCCCACAGGCTTGTACCAGTCCATACCACTCCCCACAACTGTTGCACAGCAAGGTGAAGGCAGTTTCTTGATGGCCTGTGATGGACCCGGGTGCACATACATACAGCAGCTCATCCCCCATCTCCAAGCCAGTGCGACCCTGGAGGATGGTGTGTGGGAATGACGGTGGGTCTCCACATGGCCTCTCTGAGGAAAAGCAGCAACAGTCAGTGTCTCCAAAGTGTGATAGTTAATCTTGCTTGTCAACCTGACAGGATCTAGAATCACTACACAAATGTGTCTATGTGAGATTTCCTAGATTGGGTTAATTGAGGTTTGAGCACTTTAATGTAGGGGCACCATATCAATAGCTGTGGTCCAGGAATGAATACAAAGGAGAAAGTAGCAGGGCATGGTGGCACACACCTTTAATCCCAGCACTCAGGAGGCAGAGGCAGGCCGATCTCTGTGAGTTCAAGGCCAGCCTGGCCTACAAAGCCAGTCCAGGACAGCCAGGGCTACACAGAGAAACCTTGTCTCAAACAAACAAACAAAAGAACTAATTAGTGTGGTTTTGTTATGATAATGTTTCGGGGCAGAGAGAGAGAGAGAGAGAGAGAGAGAGAGAGAGAGAGAGAGAGAGAGA
>CAJQZJ010003646.1:10092181-10123628 GCA_907164525.1 Lophiomys imhausi
TGTGTGTGTGTGTGTGTGTGTGTGTGTGTGTGTGTGTGTGTGTGTGTACCCATCATGGAGCATGTGTAGAAGCCAGAGGAATTTGGGGCAGTCTATTTTCTCTATCTGCTGTTGGGTCCCAAGGATTGAACTCAGATTGCCAGGCTTGGCTGCAAGCTCCTTTGCCTGCTGAACCTTCTCACTGGCTCAACATTTGTGTATATGTATATGTATATTATATGTATATATATATTAACACAATGGGATTCAATTGTACATATTACTGAGAATTCTGTTTTTTTTTTTTAGTTAATGTGCTATTTTTTAAAAAGGTATTTTAGATTTGCAGCAAAACTGAGAGGCAAGTACACTGAATTCCTATGTACTTACTTCCCTCCCACCTCAAGCTTTCCTCAGCAATGCCCCATGTGGTCACATTCCTTACACAGAAACATCACTCCCCAAAGTCTACCATGTCCCTTACAGTTTGTTCTTGGAGCTGTACATCGCATGGCTTTGGAAATGTGTCCTCTACTACAGTATCCCAAAGGGCACTTTCTGGTCTAAAAACCTCTATGGTGTACTTACTTCCTCCCTCCCCCAACCTTGGCAACCACTGGATCATGTAGAGTACCAACATGGGGTCTGAGGAGATGACTCAGAGGATAAATAAGGACTTAGCCAGCCAGCTCAGTCTACTTGGTGAGTTCCAGGAAAAAAAAAAAAAAAAAAAAAGAAGAGACTCTTCCTCAAAAATAATGTCAATAACACCTGAGGTTATCTCCTGCTCTTCACCCACAAGTGCATGTATAAATACACCCCACACAAAACAATATCAATTTAGTAAGACTGTTGAACTGTCTTTCAATGTAAGTGAGACATTTTTCATTCCTACTAACAGGAAATAAGAGACCCTGTTGTCTGTGCTCTTGCAAGGATTTCAGGGGGTCAGAGTTTTGGATTTTGCCTATTTTGATAGAGATTAAATTGTGATGGTCAGTTTTAACTGCCAATTTTACACAAGCTGAACTCATCCGGAAAGAGTCTCAGTGAGGGACTGTCTACATTGGGTTGGCCTGTGGACATGTCTGTGGGGACTGTTTTAATTAAGTCAACTGGTGTGGGAAGACTCAGCCCCCTGTGGGTGGTATCATTCCCTAGGCAAGGGGTTCTGAACTATGTAAGAGTAGAGAAAGAGATGTACACAAAAAAAAGCAAGCAAGTGGGTGGGCACGTATGTGTTCACTCTTTCTCTACTCCTAAGTATGGTTGTGATGTGACTAGCTGTTTGAAGTCCCTGTGCTCATAGCCTGTGATCTGATACTGTGAGCTAAAATAAACCCTTTCCCCTCCCTGATTTGCTTTTCATCAGGGTATATCATCACAGCAATGGAAATGAAAATAGACCAATGATGGTATGGGCTTTCCTGTGTAATAATTCCCTAGGTACACACAGCATTGGAGATCTCTTCATAAACTGGCTTGCTATCTGTCTGCAGGTCTTTTGTTCATTTTTAAAACAAGTTGTTTTTACTATTGCTGAATTTTTGAGAATTCTTTTCTGTTTCATGTGGCAAGCCTTCAGGTCTTCTGCAGACCTGTCCCCCAGCCTATAACCTGTGTTCTCATTCTGTTGGTGCTGACATCTGCAGGACAGAATTTAATAAGCCTGCTTCTCAATTTCATCTGTCACAGATTGTACCTGTGGTGCCATGCCTAGAAGCTCACTGCCATATCCCAGGTCTCCTAGGCTTTCTGCTATGCAGTGTTCTGGAGTTTGTGGCTTAGAGCTTTATAGTTAGGTCTGCAATCCAGGCTGAGCTCACGTTTGTGGGGGGTTAAGGAAAACTTCTGGATATCCAGCGTCTCTGGATCTAAGTTGATAAAATTGTCTTTATTCCATTACATTTCTTTGTTCCTCTGTCAAAGATCAATTGGTTGACTTTATGTGAATGTAGTTCTGATCAATCTGTTCTGTCCCATTGGTCTATGCGTCTCATCCTCCCACAAGCACTACTTTCTCTTGCTTACTGTAACTTTTCAGGAGTCCTGAAATCCAGCCACAGCAGACATCTGACTTTGTTGTTTGGCATTGAGTTGGCTGTTCTGAGTCCTTTAGTTGTATCATCTATAGCAATTGGTTATATCCATAAAATAACTTCTGGGCATTTTGATTATGGTATCATGTCAAAAGAAATCAACTCGGCGTGGTAGTGCACACCTTTAATCCCAGCACCTGAGAGGCAGAGGCAAGCTAATCTCTGTGAGTTCGAGGCCAGCCTGGTCTACAGACTGAGTGAGTCCAGGACAGCCAGGGTTTGGTACACAGACAAACCCTGTCTTGAAACTGCTCTACCCCCCCCCCAAAAAAAAAAGGAAGTCAAGTCAGGAAGACTCAATGTGTTGACAATATCGAGTCTTCCTGTTCACCTGGAACATCTTTCTTTCTTTATTTCCTCAGTCTTTTGTAGTCTGCCTCATACTTAGCATTAGTTAACATTAGTTTTAGATTTATATCTAAGTATATCTAAGTATTTGGGGGCACTACTGTAAGCACTGTTTTGAATTTCAAGTCCCACTGTCTACTGTTGTTATATAGGAAAGCGAAATAATAGCTTTTGTTAACTTTGTGTTCTAGTTTCATTTCTGTTGCTGGGATAAACTATCCTGACAAAAAGCAACTCATGGGACAAAAGTTTGTTCAGCTCACAATTCCAGGTTATAGTCCACCACTGAGGGGAAGTCAAGACGGTAGGAACGTGAGGACGTTGGTCACATCACATCCACAATCAAGACAGAAGAGAGAAATGAATGCTTGCTTGCTAGCTCACCTTCTTGTTTGTGCTTAGCACAAGGCCTCCACTCTTACACATTCTGGACCCGCCTGCCTAGGGATGGTGCCACCCGCAGTGGGCTGGGTCTTCCCACAGCAGTTAACTTAATCTTCCATAGCCATGACAACCCAGTGCAGACGATCCCTCCCTGAGACTCTCTGCTCAAGGGATTCTAGGTTGTGTCAGGTTGAGAAAGTCAACGCTATATACATAATTTATATCCCCCAACTTTTCTGTGATCAATTTCAAGACACTTTTGTCAACTGTTTTAGGTTTTGGGGTTGGAGAGATGGCTCAGTGAGTAAGGGCACTTGCCTGCAAGCCTGATGACCTGGAATCTATCCCCAGAACCCACGTGGTAGATGGAGAGAACCAGGTCTCACAAGTTATCCTCTGGCCTCCACACATGCTCCATGGTGTGCACATGCCCTCTATTCACTAGGCAAATAATTAAAGGAATGTTAAAACATTGTTTGGGGTTTTCTACCTACACAGTCATTTTATCTGCAAAGACAAAGACAATTTTAACTTTTCTTTACTGCTCTGTCTACCTTTAATTTCATTTAAATAAAATTTATTGTTATTATTTTTAATTATGTATACTTGTGTGGTGGGTTGTGCATGTATATATTGGATTCCCTGGAGCTGGAGTTACCGGCAGGTGGTCATAGACCACCTGATGCTGGAAACCAAACTCAGGCCCTCTGGAAGGGCAGTGCATGCTCCTAACCACTGAGCCATCTTTCCATCTCCCTCTATCTACTGTTTATTTCCTTACAGCACTAGCTAGAACTTCCAGCTGAAGTTGGAAGGCAGAGCTGAGAGGTGCATCAGTTCTGATCTTACTGAGAAAGATTTGATATCTCACCATTCAGGGAAACAGAAGCAGCAGGATTTTTCTAGATGTTCTCTGTCAATGTGGAAAGTCCCTCTCTATTTCAATACTGATGAAAAGCTTATTTTATTGTGCACGGGTGCTGGATCTGATCAACTGCTTTTCTCATGGATTGATATAGGCTTTGATTTTTCTTTTGTAGTCTGCTGATGTAACAGATTATGTCAATTGTTCTTGAGGACACCTGGGGTCAGTCGTGTGTGTGTGTGTGTGTGTGTGTGTGTGTGTATCTATGTGCTCATGTGTATACATGCAGAGCCCAGAGCAGGACATCAAGAGTCCATCTCTACTGCTCTCCACCTTATAGCTTTGAGACATGGTCTCTCACTGAACCTGAAGCTTGAGTAGGCTGCTTGGCCAGAAAGCTCCCAGGAACCCCCTGTCTCCACTCCCAAGTCTAGGGCAACAGACAAGTATAGCTTTTTGTTTGTATGATGGGGATTTAAACCCATGTCTTCAGACTTACAGAGTAAGTGTTCTTATCCACTAATCCATCTTCCCAGCTCCTGTAATTTTGGAGGTGGGGGTGAGAGTGTGGAACAAGGCCTCACTATATAGCCCAGGCTGACTTTACATTTGTAATTCCTCTGCTTCTGCCTCTCTGGAGTGGTAGGATTCCAGGCACATCACAACGCTTGGCTTGTATAATTCTTTTATATCTCATTAGATTGGATTTGCTAATGTTTTCTTGTCTATGTTCATGAGATAAATTGGTCTGTGGTCCTCTGCTCTTGGAATGTCTTTTCTGGTTTTGGTTTGGAGGTAATAATGGCCTCATGGAATGAATTAGGAAGTATTCCTTCTGCTTTATAACTTCTGGAAAATATTGTAGAGAATCAGCATATTTTTTTCCTTAAATGCCCAGGCCCATCTGTGCCTTATGCTCTCTGTTTCAGTTATGATTTATTCTGTTCTTTGACAGAGAGAGGCTCTTTCTTCTTGACAGTTTTGCTAGACTTCTCTTTCAATGAACTGGTTCATTTCATCTAGGTTTTCAAAGCTAAGGGCACAGCTACTTAGATATTTTTTATATTTAATCATAGGAATTTATGTGCCTACATGTGGGTTTGTGTACATGAGTGCAGAGGACAGAAAAGGGCCTCAGAACCCCTGGAGCTGGGGTTAGAGGCGGTTGTAAGCCTGTGCTCCTGGGACTCAAATTGTCTGATAGACATATGAGCCACCCAATTAACGCAGGTCCCGTGGACTGGGATGGGTCTTACGTGAGGAGCCATTTCCCCAGCCCTATTTATATATTTATGTTATTTTTATGATTCCTTTAATATTCATGAGATCTGTAGTGATTCTCTTTTTCCCATTTCTTTTCTCTTCTTTTCTTTCTTTCTTTTTTTGGCTGGGGCAGGGAAGTTCTCATTGTGTAGCTCTGGCTTGCTTGGAACTTATTACATACACCAGGCTGGCCTTGAACTTATAGAGATCTTGGTTGCCTCTGTCTCCTAAGTACTGTAATTAAAGGCAAGTGCCACCACACCCAGTTATTTTCTCATTTTTAGAATAATATTTATTATTTGTGTATGGATATGTGTTTGTGACTGTGCATAGTGTAGGTGCCCATGGAGGCCAGAAAAGAGTGTTAGCTTCCCTGGATCTGGAGTTAGAGATGTTCATGAGCCACCTAATGCAATGTGGATGCTAGGAATCAAAATCTGGTCCTCTGCAAGAGCAATAAGTGCTCCTCATCAGTGTGTGTGTGTGTGTGTGTGTGTGTGTGTGTGTGTGTGTGTGTATACATACATGTGTAGAGTCCAGAAGTTTATGTCTGGTGTCCTCATGTTTTGTCTGCTAGTCTGGAGTGTGGCTTCTAAGATGCTCATGTGTTGAGTCAAAAGCCAGAAGCCAAATATTTTCTAAACAATGTTTTTGAGTTTTTACACATTAGGACTATAACCTCCCTCAACCTTGTGAAAGGCTACACTGTGGAACACATTATTTCATCAGTAGATAGACTTTTACACCCATTCCATTTTTTTCAACACAATAAGCAATGTCACAGCTCCATATGTGCATGTATGAAAACATTTTGCTTCTTTATTTTGTGTGTACATGTGTGGATGTGTTCATGCATGCAAGTATATGTGTGTGCATGCGTGTGGAGGCCAGAAGTTGACATCAGCTGTCTTCCTTTGTAGCTCTCCACTTTATTTTTTGTGACAGGGTTTCTCACTGTGTGTTCTTAACCTTGCTCAATTACTTTGAAAGAAAAGCATGGGTAATTTATTCATTAAAAATTTAGGGTTAGAGTAAAGAAGCCAGGCTATTATTACTCTATTTGTATAGAGTTCTTGTTGAACTCGACACATGGTCATGATTCACATAAAAGTAGACAGCCCATGAGTCTGGGCCCCATACAGGGTTGAATGTAGTTTTTTGGTTTTGTTTTTAATCAGAACAAACTGACATTTGGCATGGATTTGCCTTTCATCATAGACATGGGTCTCCATGTGGGGAGCAAATCTGGGGGCCCCTGCTCATCAACATTCCACCTCCAGCAACCAGAACAACCCTAAGATGCTCAAAACTCACATCCTAGCCAAGAGCCCAGCAACAGCTTCCCATCTCCCCCTTAAGAATCAATCCAGTTTTCTTCCCCTGCAGATAACTCTTCTCAGTGTCCCCAGCCTTATCTCAGATTGTTGTCCTCTGGGGACAATTCTCAAATGCACCAAGGTTTTCCTTGCTGCCTTTCAATATGGCTATCCTGCGTGGATGTTCTCAATCTGTGGGTTGCGATCCCTTTGGAGATGAATGACCCTTCCACAGGGGCTACCTAAGACCACTGAAAACCACAGATATTTACATTATGATTCATAATAGTAGCAAAATTACAGTTATGAGTGGCAACGAAAATACTTTTATGGTTGGGGGGGGTCACCACAACATGAGGAACTGTATTAAAGAGTTCTAATGTTAGGAAGGTTGAGAACCACTGCTCCATCAACAATGGCCAGAAGACTAGAAAATTCACAAGAGACAGGGGTACCGTGCACAGAGAGCCCTTGATGTGGTATGGGTGGAAGAGTTAGGAAGGCTCACCTGTATTTCAGTTATTTCTGGGACATGGAGTCACTAGACTAAATTTGAACCTAAATTGGAACATAGGACAGTCAAAATCTTGAAGGAGGACCAGTCCTGACCACATACTCTGGCCTCTAAAACACCTACATAGACACAGGTTAAAAGATAGACAGAGGGGCTAGAGAGATAGGTCAGTTGGGAAATTTTCCCAAAGCCATTCCTGAGACAGAGGGACTCCTCCAGGCAGACCTGAGAATTGGTTCCTCTCAAAAATTCCCATCTGTCTTGGGGACAGTGAGCATCCAGTTCTTCTTGAAGACATAACTGAACTGTCCATTCCTGTCTTTAGGGGAAGTAAAGGTGACTGCCATGGACGGGGTGACAATGGCTGTAAAGAAGGGAGAGGTCAGGCCAGCTCTTCACAAGGGCAGGAACAGCAACAGGCTTGTAGTGTGGCAGTCAGAGTCGAAGGGAAGCTAGAAGCCTCCAGCCCTTGGGCTGACAACCCCACTGAGAAGCTGCCAAAGCAAAGTGGTGGGATGAGCAGGGCAGGGATGATGACAATGGAGGCATTGGGGGGGTGGTGCGGGGGCAAGGAGACGATGACTACAATGAGACCGACGGGGGACAACAAACTAAATGGAAGAGGTTTATTTCATCAGCATCCCGTCAGTTAAAAATATCTATACTTATTAGTATAAATGAGATCACCACGGGACTGGAAATTTACTGTCTGAAACAAAAGCACCAGAAGGAAAAAGATGTGCATCTACTCTGGTGATGAACTCTGGTTTAAAGAAGGACAGGATGGGCTGCGGGAGCCGAGCCAGGCCAGCCTTCCCTCTGGGCATTTTGGCAGATACACGGCTGCCACCTTTGGAGTTAGCTCTTCATTCTCCTGGTCTTGCCGGAAGGGAACAGCAGCATGGTGACACAGCCACGATGAGCCACCCAGAGAGAGGATAGAAAGAGGGTATACTGCTACTGGGGCACCGAGTTGAGCTTTACCTATACAAAGCAGGAATCTCAGATCCTCTCAACTGGGCCTCCACTCCCGGCCCTTGGGTCCCCTCAGCTGAGTCTTAATGACACTGGATGTTCTAAGAAACTTCAGGAGGGCTTAGTTGGGCAGCACCCAACCCCCATCCCATGAACCAGTGCTTGCTTTGGCCGAGGAGGTGGTCCTTCCCTCAGTAACCTATGCTTCTCGTCAACTGTGTGGTTCATCAAGTCCCCACAAGGGAAGATCAGCCTCTCCATTATGAAGCCTGGAAGGCATCTAAGGCAGGACAGCAGAACACAGGGACGGGTTTTGATGCAGGAACCAGGGATGCAGCTTTCCTCAGCAGACACTCATATTGGGTGAGCTTTCTACACTGTAGTTGCTCTTGAGTTACTCATGCTCCTGTGAGTGACCCTAATAAACTGACCACCAAGCTCGACCTAAGTGGAATCATTTCTTGTTCTGTCACTGGTGACCTCTCTGAGAGAACATGTCTGAGAGAACATTCCACTAGGAAAAATTCACACTGTGTGGGGAGGCTTTGTGCATTTCCTAAGAGCGAGGGTGCTCTCCTATTATCCAAATCATGACGTTCAGACATCGGTATCATGCCACTGAATTCGCAATCCATATGCAAATATCATCAAATACAGTTGTTTTTTTTTTTCCTAGTCCAGGATACAGTCCAGGATTGCATTTCCTTACCAAGTCTCTCATCCTATTTTAATCTAGGACAGCTGCTTAGCCTTTCTCTGTTTTTCTGATTCTCTGCATTTTAATTTATTTTATTGGTGTGTATGTATGTATGGAGTGTGTGTGTGTGTGTGTCTGTCTGTCTGTCTATGTGATGTATGTATATGTGGAGTGTCTGTGTGTGTGGTGTTGTGTGAATGTGTGGTATCTGCGTGTGTCTTTGTATATCTCTGTGTGTGTAGGTGTGCACACTTGTGTGGAGGCCAAAAGAGGATGTCAAGTGTCCTACTCCTTCACTGCTGGCCTTACCTCCCTCCAGATGATGGTTTCCCTTTGAGCCTGAAGCTCACCATTGCAGGTAGGATGGTGCCTCTTGAGCTCCCCAGGAGCAAGGCTACCTCCAAAGCACAAAAAGGCTATAGATTTATTAATGAGTCCAGCCAGGATTATCACAAGAGCCACAAAAATTGAAGTTGTCCTACAACTACACCTTAGCGCTACCAAGTTGTAATTATAAGTCACTCTACTTTGGAGTGGCATGTTTCATCACAAAAGCAAAAGAGGATCTGTTTCCTTGAGATCACTAGAGGAACAAGGTTCTGTTATGTTTCCCTCAGGGATTTGACACTGCTAATGTTTGGGATCCAAAGGGTCATTTGAATTTATTTAGATGGCTGTCAGAGAGAGACAGAGACAGACAGACAGAGAGGTAGACAGAGATAGAGAGACAGACAGAAGACAGACAGATCTTGCTCTCTCTAGATGTTTGTAAAAACAAGGCCACATCTCTTGGTTATTTGATTGGACAGATGGAAAGATGGTTTTGATGGTCTTCTATATAAGCCAGCAAATGAGACCCTTTCCTAGACAGAGAGCTCATACTGGAAGACAGGCTGGTCACTGATGAAAGTGTGGCAAGCATCTGGTAGTATTCATGATAGTGTTCCCATTTACCAATTCTTCTGACATCTTCCCTGGACACAGTGATTTGGTGCATCCAGATACAGCCCAAGGATTTGTGCTTTTAACAACTTGGTCTGATGTTTCTAATACTGACAGAAATTTAGGGGTGGGGAGACAACTCAGTGAGTAAGAACATTTACTGGCATGCCTGCCAACCTGAGTTTGATGCCCAGGAGCCACAGGGTGAAGGAAGAGAACTGGCTTGCATGACTTATCTTCTGATCTCTACACATGCACAGTGGCATGCATGTCCCCACAAATTAAATAGAAAAAAAAATTAAAGAGATGTTTTGGAAGCCATGAGTTTGAAAAGTACCTCTCAACCTAGACTGAACATAAAACTCACTGGGGAGGTTATTAAAAGCACAGTGGTGGGACATGGGAGTTCACGTTTCCAATGCTGCACTTGGAAGGTAGAGGCATGAGGATCAGAAGCCACTTTTGGCTACATGGTGATTTCTAGTCTAGCCTACACTATATGCCACATTGTCTCAAAACAACAGATGCCCTCAATGCCCAGAGTATTCAGATTAAATCTTTCAGGGTCAGCACCCAATTTTTAGAAAGCACCGATATTTTTAACACTTCTCAGTTAGCAGCCAGACAGAACTTGTTTCTGAGACCAACTGACGGGCCTGGCATTTTCTCCATCACATCAGTGGCCCCGTTCAACAGCATGTGGCTCTGACAATGAAGATCTACTCACCGTAGTGCACATGAAACACTGCCTAGAGACTTCTTATTGGTTTTCTCCTTACCACTTGGCTGATTTTTCCAACAGGAAGTTGGATTTTTCCCTCCAACAAGCAGTTTCCTATACCCCATACATTTTTTTTTTTTCAGAAAAGGAATCTTATAAAAGATTTATTTATGGGGTTGGAGAGATAGCTCACATGGCAGCTCACAACTGTCTGGAACTCCAAATCCAGGGGATCCAATACCCTCATGTAGACACACATTCAGGCAAACACCAATGCACATAAAAATAAAAATAAATAAATACAAAATTTAAAAGACTTATTTATTTAATTGTTTTATGTGTATGAGTGTTTTGGATGCATGTATATATGTGCACCATGTCACGAGCCTTCATGTGGGTGCTGGGAATTAAACCTGGGTCCTCTGCAAGAGCAACGAGTGTTCTTAACCTCTGTGCAACTCTCCAGTTCAGAAAAAGGATTATTTTTTTAGAATGCCTTTCACTAGGAAGAGAGATGAAAGCCTAAACTGTGACCATCAGTATCTGTAGAGGACACGGCCAGGGCTCTGTTCTTATTCCCTAGGAATCTGGATCTTTCCCAGCACTGGGCACCTGCCCCTCTTTGTGGGAGGGTGACATTTGTACCTTGTGCAAAACCCCATAAGTCACACTTCCTGACATATCTCTTGAACAATGATTGACAGCTGTCATGGTAAATCTACCCCAGCCCCATCACCCCAAATCATGATGATGTACTGTGAGGATATTAATCTTCATTATCAGCTTAGCTGGATTTGGAATGATGTAGGAGACACAGCTCCAGGTGTGTCTCTGAAGGTGTGTGTAGGGCTGTTTATCATGTCCTCAGGGTAGTTGATGCCAGCCCACGACCTCTGGGAAAAGAAGGGTCTGATGGACAACACCATTTGTCCATCTCTGATTTCTAGAGGTGGACACAATGTTCGCAGTGGTCCTAAGCTTCTGCTGCCCGGGCAGCATGATGGACTCTACCCTCAAACTATGAGCCGATGAAGATACCTACTCCTTTCTGTTGTCTTTTGTCACAGTGGTGAGACAATAATCCACACATGCACACTATCTCCAGGGGTTTTCTGAAACACTGGGTCAAAGTTTCCTTCTCCACTGTACCTCTGTGAACACTGACTAATATTGTACAATCCTTGGCCACTTTCACTTTTCTGTCCAGGTTCTTTCTGCCCTATCTGCTTCCCTAGTTACACTCTTCTAAACTTTCCTTTTTATTGTATTATTTTATTTTATTTATTAACTTTTATTTTATTTATTTTATTTTTAAAAATTCTATGTGGGGGCTGGAGAGATGGCCCAGTGGTTAAGGGCTCTGTCTGTTCTTCCAGAGGACCTGGGTTCAATTCCTAGTACCCATCTGGCAGCTCACTTATGTCTGTAACTCCAGTTCCTGGACCTGGCACCTTCACAAAGACATACATGCAGGCAAAACATCAATGCACATAAAATAAAAATAAATAAATTATAAAAATGATATGTGTGTATGTGCACATGTGAATGCTAGTGCGTACAAAGTCCAGAAGAGGTTGTCAGATGTTACACGTGGTTGTCAGCTGCCCAACATGGATGCTGGGAACCAAAGTTTCTTTGGAAGAATAGTACATTATTTTAGCCTCAGTCACCTCCCATCTGCCCTGAGAAAACTCAATAAGGTATACTCAGAGAAGTGCCATCTCAGTGTGTTTGTCTAGACTGCCCAACCATAATAGCAGCTGCCATTTACACCCTTCAGGACCCTTACCAAGACTGACCTTCATCCTTAATACAAAGGGCATTGTACTTGGCACCTGGAACTGGGTAGCTGCCAATTCTCACATCAATAGCTCTTGGGATTTGCTGTTCACCGCTCCCCTTGGTACACACGGTTGTCCTGAAACAGACAAAGGAGGACCCTGGGTTAGGAGAACATCTTTGGGTTGAAAAGAATCCTTTTCTGCTATCAGCTGGGTCAGCAGATAGTTGGGCGATTCGTGACCTTTGGATGAAAGTATCCACGTAGAAACATCCTCCACAGATCTTGCATTCCAAAAGACAGGTGATGCTGGGGTTAACTCAAGGGCATCAGTTCAAGTCTCAGAAGCCACACCTTTCTGATCCCTTCTACAAGGCAGGGAATGCAGGGTCCAGGTTTCAGGTACTGAACTTAGGTCCTCCGGCTTGGGAGTAAGCACCTTTACTGCTGAGCTGTCCTCCCAGCCTTCACTTGAGTTTTTAAATGGTTTCATAATGGGCTAGAGAAAAGGCTCAGAAGTTGAATGCTTGCTCTTACAGAGGACCTGGAATTAGTTCCCAGCACCCAAGGCAGGAGGATTACTTGAAACAAAGAGCTTGAGACAGCATAGTACTCTCCACTACCCCCTCCCCCAAATGACAGGTCGTCACCCTAGTGTGGAGGAATTTTAATCCAGCAACATGGCTGCTCTGGCAAGGGATCACATCCAAAGACCTTCTAAGAAGTCTTTGTGATCCTGCTGGAATGAAGACATGCTCTGGATTATAGCATGATCTGGTTGGAATACAGATACAACCTTAGTACACACCTTTAATCTCAAACAATGAAGGTAAGATTAGTTTATACAAAGAAGCAGTTGTGTTTGGAAGTGATGTCTACTGGGCTTGGCGGCATGCACCTTTAATCTCAGCACTCATGAAGGAGAGGCAAGTGGATCTCTGTGAGTTCGAGGCCAGCCTGGTCTACAGGGGGTGTCCAGGACAGCCAGAGTTACACAGAGAAACTCTGTCTCAAAAACAAAACAAAACAACAACAACAACAAAAAGAAAGTGACCTCTAGTTGAGGGGCAGACAAAGTGACAAATCAGAGATTTGACAGAATGAGTCAGAGATGGGATATGCCCAGCTCTCACCAAAAGAACAGGACAGGAAAGAGAGGCTATTTAAGAGCAACATAGGGAAAGAGAGGGAGTTTTTACTGAGAATTTCTTACTGGGACAGTTTTACAGACAGGTTGCAGAGAGAACAAGCTAGACACAGGTGAAGACAGAATGATCCAGAGAATGAGAAGCTAGAAGATTAAAACATATTGCCATAATTAGTTTGAAGCCAGGCAGAGCAATTCAGTCAGAAGCCAGGAGAAGCCAGTTTGAACCAGTTAGCTCGGAGAGGAGTTTAGAACAGAACAGCTGAGTTGATTCAGCCATTGAGAGTTCAAATAGAGCAAGAAAGGCTTGGGAATGGCTCTCATCTCTTCCCCTCATCTGAGGAAATAAAAGCAATATTTACATCTGGTGCTCAATGTGGTTGGAAGGAAAACAACATGAGTGGAGAAGGAGAAAGCCCAGCAATGTCGCAGAAAGCAGAGGACATCTGATAGAAACATCTCAGAGTACAGGAGAAGTCTGACAGGAAGCCACAGAGGAGAAATTCACCTGGGAGCATCTCCAGAGGAAGTATTAGTTCTTTGAGTTCAGTTGGAAGCCCAGAGAGACTCAGGACACTCTGGAACCACAAGAGCCTCTGAAACAGTGAATTACAGTAAGCTACACCAAATGATAATTTTAATTATGTAGATAGGTTTTTTTTCCTGCATTAAAACAAATGGGAAACTCTATTTCAGTTCCCTTAAGAGCAGGGGTAGGACTTGAGGGAAATAAACATTACTTGAAAAAGCCATTGTAGTACTTTTGCAACTGTGACCACCAGAGTAAACTCCTCATTACTTTCAATTTCAATCTTTATATATGATGGCTTATAAAAATAAGTGTACAACAAGAAAAAATTAGCTGTCAAATTATAAGGTTTGACAGACAAGAGACAGGAAGTAAAAGAACAGAAAGTACTTAATTGTGAACCTATGGTCCTAATGAAATTGAGGAACAAGACTGACAGTTTATTGAATCTATGGTACCACCTCTTAATGAAATTGAGGAAAGGTGACCACCCCTACTAGCTTTCCCAGTTACCTGGGAACAAATGTTAGAAAACGGTGAAAATTCACAAAATGAATAACTAGTCTGGAATCCTGTTAAAAAACAAGATCTCAAACATTTTAAAGAATGAATAATTCTTATGGAACTTATGGAATGCCCTCACCCTAAGTGAGACAGATGTTAAATACTTGGGCTACCCAAAACAAAATTATTTCCCAAGATTGGAAAAATTTAGCAGCATTTGTTCTGGAAGCTGGTTCTCAATTACAATGGCTGACATGGTAGTGAGAAGAAGCTGTGATTATGGAAAATCATAATAGGTCTAAAGGTGCTACTATCATGAAAGATCAAGTGTTAGGTGAAGATCAATATGCTGCTTTAAGACAGCAGATGTGATTTGACAACTAATATTATACAACATACTTTAGTAGCTTTAAGAACCTGGGATAAGGTGGAGGAACAAGGAAAAGGGTCTATGTCATTCACAAAGATGTTGCAAAGCCTCAGAGAGACTTTTACTGATTTCTTACATAGATCAACATAGGCTATAAACAGGACTGTTGAGGCCTGCTCCTTCAGCTCAGCTGCAGCCATTCTGTTCTAAAACTCCATTTTTATGCAGGGTAAAAATAAGTTCAAGTTCTCAGGCTCCACTTCCCAGATGCTGATAAAGGAGAAGTCCTTCCGCTGGGTCAAATTAACCATTCATCCTTTGTTATGATTCTACAGTTTTCGTTATTCATGCCCTGTTATTTTGAAATATTTTTCTGAATCTCCCTCAATACGACTGTGCCAGATCATGTTGACCTACTGTACCAAATGTCTTACTATGACTGTATGGTGCTCATACTCTGTTATCTTAGCACCATGGAAATCCCTAACCACAATCCCACTTAACTCACTTAGGACTAATCAAAGTAAAGGTCAGTTAAAACTGTTATTTCCTAGTTAGCCAGAATAACTTGAGTCAAAGTTGACCACCCTGTCACGTTGTCCACCCTCTAAATGAGCTCATTGCATTTTTTGCCTTTATAAGCTGACTCTGTGAAAAGATACCAGTGGAAAGTTCTTCCTCAAGGAATGTAAAATTCTCCAACTCTATGTCAATATTTTGTATAACAGCCACTAGAACTAACTTATAAACAATTTCCTCAATCTGTAATTTACTGTTAAAGGGATGATATCTTGCTGACTGATTCTGATGCAAATACATTAGAATGTTTTTTTTTTTTTGGTTTTTCGAGACAGGGTTTCTCTGAATATCTCTGGCTGTCCTGGACTCGCTTTGTAGACCAGGCTGGCATCGAACTCACAAAGATCCGCCTGCCTCTGCCTCCCAAGTGCTGGGATTAAAGGCGTGCGCCACCACCGCCTGGCTTAGAGAGAATGTTTAAAGAAGCAAAAAAGATTTTACCTAGTTGGGGTTTCAAAAAGTCAACAAAAGATTCAACCACAAAAGGCACAGATCAGAAGAGATCAGCTACAAATTCTTAATGATTTTCAAAAACTATTGGGAAATATTAACTGGTTGCAGCCTACTATGGTATTAACTACTCAAGAGTTGAGTAACTTGTTTCAAATTTTACAAGGTGATTTGAATTTAAACAGTCCTAGACATTGAACAGCTGAAGCAGAGAAGGAGTTGACTCAGGTAGAACAAAAATTGCAGGATGCATGTGTGGACCATCTAGATTCCAACCTTAACTGTATTCTCGTTATCTCGTCTTGTACTCATTTCCCTACTGAACTTGTTATGCAAAGAGAAGACACTATTTTAGAATGGAGTTTCTTAGCACATAAACAGAGTAAAAAAAACAACTTATGTTGAAATGGTCTCTGATGTAATTATAAAAGGAAGAAATAAGACTTTATCAATTATCAGGAACAGATTCAGCAGAAGTCACAGTGTCTTATATTAATGCTGAAATTACCCCCATTATGGGTAATTAATGAAGATTGGAAAAGAGCTTTTAGAAATTACTTGGGAGAAACTAATAACAAATATTCCAAAACCAAGAAACTCCAGTTCATAAAAAGAACTAATAGGATTCTCCCCTGTATAGTAAAAGGACAGCAATTTTTGAAGCTCTTACATTTTATACCAATGCAAATAAATCAGGAATGTCAGGTTATATCAGGAAATATAAGTAAAGCAAATCAAAGCCCATACAGTTTGGTTCAAAAATCAGAGCTATATGCAATTCTTATGGGTTTATTAGATTTTTTTGAACCTATCAATAAAATTACTGAGCACAGTATGCTGAGATAGTTGTATTACATATAGAAACTACTGAATTTGTTCCTGATAGTTCAGAATTAACATCATTATACAACTGCAACAGACAATTCAAAACAGAAATTATCCATTATGTATCACCTATATTCAGTCTCATTCACAATTGCCTGTTTCATTGACACAAGAAAATAAAGAGATTGGCCAAGTAATAATAGGAAAAGTACTAGATGCTTTGGAATCTCATAAAAGGGTAGCAAGAGTCAGCCAAGACACCACTGTTCTCTTGTCCAGGCCATTACCTCCCCTGCTGGAGGCACAGCTGTCTTCTTGAGATGGGGGAGGGGGGGATCTTTTAAGTGACATCTGTTCTTGGGTTCTGCCATTTCTTTGGAAGTTCTGAGTACAACTGAGGCACCTCACTAGGGGGATGGTTCTTTTTTATTCAGAAAGCCTCGCCAAGAACCATTGCTCCTTGACAACATTTCTAAGCTTGGCATCTCTTTCCTTTTATAGGAGAGTCCCTAAAATCCAGATTCAGGAGTGCAGAAGATATGAGAACTGGCTGGGAGGAGAGCTGGGAGGAGTGGCTTATGGATGGAAGGAGGAGGGTATACTCATTTTACTTGATCACCTTGTCCAACATGTCTCAGAGGTCTGTAGAAAGCCACGGCAAAGAATGGGATCCTGGTCCTGCAACCATGAGCCTAGGGGGAAACTGAGGTAAGATAAAACTGAGGTAGGACTTAAAGGAGGAGGGACATCAGAACTACCTCCCAGATAGAGGGGAAATAGAGCTGAATGGTGAACCGACAGAAGGCAAACTAGCACAGAAGGGAGAAGTTTAGTATTCTTAGAAAAGTCACTCAGATTCCTCCAGGTCTCAGCTTGGTTTGTAAGATAGAGGTACTGAGGCTGAGGGTAGCTCAGAGATAAATGTGTGCTTTGCATGTGAAAGGCACCAGAACAAAACAGAGGTTGGGAAAGGGGCTGTTGAGTTTACCAAACTGGAGCAGGCAGGCTGCATAATCTGCCTGGAAAGGGAACATTTAAGAACACAGTGGGTATGCCCTCTGTATTACCCAGGCATCTGTAGAGAGATTCAAAACCAGTGCCTGTCAGCCTGGAATCCACATGGAGGGTGGTCTCCACATGCAGTTCCTATGTGTGGGTGCTAGAAAAGTGGTAATTTCTGACATGGAACTTCTCAACCCCCAAACCACCTCTCCAGCCCCCTCTTTCTTTTCCTTTAGAATTCTAATTGCACGCAGTTTCATCACCTTAAACCAAATCTTTCTTCCTCTTTCATTTATTCTGCTTATTCCCCTCTGAAATAGTTTCCAGTTTACTAATTCTCTCTTTGGCTCCTTTCAGTCAGCTGTTAGATCCATCCATTAAATTATTAATTTTATTTACACCTTTTTTCATTTGTAAAGTATTTTGATTTGACTATTTTTGTAGTTTCTCATGCTGCTAAAATTCTCCTT
This sequence comes from Lophiomys imhausi, assembly GCA_907164525.1. Classification (NCBI taxonomy): domain Eukaryota; kingdom Metazoa; phylum Chordata; class Mammalia; order Rodentia; family Muridae; genus Lophiomys; species Lophiomys imhausi. The sequence goes on from CAJQZJ010003646.1 coordinate 10,109,941, forward strand.
GTCTTTTGTATCTTTGAAAATTTTAAGGATTGTCATCTTTAAAAAAAAGATTTATTTTTATTTTATATGTGTGTGGTTTTTTTTGCCTGCATGTATGTCTGTGTACCATGTGTGTGCCTTATGCCTAAGGAGGTCAGAAGAAGATGCTGGATCTCCTGGAACTGAAGTTACAGATGGTTGTGAGCTGCCCTGTGCATGCCAGGAATTGAACCCAGGTCCTCTACAAAAGTTGCCAGTGCTCTTAATGGTTGCGGCATTTCTCCAGCTCCAAGGACTGTCTTCTAAAAGTCGGTATCTACCAATGCTGATACATAGAAATTCTTTTAGCTGCTGTGTCTTCTGATTTTTATTCATTATCAGTATTCTGGTGTGCCTGGTTATTTTATACTGTGTGACAACTACTATGCTAGCAAAACTGTTAAGGTAAATCAAGGCCTAGGTTAGAATTGTCTTCCTTAAAAGTGAATTTTTTGGATTCTTCCAGACACCTAGAGGCCTGAGATTCCATTATCATCTTTGAATTATAAGGAACAGATGCCAACAGTATTGAGACATTTTCTCCAGCTAATCATAAGACTTATGCATTCCATGGATTAGGAACTCAGCACACAGTCAGATGACTGTCTGCTCTATGGAATCTAGAACAGTGGTTCTCCACCTTTCTAATGCTATGACCCTCTAATACAGTTCCTCATGTTGTAGTGACCCAGACCCACCATAAAATTATTTTCATTGTTACTTCATAACTGTAATTTTGCTATTGTTATGAATTGTAATGTAAATATCTGTTTTCCAATGGTCTTACACTGGTCAAACAACCCTTTCACAGGGGTCGTGACCCACTGGGTGAGAACCAATGATCTAGAATCTGAGCTGGGATGACTCATGGGCTGATGAAAACTCAACAGCTGGGGACTGGAAGCAGCTGGGATCATTTTCACTCACATTTCTGGCGATTAACATTGGTTATTGGCTAGGACACTGGATATACCGGTTGGAAAGGGCCCTGTGTGAGGCTCTAGCCTTCCTCAGACCATGAGCATCTCGTCAGTATTCATTACTTTTGCACAACTTTGGGGAAAACACCTGAGAGAAAAGCAGTTTATTTTGGCTCATGGTTTCAGAAATATCAGTCCACAAAGCTGGAGAGATATGGGGATCGGAACCACCCAGTCTGTGGTGCCAGAGGCTGGTCACATGGCTGAAGACCAGGATACAGAAAGATACAGGAGTCAGGGTGTGCAAGGAATTATCAAAGGCCAGCCCCCCAGTGACCTGCTTGACCAGCTGGACCCCACATTGTAAATGTTCCACTGGACCCTTCCTACAAATAGTGCCACCAGTCTGGGGACAAGTATTCAAAACAAGAGCTCATGGGGGATGTTATAGATTCAAACTATAATTACCTCTGAGTAATTATAAAGCTACAAAGGTTTTTTAGTTATTTATTTATTTTATTTATGAGTGCTCTATCTCCAAGTATGCCTGCATCCAGAAGAGGGCATCAGATCACACTGTGGATGGTTGTGAGCCAGCATGTGGTTGCTGGGAATTGAACTCAGGACCTCTGGAAGAGCAGCCAGTGCTCTTAACGGCTGAGCCATTCCTCCAGCCCTATAAAGCCACAAAGGTAAATGGTTCCAGAAACCAGAACATGCTGGAAGGGCCAGGAGACCACTCAGCAGATAAAGGCAACTGAAGAAGCCTGGTGACTTGAGTTCTTCCCAGGGACCCATGTAAAAAGCTAGATATGGTGGCATCCATCTGTAATCCCAGCATTTCTATGACAAGATGGAAGCAGAGACCAGAGAACTGGCTGGAAGCTGAATGGCCAGCTAGTCTGGAGAATGCAGTGCAGAGCAGTAAAAATAAGAGAGAGCATGCTTTGACAAGGTGGAAGGTGATAACTGACTTTGAAAAGTTATCCTCTGAGCTGGACGGTGGTGGCACACCTTTAATCCCAGCACTGGGGAGGTAGAGGCAGGTGGATCTCTGTGAGTTCGAGACCAGCCTGGTCTACAAAGTGAGTCCAAGACAACCATGGATACATAGAGAAATCCTGTCTCGGAAAAAAAAAAAAAAAGAAAGTTGTCCTCTGATCTCGATGTGTGTGTGTGTGTAATCCACAAGCTTATATGTCCATGCACACACACATAAATAATAAATAAATAAACTAAACACGTTAGAAGTCACAGTCCGTTTCACAATTTCACATAACTCATTGTGCTATCTCTGCAGGACTGTTGAGCCCCATATACACCTAGCTCCGTAGGACAGTTGAGTTGGCGGGAAAGGAATGTTTCCCCCAGCTGACCTGACTTACCCTAGGGAGCCATCAGCCAGCCAGCCTGTTGTGCACACTGGGAAGGCGCAGTCCTGGACCACCCTCTTTAGTTCTCCAGCAGACACCAGGTGGGCACCCCTGCTCCTGCAGGAGAGTCGAGCTGCCTCCAAGTCCAGGCCCTGAGAGCCATTCTGAGACTCCAGCATGAAGAGCTTCCCTGTGTAGGACAAGAAGGATATGAGGATGGTGAGATGGAAAAGCACGGGCAGATCAGTATGCTTGTTGTCTGCAGACGCTGGGGACCAGGCGATGAGAGTTCTGCTGGGGGTTTTCACTTATTTCTGCTCTAGTCATTCTGAAATGGGTTCCCTCTCTGTTGCCTAAGAGGGCTTCAAACCATGAGCTCAAATCATCTTCCCTTCTCTCTGACACAAGAGTGTGACACCACAGCTCGCTGGTTCAATCTACTATAAACAAACAAATAATTATAAATTATAATTAAAAATAAAAAATATTTTAAGACCCCATAAAACTAGGACAAGATTGAGGAAAGACACTTGGTAGCAACCCCTGGACTCCACAAACAAGTGTATGTTCACACACACCCCACTATACACACACACACACACACACACACACACACACACACACACACACACACAATGAAAAACAAAGTAAAATACAGACATATAGTAAGTAGTCCCTCTACTTTATGTATGTGACACATATTGAATTAGTCAAATGTAAACTAAATGTTTTAACTTAAATTTTATTTTATTTTTTAGTCCAAATCTCTTAAAATATCTATAATAATGACCTCAGGGTAAACAGTCAACCCCCTCCTCCTGGAACAGACCCAGGGAGGGATCCGTTCACAACAACTGCTTTCTGGCTCTGCTATTCACAGGAGGGCTTAGCAAGTGGAGTTTTCTTAAAATGAAGTGTGCTCATAATTCTCCATAGGTCAAGTGGAGAGAGGAAAAAAGAAGGTATGTATGGGGAAACAGGAAGCAATAACACACACACACACACACACACACACACACACACACACACACACACGCACACACACACACACGCACACACACTAGGAGTCCTCAGTTTCTCTTTGCTGGATGACAATCCACCTTCTATTTTCTATGTCCCTCCCAAAGCCAGATAATCACAAAACTTTGATCTTTATCCATGTGGCATTCCACTTAAGCGTCCATAATGGGGTGAAGCTCTATCAAACATTGTGGAAAGGTTTTGTTCGAAGGAATTCAAATTGGAACAAAAGTAGACATTGTTCAAAATCTAGTACTAACCCCAACCCTTCTACTTGCATTCTTTAAAATCAGTTGAATTTTTATAACTCAACATCAGGCCAAAAATACTAAAGCATTATCAGTGGATAGACTGCAAAGAGTTATGAGGTGTCATGTGGCAGCGATGGAGTATTCTAGAATTAAATGCACAAACATTGTACAACAAAATGTTTATATATGTATATTTTTAAAACGGCAGTTCTACATTTTTAAATGATAACTTTTATGAAGCATATCTAGATTTTTAAAAAAAATCTTAATTAAATTTTTTGAATTAAAAATAGGGCTGAGGGGGGCTGGAGAGATGGCTCAGCGGTTAAGAGCACTGGCTGTCCTTCCAAAGGACATGGGTTCAAATCCCAGCAACTACATGGCACACGCCTTAATCCCAGCACTCGGGAGGCAGAGGCATGTGGATCTCTGTGAGTTCAAGGCCAGCCTGATCTACAAAGTGAGTCCAGAACAGCCAAGGATATACAGAGAAACCCTATCTCGAACCCCCCCAAAAATAAAAACAAACAAACAAATAAATAAGTAAAAATAAAAATAGGGCTGAGGAGATGGCTCAGTGGCTGGATACTTCTATAGCACATACAAACTGGGAGAGAGCACCTATGGTGTCCAGTTGACATATTGCCCCCTACAGTGTTTTCTTTCTCTGGTCTTCCGCTTCGTCCCTTATGCTTTACCAGATTAAAATAACTATATTTCAATCTTTGCAAATCTTCCTAAATCAGCCGAGGGCTTTTCTTCCTCATTGAGCGAGATTGTCCTAAGGGTAGGTAGACTTTCTAGAAACCTTCTGAGTCTGAAGACAGCAGGCTCTCTTCCGATCCTCAGGCTCCGCGTTCAGAGGGGTTTTGTTTCAACTGCTAAACACAGCTGAATTAGCTTTTCAAACGGAAATTGTATTGACACAGGGCCCTAAACCCACTAGTTTAAAGCAAGCATCAAAAGCGGAATTCAAGGGCCAGCGAGATGGCTCAGCAGTAAAGGTGCTTGCTGCCAAGTCTGATGACCCGAATTCCATCCCAGGGACCCACGTAGTGCGTGGGGAAAGAGTGAATCCTTCAAGTTGTCTTCTGACTTAAACACACACACACACACACACACACACACACACACACACACAATCTATGGCAAGCATGCATGTAAACACACACACTAAATATTTTTAATATTAAAGCTGAATTCAGATTTTAAAAACAAAGTAAACACACAAAATAAATACTATTTTTTTAAAATTAAGCTGAATTTGGGTTCAATAAAGCAAAGTGGGTCAACTTATTATCTGGCCGCTACTTGGTTTTCCATCTCCTGTCCCAAGGCATCTAACCCCACCTGGCAGCTCGGCCCCTGCCCTGCTGTTTGTTTTTAAATCGTGTGTCCCATGTTCTCCAACAGCCCCAACGCCTCAGCTCCAGCTGTTTCCTCTACCCGGGGCACTCAGCTTCCCCGTGTGCCCGGGACATGGATCCCTACTCAAGATCTTCCTGGACAACGGGAATATTTTGTAACCTCAGCCTCGGGGAAGGACATCCACTTAAGAGATGTTGAGAAACTGAGGAAGATGGAAAATCAGTCCTAGCAGAGAAAGTTCGAGGGCAGCCTAGACGTGACTTCAAGCTAGAGCTCTCTCTCTCCGGGGAAGCAGGAGGCAGGGAGCTCGGGGAAGGGCCGGGCCGGTGATGCTGGGGCGCAGGGTGGCCGGTTCCAGGCGGCATCCCCCGCCCGATTGGCCTTCGGGCTGCACAGGGGCCCCGGCAGCTGCGGACACTCACCCTCGGCGCGCACGGGGCGCGGCTGCAGACCCAGCAGGAGCAGCGCGGCGCAGAGCGCAGGCAGGCTGCCGGGCGCAGGCCATCGCGGCCCCGCGCTCATGGTGGTGGCGTCCGCGGGCTGCGGGCGGCCGGGAGAGTCTCTGGTTCCCAAGGATGATGGAGCCGCGGCCAGGGATGATGCAGGAGTAACAGCCGGAGCGCGGCAACCCGCGGACTCCCGGGGGTCTCTGTTGGCGCCACCCAGGCGGCTGCAGTCCGGCTCCGCCTTCGCGCCGGGCACCTGGGAGCCTCGGTGCCAAAATGGGCTGCGCCCGGGGCGCGGCTGGGGCGGAGGGCCAGGGCTCGGAGGGCGGGCAGTGGGTACCCTCGAGGGGAGGACGGTCGCCATGCAGAGTTGACTGGGCACAGGCTTACAGACAGAACCTTCTTTAAAGGAACCCCTTTTAAATGAAGAAGGGAAGCTGCTGATTTGCTAGCCTCTCCTAGGGTCGGGGAGCTCCGGACCATTAGGAAAAGGCCATCTTGGGGCCAGGGATGTGGCTCAGCTGGCAGAGTACTTTCCTGGCAGAATCCTGGGTTCTATTCCCCAGCACCTCAGAGAACCGGGCGTGGTGGCAATCGCTTGTAATCCCAGCACACTTGGAGGATGGCAGAGGTAGAGGGAGCGCGTCTAATTTCAGCATTTCCTTCAAAGGCGTGTCCTACCTCCCTCCACTCTTGCGTTCCTCAACACAGTTACCACTCACTTCCGAGTCAGATCTTGGTGACCTCCAGAATGCGTGGAATTCCCATGTTTGAGGGCAGTGGGGTGGAGGTGATCTGAAAAGTTACACTCTTAAGAGTCTCAATGAATGAATCAGCCCCGAGGTTGGTTCCACCTGGAACGGATGACATCTTCCAGTTCACCTGGTCCTGTCTCCCAGCATCCGACCCCTGGAGAGCTCTGGAGACTGAGGCAGGAGAATTGCTGCCAGTTCCTGCCCAGCATGGGCCACATAGCAAGACCCCATCTCAATTATTCAGCCAATGAAGAATAATAATGTTGCTAAAATTAATACACTCGTGACTCTCTGCAATTTGCAAATCCCTTCCATATTAATGTGCCAGTCAATACATGGGTACTAAATCCCACAATATGGCTGCCCCAGTGATAACAATGCCATAGTTTGTTCTTTTGAAAAGACCTGCTTAGGCAAGCCAAATGCTAAAGGCTGAACATGAGTTTGGTGCTAAACTACGAATAACCGTGTATAGTTGGTGAGCTGGGACATAGGAAGAATTTGCCTTTTTTTTCTCTCTCTCTCTTCACAATATGGACTCGGATTTGAATCCACATCTGGCTGAGAACAGATGTCACTTTTCAGCTCAAATTATTTATATGAGCCAAGGCTAGTTTGGAACTCACTATGTAGCCCAGGCTGGCCTCAAACTCACAGCCCTCCTGCCTACACCCCCACAGGTATGTGCTGCGGTTGCCCAGGCCTTCACACTTTTTTTTCTTTTTCTTTTTTAACATGTGCATGTGTGGGTAAAAACAAAACTTGCAGTAGTTGGGTCTTTCCTTCCCACCACGTGGGTCCAGAAGGTTGAACCCAGATCATGGGTTCAAAGGCAAGTGCCTTTAATGACCAAAGCCATCTTGCTAGGCCCCACATAACTTTCAGAGTACAGAAAAAAGACAGGAATTCTTCTCCAAAGCTGCCAGAGTGATTAATCCCTTTAACATTGAAAACCCAGGTACTTGAGGGCTGACAGTCATTCACCTGTAAGTATAAATGAATTTACTTAGCTATTTTCAGTTTAGCAGTTGGCAAGGTAGCCTAGGGAGTGAGATTTCACATTTGTACTAGAGAAGGCATTGAAAGCTGCCTGCAAGGGATGCCAAGAGACCCATCTGAAGGCAATGCCCCCTAACATAGTAGGAGTCATTTTGATACTGACTACCTAACCCTGATGGCATTTTAAACATTATCTTTGCTCAGTTCTGTCTTGACCTGTCCTCCTCTGGGGAAATGGTATGTTCTAGAGGTATAATTTGTGCAGGCACTGGGGGAGATCATCCAGCTGCCTCCCATGACTGCTTGCCTTGTGTCCCAGAAAGCACTGTGGAGTACATCCAAAAAAAAAAAAATCAAAACACACATCCACAAAAAATTTGTTCAAAAATGCTCAGAGTACCCTCATTTGCACCAGTCAGGAGCAGTTTAGACATCACCAGTGGATGAACACAATGGCAAATGGTGACAGGTTCAAGTGGCAAGGAGAGCAACAAGACACAATGCTAAAGGGATGGACGTTTGCCTAACACACACAAAACCAGGGTCCAACACCAGTACCACATCAGCCAGGTGTGGCCATGCACACCTTCAATTCCAGCACTTCAGATGTAGGGGCAGGTCAACAGTCAGAAGTTCAAGGTCTTTCTTAGTTACATGAAAGGCCAGCCTGAGCCTGTGAAAAATACCATAAAAACAGGCTAGCAAGACATCCCAAATGGAGAAGGTGCTTGCCCAGAAGCCTGTGACCTGAGTTCAGTCCCTGGAGCCCACACAGTGGAAGGACAGAGCCAACTCCCTTGGGTGGTTCTCTGGCTCCCACATTCAAAGTATGGCAAACACATCCACACATCCACAAATAAATAAATGTTAAAAATGCACATACCAGCCGGGCAGTGGTGGCGCACGCCTTTAATCCCAGCACTTGGGAGGCAGAGGCAGGCGGATCTTTGTGAGTTCGAGGCCAGCCTGGTCTACAAAGCGAGTCCAGGACAGCCAGGGCTACACAGAGAAACCCTGTCTCGAAAAACCAAAAAAAAAAAAATTGCACATACCACAACAAACAAATAAGTAAATAAATAAATAGATTCAAATAATGAGAAAAAGAAGCCAAATGCAAAAAGGTTCATGCCATATGATTCCATTCATATGGAATTTGATTCAGACAGGGGAATAATAGCCAGGTATGGTAAAAGGTGAAAGATTTATACGATCTGAAGAGAAACCAGAGTATGACAGCCAGGTATGGTACAGCACGCCTTTGTGTTTGGGAGGCAGAGATATGAGAATCTCTCTGGGATTCAAGGCCAGCCTGATCTACATAGTGAGTTCCAGGATGGCCAGAGGTACATGGAGGGACCCTATCTCAACAATCAATCAGTAACTTTTTAAAAGGAAAAAGAAATCAGAGATGAGAAGACCTGTTGTACTGGCTAGCTGCTTTCTGCAATGGAACCCAAGCCCATGGAGGGAGAAAGGGCTCTAAGATTTAGGAAGCTGAGGAAGCCCAAGCTTCAGAAATGTAAACAAACTGGGAAACTTGTGAACATTCCAAGGTCCTGGCCCAATTTTGTGGAAGCAATTGCTACAGGGGAGAAGAAGAGTGTTGGTGGAACTGCCAGCAGGTTGAGTTATCACTCATGCTGAGGTGGACCTTTCAGGGGTGCTGCTGCCTTTCTGTGATGCATGTTAGTAACCCAAATGAACTCCCTAGTTCACCAAGCTAGACTAGGGCCAGACTTTTTCTTTGATCTATCAGTGGTGTCCTATCTGGAGTGAACAGATGTCTGTTCCTGTCTCCCTAGGAAAGCCTCTAAAGTACCAGCCTCACCATAGTTGCCCCCGAGGGGTAGGAACACAAGTCTGAAGTATGTCTCTTCCTCCGAGGACTGTGGTGATATATTTGAAGTGTACAATGTCTATTGAATAGTTATTCAACAAGTAATTGATTAAATACTTTAAAAATAATAAATTTACACCAGGTTGTGGTGGTGCACGCCTTTAATCCCAGCACTTGGGAGGCAGAGGAAGGTGAATCTCTGTGAGTTCAAGGCCAGCCTGGTCTATGGAGAAAGTTCCAGGACAGCCAGGGCTACATAGGAAACCCTGTCTCAAAATAACAACAATAATAAAAATAAAAATAAATTTAGTTATTTCTCTGAGGAACAACAAAAAGAAATGTTTGATGAAAAGACCACATACTGAGATATGGCAGTTAAGGGATACTGAAATTCTAGGAGGGGAAGTTGGGATGTTACCAAGCCAGGCAAGAAACAGCCATGGCCTGAGGAATAACTTAATGGAAAAGAGCAAGTGTGAGCAGGAAAACCCAAGCTCAGTTTCCTAGACCCCACAAGAGAAGCTCATAGTCTCAGTGTTGTTGGGGCAGATACAGGCAGATCGTAGGGACGCTCGCAGTCGAGCTGTACTTAGTGATCTCCAGTTTCAGTGAGATCACAAACTAAACCTTGTTCTACTTTGCTTTTCCGTTGCTATGATAAAACACTGACCAAAGGCAACCTGGGAGTCAGTCACAGTGGCAGGAATGTGACACAGGAGGTCACACCACACCCACAGCTTTCCTGGTTGAGGGTTTTGTTTGTTTCTTTCTCAATTTGATGCAATATAGGGTTATCTGGGAAGAGGGACCTCAGCTGAGGAAATGTCCCCATAAAACTGGCCTGCGGACATTCCAGTGGGACATTGTCATGGTCAATGATTGATGTGGGAGGTCCCAGCTGACTATGGGCAGTGCCACCCATAGACGCGGGGTCCTGAACGGCCTGAGATGAGAAATGCAGGTGAGCAAGCAAGCAAATACGTGGGCAATCATTTCTCTCTGCTTTTAATTGTTGTCTTAGTTATGATTTTATTGCTGTGAAGAGACACCATGACCATGGCGACTCTTATTAAGGAAAACATTTAATTGGGGCTGGCTTACAGTTCAGAGATTTAGTCCATTATCATCATGGCAGGAAGCATGGTGGCATGCAGGCAGACATGGTGTTGGAGAGGGTTAGTTCTACAACTGGATCCCCCAAAGCCCACCCCCAGTGACACACTCCAACAAGATCACACTACCTAATAATGCCACTCCCCATTAGTCTGTGGAGGCCATTTTCATTCAAGCCATCACAGGGAGGAAAGGATTTATTTGATCTTACAGTCAGTCCATCATGCAGGGACATCAGGGCAGGAACACAAATCAGAAACCTGGAGGCAGGTGCTAATGCAGAGGCCATGGAGGGGTGCTGATTACTGTCTTCCCACAACAGCTAACCTAGTGAGACATGTCCACAAGCCTCCCTGATCTAGAGAATGTTTCATTGAGACTCTTTTCTGAAGTGATTCTAGGCTGTGCCAAGCTCCCAGTCTAAAACCATCACAAAGCCAGTATGAGAAGGCTGCTTGCCCATGGCCTACATGGGGCAGGACTCCTTGTTGCTAACTACTTTCTGAAACCATTTCTGAAGCATGATGTGCTCTTTTCAATCACTCTGACATCAGCTGCTGTGATTGACACCTGTCTCTAGCTACAGGCCCAGATACACAGTAACGGTGAGTCCTTGCTATCTGAAGACAAGCTGCTTCTGATGAAGTGGAAATAAAGTGTTTACTGGGTTAAACAGTCACACTGTGGGCATCAGAGAGTGTTGACTTATTCCAGCAGTGACAACACACCTGGGACAGAAGCTTCATTCAGAGTGCATGCTGGATAAGGTTGAATATAAGTAACCAATATTTTCCCAAGTTCTTCTGGCTTTTGCTCTGGCAAACAGGAAAGAAAGCTGTGAAGGAGCAAATGTCCTAGTTCATATTTCTTAGCTATGCTTAGGCTCTCAGTATCCTGTCTGGTTTCATATTGACCCAGAGTTTTCATTGCTCTAAAAAAATACTGATGGCTGGTGAGGTGGCTCATCAGCGAGGGTGCTTGCCACCAAACCCAACGACCTAAGTTCACATACACACACACTTAATTAAAAAACTTAAAAGTCTGGTGTGGTGGTGCATGCCTTTAACCCCAGCATTCAGCAGAGGCAGGTGGAGCTCTGTGAGTTCAAGGCTAGCCTGGTCTACATAGAGAGTTCCAGGGCAGCCAGAGTATCGTGGCAAGACTTTATCATAAACAAACAAAACTAACAATAACAAGAATGACAAAACCCCGGGGTCTGGAGAGATGGCTCAGCGGTTAAGAGCACTGCCTAGTGCTCTTCCAAAGGTCCTGAGTTCAATTCCCAGCAACCACATGATGGCTCACAACCATCCACAGGGTGATCTGGTGCCCTCTTCTGGAATGCAGGTGTACATGCAGATAGAGCACACATATGCAATAAATAAAATAAATCTTTAAAAAAAAAAAAAAGAATGACAAAACCCCTAAGATGTAAAAATTAAAAAAAGTAAGTATGAACAGTAGAATTAGCATAAGCTAGAACACTGTCCGGCTTTCTATTCTTTACCATACTGTGTCTCCCGGAATATCTCTCCCTTCAGTTTCTATCTTTTGTCCTTCTCTCCAGGAAACCGCAACAGCATCTCACCATCTGCTGAGTCCTTCGTTTCCAGGATGTCTTGGTTTCTAGGGAAGCCTTTTCTCTACTCTGTTATTCCTCCTCCATGTGTGCTTTAACAGGCAAGATCTTGGCATGTACCCCAGGATAGCCGCAATTGCTGTACCACACCCTCAGAATCCTGAGTGTAGGTACGCACCACCATCAGGTCCCCTCGGTACTCTGTTTTCTTTTGTTCAGAAACAGTACCAGGTCCCATTCTGTTTCTTAGAGCCTCACCTTTGTTCTTTATTCTCTTTAAAGATGAAGTCTGACTTCTCTGAAACTCCCAGGCTCAACTCACCCTCCGTGTATTGTCTCCCATATGAGCTAGGACCATAGGTCCACTCCACCCAGCTTTGTTCTATGTTCCTGAATACAATGCCCTTTCTCCATGAGACCAGTAGGGTTAGTTTGGGGGATTTTTTTTTTTTTGAAGACAGGGTCTCATGTAGTCTTGGGTAGCCTGGAACTCAGTATGTAGACAAGGCTGTCCTCAAACTCATAGAGCTCCTCCCACCTCTGCTTCTTGAGGGTAAAGGAGTGTATCACCAGGTCTGTGTTCATGAGCATTTGAGGTCACTGAAGGATGTGTCCTGGGACAACCATACAAACAGTCACCCAAATCCTGAGATGTCTCGATTTTAAACACAGATGTTTTTAGTTTTGTGTGAAGGAGATGCAGACCCCATAAACCCACAGATTCCAGGTTCATTGCTCATTCTCAAACTTAGACAACCAAGTACACCCTCCTGAAGGCCTCTCAGGTTCAGCATTATCTCATTGTCATTCAGTGTGCCAGAGGTCTGTCATCACCATGTTTGCCGTGAGATTTGCCCACATCACTTGCCTTCACTGCAGTCATTACATGCTTACCATGAGAGTTCAGAGTTCAGTAAGAGTTCTCTTTTTTTTTTTTTTTTGGTTTTTCGAGACAGGGTTTCTCTGTGTTTCCTTGGCTGTCCTGGACTCACTTTGTAGACCAGGCTGGCCTCGAACTCACAGTGATCCGCCTGCCTCTGCCTCCCAAGTGCTGGGATTAAAGGCGTGCGCCACCACCGCCCGGCCAGTAAGAGTTCTCTTTCAGGACCATGTCCCCCAAGTGATACAGAGAAGGAATTCCATTCCCGAGCTATTGCTGCACCATGTTTGCAGGGCACTGGGACTTCTTATTTAATAGTACCATGCAAAACACATAGTTCTCACCTTAATGGGAACAAGAGACAGTCTAGTATAAAGCCAAACAACCCAGGAACCCAGATTTAGGTTACCTCAAATTCCATGGTCCAATGTGGAAGCATTTCTATAGTTTAACAGAACAAGGGATGTCATAAATAAAGGCAAGTTAAAAATATATGTTAGTGAGTCCATCAGTGTGGTGGTTTGCATGACAATGGCTCCCATAGGCTCATATGTTTGAATGCTTGGTCTGAAGTTGGTGGAACTGTTTAGGGAGGATTAAGAGGTGTGGCCTTGTTGGAGGAGGTGTGTCACTGGGGTGACTTTGAAGTTTCAAAAGACCACACCATTCCCAGTTAGCTCTGCCCTATGCTTGTGGGTCACATGTGAGCTCTCAGCTACTGCTCCTACCTGCCTGCCTGCCTGCCTGCGGCCCTGCTCCCACCTCATTGGTCATGGATTCTACTATCCTCTGGAACCATGAGTTCCAGATTAAATGCTTTTAAAAGTTTCGTTGGTCAGGGCATAGAAAATTAACTAAGACAATTAGAGAGGGGAAGTTTCTATGGGCCTCAGATGCTATCTGGTGACATTCTTAGCTTTTGGGACCTGCAACATTCCAACCTCTCCACACCATTACACATTTTTTTTGGGGGGGGGTTTGTTTTGGTTTTTGTTTGTTCATTTGTTTTGTTCAAGACAGGCTTTCTCTTTCTAGCCCTGGCTGTCCTGGAACTCGCTCTTTAGACCAGGCTGACATTTAACTCACAGAGATCCACCTGCCTCTGCCTCCTGAGTGCTGAGATTAAAGG
>CAJQZJ010003646.1:10126238-10166296 GCA_907164525.1 Lophiomys imhausi
GTGTGTGTGTGTGTGTGTGTGTGTGTGTGTGTGTGTGTGTGCATGTGTTTGTAGGCACACAATGAAATTCAGAGACAACTTTTGAGATTGGTTCATGGAATTTTGGGTTGAATTCAAGTCCTTAGCTGTGCTAGTCTGCTTTCCGCCGAACCCCCCCCCCCCCCCCCCCCCCCCCCCCCCCCCCCCCCCGTGGTAAACACCATGACCAAGAACAACTAAAGGATGAAAGATCAAAGTCGTCATGTAGGGAAGTCAAGGCAGGACCCTCAAGGGGGAACAATTCTCAGGCTCACATTTAGCTACCTTTCTTTTTCTTTTTAATTTTTGCTTTATTTAATTTTATGTATATAAGTGTTTTGCGGGCATATATGCAGCACCCAAAAATGCCAGAAGAGGGCGACAGATTCCCTGGGAATGGAGTCATAGACCGGTGTGAGCTTCTTTGTGGGTGCGGGGAACAGAACCTAAGTCCTCTGCAAGAGTAGCCAGTGATCTTAAAGGCTTCCTCATCTCTCCAGTCCCATCAACCTGCTGTCTTATAGAGCCCATATGCCCACCTGCCTTTAGGGATGGCACCACCCACAGTGGGCTGGGCCCTCCCCTATCCATCATCAATCAAGAAAATGCCCCACAGACCCGCCGACAGGCCGTGTGATGGAGGCAAATCCTCTTCCCAGATGACATTAGGTTTGTGTAAAACGGCAACTGAAGGTACTATGACATCAGGCTATGATATATTGCATGAAATAACAATTAGTATTAATTACATATGATTACTACAGTGGTGATGGTATTCCTTAACCCACAATTTGTAAGTGAACATACAGAGACCTGTTAGAATTGTAATATAGCCTTATAGCACTGGAATTGGGTAGATCCTAGCCCTCTAAGCTAATCTTCCAGCCCAAACCCCCATAAATGCTTGCATATGTTCATTTGGGGCGTTACTCTTCATGCCATATTGACCTTCTGGGCCACTTGGAGTTCCGATCCACCTAGCCTACGGCAGCCATTCTCTCCTCTTCCTGTCCTCTGCTTCTCTTCTTCTGGTCCTTTTTCTTCCCACAAGCCCCTGAACCTTTGCCCCCTCTTCCTCTCTTCTCCCAGGCCAGGCTATAGGCCCTTTATTCAACCAAGCAGGGGTAGATTAGCAGATAAGGTTACAAACATCATTTTGGGCACGTGAGAGTGGGCTCGTACAGTAAGGAAGAAAGAGGCAAGCAGTTAGCATTTGAATACAAGCAGCAAGACAAAACACCACAATTCCCCCTTTTTGTCTAAATAAAAAGGCTCTTTGTGTTATAAAATAAGCCTCATATAGTAAGAACAAATATGAAACAATTACAAAAACTATCATGTAACAATGACCAGTCTATTGTATCTGGTAAATTTGGAGTGAGTCTTCTATTATCTATCTGTCTTATCATGGTGAGTCTAAAGTTCTGAACCTAAATATTTTTAAATCATATCTTGTATTTATTAATCTAAAAACATCTTCTAGATCTAAAAACAACTTAATCTTAATTGTAAGATTATAACTATTTAGTCTTCAACCCCACCAGAGACTTCAGAAGGAATAAAATTATTTGAGTAATAAGGAAGTACAAATCAAGCAGCTTCCAAAATTTTAAAAATGACAGAGATTGGGCTGGAGAGATGGCTCAGCCATTAAAGGCTAGGCTCACAACCAAATATATAAAAATGACAGAGACATTTGACTACGTGGACAGTCCCAAATATCCTTCTATAATATTGGAGCATCTTCCTCAGCTTTCTGGCTAAGTAAATCTCAAAGACTTAATTGTGAAGCAGGAAATTTGAAGGACTTCTTACCCTGTTTTGGCAGAGCTAGACTGTCAACTTACCTGAGTTCAGGTTTTGTCCATTTTCTGATGGCATATTGTTTGCTGAGAGAGAGCAGGGACATTCTTACCCAGTAGAAGGTATCTCCTGACAGAGATTTTTTTTTTTTTTTTTGGTTTTTCGAGACAGGGTTTCTCTGTGTAGCCCTGGCTGTCCTGGACTCACTTTGTAGACCAGGCTGGCCTCGAACTCGCAAAGATCCGCCTGCCTCTGCCTCCCAAGTGCTGGGATTAAAGGCGTGCGCCACCACCGCCCGGCTCTGACAGAGATTTTTTGATGTTCATAATCTTCCTTCATGTTGAATGGGTGCTGCCAGGAGCTGACATGTAAGTCAACAAAGCCTTAAATGAAATAAAACAAAAGATGTCTTAAATGCTGTATTCTGTGGGTCTCTGAGATTGTTTTTTTTTGTTTGTTTGTTTGTTTGTTTGTTTTTTTGGTTTTTTGAGACAGCGTTTCTCTGTATATCTCTGGCTGTCCTGGACTTGTTTTGTAGACCAGGCTGGCCTTGAACTCACAGAGATCCACCTGCCTCTGCCTCCCAAATGCTGGGATTAAAGGCTTGAGCCACCACCACCGGCTTGTTTTTTTTTTTTTTTTAAGACAGGGTTTCTCTGTGCATCCCTGGCTGTCCTGGACTCACTTTGTTGACCAGGCTAGCCTTGAACTCACAGAGATCTGCCTGCCTCTGCCTCCCTAGTGCTGGGATTAAAGCCATGTGCCACCATGCCCAGAAATTACAGACAGCTCTGAACTGCCATGTGGTTGCTGGGATTTGAATCTGGATCCTTTGGAAGAGCAGCCAGTGCTCTTAACTGCTGAGCCATCTCTCCTGCCCATGGAAATTACTCCTGAAAATTGAACTTTTTTTTTTTTTGAGACAGGATTTCTCTGTGTAGACATAGCTATCCTAGAATTCACTCTGTAGACCTGCCTCTGCCTTCTGAGAGCTGGAATTAAAGGTGTGCACCACCACACCCTGAAATTACAGACAGCTGTGAACTGCCAAGTGGGTGCTGGGATTTGAACCCAGGACCTTTGGAAGAGCAGCCAGTGCTCTTAACCACTGAGTCATCTCTCCAGCCCCATTGAGCCTTTTAAATGTTGAAGATGTAGGCTTAAATAAAGTCCTGTTTGGAACAGTCTGAAAGGCTAGACCAATTAGGATTCGTAGCTTTCCTTGAGGCTGTCTTGGAAGCAAGCTTGTATCGAACAGCAACTGAAGCAGTCTTTGAGGCTGGATCATGGGATGCTGGAATGATGAGCCTCGTCAAGGCTGTCTTTATTCCATTGGTGTCTGGTTCTTTTGTTATGAAAATATATAATTTCTCACAAGTAACATATACTTCTGTAATCATAAAATGTATGAGAAGTGCAGGATGTACAGATCAATCAAGGAAATTCCCTATTCTTTTTTTGAGCAGAAGACATATGTCTTTCTATAAGCTAGTCTAGATTATATACAAAACTGTAATATTAATTTTTATTTATGGCACTTAAGGGAATGGCTTGATAAGTTTTGAGGATTTTGTAGCCAAGGATCTATTGCCCATGTAAATTTGAAGTAATGAATGGAGACATTTAAACGTCTCTGTCAGTTTTAGAGTTATTCTATATATAGGGAATTGGCATATACATTACCCAATTAGTCTTTTGAATTTTCCTTTTGTTTGTTTGAAGCTAAGATGTTTAGGAGGTTTCCCCCTGTCAAATCTGATCTTTGTTATTTTGGATGGAATCCAAAGCCTTTCTTCTTTACTATTGACATAAACAGAAAGCCTCTCTCCCAAAACACCACACCCTTTGTCCAGCAGCTTGAAGTCATCATAAATAGCAGTTGAATTTAGCAGTCCAATTTTATCTAGTTCTGCTACATTTTGATTTCCTATAAAGGGGATAAACAACACCGTCATTATTGTTAGCATTTTTATTATCATACATATAACCATTTTCATGTTGATAAATCTGAATAAGACCATATGGAGTTCAAATATCCTCCTCTACAGATTTTATTAAATTTTACATTAAATTGATTGAGACAGGGTTTCTCTGTGTTTTGTTTTGGATTTGCTCTGTAGTGCTTTGTAGATTAGGCTGGCCTCAAACTCACAAGGAATCTTTCTGTCCTTTGTCCTTGTCTCCTAAGTATTGGGATCAAGGCATGAATTTAATTAATGGAATTATAAAGTTAATCAATTATTTTATGTTAGTCTGAGTTCCATCAGTTTTTCCATTCTCCTGTGGAAGGCCCTACACTTAAGGAGATGGGTCAGTAACTCAGAGTATTAATTAAGGCATTTAGTGTTTCTGTGATCCTGCTGCCATCTGTCTCCATGGGGGGTTAGTGGAGGCTAATCTTTTAGCTGCCATTTAGCCTTTATTTTAAAAGGCAGTGACTTTTTGAATCTGTTGTACTTTTGTGTAGTATAGACTGTATCTGTGGGTATCAGGAGCTAGTCCCATCTGTCCCAGCAGTCTCTGAGAAGTTCCCAGGCATGACACTGGGACATGAGCTATGCCTTTGTAGCAGTGTTTGGGAAGAGCCCGGGCTGGTGTGTTCAGAAGACTCCACCCTGCCTGTTCTGGACCCATTTTCTGCCTTAGCTCTGTGTTTATCAGGTTCACCTGTCCCTCCACAGCAGCAGATGCTGCTGCATTTGAGAAATGTCTTGGTTCGTGGAAACATGTGTGCCAAGCTAGCGTGCATGCATCATGAACTGTCCAGGCTGGAGGCATCAGGGGTAGATGAGCAGGCAAGGTTACAAACATCATTTTGGATATGCGAATGTGGGTTCATACAATAAGAGAGACAGGAACAAGCAATTAACATTTGAATACGAACAGCAAGACAAACCATGACACAAGCTAGATAGAGCAGCAGAATCTCTCACCCACCAACCCATCCTCCTGGCTCCAACTTCACCATTTTCTGTTTTGCTTTGTTTACCATCTCCCTATGTTTTCTCCTTGCTTGTGTCCTACCATCTTTAGGAGTTTGGCTGGGCCTGATCCCTAGAAATCACAGCTGAGCTTGTTGCCCTTCCCTTCTGGAAGGAGGGGACAGGGTGGGTCATGGGACCCTCACCTGGGTATCCAGCCACCCCTTCCAATCAGCTGTGTGCAATTCTGCCTTAGTTACACACGGCCTTGGGTCTCTGGGAGGTGCTAGAAGATATAGGTGGGGAGGAAGCAAGGCAAGAGCTCCAACTGCACAGCCTTAGAAGAGCCATCATCCCAGCTGGGTGCAGACCCTGCAGTGTGGCTGCCCTAAGGCCACACAGGCTCCTGCCTGTAACCCCTCAAGTCTTGCTCTGTAAGTAAGCCCAATTCACTGGCTGTTTTCCCAGAGTGGACTTTGGCAGAATCACACCCTGGGACTGACTATAGGAGGAGGGGTGTTTAGAGCTTACCGAGGAAAGGAATTTCAGCAGCAGGCCCACTCCAGAGTCCTGTTGTTTACATTCAAAAGATTTTGCTTTGAACTGAGTATAGCGTTGCATGACTGTAATTCAACAACCCAGGCAGTGGTCAATCAAGAGAATTTGAAGTTCAAGCCCAGTGTGTGCAACTTAGTAAGACTCTACCTCAAAATAAAATATGAAAAAGAAAAGGGCCGAGTAAGTAGTTCAGTGGTACTGTGCCTGCCTAGCGTTTCAAGAGGCCTTGTGTTCAACCTCCAGAACTGCAAAAGGAGAGAAGGGGCTGGAGAGATGGCTCAGCAGCTAAGGATGCTTAGTGCTCTTCCAGAGGACAAGAATTCAGTTCCCAGCACCCATGTTGGGCAGTTCAGAGATGCCTGTGTATCCAGCTCCAGGGTGTCAGATGCTGTTTTCTGGCCTCACCAAGACCGGAACACATGTGGTTACACTCACACATATACACAAATAAAAGTAAATCTTAAGATTTTTTTGTTTGTTTTTTCTAGACAGGGTTTCTCAGTGTAGCCCCCTCCCTGGCTGTCCTGGACCCACTTTGTAGTTTTAAAAAAAAATTTTTTTTTTTTCGAGACAGGGTTTCTCTGTGTAGCCCTGGCTGTCCTGAACTCACTTTGTAGACCAGGCTGGCCTCGAACTCACAAAGATCCGCCTGCCTCTGCCTCCCAAGTGCTGGGATTAAAGGCGTGCGCCACCACCGCCCGGCTAAAAAAATTTTTTTTAAATAAGGAAAGAAAGGAAGAAAGGAGAGTAAGAGGGAAGAAAGGAGAGGAAATTAAACTACAGGAAGGAGAATCTGTTCATATCAGTGTATGTAAGAGCGAAGCCACCTGGGACATCGTGTGCCAGAACAGCTGGGGCACTGTAATTATGTGTGTGAGTCTGTCTTTTTTCACAGGCTGAGCACGGAGTCTTCCAATCTCCATATTGTTAGGGTCTACTTCTGCTCCTATCCTGGTGCCTGGCTGGAATGTACTGGTTGGTGAAGGTTTGCTGAGTGAGGGAAATAATTCCCTCTGCACTGAAGATGAGTTCTTTCCCACAATCCTTCTGGTTCTGCACCTTGTCATTTAGATCCCAGGGTCAGCAGCGCCTCTACCAAGCAGTCTTCCTGGTAACTAAGCCCACTCCCTCCAAACCCCTCTACACCTTGGACAGCTGTAGAGCTCAGGTACTTGGCTCCTGAACAGAATATTCATGCCATAGATCCATCTGTCTCACCTCCCAACTGCTCCAAATGTCCTTGAGGACAGACCACATCCTTTCTGGACTGCTTGTTTTTGGTTAAGTTGCATGGGCAAGGACATGGTTTTTCATTTATTGGTGTATGTTTGTTGTACACAACGTTAGGCTCCTACAGCAGCTTTCTTTTTGGGGTGTCATGTACTTTGACCATCTCACCCTACCTGTTCCCTCCTTTTATTCTCTCCTCCCTCCTGTTAATCTCCTCCATTCCCTAATCTCTGTCCTGCTTTCATGTCTCATATATGTGTGCATGTGTATATATTTATATACAGATGTATAGATGTGGTTTTACACATTTATAAAGAATTCTAGGACTCACAAGTGAGAAAATGTGGTATTTGTCTAAATCTGGCTTAGTTCCTTGATGTGGTGATCATCTCCAGCTTCATCCATTTTCCAGCATACAGCAACATTTGATTCTTTAAAAAAGTTATTTAGGGGCTGGAGAGATGGCTCAGAGGTTAAGAGTGTTTGCTGCTCTTCCAGAGGACCTGGGTTCAATTCCCAGCACCCACATGGCAGCTCACAAGTGTCTATAACTCCAGTTCCAAAGGATCTGACATCCTCACACCAATGCGCCTAAAATAAAATATTTTTTAAATTTTATTTTTTATTTATGTGTACCACATGCATGCAGTTGCTGAAGGAGGGCACAAGGGGGCATCAGGTCCCCCAGAGCGGAGTCACAGGTGGTTGTAAGCTTCTGGGAACCGAAATCGGTTTCTCTGCAAGAGCATTGCAGTGGCTCTTAAGCACCAAACCACCTCTCCAGCCCCATCACTCCATCCTTTGTAGATGAATAAAATTCCATTGTGTGAATTGTGGTCGTACTGATTATTGACTTGACAGGATCTAGATTCACCTAGAAAACAATCTCTTATGTGTCCATGAAGGAATTGCTAGATTAGGTTAATTGAGGAGACCTACCATAACTGTCGGTAGAACTATTCTGTGCAAGCACGAGGAGCTGAGCACCATGTAAAAAGCCAGGGTGATGGTGCCCATGTATAACCCCATTCCTGGGCACAGAGACAGGAAGATCTGCAGAGCGAGCTCACTGGCTGGCCAGTCCAGCTGAGCCAGCACACCAGGTTCAGTGAGAAACCTAGAGGGAAACCCCCAACATCTGTACTTCCAGCATCCACATTCATACATGTGTGCACACAGGAATACATGCACATGCAAACAGCACACATAGTGCATGTATACACACACACACACACACACACACACACACACACACACAGAGAGAGAGAGAGAGAGAGAGAGAGAGAGAGAAGAGGGCCAGCTTTTGTCTCTCTTAACTCCCTAACTGGGATCAGTATCCACCCTTTTCTCTTCCTGCCACCCCCTTTCCCATCAGAATGAACCAAAATCAACCTTTCTTCCCTTAAGTTATTTTGCCAAGTATTTGATCATAACAATGAGAAAAGTAACTAATACAAATGTGCATATGCCATGTTTTGTTCATTCATTCATTCTTTATCTGTTGTTCAACTCCTAGGCTTATCATATAACTTGGGCACAGATCTGAGATTAAAAAAAAAAAAAGGATATTCAGGTGTCTCTGAAGTAAGTTGTCTTAGGTCTATCAGGTATATTCTCGGGACTGGTATAGTTGGGTGGTTCTGGTTTCAGACTTTTTGAAAGTTTGTTTATTTATGTTTATTTATTTAGTGTGTGTATGTATATATTGTGTGTATATATCAGAGGACAATTTGTGGAAGTTGGTTCTTTGGACCATGCGAATACCAACAATCCAATTCAGGTCATTTGGTTTCATGTCAACTAAGAGTCACTTGGGAAGAGGGAACCTCAACTGAAGAATTGCCTCCAGCCATCAGACTGGCCTGTGGGCTTGTCTGTGGTACATTGCCTTGATCGGTAATTGATGAAGGATGGCCCAGCCCACTGTGGGCGGTACCATCCCTAGACAATGGGCCTGGGCTGCATGAGTGAGCCATAAGCTGTGTTGCTCTATGGTTTCCGTTTCACTTCTTCCCAGAGTTCCTCCTGACTTATCCCATGATGAACTGTGACCTGGAACTGTAGCTCTTTCCTCCCCAAGTTGCTTTTAGTCAGTGTTTTATCAAGGTAACAGAAAGAAATTAGAACCTGCCTTTACCCACTGAGCCATCTCGGCAGCCCTAGTTTTTAATTTTTTGGAGAGGATACTCCATACTGATTTCCATAGTTGTTTTTCTGTATTTTTATTCCCAGTGTCTTGAGTGATGGCAAGCTCACAGTGGGTTCTCAGCCACAGTATCATGTAATAATATGCCCAGTGTGTCAGACTAACTCATGAAGTGACCCAGGAGAATGCATGGCCTATGGCAATGGATTCATTGGTCTAGGTGTCTTTTGTGTACTTGGTTTTTGTATTTGTTCTGTGTATTTATTTAGATATTTGTGTGTGTGTGTGTATCTGCGCACACATGCATATACATACATGTGTGAATCAGGTGTGTTTCTCAGTTGCTCTCCACCTTATGTTTTGAGACAGGGTCTCTCATTGAACCACAGCCCACCAATTTAGCTAGACTGGCTGCCCAGCAAGCTCCAGGGATTCTGTTTCTACCTCCACAGAACTGGAAATACTTGCATGTTGCCACTGTACCTGGCTTTTTGCACAGGTTACAGGAATTTGAACTCAGGTCCTTGGGCCTGAACAGCACTCTACCAACTAAACTGTCTCCCCAGTCCCTCTGTGTCTGCCCTGTTCTTGGCGTTTTTTCTGCCCCTTGTGGCTACTACAGGACGGGGCACGGGCATCTTGCACATTCGACTAGGCTTTGCTGAGTAGAAGGGTGGCTCCATGAGCCTGCAAAGCAGCATTATCCCAGCCAATAGAGAATTTCAAAACCTGTTTGATGTGCAGCAGCTTTACAAATCATCTTGCTACCAGCCTGCAGCCTCCAACAGCACTGAAAAAAAAAAAAAAAAAAACCACAGCACAATGTGGCATTTACATGTGGGCTGCCCTGGAGGCCCCGGAGGCTGTGGGCTGGGTCCCGGGTAAACACAGGCTGCACTGAAGAGCCATTGTGGGCACTGGGGTTCTTTCAAGTTGCTCCGGGGTCTGAAGCCGATCTGCAGCTGGACCCAAGTCATTGCCAAGGGCGCTCCCTGCCTCCCAACCCTCAACTTACCTTCCTTGCCTCTTTTAAAAATTAACTAAAAGAAACCTTCCCAGGAGAAGCTGTTAGCCGTTAGCCGCAGGCTGCTAACGGCAGGAGACTTTTGTTTACTCACAGGGTTAGCGCCTCATCTGCAGAGCAGGAATGAGTCCTCAGGGAGGGGTGTTGAAGCCTGGACCCAAAGTAAGCCCCGCCTGGACTTGGAAGGAAGGCAGATCAGGGCTGCCAAGGAGAGACCTTGGCGCACTAAGGATGAGTCTTACTTCTGGGTGGGTGCTGGCATTTCAGGGACCCTGGGATGTCCCCAATCTCCCAGGAAGCCCCTGCAGGCTCCAGATGGTACCCTGCCTGCCTTCTTCTTTCTTTCTTTTTGAAATGCAGATGGTCGTGAGAGGGACAGTTCTGGTAAAATATCATATTTAAAACCTGTGGTTAATTTTGGCTTTTGTGATTTAATCAGCAGATTCCTTGGCACCTCATTTTCCATTTCTGGACCTCTGTTGCTTTCCTCTAAAACACATAATAATGTCACCTAGGTAGAGGTTTTGTTTGTTTAAAAACAGGATCTTGCAGGCTGGAGAGATGGGTCAGTGGTTAAAAGTGTATGCGGCTTTTACAGAGGGCCGGAACTCAGTGCCTACCTTTTTAACTCTGGCTCCAAATCCAGAAGATGTGTTGCCTCTAGCTCCAGTGGGCAACCCTTCACCCACATGCACACATAATCCAAAAAAATAAAAAGAAGACTTTAAAGATCACGAACTAACCAGTGAAACATATCCTTGCTTAGAGAAACACTTAAGTGACCTTCTCCGTTAACTCCTCTGTGGTCCTCTCAGCCAGCGACAGCAGCAGCCCTTTGAGGGGCTGTGTCGAGAGCGCGGTTTGGTCATCCAAATCCCGACACCTCCTTCTCTATGGAAGGGAGTCGTGTGACCAGGTGACGGCACTCGCCACCCAATAGGGTCAAATGGAATACACTTAGGCAATGCTGGTCTTTATAATATTTATTATACTAAATAGTCTCTACTTCTACAGGATCAGGATAGGCTGCATCAATCAAACAGAAACACTTAATGGTCATTAAAGCTAGAATAACTAATATTACAATATATAACCACCACATCCTATACTTATATTAATATTCCCACATCACACATCATACGACCTGTCCGAAGACCGTGGCTCTCCTGTTCCCCTGCGTCGATGTTCAGGGCAAAGCCCCAGTTCTAGTCTCAGTTCAAGGCCTGAGTGAATGGGCAAGGGATAGAGAGAGAGGTCTCAGCACAAGGTCTGAGGAAGGGGCATAGACCTAAGATAGAGACAGAGGCTGGACGTCAGTGACAAGACTGATCGCCACTTACTGCTTGTCTCCTTTGGTTTCTTATACTTTCATCTCAGCTTTAATTAACATATCTCTATGTCACCCGCATATGGCGGCACTTACTAGCTTCTTATCTGGCTCCTTCAGCTGGGCCTCAGCTGGGCTGTGGCTGACAGCTTCTTGCGGGCTCCTTACGCATAGGGTGGCACTCACTATCTTCTTATCTAGCTCCTTCAGCTGGGCCTCAGCTGGGCTGTGGCTGACAGTTTATTGCAGCTAAACGAGAAGCTATTACTTATAATCCAATACTTAAATTACTTAATCCAATACTTAAATTACTTACTAAACTTCCTGCAGCCATTCTTTATGGCTGCTTACAGGCTCCTTACAGGCTGTCCATCCCAGACTGTCCCCAGATAGTCCACGGATTAGTGGTCTTATTGTATTCACTGGCATACATATGTTCACCAGTCTGTGTGCCCAGATCTTTGTTTCTAGCCATGGTTGTTATGTGGGACACATCAAACCTTACTCTAATGCTCCGGTAAGTCAAAACCACTCATCTGAGATCCTGTGCTGACTTGGGCTTTGTTTTACCCTTCCTTCTGTCTTCCATCCCTCCCTTCCTGCCCCTGTCCTTTGGCTGGGCAAGTACTGGGACTTGAACCCAGGACACATACTAGGTGAACAGTACCCTCAGTTCTGTCTCCAGCAGCAGCAGATAGACCTTCCCATTTACTTTGAGCAAGCATGGTAGAAGGGCTCAAGACTGACCAGGATCAGATGTACTTTGCTAGTTTATCGCCGGGTTGATCATTCCTTTGTATGATGTGTCTGGTTCTGCTGCACAAAGTCCAGCGAAGGCAGAGATGACTTATCCTGTTGTAGGTCACAGGTCTCTTCCCTCACACACAGCTCTTTCCCGCATTTAGGGTGCCTCCCATTGGACAGACTGGAATCTCTAAGGCCACATGTCACAGGGACTCAATGGTAACAGACATTTCACACTGTTACATTTGTCAGAGCATGGACCGAAACCTACCAATGCCATCCTAGAGATCCAATTGGCATGAGGTTATCTTGGGCTTGCCACAGGAGGCCATCCACACAGGCAAGGACCCTCATCAGGAGGAGGACTGAGGTTTAGGTCAGCTGTTCAAGGTCAAGAGATACAAGGGGTTTCAAAGCAGAGAAGCGACCAGGATGGATGTGGGAGCCCAAGCCAGCAGAGAGGCCTCAATGACAAGCAAGTTGTGTATTTTGATCATTAGCTATCTCATGTCAGTTTCTGAATCAAAACTGTATTTGCAATGAAAATAGGAAGGCAGGGAATTCAAGGCCAGCCTGGGCTACAGAGCTAGGCTTCTGCTCCTTCAAAAACCAAGGGCTGGCAATGTAGCTTAGTGGTAGAGCCTTGTCTAGCATGTGAAGGTTTTGCATTTGATCCCCAACATTGCAAAAGAAGAAAGGAAAAAAAAACAGTTTGATGATTACCTAAAGTGGGAAAACAACAACAACAAAACCCAAAATAGTACAAACAAAAAACACGGGTATACTGAAGTAAATAGTTCAAAAGAAGGCTGGAGAGTTGTCTTGGTGGGTAAGAGCACTGGCTGTACTTGCAGAGGACCTCAGTTTGGTGTCCACACTCACCTCAGATAACTCAGTCACCTGGAACCCCACCCAGCTCCAGGGGATCTGACTCCCTCTTCCATCCTATGAGGATCCCTGCATACAAAATCCAATCTTAACAAACAGGAATAGGGCAAGCTGAAAGTGAATAACTGCTTTATAACTCATGTATCACTCTTGTTCAACATTAGTTTCTATTTTGTTGGTTTCTTGGCACAGGATCATGACATGTAGCCCTGGCTGGCCTGTATTCACTATGTAACCAAGGCTGGTCTCAAGCTTGTGACAATTCTAGCCTCTCTTTTACTGGGATTATAGCCATGTGCCACCATGTTCAACCCTTGGCGGCTTTGTTTTATTTTATTTTTTGTTTTAAGACAAGATCTAGCTATGAAAGCCATGTCTGCTTCAAACTCACTATGTAGTCAAGGCTCACCTTGAACTCATGATGTAGCCCAGGCTGGCCTAGAATTCTATGGCAATCTTTCTGTCCTAGCTCCTCAAATGCTGACAGTATAGCTATGTACTATTGTGTCTGGATCAACTCATGCATTTTAAATATGTGTGTATTCATTTGCAACCTCATTTCTTATTTAATTTTGTATATCAAACTATATACAATATTTTCTGTTTTTTAACATTGTACACTAGGGGCTAAATCCACTTACTACCAAGACAGCAAATCAATAACAACTAGCTTACTTATCTAAAAATAACAGGATAGGCATATCTATATAAGTATGAAAGTATGTCTGAAGAGATAGCTCAGAGCTTAATAATGTGTAGTGCTCTTGAAAAGGACCCAAGTTCAATTCCCAGTCCTGAATTCAGATGACTCACAATTGCCTGTAAATCTAGTTTAGGAAATCCAGCACCTCCTTCTGACCCCTGAGGCCACCTGAATTCTCTCTCTCTCTCACACACACAAATAATAATAATAATAATAATAATTTTTGAATAAAAAGAATTATACAAATTTTTTAGGTAGTTGTCTGTGGCAGATTTTTTATCCTTGTGTGTGTGTGTGTGGGGGGGGTGTCACGGCATAGACCTGTACTCATTCCAGAAAGGGAACCATGGCAGAAAGAGGCGTTAGGTCTACACCAATGTCTGTTTTGGTAAATCATTAAGTTTTTATAGTGGTTATAGGAATAGAGGCGAAATGTTTTTGTTTTGTTTTGAATTTGGGTTTTTTTTGTGAGTGTGTGTTTGTTTGGTTTGGTTTAATTTTTTCATTTTTCAAGACAGGGTTTCTCTGTATGGCCTTGGTTATCCTGGAATTTTCTCTGTAGCCCAGGCTGGCTTCGAACTCAGAGATCCACCTGCCTCTGCCTCACTAGTGCTGGGATTAAAAGTGTGTGACACCACCACCCAGCTACGACAAATTTTATTATTTCATTAATTTTTATGCGCATTGGTGTTTTGTCTGCATGCGTGTATGTGAGGATGTCAGATCTGGAGCTGGAGTTACAACCCAGTTGTGAGTTATCATGTTGGTTGCTTGGAATTGAACTTAGGACCTTTGGAAGAGCAGCCAGTGCTCTTAACCTCTGAGCCATGTCTCCAGCCCCTTGTTTTGTCTTTTTAAATAAGGACAGGGATGACTCAGAATAACTGCATCACCAAGAAACCCACCCCAACTTGGTCACGGATGACCTCTCACAATAGCTACAGTCCTGGAGCTCTCTGCACAGCTTACAGGCAGGACAATGGTCCAAATGTCTGCTCTCTCATGTCTGAAGCACGCTGCTCAGACTCTCCTTCCCAGGTGATTTACCATATTTATACTGCTGGGAGGGACCCTCAAGAATCTTCCAAGGTTAGCCAGGTAGTGGTGGCGCACACCTTTAATCCCTCCACTTGGGGTGCAGATCTCTGTGAGTTGGAGGTAGCCTGGTTTTTAGAGTAAGTTCTGGGACAGCCAGTGCTACACAGAGAAGCCCTGTCTTAAACAATCAAAGCAAAGCAAAACAAAACCAAAAAGAACCCAAGTTTCTGGTCTTTTCTCCTAGACCCTTAAGCTTTGTCTGCTTCCTGAGGCTGTGGAGCTTCGCTCAGAGGAAACTTCCGTACAGCAGAGGTACAGAACTGACTTTAACCTGTCAGGCCCTCGAGAAATCCTTTTCTGTTTTCCCTTTACTGTGGCCAGCATAGAGCTGATAGGACAAGCGAAAGAGCGTTGCCATTGGGAAACACTTGGCACTCGATGTGTTCAATGCACAAGTGATGGAAGATGGAAGGCTGACAGGGCAGTCTGGAGGAGTCTGGAGGAGACAGTCTGGTTGGACAGACCAGCTGTAGGGCTGAGTCGTGGTTGGAATCCAGAGAGGGCTGCAGAGCACTGGGTAATGCCACAGGCACACTGCTGCTGTGGAGCCCACGAGGCGCCTGACCAAAGCCGGATCAAGCCCTGCAGAGGGTATTGCCTGAATCAACCACCTCTCAGGCTGCTGGGCATGTCATGTTACCTCACCCCCTGTTTACTTCTATGCTGCCCATTAAAAAGGTGTCCAAGCTGGCATTTGTTTGTTGGCAGAGGTGGGAACATCCGTGAGAGAAGGATTCGAAGCCCACTGTTTTTTCCGCTACGTTGTGTTTCAATGGTACGTCTTTTCCTGTGTACTGACTTTTAAGCAGTCCTGCCAGACTCTGCCGGAACACATAAAAGGATTGTTTTACAGTTGCTTGGACAGCTTTGGAACTTTATCTTCATTTGCACGGAAAAAAAATTCTAACTCCACATTTCAAATGTACGATGTGTGCCTACAGGAACAGAGGAAAGGGTGGGAAGGATGACTCCATTATCAGTGGAAAAGCATCCTGCTACGGTGAACCGGAGGAGGCAGTCTGGACTGCTTAGGTGGTTGCGCAGACCGAACGCTGGGGGAAGTGGAAAGGCTGTAGGACACTTCCGGTGCTGTAGG
The DNA here is from genome assembly GCA_907164525.1 of Lophiomys imhausi. Taxonomy (NCBI): domain Eukaryota; kingdom Metazoa; phylum Chordata; class Mammalia; order Rodentia; family Muridae; genus Lophiomys; species Lophiomys imhausi. The sequence goes on from CAJQZJ010003646.1 coordinate 10,141,795, forward strand.
GGGATACTGTGAACAGAGAATTAAAAATAATCCCCAGAGGGGGGTAGATGGCTTAGTTGGCAAAGTACTCGCTGGGCAAACATAAGGGCTGGAGGATGCCCAGGATCCCCATACAAAGCTGGGCCTGGGGCTGGAGAGATGACTCGGAAGTTAAGATTGGACTTCTCCAGAGGACCCAAGTTTGGTTCCCACCACCCATGTCAGGTGGATCACAGTCTCCTGTAATTCCAGATCCAGGCTGATCTGACACCTCTGGTCTCCAAGGTGCACTCACGTGCACGTACCCACACACAAACACACACACACATAGTAAAAAATAATTTTACAAACCTGGGCCCAGTGCTAAAAAAAATCAAGACAAGCAGATTATAGGGGCTCACTGGCCAGCCAGCCTACTCACTTGGTGAGTTCTGGGCCAGTGAGAGACCTATCTCAAAAATAAAATGCACCCCAAGGAATGTCATCCAAGGTTCTCCTTTGGCCTCTGCTCAAGTGCATCACCTGAGCACACATACACATGTATCCTCCATACACACATGAATATACATGCACACAGATAATTTCCATCTGGACATATATTATAGAAACATAGGACCTAGAAGGTGGCTACCACTTACAATACTTCAGGCTGAGGCAAGAGGATGATAAACTAGAGGCCAGAGTGGACTGTGTAATGATACCCTGTCCCAAACGGCCAAACACCAAACAAACACATTCAAAATAATAACAATAAATTTCCAAATGTCGGAAGCCGTCTGGCAAAATGGTGCTCTGTGCCCCCAAAGGCCTTCTGCTCTAATCTCAAAATGTATTTGTCCCCACTTATAACTCTAACTTGTTCAAATTCTTAATTATGCAAGTTAAAATTAATTCATTTATCTTGTAAAAAAAGTAACATCAGAAGCCTGTATCATTAGTCGAGTTAGTGTGTATAATGTTTAAAGACTAAATTAGTTGTTGTGGCTCATGCCTGTAAGCCGGGAACTCTGGAGATGGATGAAGGGAGATCAGAATATAAAGGTCATTTTCAACTACTAAGGGAGTTCAAGGCCAGCCTGGACTACCCAAGACCCTGTCTCAGAACAAAAACAAAAAGCAAAAAGAAAAAAAGGATGAGATAAATTTATATATTTGAATTTAAACGTTCAGGGCATATGACTGGGATAAAACAAAGAAATTTATTGAGTTTAGGTGAGGGAAGGTGAGTGAGAATGGTCATAGACCTATCTGAAAAGTTGTCACTGAGAATTTTCTCCAGAAGATGAGAGCTACAGCATCACAGATCTAGAAGAGACAAGGCCAAGCAGGACAAATGCAGAGCTGGAAAAATGGTTCAGGGGTTAGGGGGCACTGTTTTTGCAGAGGACCCAAATATAGTTCCCAGCACCCACAGCAGCCATCATACAATCTGAAACTCCAGCTCCCAGGGATCTGATGCCCTCTTCTGGCATCTACGGGCACTACTGTCAGGTGTTCATACCCCCAACACATATATACACATAGTTAAAAATAAAATCTTGGGGCTGGAGAGATGGCTCAGCAGTTAAGAGCACTTGCTGTAATTCCAGAGGTCCTGAGTTCAATTCCTAGCAACCACATGGTGGCTCACAACCATCTATAGTGGGATCTGATGTGCTCTTCTGTCATGCAGGCAGGCATGCAAATAGAGCACTCATATCAATCAATCAATCACTCTTGGGGGTGGAGAGATGGCTCAGTGGTTAAGAGCACTGTCATTTCTCCCAGAGGACTCATGTTCAATTTCCAGCACATACATATTGGCTCAATCTCCTTCAACTTCAGTTCCAGGGGATCCAACACTCTCTTCTGGCTTCCATGGACACCATTCATGCATGTACTGCACAGATATACATGCAGGAAAAATAACCATACATATAAAAATAAATAAATCCCTTAAAAGCATAAAATCTTTAAAAACTAGAGAGTCATACCTAGGTATCGTAAAACTACTAAACCTATATTATAGAAAACATTAAATATTAAAGAAAAAGGAAAGTGCAGTATCATTTATAATAATTGTGGATGCGTTAAACTTGTATACTCAAAGCTGAGACATCTCATATTAAAGATGAGCATAAGATGGCATGCATCTCTCTGTTAACATATTAAACTCATCTATTCAAAAAGAGGACTATCTATATGTGACAGAAACAAGTTTGTCTGTTGGTCATCTGTTCATCTACCAATCATCTAAGATCAGCCTTCCAAAGAACACAGCACAGGATATTTGAAAACAAAGGAGAAGAGGAAGAGAGTCTAGAATCACACTACCAAGTGATATCTGGCAAAGAAATAATCAGGAGTAAATGGAACTGAAGTTGAGATGTTCAGAACAGAGAGGATATTTCTGATACAGAATGATAAACCGCCGAGATGATACTAGTTAAGAATGTGCCAGGGATGGGCTGGAGAGATGGCTCAGCGGTTAAGAGCACTGGCTGCTCTTCCAGAGGTCATGAGTTCAATTCCCAGCAACCACATGGTGGCTCACAACCATCCATAATGAAATCTGGTGCCCTCTTCTGGCCTGCAGATATACCTGCAGACAGAACACTGTATACATAATAAATAAATCTTAAAAAAAAAAAAAAGAATGTGCCAGGGTAAGATCAAAAACTCAAATGACAGCAGATGCTGGCGAGGCTGTGGAGAAAGGTGGGAGTGCAGGCTTATGCAACCCCTATGGAATCAGTCTCTACCTCAAGACCCAGCCATACCACTTCTGGGTATACATCCAAACGATTCCTCACCAAACCACAAGGACATTTCCCCATTTATGTTCATAGCACCCTTATTGGTAAAAGCTAGAAACTGGAAACAACCTAGATGTCCCTCAACTGAAGAATGGATAAAAAAAAAAAAAAACTGTGGTACATCTACACAATGGAATACTACTCAGCCATCAGAAACAATGAAATCATGCAATTTTCAGCCAAATGGATGGAACTAGAGAAGCTCATCCTGAGAGAACTAACCCAGACTCAGAAAGATGCACATGGCATCTACTCACTTATAATTGAATTTTAGCCATATAGTACAGGATAACTATCTTACAACCAACACACCAAAAAGAACAGGAACATAGATTTGTTACCTGTTAGTGGGACACTTTGCCCTAGTGGAGCTCTCATGTAGGCCCCCAGTGCAAGAGGGAGCTCTTAACACTCACATGACTGTTGAACTGAGGGGGGCTGAAATATAGGGGCAACCTACTCCAGAGGAGCAGGATAGGTGGGAGATGGGGCAGAGGGTGAGTGGGTGGGACTGGGAGGGGTGGAGAGAGGGGACTATGATGGAGATGTAACTTGAAGTAATAAATAAACAAAAAAATTAAAAAAGAGAGAGAGAATGTGCCAGGGATGGAGCTGGAGAGATGGGTCAGTGGTTAAGAGCAGTGGCTGCTCTTCTAGAGGACTCAGGTTCAATTTGTAGCACCCACATGGCAGCTCACAACTATCTGTAACTCCAATTTCAGGGGATTATCTGACACTGTCATACAGACGTACATGCACGTAAGACACCAGTGCACATAAAATAAAAGCAAATAAGTTAAGTAGTGAGCACCATGAAAAGAAATGTGTCAGGGCTAACAACAGGGATTTTAACAACAGCTTGAGGGGGCTGGCAAAAGGGCTCAGAACAGCAGGTGAAGTTGCTTGCCATGATGCCTGAGTCTGATCTGAAGGTGCCGTAGTGTAAACGCAGAGCACTGAGTTCTAAAAGTTTCCCTCTGACCTCCACATGCATGCCGTGGCATGCACAGCCCCACATCTCCTCTAAGTAAATAAATAGCTTTTTTTTTTTTTTTTTTTTTTAAAGAACAGCTTTAGTGCCTGGGGATGTAGCTCGGTTGTTGGTGCTTGTTCAGCGTGTGCAAAACCCTAGGTTTGATCCCTAGTACTGCATAAGCCTAGTGTGGTGGCTTCTACCTGTAATTCCGGTTCTGAGGAGATAGAAAAGGGAGGGTCAGACGTTCAAGGCCAACCTCAGCTACACAGTGAGTTCAAGGACAGCCTGTGCTACCTGAGACCCTCCCTTTTAAAATGATATTTACTTACTTCTTTATTTGTATATTACATGTGTATAATGTATGGCTGTGTGTACATGTTCATGCATGTGAGTATTTGTGTGTGAGACATGGTATACATGTGGAGGTCAGAGGACAAGTGAGGTGTCTGTCCTTGCCTTCTGCCTTGTTTGAGGCAGGGTGTCCTGCTGTTCACTAATGGATAAACCAGGCTAACTGCCCACAGGTTTCTATTTCACCCCCCATCTTACTCTACAAGTGCTGTGCTGTGTGGGCTATGAGGATTCTCCTTACAGTCCCTCAGCTTCCACTGCAAGCCCTCTCTATCCGTTAAGCCATCTCTCAGCCCAGTCTTCAGGCTATCTCCTAGTGGCTTTGCTCCCTGCCCACTCCTTGGGACAGCCTTGATGTGGATAAGTCAGGAACCCACCAAAAGCCAGCCCCCAGCTAGTTACCCCTCAGCTGCTCGCTAGGTTCCTTCCAATCCAAGCTAACGTGGTGGATGTTTCAGATCTTCATCCCTCAGCCTCAGAGAGCTAACCTGTGAGGACGCATCTGGTGTCGGCGTTTGTGCTGCAGACCCAGAATCTTGTGTTGCCTTTGCAGTGGTGGCTGGACACGCTGAGACTGCAAGGAAGGACAGCTAATGTCTTCTAATATGGCCAAGAGAGTGAGCGTGTCTTGCATGCCCCCTCCCCCCAGACTTGGGCTGGCAGGGAGGTTATTTTTGGGTTGAATACATATAGTCTGTTTAGGAAGTCATGTGTTCTAGAAGTTAGGGGAAAGGGCCGTGAAGTGTAACAAAGGAGGGCACCAAAGCTCAGAGGTCACAGAAGGAAGAAAGAACTGAGGTCATCAGGCTTGTCAGCAAGCCCCTTTATCAGGCCCATCCTCTTGCTGGCCACCACCTTTAATTTTTTTGAGGCAGATTCTTATCTGCAGCCCAGGCTGGCCTCAGACTTGGAGCAATCCTCTTGCATGAACTTTCCAAGTGCTAGGATGGCAGATGTGAACCACAACGCCTGCTCTTTCATTTTGGTTGTTTTGAGACAGGGTCTTTCTCACTCTGTAGCTCAGGCTGTCCTTGCACTGAATATGTACTCTTTAGTGGCCTTGAACTCCTGATCCTCCCACCTCCACTTCCTGAGTGCTCAGATTACAGGCATGAGCTACTACACTCAGTAACGTTTTTAAAATACTGATTTTAAACCGGGCAGTGGTGGCGCACGCCTTTAATCCCAGCACTTGGGAGGCAGAGGCAGGCGGATCTCTGTGAGTTCGAGGCCAGCCTGGTCTACAAAGCGAGTCCAGGACAGCCAGAGCTACACAGAGAAACCCTGTCTTGAAAAAAACCAAAAAATAAAAAAATAAAATACTGATTTTATTTATTTGTGTGTGTGTGTGTGTGTGTGTGTGTGTGTGTGTGTGTGTGTGTATGCACACACATGTGCTCACTTGCATGAGTTTATGTGTACCATACACATGTAATTGCTCTTGGAGGCCAGAGAGTGTTGGGTCTCCTGGAATTAGAGTTTTTTTTTTTTTTTTTAAAGATTTATTTATTATGTATACAGTGTTCTGTCTGCAGGTATATCTGCAGGCCAGAAGAGGGCACCAGATTTCATTATGGATGGTTGTGAGCCACCATGTGGTTGCTGGGAATTGAACTCATGACCTCTGGAAGAGCAGCCAGTGCTCTTAACCGCTGAGCCATCTCTCCAGCCCCTGGAATTAGAGTTTAAAGTGATTGTGAGCTACCTTCTGTGGGTTCTGGGAACTGAACCTGGGACCTCTGCAAGAGCAGTAAGCACTCTTAACCACTAAGCCATGTCTCCAGTCCCAATCTCCTAACATCTTGATATATATACGAAATTGCTCTTTGAAGGGATCTTGAGAAGAATGTGGTTGACTTCATGTATATTCATGAGTTCTCTAAGCAAAAATAAGACACACCCTTAAGAAATGCAGAGTCTACGACTTAAAATGATGTGAAAAAAATACCATAAAATAGGTAACCAGTATGAGGTACTTTAAAAGTGTATGTGTCTTAGTTACTTTTTTATTGCTATGATAAGAGACCGTGACCAAGGCAACTTACAGAAGAGTTTACTAGCTGCTTACAGTTCCAGAGGGTCACAGTTCAGGACCATCATGGTAGGGGCCATGGCAGCCGGCAGGCATAGCACTAGAGCAGTAGCTGAGAGCTTATATTCTGACCTCCAAGCAAGGCAGAGAGAGCTAATTGGGAATGGCATGACCTTTTTAAACCTCAAAGCCATCCCTAGTGACACACCTCCTCCAACAAGGCCACAACCCTAATCCTTCCCAAACAGTTCTACCAACTGGGGAACAATATTCAAGCATATGAGCTTATGGGGGCATTATCATTTAAACTACTGCAGTGTGCCTGGACAGAAAACAAGTAAACTTTACTTTGATTTGCATTTTGCCAGCAATATTATGGGCTACTTTAGAATAGCTCTTATTGGCTCAGCAGCAAATATGGTGAACCCTTGAGCCAGTGCAAACCCAGCCACAGATGTTTGACCTCTGAAGCCCAGGTAATGGTAGAAGGAAAACACCAACTCCACAAATTGTTCTCTGACCTTTACATAAGCACTGTGCCATGCATACCTACATACATTTCATTTATACACACATATAAACACACACACAGAGTGAGCGAAAGAGAGTTGATAATAAAATTAAGAAGAAATAGACATTCTTCTCCAAGAGTCGCCATCTTTTCCTGCTTCGATGGTATTTGAATGGAACCTGAAGCTTGACTCCCCCCCCCCGCCATAGTCACTCCCTCTGCCACTTCTTTGAAACCACCATAACTCGCCCAATGCAGCCACAACCACAGCCTTCAAAGGCTTATCAAACTATCCGGACACTAACATCAACGTCTGGATCTCCCTGGATCTCTATGCCTCCTGTTTCCACGCCTTGCTACCTTAACCAAGAAGGTATGGCCTTGAAGAACGTGGATGATACTTTCTTCGCCAACCTCAAGACAAGAGGGAAGATGCTGAGAAAGTGGTGAAGTAGCTGAATCTGCCTGCAGGACATCAAGAAATTAGACTTCGGGGCTGGAGAAGCAGCTCATCAAATAAGAGCACTGGCTGCTCTTCTAGAGGACCTGGGTTTGACTTTCAGCATCCACATGGAGACTCACAACCATCTGTAAGTCCAGTTCCAAAAGATCTGATGTCTTTTCTGGCTTCTGCAGGCACCCAGCACACTTGTGGCACATGGCACACAGGTGGCATGCAGACATACATGCAGGCAAAACACTCATACACATGAAATAAAATAATTTTAAAGAGAAATCTGGCACTTAATTAACTAATATATAGTTTGGACAGGCATGTTGAAGCATACCTATAATTTTAGCTGAGGCAGAACCATCATGAGTTCTAAGTCAGCCTGTGCTAAGTAGCAGGATCTGTTGGGGTTCAGAAGAACATGCTGAAGAAGACACCCAAACTCAGATAGCATGCAATTACAAAGAACGTTTATTTTCTGTGGAACTCCAGTGTTCAGGGATAATCATTTAGGTGAAATAGCTACACTGAGATGAGCTTGCAGGCTCCTTTTAAAAGCTTTCAGAGGAATTCCAGGGTGGGTTAGGTAATCTTTAACATGATTGGAGTATTCAAACCAAAAAAGCATGAGCAGCCTTTGGAAAAAGCATGGGTGCCTTTTGGCCTAGTTAGTCAACAATCACGAGTTGATCATAAAACAGGAGGGGTATTCAAACCAGCAGTTAAGTAACTCTAAACAATCTTATCTTTCTCAAGCCAGATGTCTAAGCCAATTCTGTTTGGTTGCCCATTTTCTGCTGTTTTTCCAGGAACTGCTGAGCCCATTTCTGAGAAAAGGGAATCTTAGGTCTGTTTTAATTTAACAAGAAATTGAAGTTTGTCATGGAGTCAGCCTGGCCCATAGGTTAAGCCTGTTTGGAGACTTAGGGTCCTGTGGAGTCTCAATTTAGGGGTCCCTCCAAGGCCCTTAAGATCCTGATTTAAAAAAAAACCAAAAACAATCACCAACATACCCCAAAACAACACTAACAAAAAGTTTGGGGAAGTGTCTGACCTATGCTTAGCCCACCAGTTGCTAAAAAGCCTTAATCTGGTGTATACTCTGAAAAAGAAACAATATTGATTAAAAATAATTTTACCAGGCTCTGTACTTACTGTTTACGTTGGGTAACATGAGAACAGTCCCTGGAAGCCACACAAAGCTTTGAGTGCTTGTATCTGTAATCTGAGCACTCCTATGGCAAGAATGCCCAGAATCTTTTGGCCTCGTGTGGTGGTTTGAATAAGAATGGCCCCCATAGTCTCAATATTTGAATGCTTAGTCTTCAGGGAGTGGCACTACTTGAGAAGGATTAGGAGGTGTGGCCCTGCTGGAGGAAGTGCCACAGGGGGAGGGCTTTGAGGTTTCAAAAGTGCAAGTTAGTCTCAGTGGCTCTCTCTCTTCTTGCTGTCTGCTGAGCCAGATGTGGAACTCTCTGGTCCTTCTCCAGCACCATATCTGCCTGTGTGCTTCCATGCTCCCTGCCATGATGATAAAGGACTAAGCCTCTGAAACTATAAGCCAGTCCCAATTAAATGTTTTCTCTTATAAGAGTTGTCATGGTCATGGTGACTCTTCACAGCATTAGAACAGTGACTAAGACAACTAGTCAGCCTGAGATATACACAGCAACAGAAAGAACAAGAGAGAGCCTACTTCAGCAAGGGGGAAGGAGAGAACTGACTCCCACAAGTTGTCCTCTGACCTCCACATGTACACTGTAGCACTCACCTACACCCCAATAAGTAGATAAATGTGGCACTCACCTACACCCCAATAAGTAGATAAATGTCTTTTTTTTAAAGCTGTATATAGATTCTGATAGTCTCTATGGTCTCAAACCTCCATGACAATGCCTTCTAGCAGATATGGAAGACACATAACAACTTTAATAAACCACGAAAATTGATAAAGAATGTAGAGGAACTGACTATAGTGGAAGCTTTACAAAATACCCTTTTCATGTATCAGTAATAGATTGGATAGCTGAGTGAGTGGCCTGGGCTCATAGATATGGTAGCTGTAGTAAGCCATATGTGTTTGACTGAGCTACATGATTTTCTAAGCACATGAAAACACCCCCTCAGATCAGGAAGGGCCAGGATGAACACCTACAAAGGCAGCGGACTGTACAACCATCCGGTTCTTCAGCCGTGAATGTTAAGGTGTAACATACATCTTAGTAGTGGGCTGGGCATAGTGGGAAGCTGAGGCAGGATTACCATGAGTTCAAGGCCAGACTGGGCTATACAACCAGACCCCATATAAGGTAAGGAAAGAAGCAGAGGTTGGTCACTGGAGCTTAGCAGGTTTAAGGGTCCTTGGGAAATAAAGCGAGGTAGTGTATGGGTGTCATTGGAGTCCTATGCCAGGGGCCTGACTCTCTGAGGCCTCAACAAACCATGCCCATAGACCCTCCCCAGCAAATCAAGCAGAAAAGTGACATCTTCAACACTATCCTCAGCAGGCTTCAAAGATATTGTTCAAGATTCTGTGGTTGAGGAGGCAAAGCCACATATAGTTAAAGAGGGTTTAAACCAGGGGTCAGTTGACCATGGTCTTAGGATCAGGCTGAGCCTTTGTGTGGCAGGGTTATTGCCTCAGGGATAGTCTCCACTCCCTCACAAGATGGTTGTCTACCAGACTTGATGTTCCTGCTATCCAAGATGACTGTGGGAGGGTGGACACAGGGTAGAGGAGATGATGCCAAATGGAGGCAGGCGTTATCCGTCCCGACTCAGTCAGCTGAGGACCCTTTACTTTATAACACAAGTAGCGCTGAAGTCTCTGTTACAGTGCGTAGAAGCAGCCGTTGCAAACAGTTAGTGGAATGTGCAAGTCCCCCAGCATGTAGGGATTTATTGATTGTGATGGTTAATGTGATTGTCTGTTTGACAGGATCTAGAATCACCTAGGAGACAGACCTCTGGGCATATCTGTAAGGGGAGTTCTAGATTAGGTTTCTTGAGGTGGGAAGACTCATCCTAAATGTGACTGACTGTCCGTAAGTTGGGGTCCCTGGCTGAATAAAGAGAGAAAACAAGCTGAGCACCAGCTACTTCCTGACTGGGGCTGCAATGTGACAATGTGACAATCTACCTCATGCTCCTGCTCTCATGCCTTCCCTGCTATAATCAAAAGTAACCTTAAACTGTGAGCCAAATAAGCCCTTGCTTCCTTAAGTTACTTTTACTGGGGTGTGGTGGAAATTCTGATTTCTTTAGAAACACAGTTGTGTTGAATGAATGTGTTTTTTGCTTTGGTCTCAAGTATGGGGTGTGGGTTTTTTTTTTTTTTTGTCCACTGATGAAAAACAAACTTGTGAGAGGGGCATGCAAAACATCCTGATGGGAGAGCCATAATGTTTTGCCAGACAGAAACTGTCACGTATGGGGAACATACTTTCGGAAAACATCCCTTGATGAATGGACTCCTTGGAGAGGGCATGATCTTGGTTAACTGGTCCCTCATGTGGAGGGCATTTAGAAAACTTCCTTGTGCAGATTTTGAGGGGGTATAAGTAGAAACCCCAGAAAACAGGGGGACATTTGTTTGGTATTGCTTCTCATTGCTGCTTCACTTCAAAATACTCCAGACAAGGCTTTGTTGAAACTTACTGCTGACTTTACTGTTGAAGATTGCAGCCCATATTGGGCTGAAGAGCTCTCAGGCCCAAATGGGGGTGCAAGAACTGCTGCTCCTTTGGCTTTCCCTGCTGGTGCTCCCCAAAACTTCTGCTAGTCTCCTGATTGGCTGTGCTCCTGTTGCTGCTGGTACCTGTTCTGGTGTATGCTGTTTGGTCAGTCTGCTTAAATCCTGACGAATTGCCCCAAGGACTTACAACTAAAGAAGTCTACATCTTCTGATTCTGTTAATAACCTTTCTCCCATACCTCAGGTTGGTGGGTTGGAAGGTGGATATATAATATAAGAACAAATAAATAGTTTAAAAGTACTCCTTCGGGCTGGAGAGATGGCTCAGCGGTTAAGAGCACTGGCTGCTCTTCCAGAGGTCATGAGTTCAATTCCCAGCAACCACATGGTGGCTCACAACCATCCATAATGAAATCTGGTCCCCTCTTCTGGCCTGCAGATATATACCTGCAGACAGAACACTGTATACATAATAAATAAATCTTTAAAAAAAAAAAGTACTCCTTCACTGGGGTATTTCATCACTGAGGAGGTGAGTAACTGATTATAGACCATTGGAAGAATTTACATATTTTTTTGTCCTAAATACCAGAGAAACCACTGATACCCTAAAACTGTGTACCCTCCTGGAGGGAAGACAGGTGGCACAGTGTGTTAGGCTGGTCATGCTGCTATGACAAAATACCACAGACCGGGTCATTTATAAGAAGTAGAAATCCATTTCATATGATTCTGGAGGTTGGGAAGTTCCAGAATGAATCCCAAGCAGGTTTGGTGTCCTGTGAGGGCAGTTCTCCACTCCAAAGATGGCAACTTGTTGAGTCATCCTCCAAAAAGGACAAACATTGTGTCCTCACATGGCAGAGGGTGCAAAGACACTGGACAATTACACACACACACACGCACACACACACACACACACACACACACACACACACACTGTATTGTGGTCATGTTTACCATATACTACTCTCTTGTATCCCCTCTTCCTCCCAACTAGTCCCTCCTACTTTCATGTCTCTTGTGTATGTCAGTCCTTTTGCAGGTAGCCACTGTAATGGGAGTTAGTTTTCTGTAGTGAATTAGTAAGTACTCTTAAGAGGCATGCAGATCAGCCTAGCACCTGGCAGCATATGAGTCTTTTTAAAGCCTGAGAAACTGAAGGAGGGCTTCTCAATGCAGCCACATTTTGAAAGACGCTAGCTGAAGCTTTCAGCTACTGAACACTGGCCAAGACTTCCAGTCAAGAACGGGTGGAGAAAAGCCTCGTTTTGAAGCCTGTGGATGATGCCTGGTTGAGGGGCATGTCTGTAAACCTCGGCTCTCAGGACATGGAGAAAACACCCGGTGGAGGGGCGTGGCCAGTGGTAGACAGTTACTGAGACAGGGCCTAAGAGCCCGAGAAACCACGGAAGACCTCAAGAACCACGGTCTGTTTAGGCCTGAGAGCCCCACAGGAGGCCCAGGAGCCTCCACGGAGGAGAGAGACAGAGCCACCAAGTATGCACGAGCCACCGGAAAAGAGACACAGGTGTGAAGACAGACACCAGCTGCTTGCATTGAGGTTGTTCTGACAGGAAAAGCCTCAGAAAGGAGCTCTGGTCATGAGCCAGGGCAAGAAGGCTGTGAATGACAGCAATAGAAGCAGGGAAGCCTAAGGTAACTCTAGTGAGGTGCGGACTGTGAGGTGACCACAGAGATAGATAGAGGCTGTGGCTCTGAGAGACCACAGAGACAGAGCCATGCGGAGGAAGCCAGGGACCCCACTGTAGGCCTTGGAGCCAAGGCAAGGCCGAGAAGCCAAAGTCTAAGCCACACTATGCAGTCGCTGCTCTGAGAGGATTTAGCTAGTTTAAATGGCAGCCTGAGGTGTCCATGGAGACAGTCTTGGCTGACTGAAGCTGGCCCCAAGCTTAGCAGCTGAAATAGATGGACCACACACGCCTACAGGCAGTGGAGGTGCCTTAAGAGAAGACTTCAAGAAGGCTGCCATAATAAGGCCAGTGTGCTGAATGCTGCTTGAGGTGCGCCAACAGATAGAAGGCTGACAAGTAGCCTGGAAAGACCCATGGCCTGGTGTCCGTTCAAAAGGGTTAAAGTAGACTTGTTTAGGTGTCATCAGGTACTGGGTGTTTATAGGTTATAGATGTTTAACAGGTATTAATAAATACAGGATAACAAAATCTTCGTTTACAAGCCACAGCTGCTGTGTGATGACAGGGGCCATATCCCTGTCAAATGCAGACAGCATTTCCCTGACTTCTCAGCCTCTGGTTCTCTCGGTCCCTCTGCTCTTCTTTCCTCCGTGTCCCCAGGTCCTTGGAGGGAATGACACACATGCCCTGTTTAGGGCTGAGCAAATGCCACTTGTTCTCAACACTTGGGCCAGTTCTGGAGTCTCAAGCCCCTCTGGGCCATTGTCCCTTCTTGTAGGTACACTGAGGTTAAGTCTGAACATGAATTTTGGACACAGACATTCAAACTATATACCAAAGAGAAAAATGTAGGCAGGAGATGATGGTGTTGGTAAGAAACAAAGTTGAGAAGATAGATTTTAAGATCTATACGTACACACTATGTCTATATCTGCAGTGGTATCTATAGTGGGCATGTGTGTTTTTGTGCATGGTTACATGTGTGTATACCTACACACATGTGTGTGAAGGCAAGAGGACATTCTTGGGTGTTCTGAGGCACTATTCCTCTTGTATTTAGGCAGAGTTTCACACTGTGCCTCACCAAGTAGCCAGCAAGCTCCAGGGATCTCTGATCTCTGATTTCACAGCGGTGGGATTACAGTCCCAGGCTACCATGACTGACTTTCTTCACACCTGTTCTGGCGGTGTCAGGCTCATGTTTTCATGCCTGTAAAGCAAGCACTTGACTGCCGGAGTCATCTCCCCAACCCTGGAGGATATGTTTTTGTTTTATTTTATTTTATTTTGAGACAGGGTTTCTCTGTATAGCCCTGGCTGTCCTGGAACTCACTATGTAGACTAGGCTGGCATTGAACTCACAGAGATCTTCCTGTCTCTGTCTCCTGAGTGCTGGGATTAAGGGCCTGAGTCACCACACCCTCATGTTTATTGAAGGTAGACTTGAGAATGTTAATAGACGGGAAGTGGAGTCGAAGGAAAGAAGAGGGGCATCGAGAGCAATTTGTTCCGAGCAACCAGAGGGACAGTAGGGATGTTTGCTGGGGTTCGAAGGACTGGGGAGCAAGAACCTGGGGAATGTAGAGTCAGGGGGTCTATGAAGCATTCCAGGAAGGTGCCACATTCATTGCTGATGTTTGTTTCCATTCACTTAGTCAGTTTTGAGACAGGGTCTCATGGAGCCCACACTGGCTTCAGACTTCCTATGGAGCAACGGGGATGACCTTGAACCTCTGACCCTCCAGCCTAGCATGCACGAGCACCACACAAGGTTTCTGCAGCACTGTGAATCAAAACCAGGTTTCCTGAGTGCTAGGTAAGCACTCTACCAGCTGAGCTACATTGCCAGACCAAATGTTTCTTCTCCATCAGGTGGATGGGCTGGATCTGAGGACCACATTTTTTTCAACCACATTAAAAACACCTAACAAATTGCTGTCCTGATTAACTAAATTAGAGGCTATGCTTATCAAGCTACATCAGTAAAGGATCTACAAAGATTACACACGTAAACGTGTTTATGTGTTTGAGATGGTGGGGAGTGTGTCTATATTGGTCAGTCTTGCTGTGAACTCCTGACTCAAGGGACCCTCCTGCCTCAGTCTCCCAAGTACTTACTTAGTACTCCACCTTAGCTGCTGCACACCAGTTTCAGGATAGTCGTTTTTAATCCAAAAAAGTAGCTTATAGAATAAATGCATGCTTCGGTATGTATTCGATTGGAAGCATCCAAGCAAACAGGTTGGAATAACAGCCGTGACCATTTCAGGTGCTGATATTAACTGTGATATTATCATTTGTCATTTATAATGGCCTCAATAATTAAGAACCATCTTGGGTAACTGCTGTTTGTTTTTTTTCAAGACAAGGGCTCATGTATATCCCAGGCTGACCTCGAACTCGCTAGGTAGCTGAGGATGGCCTTGGATTTCCAGCCTCCACCTCCCCGTACTGAAATTACAGGTTTGCACCACCGCGCTGGCTTATGTGGCACGGGGACCTTATGCAAGCTAGGCAAGCAGTCTACCAACGAAATCACATCTCCAGCTTCAACAATTTGGGGTTTTGCTGTTGTTTGTTTTCTTTCTTTCTTTCTTTTTTTTTTTTTAAAGAGAGAATCCACAAAGGTGTCTTGCTCTGGCCCGGGCACGGCTGGGCCACCCGTCCGTGGCGAGGGCGTCAAGGTGATCCTGCGGAGATGGGAAAGAACCAGGTGTGGAGCCCCCGAGGCAGCCAGGCCCCGCCTCAGAGCTGCGTGGGGCAGGACAAGTGGGCGGGCCGAAGGGCGCGCCTACGGGTCACGTGGCAGGCGCGGGCCAATGGCTATCTCCGAGCCCACCTTGAGGCCGGGGCCGGTGGCCGGGTTGGCGTCACCAGGACAACGGGCGTCGCCGGCGCCGTGTGACTCCGGGCTGTGGGCGCGCTCGCGGCCATGGTGAGTCTGGGGCCGGCGCCCGCAGGGCAGCGGAGATGCTGGGCCCCTAGGGAAGGATGCGGAGAAGAGCCAAGGCCTGCTGGGCGGGGCAGGGCCGGGCCGGGCAGGGCAGGGCCGGGTGAGGCCGGGCATGGCAGGACGGGGCAAGGCTGATGGGGTTGGTCCTGGAGAAGGAAACCCCGGGTCCCCAGGTTGTTTGCCGGGGTGGGGGTGGGGGGGAGGCACCGGGACGCTGTGCTTTCTGATGTTCCGCGTCTGGATCACACTCTCGGGACCTCCACTTGGTGGACCACCCCGACGCCGTGACGCTCTTCGGCCCGAGCGTGCCCGGGAAGCCACCAGAGGGTGTGGTTACATAGATAACCCACAGCCACATACACTTCACTCTGCTTTTGTGCAATGATGTCAATACCGTACCATGCATGTGTCTCAAGTTCAGCGTCCTGACAGGGCTCCCAGCACGAAGGGATTTAATGGATGGCTTCAGAGAGTCCCTTTCATCTCTTTTAAAAATAGGGGACATTGAACTGGACTTTTTTTTTTTTTTCCTGACTGCTGCACTCTCAATGAGGGATTTAATGAATCTGTTATTAGTACGTTGTAAACGCCTTACAGAACCCGTTTAGCGCTGCTCAATAAACTTGAAAGGCTGTGGACATGGCCTCCATTAATTTCTTGTTTTAAAGCCTTAGTTGACCTGGCCTGCCTGCTGGCTCGAATGGGCAAGGTTCAGGTGTGATTTCTTGAGAGGCCTCCATCCGGAAGAGAAGTGGGCTCCCTGGTTTGTGGTACACCTTCAGAATAGGATATTTGAGGGTTAGCTAAAAGACAAGTGCCTAACTTTAAGAAATACACATCTAGACGGCCCGTGAGATTCTCAGTGGGTAAAGGTACTTATTACCAATACTGACAAGCCTGAGTTCTGTACCCCCGATCTACGTGTGGCAGGAGCAGAGAGTCCTGTAAATGGTCCTCTGACTTCTCTACAGAGCATGTCCTCCATATAAATAATAAAATGTAAAAAAAAATGTATTTACCATGAGTATTTAGATGGAGTTTTGCTTGGGGTGTGTGTGTGTGTGTGTGTGTGTGTGTGTGTGTGTGTGTAGATGTGTAGGTGCGGGTGTGAGGTCCAGAGGTCAATGACTGGATGTCTTCTTCCATCCCTGTCCACCTTTTTTTGACGAGCTCTGTCACCGAACCTGGAGTTCACTGACTTGGCTAGGCTGTGGCTCTGGGGTTCTTACTGCCTCCCCCACCCATGGCCTCCTCAACACTGAGGTTATAGACACCCTACACAAGTGGGTTGTACAGTAGAGCATTCTGTGTTCCCCGGTGGAGGTGCAAGTATTGGTGAGGCATCTTTCTTGTTTGGATGCATTGGTTCTGAGCTGTCTGGAGTGATTTGGATCTTGTTCGAAGCTTTGGGTTAGGTGCTGAGGGGCAGAGTGGGCAGGCTTTGCCCTCTCCCAGCTCTGTGTTCCTCACCGAGGTAAAACCTAAAGGAAAGGGATTAGCAGGCACAGGCTGGGGGATGTGTTCACACTTCTGCCCAGGACAGCTCTGGGAGTTTGTCCTGTTAACCACAGTCTTTGTTCAGGACTTAGCATCTGCTCTCTGTAGGTCACAGAAGTGATTTACACAATGCCATATAGTGCTTAGGATGAAACAGCGTTGTTTTTTTAAAAGTTGCTTTCTTCTCTTCTCTTTGCTCTCCTCTTCTCAGTCTCCCCCGCCCCCCTCACTGCCTTTTTTTTCTCCTCCTCAACTCCTTTTACTATTCTTCTTAATTTTCTTCTGTGGTTGTTGTTTACAGACATAGCAACATGTTTTTCCCATTTAATTCATTCTCTTTGTTGTTCCCCATTTTGCACCCCACTTTCTGATTTTTGTCTGTAATTGGGCCCTGCTACAGACTTGGGAAGCATGAATTTGGGGGAAAACATCAAGTTCAAATATTTAATGGTAGTTTTCCTCTTTATGGTACAATTTCTTTCTTTTTTAACCTTTCTGACTTTTGTGGGTCTGTGTGTGCAGGTGCACATGCATGTATGTGTAGGTCAGAGGTCAACCTTGACTGTTGTTCCTCAGGTGCCAGCTACCTGGTTTTTTGAGTCTCTCTGAACCTGAAGCTAACCAATTAGTCTAGACTGACTGGGCAGTGAGACCCAGAGGCCACTTCTCTTCTCCACTGGGATTAAAGCAAGGGCCATAGTTGGGATTCTTGTTGTTGTTCATTTTATGTATGTTCTGGGATCAAGTCCTTGTCCTCATACCCCTGTGACAAACACTTTACCAACTGAGCTCTTGTGTGTGTGCGCGCACGTGAGTGTGAGTGTTTAATCTTTTTTTTTTTTTTTTTTGGTTTTTCGAGACAGGGTTTCTCTGTGTAATAGCTCTGGCTGTCCTGGACTCGCTTTGTAGACCAGGCTGGCCTCGAACTCACAGTGATCCGCCTGCCTCTGCCTCCCAAGTGCTGGGATTAAAGGTGTGCGCCACCACCGCCCGGCTAAGATTTTATTTTATTTTTTTATTTTTTTGGTTTTTCGAGACAGGGTTTCTCTGTGTAGCCCTGGCTGTCCTGGACTCACTTTGTAGACCAGGCTGGCCTCGAACTCGCAAAGATCCGCCTGCCTCTGCCTCCCAAGTGCTGGGATTAAAGGCGTGCGCCACCACTGCCCGGCTTAAGTGTTTAATCTTTTAAAGCAGATCATTTTTCATAGCCCTGGCTGGTCTAGAACTCGTACGTAGTCCAGGCCGGCTTTGAATTTGTGGTGATTCTCCTGCCTCAGCCTCCTGGGTGCTGGCACCTCTGCTCCTGACACAGACTGTGGCAGAAAGGTCTTAAGTTCAAGGCCAACCTTGGCAATTTAGAAAGCTGTTGTCTCAAAATGAAAGGGGACTTGGATGGAGCTCAGTGGCAGTACACTTTCCTGACATGCACAAGGTCCACAACCCCCAACACCTTGAGTGGGGTGCTGACTGAGACAGAGACACGGACTTGATGAGGTCTCTGAGCTCATGGAACATGAAAAGCAGGGTGTCTGGATTCCTGCTCCTGATGTTGATGTGGAGAACAATATCAGTCACTCTGGCAGCAGCTTTCTTCCACATTGCCTGAGTTCTGGAATAATCACATTGAATTCCTGCACTGCCTCACCATCCGTGTGAGATGGTGTTACTACACGTGTGTAGTAGGTCTAGACTGTAGTTGGCCAGTGGCCAAGGAAGAGTTTAAACTCTCCTACAGTCTTAACCTTCATACCAAGGCTTTTCAAACTAAAAAGTATGTGCTTCACTAAGTACAAGCACCTTAGAGGAGATGCCTCAGTGGTTAGGAACTTTCTGTTCTCGCAAAGGACCAGGGTTCGGTTCCCAGCACACACATGCTGTCTCATAGCCATTGTTCTGACCTATAAAGACTATAAGAATAAAAAAGAAAAAAAAAAGAATTCCACTGTCTTATCAACTGAAGACCAATCTCTTTGCACACGGCCCCCACAAACTATTAATATTGTCTGATGACAACTTGCAGAATTAGTTTTTGCTTACATTTATTTATGTCACTCTGTGTGTGAAAGGGGCCACAGGTTGCTCCCTGCATTATGATGGCATGTCCATGGTTGGTCTTCAGGTTGTGGTTAAACAGTCACAGCTGCTGAGAGCGCCAGAGTGCATGGCCTCTCTCCTGCTCAGAAGACGACACTCACTCCCCACTCCTCCAGCTCCTCCCTCCTTTCCAACACCATCGTCCACCACATTCCCTGAGCATTGGACGGGGTGACATCAGTGTCCTCTTTAGGGCTCAGCTTTCAGCAGTCAGTTGTTCTCAGCAGTCTGACCAGGTATGAATCTCTGTTGTCATTGCCGCCCACTGCAAAAATTAGCCTCTGTGACTGAAGCTCCCAGTGCTGGTCTGTGGCGGAAGCAAGTGTTCGGAAGGGAATTCAGTTAGAGCGGCCGCAGCCGTTTCCCCCTAAGACCTGTGATTGTCTCAGCCACAGCCTGTTTGGTTTTTTATTTGTTGTTTTGAGTTTGATTGGTTGGTTGGTTGGTTTTTTTCGAGGCAAAGTTTCTCTGTGTAGCTCTGGTTGTCCTGAAATTCACTCTGTAGACCAGGCTGTGTAATGGGAGTTAGTTTTCTGTAGTAAATTAGTAAGGACCTTTAGGGTTCAGATTGGCCTGGCACATGGCAGCGTATGGTCTTGGGCAAACAGATGTAATTGGTAATGCCCAGGAAACTGAGAGAAAGGGCTTTTGGGCACTGCCTCTCTTCCAAAGACATTGAAGAGATCCAAAATGAGGCAGAGCCCTTTTGAAGCAGTGGCTCTGAGAGACATGGAGAAAGTATCCGGTGGAAGGACATGGCCAAGGCCAGCCCAAGAGCCTGAGAAAGACCTTAAGAACCATTCCCCATTTAAGCCTGAGAGACAGGGCCCTAGCATGAGAGAGAGGCCCATGCAAGAGACAAGAAGGCAGGAAGCAATGTTTGCCATCTGCTAGCCCTTAGGCCGCACCAGCCCTGAGCCAATAAGAATCAGTGGTCAGAAGCCTGGGTGTGAAAACTGAGACCTGGTGAGGAAACTGGAGGAAAGGCTGAGAGAAAGCTGCAAAGACAGATGGCAGCGGGCATAGAGTGGCCTAAGGTATGCTAGTGAATGAATGATTCTCAAGGCATGCACTGGCTGACGGGACCATAGAAATGACAGTAATGGAGGCCCGAGGAAAGCTGGGACTGGCTGATGCCACAGCGGCAGGAGCAAAGCAACTGAAGCAGGCTGGCAGGCAGGGACAACACGGACTAGAGGTGGGGGCACATACACGCTCTAAAGCCTTGGCAAACACATTCTGAGGAGACCCTGAAAACAGGCAGGAGAGTAACTCCTGTCCCAAGAGGCTGTGAGAAGGCTTTGAAGTAAAAGACTAGGCCTCCAGGAACAGCACCTGCCCCGTGGGGTTTAGTAGTTCAAACGGTGGCCTGAGGTGTCCCTGGACAGTCTCAGCTGACTGAAGGCCGCCCCAAGGTGAGCTGCTGAAGCAGGCTGGCCACAAGAGCTGGTGGGCGACACTAGGCCCTGACCCTGAGGAGAAAGCCTCAAACTTAAGCTGAAATAAGACTGCCAAGACTGTGCCAGAGCCAGACTGCTGAGTGTCTGTGGTGTCCTGTGGATAGACAGCAAACCAAGTTGCCTTCACAGACCTGCACTAGACAGACTTAATATCCTTTCAAAAGGGTTAAAGTAGGATTGTTGTTTTGGTTTGGTTTTTCAAGACACTTTCTCTGTGTAGCTCTGGCTGTCCTGGACTCTCTTTG
This sequence comes from Lophiomys imhausi, assembly GCA_907164525.1. NCBI lineage: Eukaryota > Metazoa > Chordata > Mammalia > Rodentia > Muridae > Lophiomys > Lophiomys imhausi. The sequence continues at coordinate 10,162,487 of CAJQZJ010003646.1, forward strand.
TAGATCAGGCTGGCCTCGAACTCATAGAGATCAGCCTACCTCTGCCTCCTGTGTGCTGGGATTAAAGGTGTGTGCCACCACACCTGGCTAAAGTATGATGATTATTATTTTTTATATTTCTTTATTTCTTCAAGTTACATATCAATCACAGTCCCCTCTCTCCTGGTACCACCCTCCCACTCTCTTCCCCCTCACCCTCCTATCTGCTTTTTTTTTTTTTTTAAATTTAAGGTGTATCTTCCCCCCAACACCTCCCCCTTTTAGTCCAATAAAAAGCTCTTTTTCTTATAACAATAAATATAATACAAAACAAGAACAATTAGGCCACAATTATGAAAATTATAAGGTGTAATATACATCCCCAATGTCCAGTCCATACATATTTGGCAACTGATATTAATATTCTATTATCTATTTATCTCAATGAGTTTAAATTTCTATACCTAACTCAGTTTCCATCCTAACTTGCATTACCAACTTAAAACATCTTCTTAGACCTAGAACATCCTTTTAATTCCTAAACAACTTAAAACTTAACTGTGAGACTATAAATATCTAATCTTCAACCACATCAGAGACTTGAGAAGGATAAATATACCTAAATAAACAGGAAGTGCAGAGCCAGGAGCTTCCAAAACTAAGAAATGACAGACAACTGGCTGCCTGGACAGTCCCGTTTCTCTTTATAACATTGGAGCATCTACAGCCTTTTGGCTCAATATCTCTGACAGACATTAATTGTAAAGCAGGAATTGTGAAGGACTTGCCTATCCTGTCTTGGCAGAGCTAGTCTGTCGACTTACCTGCTTCAAAGTTTCGTCCTTTTTGGACAGCATTCTGTCTACAGTTGAAGCAAGGATTTTCACTTGCCACTAATGCAACCATCTTCATATGGAGATTCTTTGATGCTCATCATCTTAAAGTAGGATTGTTTAAGTGTTGTTATGTATTAGGTGTTTATAGGTTATAGGTGGTTATTAGGTATTAATAAATATAGGTTAATAAACTTTTCACTTACAAGGCTAGCCTGGAACTCCCTGAGATCTGCCTGCCTCTGCCTCTGCATGCTGGGATTAGAGGCATGCAGACCCACCGCCCAGTTTGGGGATTTATTTTTAAGTGTGTGTTTGTGTGGGAATGTGGGTGTGTGTCTGTGTGGGTGTGTGCACATGAGCGTGAGTGCCTGACAAGGCCAGAAGAGGGCACCGGGTCCCCTGGAGCCAGCATTAGCAGGCAGCTGTGAGTTTTGAAGGTTTGTCTGTTTGTTGGGAACAGGGTCTATCTGTGTAGAACACACTGGCCTTGAACTCCCAGATATCTACGAGCCTCTGCTTTCCAAGTGCTGGGAGTAAAGGTGTGCACCACCACTTTAGACTCTGTGTGTGTATTTTGACAGTGTCTCGTGCCACAGACTGGCCTCAAGCATGTTGTGTAGCTGAGAATAACCTTGATGTTCCAGTGCCCTTGCCTTTACCTTCTAAATGTCAGAGTTGCAGATAGACCTCACTACAGCCAGTTTATGCAGTGCTGGGGATGAAAACCAGGTCTTCACACATTAGGCAAACCCTATCAACTGTGGTACACTCTTTGTTTACCTGTGAGATAGATCTTACTGTATTGCCCAGGCTGGTCTCAAAATCATGATTCAAGTGAATCCTTCACTTGAAGTAGCTGGGACCTCAGGCACATAACCATGACATCCAGATTCTTTGCCAGTTCTTTCCCTGGCTATCTTTATGTGTGACTTGTGTCTTGAGGTGCATACAAATGAGTGTGAGGGTACTCATGTCAGCATGTAGAGGCCAGAGCAGGGTGCTGGATGTCTTCATCTGTCAGTCTGCCTTATTGCCTTGAGACACGGTCTCACACTGAACTTGAAGCCCACCATTTCAGCACCACTAGCTGCTCAGTGAATCCCTTCGATCCATCTGTCTCCAACACCACCCTCTCCAATGCTGGGGTTCCTGGCATGTTCAACCTTACTTTTTTTTCCTGTGGGTGCTGGGGATTTGAACTCAGATCCTCAGGTGTTCTTACCCACAGGCTCTTCCCCAGTGCTGTCCTGCCATTTTATCGTGGAGAGGTTTGTTATGTGTCGTGGGATTCTATTTGTAAATATCCATGAGTATTCATCTATCTGTTTGTCTGTCTGTCATCACCACCACCCTACTCCCTCAAGGTCTCCCTGTGTGGCCTGGAATTCCCATTATATGCTAGTATGGTGTCAGGCTGAGAGTGTGCCACCACACTCCGCTCCTTTCCATTTACAACACAAAGGTTGCCGTCGTTCATCCTGTGTTTAGCCCACAGGCCTTCACTGGGAGTGAGTTCTTCTGTGCGGTGGAGGTAAAGTCCAGCCACATTGTTTTCATGAGGATATCCCATCTTCCTGGCACCATTTCTTGACAAGACTTTTTCTTTACCATTTCAATCAATGGCTCCTGGCTATAAGAATTTGTATCTGGGCTTTCAGTTCTGTTCACTTCATCTATTTGTTCTTAATTATGCCAGGACTTCAGTGTTTCAGTTACTGTAACTTTGTAGTTAATTTTTTTTTTTGGACTGGAGAGATGAGTCACTGGTTAAGATTGATCCTAAGTTCAGTTCCCAGCACCCATGTCTGCTCACAACTGCCTGTAATTCCACTTCTAGGTGATCCAACACCCTCTTTCCTCCATGGACACTGCACACACAATTTCATACATGCACATTGTCATAGGGTTTCTATTTCTGTGAAGAGACTCCATAAACATGGCAACTCTTATAAAGGAAAGCATTTAATTGGGGCTTACAGTTTATCCATTTTCATCATGGCAGGAAGCATGGCAGCACACGGGCAGACATGGTGCCGGAGAGGTAGTCTACATTTGGATCAGCAGGTGACAGGAAGAGAGAGACACTGGGCCTGACTTGGGCTTCTGAAACCCCAAAGCCCACCTCCAGTGACATATTTCCTCCAACAAGACCCACCCACTCCAACAAGGCCACACCCACTCCAACAAGGCCCCGCCTCCCGATAATACCACTTCCTGTGTGCCTAGAGGGGTCATTTTCATTCAAACCACCACCCACAGACTCACATAAGTTTGAATAAGGAGCTAAAAATAACCCAAAACATTACAATATTTTAGTCACATTTATTTACTTATTTGTGTGTGTGTGTCTGGGCTCTAGTGACTGTCTGCAGCAGTCACTTGACACATGTCTTGTGCAGCAGCTGAGGTGAGTGTTTGCCCAGCCATAGAGTAAATGCTAAAATCAGGAGGGCTGAGTTCTCTAACTTTTTCTTTTCCAGCTCTAATTTAGCTATTTTGGGTCCCTTGCATTTGTGCACAGACTTGGGGTTTAGTGCGGATGTGGGTTTGAACTTCAGGCCTGTGCAGCAGTTTGGGGGTCGCTAGTATGCCACCGTCGTGAGATAGTTTGTCAATTCACTTCTCCTAATCAATCTCTCTCAGCAATTTTAAAGTAATTATCTTTCCTTGCTTGCCTCTCCTCCCCCATCTCATTTCTCTCTTCTCTGTTTGGATCATCTGAGGTAGGGTCTCACTCTGTAGCCCAGGTTGACATCTTTTATGGACCAGTCTCCTGCCTCAGGGTCTGCCATGCTGGGTTGCAGGCGTGTCCACAACTCCCAGCAAAATTAAATATCTTTGTGTGTGTGCCTTTGTGGGGAGTATGTGAGTGTGATGTATGCCTCTGTGTGTGCGTGCGTGTATGTGTGTGTGTGTGTTTATGGATGTGATATATGCCTGCATGTGCGTGTGTGTATGTATGTTGATGTGTGTTCACATGTGTGTGTGCGATGTA
>CAJQZJ010003646.1:10166306-10176948 GCA_907164525.1 Lophiomys imhausi
TGTTGATGTGTGTTCACATGTGTGTGTGCGATGTATGCCTGTGTGTGCGTGTTGGTATATGAATGTGATATATGCGTGTATGTGCATGTGTGTATGTATATGCATGTTGATGTGTGGGTGTGATGTATGTATGTGCATGTGTGTTTATGTTGATGTGTGTATGATTGATATGTGTCTGTGTGTGTGCATGAATGTGTACATGCAAGTAGAGGCCAGTGGAGGATGGTGAATAGCCTCTCCATCACATTCCACCTTATTGCCTTGAGACAGAGTCTTTCCCTGAGCTGGGTCAGCCAGGCTGGGTGAGCTGGGATCTGCCGCCATCCAGTGCTGAGGTTACAGGCACTCACAGCCATGTGAGTTTTGGGATTCGAACTCAGGTCTCATATTTTCACGGCAAACCATCTTACCCACTGAGCCATTTCCCCAATCCCAGAATAAAATTTCAGTGTAGAAGTCTTATACTTTTTTCTTTTGTCAAATTCATTTCTGAATATTTTACTAATTTTAATGCCATTATAAGTGTGATTGCTTCCTTGAATTCATCTCAAAAAGTTGTCTATTACTAACATATAGAAATACACTCTCTTGAAGCTGGAAAAACAGCTTAGCAGTTAAGGGCACCGGCTGCTCTTGTAGAGAACTGGAGTTCAGTTCCTAGCACCCATGTTGGGTGGACATCTCACAACTGCCTATATAATTCCAGGAAATCCAGCACCCTCTTCTGGCCTCCTAGGGTGCTGCACTCACAAGTACGCACGTGCGTCACACACACACACACTTAAAAATAAAATAAAAATTTTTAAATATATCATTGATTTTTGTATAAATGTATAATGTCACTGAACTTTTTGACCAGTTATTTGTTTTTGTGGGTTTCTAGAATTGTCTACATGCAATATCATGTCTTTAAGTGGAGGCTGTCCTGCTACCCACTTTATGTCTTCTGTTTCTCATGCTAGAGCCTCCAGCACAGTGCAGTACACATATGGCTGTGTGTTGACATTTTTAAAAGATTTATTTTTATTCATTTTAATTGTGTTTGTGGGGGCTGAGTGGTAGATGCACCTGTATGCTGGTGACATGGGTGCCAGGGGTGTAGGGTCCCCTGGAACTGGAGTTACAGGTGGTTATGAGCTGCTTGACAAAGCTGCTGGGAACTGAACTCCAGTTGGGAAGGGGTTTGTTTTGTTGTTTTGCTTTGTTTTCTGTAGGACAGCAAGTGGTGCTGTTCTGCTCCAGTATAAAAACATGTGACGTAATTTTTTAATGCAGTGGTCAAAGAAACGTTTTCCAATTTCTCTCCTTCTTGCAGGTTTTCTCAAACAATGATGATGGCCTCATCAACAAAAAGTTACCCAAGGAACTCCTCCTAAGGTAAGTGCATTCCTGTCACAGAGCTCAGGTTGCTTCTGGCCTCCAGTTGCAAGACAGCCCCTGTCTTGGTGTGGTCCTAAGCTAGAAAGGGACAGAGCCCAGCCCACTTTCCGGTTTTGTCTTCCAGAATGCTGTTCAGTTTGTTGCTAAGTTTTACTTGGTCTACTCCAGAATGTACTAAGTATGGGTTCATTTTGTAGTGTGATATGTATTGTGGCAATCGTCAGTAGGTACCCCTGTTGGATATGAATAGATAATCATAAATTAATTAGTTGCTGGGGGAAAGGTTTTTGCTACAGGTGTGAGTGAGCTCCTGTGGTCAGAGACTTTTGGCATTTTCTAAGAGATGAATTGTTCAACAGTTACAAAAGATGTGTGGTTATGATATCCTCACTGAGTAGAGTACGTTCTAAGTGACGGTACCAGAGAACAAAAGAGCGTCCCTGTTCACACACTGCTGTTGTTTGTTGACACTTTACCAAGTGAGTCTGCAGGTGACACTTGTTGGCTACTAGGTACTGTGGGTTTTTTGGTTTTTTGATTCTTCAGTTGTCAAATTGTTAGTTGTGGAGGTTGTAGGTTTGTCACATCTTTTTTTTTTTTTTTTGGTTTTTTGAGACAGGGTTTCTCTGTGTAGCCCTGACTGTCCTGGACTCACTTTGGAGACTAGTCTGGTCTTGAACTCACAGAGATCCGCCTGCCTCTGCTTCCCGAGTGCTGGGATTAAAGACGTGACGCGCGCCACCACTGCCCAGTTTGTTCTCTTTTCTTTAACTGTCCACCTGTTTACTTTCTGTGTCATCATTTTGATTTCTGATGCTTTGTCTCCAGAATATTCTTGAGGAAAGGTTTGGAAGAAACAATGTCCTAAGTCCTCATATGTTGTCTTGTCACAGTACAATGATGAAACATCAATACCAAAAGCAACTTGGGGAGGAAAGGGTTTATTTCATGTTACAATTTGTAGTCCATCATCCAGGGAAGTTAGCACTGGAACTCAGGCAGGGCAGGAACTGAAGCTGAGACCGAGGAGGGGTACTGGCTTGCTCACTATGGCTTGCTTAGCGACCTTCCCAGGGGTGGCACCACCTGCGTGATGTAGGCCCTCCCACATCAATCATTAGTCAAGAAAATGTCCCCACTTGCTTTCACAGGCCAGTCTTAGTTGAGGCGTTTTCTCGGTTGAGAGTCTCTCTTCCTAAGTGACGGTAGCTTATGTCAAGCTGACAAGACACTAGCCAGTGTGGTCACTTTGTGCCATTTAAACTGAAAAGCCAACCTGCTGATATAAATTGGCTCATATTTCCTTTTCCTAATTAATTTAGATATGTCACTCTATTTTCTTGATATCACATTAAGGATGAAAACAGAAAGTAAATACTTAAGTTCAAGGGAGTGAGTTATGGTAGATACTCATAACTGGAGTGGTTGGCAAGCTAGGTTCCAGCTGTCTGGTCTGTAATGGTGGGGCTGGTATCTTAATGCTCCCAAGGAGAAGGGAGAGACAAGGCTGAGAAAGTCCACATGAGTCAGCAGAGCCCCTGAGAGGCCATTCGCAGTGGGAGATGAATAAAAAGGGAAGAAATCTCCAGCAAACATACCTTCTGCTCAGGGCTCTGGATGAAGGAAAGAAAAGTTTGTCCTGAGAAATCTGGTCCCAGTCAGGCACAGGGATGAATCCCGGGACTTAGGACGATAAGGCAGGAGGATCATGTGTGTGAGGTTAGACTGTACTACCTGTCTCTGTACAAAACAACCAAAATAAGTCTGCTTCCAAAGACGGGTGTCTTAGAAATGCCTGCTAACTTGATTCATGCAGCGGTGTGGGAGAATCAGGTGTAAACAGCTTAGTGGGGAATCCCACTAATCAAATATTTGGACCGTCTGCACCTCAATTGTGATATGAAAATAGATTCATGATAAGCATTTAAAGTGATGTAGGGAAATGGTTCACGGTGAGGGAGAGCAACTTTGTGGCAAAACTGGCAGGAAACCTGGCAAACAGGGACAAATCAGCACAAGGAGACAGTCGCAGAAACACTGAAACTCCTTCAGGGGACTCAAAGGTGGGATCTGAGTGCTAAGGAAACCTGTAGACAATGAATATGATCTTTAAAGTAGTCATGGCTGGGGTTGTTTGTTGTTCAGAATGGATTACAGGACTGGCTGGATCTTCAAACTACGGAAGGATATCAGTTACCAAAGAGGATCAGGAAAGGTAATTCATACCTAGACAGTTATAATGAAATGGCAGAACTTCAACCCCAAGAAGCCTTATTTTATTACAGTTTGTTTATTTTTAAACAGTTATTCATGTGTGCGTGTGTATGTCTGTGCACATGTGCACCACATAAGGCTAGCAGATCTCTGACAGCTGGAGGTGCAGGTGGTTGTGAGCTGCCTCATGTGGGTCCTGGGAACTGAACTTGGGTCCTCTGGAAGGGCAGTGCTTTTAACCACTGAGCCATGTCTCCAGCTCTTGCTGAGCCATGTCTCCAGCTCTTGTTTCTTTTGTGTGAATTTGTGTTGGTTGGGGATGTGCCATAGTGTGCATGTGGCAGTCAGAGGGTGACTTAGTTAGGGTTATTATTGCTGTGATGGAACACTGTGACCCAAAGCAAGTTGAGGAGGAAAGTTTACTCACAGATCATCATCAAAAGCAGCAAGGGCAGGAACTCGTGCAAGGCAGGAACCTGGAGCAGGAGCTTAGGCAGAGGCCATGGAGGGGTGCTGCTTACTGGCTTGCTCCCCATGGCTTGCTCAGCCTGCTTTCTTAGAGACCTCAGGACCACCAGGCCAGGTGTGGCACTGCCCAAAATGGGCTGGGCCCTCCCCCATCAATCACTAATTAAGAAAATGGCCTACAGGCTTGCCTACAGCCCAGCCTTATGGAGGCATTTTCTTAAGGCTCCCTCCTCTCAAATGACTTTTAGTTTGTGTCAAGTTGACATAAAACTGTCCAGCCCAGAGGACAGCTGGTAGAAGTTGATTCTCTCCATCCACCATGTAGGTTCCAGGGATGGAACACAGACCTTTGGGTGTGGCGGCTGAGCCATCTCAAAAGCCCAAGATGTGCTAAACAAACCTGTAAAAAGAGCCAGAATCCTGGAGATAGTCATCAGGGACGAACAGTAGGTCTCCAGGCAGCAATGATAAAAGAATGGTGGAGTCTTTTCCATACGCCCAATGGAAGAGAAACCTAGAGTTGTTTTTTTGAGCCAAGTTATTCTAAGAGAAGATATAATAATGATAATGAAGTTATTTTCATAATGGTGCAGCCAACTGACAACAGATAACAATGATGGTAATAAAAGTTACATGAACTCCCAGGCATGGTGGGACATGCATTTACCTCAGTGCTTACAAAACGGAGGCAGGTGAATCTCTGTGAGCTTTAAGGCCAGCTTGGTTTACATAGTGAAATCTTTTCTCAAAAGAAAAGGAAAGAACAACACCCTCCCCCCACACACAAACTTAAAAATTGCTTATTTCTGGAATTTTTCATTTAATATTTTCAGACCATAGTTTGCCACCCAAAAATTGAAGCTGAAAAAAGCCAAGGTACACGATCAAAACAATTGAAAACGCCGACAAATACATGTACACAAATATTCATAGCAGAATTGTTCGCAAGAGCCAAAATGAGGAACTTCAGATGTCCATCAACAGATAACTGAACAAATAAATGGTGATATAAACGTAAGAAGAGGTATTCAGCCAGGAGGAGAAGCACTTGTGTGACGGTGTGGGCAGATGCCATGTATGCAGGAGACCCTGTCTCAAAAACCAAACACAACCAAAAAGCCTGGGCTGCTGAGATGGCTCAGCAAGCAAAAGCGCTGGCTAAGTGGGCCTGGCGTCTCTGGGACCCAGGCTAAGGAGGTGGAAGGAGAGAACCAACTCCATAAAGTTCTTTTCCGCCCTCTGTGTGTATTCTGTGGCTCGTCCACACCCCTACATGCAGACACCACACACACACACACACACACACACACACACACACACACACACACACACGGTAAAAATTTTTTTTTTTTTTTTGGTTTTTCGAGACAGGGTTTCTCTGTTTAACAGCTCTGGTTGTCCTGGACTCCCTTTGTAGACCAGGCTGGCCTCGAACTTGCAAAGATCCGCCTGCCTCTGCCTCCCAAGTGCTGGGATTAAAGGCGTGCGCCACCACCGCCCGGCTACGGTAATAATTTTTAAAAATTAACCAAAACCAAATAAAGGCCTAGGCTGGTGAGATGGCACAGCAGGAAGACACTTGTGCCAGTCTGGTGACTGGAATTCAGTGCCAGAATCCCTTATGGGAGGAGAGAACTGATTCCCCAAACTTGTCCTCTGACCTCCATGTGTGTGCTATGGCTTGCTCCAGCCCCCCCCCCCCACATGCACACACATGCCATATATACACATACACCTACCCATACAGACACACACCCATACACACACACACACCATATACACACACACCTACTCATACAGACACTCCCCCACACCATACATACACACACACACACACACACACACACACACACACACACACACCATACAAACACAAATAATAAATACATTTTAATTACTAGTAAGCCTTTTCAGCTGAAGATAAATGCTCCAATGTATTGAGAGAAACTGGGGACTGTCCAGGCAGCCAGTTGTCTGTCATTTCTTAGTTTTGGAAGCTCCTGGCTCTGCACTTCCTGTTTATTCAGATATATTTATTCTTTTCAGGTCTCTGATGTGGTTGAAGTTACAGTCTCACAGTTAAGTTTTAAGTTGTTTAGGAATTAAAAGGATGTTCTAGGTCTAAGAAGATGTTTTTAAGTTGGTAATGCAAGTTAGGATGGAAACTGAGTTGGTATAGAACTTTAAACTCATTGAGATAGATAGCTAATAGAATATTAATATCAGTTGCCAAATATGTATGGACTGGACATTGGGAATGTATGTTATACCTTATAATTTTCATAATTGTGGCCTAATTGTTCTTATTGTTTTGTATTTTATTTATTGTTCTAAGAAAAAGAGCCTTTTATTGGACTGAAAGGGGGAAGATACACCTTAAATTTAAAAAAAAAAAAAGCAGATAAGAGGGTGAGGGGAAAGAGAGTGGGAGGGTGGGACCAGGAAGGGGAGGCAGGAGGGGACTGTAAAAAGAAAAAAAAAGAAGGTTTTTTTTTTTTTTTAAAGAAAAAAAATGAACAAACAAAAAATAACAGTAAGCCTTTTAAAATAAATTTAAGCTGAGAAAGATTTATCACAAACATCCCCACCTAAGTGCTAAAGGGATTTCTTGTTGAAGACATCCATGAAGTCTTCAGGAAGGACCAGCAGTGTCAGGCCAGCCAAATGGAAAGTATGCTCTACCTTAGTAGATGCCTTAAGAGGCATTGACTTGTTGTGTGTGTGGATGTTTCCTCTCCCAGTACTCTAAACAGTTTGATTCTGTCCAAGCTTCCTGCAAATTTGCTATAATGCCAATAAAAGTCTCAGAAATTTTTCTTATGGCCTAATTGTTCTTATTGTTTTGTATTTGAGTTGACATGACTCTAGAATGTAAACAGAAATTCAAAGGGTCAAGAATAATGAGGGCGTCCAGAAGAAGAACAAGAATAAGGATTTGCACAATGGGACTTCAGATCATAGGGCAGAGCTGCGCAGTCAGGGTAGGACAGACAGACCAGGGGAACAGCTGTGCCATCTACAAGTAGATTTGTGTCGTTCCCTGCTGCTGTGATAAGTCAACTTAGGGGTGAGAGGACCCGTCCTGGTCCGCAGAATGAGCTGCGTCTGCAGTGGGGACGGGGTGAGCTGGGGTGAGACACTAGTCACATTGCAGCTACACTCAAGCAGGAAGCAGCGAATGCTGGTGCCCAGCCCCAACTCCTGTGCATTCTAAGACTCGGCCTCTGGAGCCACAGTGGCCTTCCCATCTCAGTTAAGTAGTGAGAGTGACCCCATCAGGCCCGCCTACAGCTATCTCCTTGGCGATCTGTCATGGTGACAACACGGTTGCAGTCTTCACTATTTCCTTGTGTATGTGGATAACCTGCACTCTTGGGTGCTGTCATGGGGGAAGCTGGCAGCCACTTTTCAGAAGCAACGTATGTCAGCCACTCTATTTCTTTTTTGTTTTTACTTTAAAATCTCTCTCTCTCTCTCTCTCTCTCTCTGTGTGTGTGTGTGTGTGTGTGTGTGTGTGTGTGTGTGTGTGTGTGTGAGAAAGAGAGAGAGAGAGACAGACGGACGGATGGACAACTTGGGGGTCACTAGGCCTGACAGCAGGCATCTTTTCTGCTGTGCCTGTTCCCTGGCCTGCAGCCATCAGTCACTAATGCTCTAGGATCTGTCTCTCAGCATCGCCTTTGCTCATCAAACTTTGAGTCAGGAATTGGTGTAAAGTGTAGATTGGCAGTTGGAAATATCACCATACCTATTTGTGGAAGTGAAATTGCATTGTTTAAAGATGTGTGGGGGGAAATGATGTAAATTTCCCCCTCAGTGACCACAAAACTGATAATCGGCAGGAGAGCAGGCGTATGCATTCTGACCCCTCCCCCCATTCCTGTTTCAATATACAAAGGTCTTGTTTCATTCTGTGTTTGTGAGTCTAGATCTTTCCAAGCAGCATGCTTACCCAGTGGTGAGCCGAGTCTCAAGGAAGAGACAGATCACTGCGCCAACCTTTCCCAGGCAGTGCATGTGTGGTCCTGGGCTCTTGGTGTAGATTCCAGCCTCACCCCTCTCACCCCTGTGACTTGGTCAGGTAACCTTGTCATCTCCTAGTGTGGATGTGACAAGTGACTAACACGCAGCCTTTGGGTGGCAGACAGTGCATAGTCAGTGGCTGTTATAATCAGGAGTGTTGCTGTGGTGGGAGACAATAGATTGTTTGATTCTCCATGTGGTATGTCCTTGGGGATGTTCAAGGAGACCTCAGTGAACTCCCTTTTTACCTTCATCATACACTTTTCATGGGACCCAGCATGAAATGTGTGCATGGGTAGTTTGTGGGGCTACGTGTGGTTGGCAGCATGACTAATGGGGCAGGAGGGCCTGTGGGGTAAGCAAGATAAATTCCCATCGAGGTCACACAGCCGTGTAGAGACCTTGACCTAAGAGCACGAATTATTGCAGGGCTGTCCATGACTGCAGGGTCACAATTACAGTGAAAGACATAGAAGGCTTCTGTGACAACCCCTGCCTCCCACCCCCACCCCAAGAAAAAAAAATCTAGACAGGAAGCCATTGAAGTTCAAACTTCTTTTTGAGACAGGGTTTCTCTGTGTAGCCCTGACTGTCTTGGAACTCACTCTGTAGACCATGCTGGTCTTGAACTCACAGAGAACCTCCCACCTGTGCCTCTCAAGTGCTGGGATTAAAGGTGTGCACTGCTACCTCCCAGCTTGAGAATTGTGAAAATTTGTGATAAGGATGCTGAAGTGTAGCTCTTCACAGTTGATGGCTTCTGGTGAAGGTGGTGACAGACTCAATTTTCTTTAAGGGGCTGGTGTAACAGTAAATTTTTACTTATCACACATATATTTATCAATACTTAACAGTTACCTAACAATTGTCTATAAAATTCCTAAATCCTAAACCCAAACCTTAACTCTGAAACCTAACACCTAAAACTTCTCAGTATGTATAATACAAACATTTAACATTAACCTAGGGTTTCTCAAAAGGATATTTTTCTCTGAGCGTGGGTCCTGATGGATGGCTGGTCTTCATACAATTTTCAGGTTTTTTTTCTTTCTTTTTTTTTTATTTCTTCAAGTTACATCTCAATGGCGATCCCCCTCCAGTCCCTTCCTCCCCCCCTCAATCCCCAACCTCTTCCCTTTTTTTTTTTTTAAAGTTTAAGGTATATCTTATTTCCCCCAACAGCTCCCCCTTTCAGTCCAACAAATGGCTCTTTCTCTTATAATAATAGATACAATACAAAACAACAGAGGTAATTAGGCCACAGTTATGAGGGTTATATGGCTTAGCATACATTCCCAATGTCCAGTCCATATGTATTAGGTACCTGACTTTAACATTCTACTATCTAACCATCTCCATGAGTTTAAAGTTCTCTATCTAACTCAACATTCATACTAACTTGCAACACAATTTTAAAAGCATCTTCCTAGACCTATAACACTCTCTTGACTCCTAAACAACTCAAAATTTAATTATGAGACTCTAGCTATCTATTCTTCAACCACCTCAGAGACCTGAGAGGGATAAATATATCTGATTTTATAGGAAGTACAGGGCCCAGCCAGACCACTTCTGGGTATACACCCAAATGTCTCCTCACGGAATCATAAGGAAGTTTCCTCATCTATGTTCATAGCAGCCTTATTTGTAATAGCTAGAAACTGGCAACAACCCAGATGTCCCTCAACCGAAGAATGAGTTAAAAAACTGTGGTACATCTACACAATGGAATATTATTCAGCTATCAGGAACAATGAAATTATGCAATTTGCAGCAAAATGGATGGAACTAGAAAAGCTCATCCTGAATGAGCTAACCCAGACTCAGAAGGATGCATATGGCATCTATTCACTTATAGTAGGATTTTAGTTATATAGTAGAGGATATCAATACTACAACTAACACACCAAAGGGAACTTGGACATAGACTTTTTATTTTTTATATTTTTTTCTACTTTTTATTCTTTTTTATCTGTTTTTCGGCTTGTTTGTTTGTTTTTTAGTTCTCTCTCCCGGGCAATGAGACATTTTTTCACTGGTGGTACTGCCTAGTAGACCCCCAGTGAATGAGGAGGCTCTTGGCCCTCATATGACCTCTGAACTGAGATGAGGGACTGTTATATAGGGACACCCCACCCCAGAGAAATGGGATGGAAGGGTTGGGGGGTAAAAAAAAAAATGAAATATGAAGTTTCGGCCTTTTGCTACTAATTGTCATAAACAGTTTAGGATAATTAAGAAATGCAAACTAATAGTCATGCAAGCCTGTCATTGTGTTAGGTACTATGACAGTCTATTATAGTTATTTTCTTTTTTTTTTTTTTAAAACATTATTTATTTATTTATTATGTATACAGTATTTGCTCTACATATATGCCTGGGCAGATCTCAATGTAGATGGCTGTGAGCCACCATGTGGTTGCTGGGAATTGAACTCAGGACCTTGGGAAGAACAGCCAGTGCTCTTAACCTCTGAGCCACCTCTCCAGCCCTATAGTTATTTTCTAAGCTAATCAGAAATAAAGCTGCTAAGAGATAAGCAACATCTTCTTATCCT
>CAJQZJ010003646.1:10185683-10198441 GCA_907164525.1 Lophiomys imhausi
GGCCCTGCCAGCAGTGCTCTCTCCCCAGCTGCGCTATCCTGAGTGTGGGAGATTTGGCCGCTCCTGCCTGCTTTTGTGTTCCCCGCTTCCTGCGTTCTCTCGGAACCTCCCGTCCTCCGTTTCACAAGCGGCTGCTGCGGACCACCCGCTGAGCCCCCTCTTTGTTCCTTGCTAAGGCTTCCACTATCTCGCAACCTTTTCTAAGTGGGTATAAGTTCAACCTGATGTGTGGGGAGCCCAATAGGACAGCGATCTATGGCCAAGTGGACCCTGATTCTGCCTGCTGTAAGTTGGGAACGATCTTACCAGGCGCCTCTCCAAATGGGAGTTCCCGAGTCCCCGGTTTCGTGGCCTCCGTGTCTGTGAGAGATGGGGAGAGCCTTACCCTGGGACTTTTAACAGTCCCTTGGGAGCTGTGAGCGTTCCCGGGGGGGGTCTAGCCCCTCCGGTTTTTGCACAGTGCCCAGTAACTCTGTGTTTTTTATGGCTCTTTTTTCCCCGCGTTCAGAATGCGTCAGTGTAGGTCGCCTCTTCAAAAACCTCAAGAGTAGGGCCTCTTCAAAACCTCAAGTGTAGGGCCTCTTCAAAAACCTCAAGAGATCTGCAGAATATGGCATTCAAAGATGTTTTCTTAACTTTAGATTTTTTTTATATCGAGACATATCAACTCCTGACAGCACCCCCTATTCTACCCCAAGTAGAAGATGAGCATCGAAGAATCTCCAGTGGGAGATGATTGAATTAGTCGCAAGCCTATCTCTTGGTAGGAAAAGCCCCTTGCTACAACTGTAGACAGAATGCTGTCCAAAAAGGACATAACTTGGAAGCAGGTAAGTCGACAGCCTAGCTCTGCCAAGACAGGGTAGGCAATTCCTTCATAACCCCTGCTCTACAATCAATGTCTGTCAGAGAAACGGGGCCAAATGACTGAAGATCGATGCTGTAATGTATGGAGAGAAAATGGGAACTGCCCAGGCAGCCACTGGTATGTCATTTCTTAGTTTTGGAAGCTGCAGGCCCTGTACTTCCAATTTTCAGTTTTAAAGTCTCTTAGAGTCTCTGAATTTCGTTCCTCTCCTTATGGTCGGTCTTAAGACCAATTAACACATGAAAGTTTCCCAGGCGGCTCACCGATTCAGATGCTTATGGCCTGCAAAGGCCCCAAGCCCCAGAGCTCTGCATCTGAGCATTCCCAATTTCAGGGAGAATCTGTCCCTATTCAGACCTGAATCCGGTCAACATCAAAGGGTGAAACTTTCCAAGGAGACCTTGATGCGTGTTCTTTTGCCAGTCGAGAAAAACCTTGAGTGAATCAGGATCAGGAGAGAGAGCCCGCCCAGCGTTCACGTGGATCCTGCCTTATATATCTTCACCTGTGGGCAGAAGCTTTTGTGCACTTTTAAAGTTAGTTCCCCGGACTCAGTCTTTTTCAAAAAAAGCTTTTTTTTTTTGCAGAGGGGCATGAATTCACAGGCGGTCCGCAGATGTGGACAGGTGCCTCAGGGCGTGTCATTCAGATGCCCTTCTCAGAGAGCTGCAAAATGACAGCTGTGAAATGACCTCCGGAGCGTGGGCACCCCAGGGGCATGTCCTGCCCCAGCCCCAAGATCAAAGAGGTCCTGGTCCTTGGTGAGTTCCCAAGAACATGTCACTTGGTTGAAGTCTTTTATCTTAAAAGTCCAGCTTTGCCAGGTGGTGGTGGCGTACGCCTTTAATCCCAGCACTTGGGAGGCAGAGGCAGGCGGATCTTTGCGAGTTCGAGGCCAGCCTGGTCTACAAAGCGAGTCCAGGACAGCCAGAGCTGTTAAACAGAGAAACCCTGTCTCGAAAAACCAAAAAAAAAAAAAAAAGTCCAGCTTTATTCCAAGTTCCCTATGCTATATATGCTAATAAACACTAAACCTACCACACTTCCTCCCTTCTCACCAAACAATCAATTTTTCCTAACAATACCCATGTGTCTATATCAAGAAAAATCACATGAATTGTTTATGTACAATACCTAAACAAAATAACCATAAATTATATATATATGGTAATATTTATATCTTTTGATAATCAAAATACAACAAGGTAAGATATCTATTATTTATAAAAAACAATCATATAAATTGTTTATATACAATACATAAACAAAATAAACATATAAAATAATATATGAAAAATATTATTAAATTAACCTTAAATTTTATAAATATATAAAATAATATATATAACCTTAAATCTTATCAATAAACATAAATCAAGATTATTTTTATAATAATCCTAAATTTATGAAATATTTTTATTTTTAATGATATGAAAAGAAAAAAGAGATCCCTGAGTCCATCCCTTTTCCTTGTCCCAAGTAAATCTATTTTTACATCCATTTGTCATATCCATTCATACTAGACGATGACAAACAATCACAACATATAACATATAATGAAACAAACAAACAAAAAGAAATTTTTATCCCAACTTTAGGGATATGAGGTGAAAATATCCTTTAAAATTTGAAAAAAAATGGCCAATTCTTGGGAAAGCTAGCCGTAGTTTTGATTGATCATTTTGGGCTAGCCCTTAAAAATTGATTTGTATGTATAATTTGGAAAATTTAGTAATTGAAGCAGTTTGTTAGGTTGGATCCTTTGGTCTATTTGTCTTGTCGTTATTGTCCTTAGTCTTTGGTTCTGAAAATAAATTTTTCCTTAAGTTTAAGAAGGAGAAAAGCATATATTAGCATAAACTCCACCCATGCTAAATGAAGGAATGAAATACTATGAACATTAGACAGTTAATAAAATACTCTTATTAAGTGAAGACATTTATGCTTCAGCTAATAGGAGGTTCTCTTTGGTCTCTCTGGTCAGATCTGGTCTTTATAACTTTTGTTGGTATCCATATCTTTTCATTCCCTGTAGATACATATGGATAACCACATCCCCATCTTAGTACTATTTCAGGTTTCCATTCTAAAGTCAAAATGTCCTTATAGTGTATTGGTTGATTTAATTCTTCAGTTTTCTCTATAACCCAGTGTCTTTCAGCTACAGTGGTACCTTTTTCATCAACATTCAAAAAATATAATGTTATCAGAGCATTATGTAGTCTGTCCCTGGAATTTCTTAATTCCCCCTTTTGTTTAATAAGCATCTCCCTTAAGGTAGGATTAGCTCTTTCTACAATTGCTTGTCCTGTAGGGTTGTGAGGTATACCAGTAACATGCTTTATATTATAATATATAAAGAATTGTTTCATTTTTATTAGATACATGTGCAGGAGCATTATCAGTCTTAATTTGTGCTGGTACACCCATAAATGCCATAATTTCTAATAAATGAGTAATAACGTAATCAGCCTTTTCTGAACTTAGAGCAGTTGCCCATTGAAATCCTGAATATGTATCAATGGTATGATATACGTACCTTTGTTTTCCAAATTCTGTAAAATGAAACACATCCATTTGCCAAATCTCATTCTTTTTAATATCTCTAGGGTTACTTTCAGCAAGTAATGGAGTTTGGTTATAGAAAGAACATGTAGGACATTTTTAAATTATTTCTTTGGCTTGTTGCCAAGTGATAGAGAATTTTTTTCTTTAAACCCGAGCTGTTAACATGATGTTTTTCATGAAATTTTGAAGCTTCTAACACATTTCCTATTAGTAATTGGTCAATCTCCTCATTACCTTGTGCCAATGGACCTGGTAAACCTGTATGAGATCGAATATGAGTAATATATAATGGGTTATTTCTGTTTCTGATGACCTGTTGTAATTGTATAAACAAAGAAGTTAATTCTGTGTTATCAGGAATAAATTCAGCAGTTTCTATACTTAATACAACTCTTTCTGCATATAGAGGATCAGTAAGTATGTTAAGAGGCTCAGAAAAATCTAATAATACCATAAGGATTGCATACAATTCTGCTTTTTGAACCCAGGTATATAGACTTTTGATTACCTTGTTGATTTTATCTGATTTATAACCTGCCATTCCCTGTTTGTTTGCATCAGTATAGAAAGTTGGTGCATCAGGAATTGGTGTTCCCTTTACAATATGAGGAAGTTATATTGTATCCAGTTAGTTCTTTTTATAAATTGTATACGTTTGTTTTTTTAGAAATTTGTTATTAATTTCTCCAAAAAAAATACTGCAACCTCTTTGCCAATCTTCATTGATTACCCATAATGACATAATCTCAGTATTAGTAAGAGGCACTACTATTTCAGCCAGGTCCATTCCTGACAGTTGACGTAGTCTTATTCTACCCTTTATAATTCAGTTTTTTTCTATATATGTTTTTAGTTTTTTACTTTGTTTATGTGGTAAGAAAATCCATTCTATAATACTATCTTCCCGTTGCATAATGAGTCCTGTAGGAGAATGAGTTTATGGTAAAATAACCAAAATGCAATCAAGTTTAGGATCAATTCAATCTATGTATGTATCTTCTAATCTTTGTTCTACCAACATTAATTCCTTTTCTGCCTCAGCAGTTAAACATCTTGGACTGTTTAGATTTGAATCACCTTGTAATGTTTGAAACAAATTACTTAACTCATAAGTACTTAAACCAAGGGTGGGCCTTAGCCAATTTATATCTCCCATTAATTTCTGAAAATCATTAAGAGTTTTTAATTGGTCTCTACGGATCTGTACCTTTTGTGGTCTTATTTTTTGTTGACTTATTTTATAACCCAAATAGTTGATTGAATCTCACGGATCTGTACCTTTTGTGGTCTTATTTTTTGTTGACTTATTTTATAACCCAAATAGTTGATTGAATCTCCTCTTTGTATTTTTTCAGGAGCAATTTGTAACTCCCAAAGTGGCAGAATTCTCTGTGTTTCCTTAAATAAAATTTCTAAAGTTCCTGTATGAGGATCAGCCAACAAAATGTCATCCATATAATGATAGATAATAGATTGAGGAAATTGTTTACGAATTATTTCTAATGGTTGTTGTACAAAATATTGACATAAAGTGGGACTATTTAACATTCCCTGTGGAAGCACATTCCAATGATACCTCTTGATTGGTTATTAAGAGTAGGTACAGAGAAAGCAAACCTTTCCCTATCATTTTGATGTAATGGAATTGAGAAAAAGCAATCTTTTAAATCAATCACTATTAAAGGCTATGACTTTGGTAATAGAGAAAGTAAAGGTATACCAGGCTGTAAAGAACCCTTTGGTTGAATTATTCTATTTATAGCTCTTAAATCTGTTACCATTTTCCATTTTCCTGATTTCTTTTAACCATAAACACCGTTGAATTGCATGGGCTGTTAGACTCTTCTATATGATGAGCCTCCAGCTGTTCTTGTACTAATTGTTCTAATGCCTGTAATTTTTCTTTTGTTATGGGCCACTGCTCTTGCCACACAGGTTTATTGGACAGCCATTTCAAGGGTAGGGCTGTTGGAATTTCAGCCGTGGCCCCTAGTATAAATTTGGAAACTCATTGCCTGCGGTGTCCTGTGTTTGGACACTGGACACAGGTTGTAATTGTTTCTGAGTGACCATCTCAATACCTTCCTCAAAAATATCTATAATCTCCATGCCTGCGGTGTCCTGTGTTTGGACATTAGACACAGGTTGTGATTGCTCCCCATATCAGGCTGGCCACTGGGAGTTTGACTATGCTCCAGTGAGTGAGTATGTGACAACACAAAATGGACTTGGTATTTTGTTGTTTCTTCTTTTTTTTTCTTCTGGGAGGAGGTCCCAAGGGGCAGGGGTGGACCTGGGAGGACTGGGAAGTGAATGTGATCGGAGTGCATTATGTGAAGTTCCCAATTAATCAATAAAAATATTATGATGGGGAAAAAAGCAAATGAATTTATATGTCAGCACACATTTCAGCCTCTGGCATTTTCTGTGCTTAGGCCATCTGTTAAGGCCAGTACAGCCTTAGGCTTCTATCCTGTGTGTTCACAGAGCATCAGAGAGCAACGTCTGTCATCTCTAGTCCCATGGCATTGCGTGGGTCCACCATGGTAGTGTGCAGCCCTGTGGCCCCCTAGGCTTTGTCATCCATCCCTGAGACCACAGAATTTTAGCTCAACATGGCTGACACTTTGAAGAATTCTGGGAACTTTATTAGTGTGTGCGGCATCTCACCCTGTCCCCTCCTCACACTTGCACATCTTCCGCTTCTCACCCAACAGCATCATGTGCCCCCAGCAACCCACCCTCTGACCGTGTCTCTCCCCTGCACTTCAGTTCACACACAGTGTACCCACTCTGCTGTCACCAGCATCTACCGTGTCAGAGGGACCCCTGAGGCCCTGCCATGCCTGTGGCCACCTTCCTCTAAAACAATTACAGATGTCACCGGGCTCCGTTGGTCCCTCTGCTCCCTTCCTGGTCTTTCTCATCTCCTGTGGCTCCTTTTGCCTGGGGGAAAAAAGATCTAAAAAGAGGAAAATCTTGTCAGGTGAACCGATACATCCAACCAAATGGGTTTTCTCATCAAACCTTTTGAACCACACTATTTGAGGCTCTAAAATCTGAACCTGTTGGGGAATCTGCAGCAGGAGTTGGTACTGTAGGTTAGGCACATTAGCAGGACAGAGAGGGTCCATTTTTCCACATCCGGTTCTCAGGGTGGGTGGCAGGGAATAGAAATTTGGTAACTTCTGTTTTGAGAGAATAGGTTCGCACGGACACTTGCAGCAGCGATGGGAAATTAGTGCGTATTTGTGTGCTGCCAGCTGATGGCACTCGAAAATTCTGCGCATTCAGGTGACGCTTTAGGTTTGTCTTTCAAGTTCTAATTGTGCTAAGATGTTGACACCATCTCATCTTCTTGCGTTTTCTCTTTCTCTTTAGAATATTCTCCTTCTTGGATATCGTAACTCTATGCCGATGTGCACAGATTTCCAAGGTAAAGTATTGCCTGACTATTACTCAGTATTAATGAGACAGATGGGTTTGGTTCAAGCAAAACATTACAGTTAAATGTTGCCTTATTAAGCTAACAGTCTTATAATTCCATATTTTATTTTAAGTTGATATACTCTGAGAATAAAAGTTTGGAAATAAGAGACATGATATATCAGTTCTCGGCAGACATGTCCCTCTCACCTAGCCCTCATTTTTTACGTCATTTCCCAGGCCTGGAACATCTTAGCCCTGGATGGAAGCAACTGGCAAAGAATAGATCTTTTTAACTTTCAAACAGATGTAGAGGTAAGTTAATTCAGTGAAACTATTACATTTATTTATTGTGTGTCTGTACAAGAGTGTGTGTGTGTGCGCGTGTGTGCATGCACACTTATCGAAGGGTTTGTAAGTGGAGTTTAGGGGACAACTTGCAGGAGTTGGTTCCCTCCTCCCACCAAGCAGCTTCCCAGGATCATACTGAGGTCTTCAGGCTAGGAAACAGGCACCTTTACCCCCTGAGCCATCTCTCTGGGCCCACTGGTGGTAGTGTCTTTTGAGGCAGGGTCTCTCTATATTGTAAGGTCCTACATTAAGTAGGCGGAACACTTCCCTCTCACTATTCTCTCTGGAGCCCTTCATTCCTCATGCTTTGGCAAGTGTAGAGCAGGCAGGGATCCAGAGACCCATGCGTCCCTCCTGGAAAGGGAAGCCCTAGTTCCTGCAGATGATGCAGTTATTCCCGACTGCCCACATGTTGTAAGCATGCCACATGCATTAGTGCACTTTGTCCTCTCAACGCCAGGCTGCAGGGGGGCTGCAGAGACGGCTCAGTGGGTGGACATGCTGGCTGCTGCTGCTGAGGACCTGGATTTGCTTCCCAATACCACATGGTTGCTCATAGCCATCTGTAATGCTGGCTCTAGGCAGTCTGATGCCCTCTTCTGGCTTTAAGGACCCCTACACTCATGATGTGCTCATAAACTCACACAGGCAAATACATGCACATGTAATGATGTAAATAAACTAATTTTTAAAACCAGACCAAGGAAACTGAGGGACAAGTAGGTTGAGTGTAAGTATTTACTATTAAGGAAATGGATTATACACCTGTGAGTCCATAGAAAAGACAGAATAAGGTATTCAGGTGATGAGAGCTTAGGGAGTCTTCCCTCCAGTGCCACTCTTTCTGAGTGGACATGTTTCCCTGAGGTGGGGCAGTTCCATGCCTTCAGAGACTAAACACGTGAGATGGAAGGTGGCTCAGTGAACAAAGGCACCTGCCACCAAGCCTGACTCTGTGACTTCAGTCCTGGGGCCCCCATGTTGGAAGGAGAGAACAGACTCTTGCAAATTGGCCTCTGACCTCCACACGCCATGCGTGCCATGGCATTTTTACATGTCTACACATATAAAATGAATGAATGAATGAATGAGAAATTGGACCTTCTTCATCAGTCTCCACAGTTACTAACAATGCTCCTCACCATAGCTGAGGAGCTATTGATAAATGATAGTTGTGAGGAGTGTGAGGACTCAGTTTCCTTTGAGAATGTGGCCCCAGCCAGCTGGCCATGTTCCTGTGGAATGGCACACATCCAAGAATACATGGGGAACACAAATTGGACTTTGATGGGTGAAAAAGCAAAAACAACCCACAGAGTGGGTAGGTAAAGAAGAGGTGGATCTGGGAGGACAAGGCAGAGGGATGGATATGCCAACAACAGATTATACACGACTCTCAAAGATCTAACTAAAAAGTGCCAGCAGGCCAAAAATGGGAAAGAACCAAGTACCATGTAAAGTTCTAACTTTCATTCTAATATGCATGCTTACAGCATGCTATGTCTGGCAGGTAGCAAGGGTTACTAAATAAATATTGAACTGGCAAAGGTCTTTGCTATTTTTTCCCTCTTAGAAACAGTGGTCTCGGGCTGGAGAGATGGCTCAGAGGTTAAGAGCACTGGCTGTTCTTCCAAAGGTCCTGAGTTCAATTCCCAGCAACCACATGGTGGCTCACAACCATCTACATTGAGATCTGGTGCCCGGGCATATATGTAGAGCAAATACTGTATACATAATAAATAAATAAATGTTTAAAAAAAAAAAAGAAACAGTGGTCTCTAATGATCACTATGTACATGACATTTTTTTCTTCTAATTCTGGTACAAGAACTGTCGTTCCAGTGAAGAGATCATAAAGAAGTCCTCAAAATGGAGAGCGATATCCTGATGCTACACGGGTTTGGGCTGTTAGGTGCTTATTATGTACTTAGATTTCCAAGTCCTAATGGGCTTTTCTCTGTGGTAGCAAAGATTATTTTGCAGTTATCTTGGGTTTTGCCTAAAAATGATAAACTCACGTTAGAGAGGTGGCTCATGAGTTAGAAACTCTTGCTGCTTTTCTAGGGATCCACGTTCAGTTCACAGCTGGATGGTTTACAAGCGCCTGTAAGCTTGGTCTCCAGGGGATCCAGTGTTCTCTTCTGGCCTTTGTAGGTGCTCACACACATACACATAGATTAAAATATGAAATATATCTTTAAATTAGCTCAGGTAAGCCTCAAGAAAGCATAATGAATGCCTCCAGGGTCAAGCTTCAGACTCACAATCCAGCTAAAATGTTAGCTAGGTAGCACTGGGAGCCAGCCCCTCTGAGGTACTGAGGCTTGGGTCCCAGCAAATTCAGGGTTTACAGACTTCTGCCATGATGGCTGTACACAATTTCCACATAACACACAATATGTATCCATTAAAAAGAGTCTTTACTGTACTGACGGAAGACAGTCCTCAGTGTGGCAAGGATGGACTCTGGAGAGCAGCAGGGTGTGCCTCCTCCTCCTGCATTTGGGGAACTGTGTTTACAGTTCAGCTTTTCAAAATAAGCAGGATAAAAAAGTGACCATTTCCTGCCTTTCTCTATTTCAGGGCCGAGTGGTGGAAAACATCTCCAAGAGGTGCGGTGGCTTCCTCAGAAAGCTCAGCTTGCGTGGCTGCATTGGTGTCGGGGACTCCTCCTTGAAGTGAGTGACAGCCACAGTGAGCACTTCGGTCACAGCAGCTGATGGCTGACATCAGAAGAAGCAGAGCAAACAGCTCTCAGCTTTTCTTTGGTCCTTTCTGT
The DNA here is from genome assembly GCA_907164525.1 of Lophiomys imhausi. Lineage (NCBI taxonomy): Eukaryota > Metazoa > Chordata > Mammalia > Rodentia > Muridae > Lophiomys > Lophiomys imhausi. The sequence continues at coordinate 10,195,676 of CAJQZJ010003646.1, forward strand.
GGTAATTTGCAGGAGAACTAAGCCTTTGGAAGGACGCCCCATGGCCCTGAAGGGTCCAGCCTGGGGACACATGGCTTCACCTGTCTAGTGTGAGCTCTCTTATGGATGTCAGTGGGCAGTTAAAGAGCAAGTGTGAAATGCCAGGGGTGTGCATCCAGTCAGCGCTGGGGCTTGTGCTTGCTCACACTCCTCTGCCCCCTCCATCCTTCCGTCATCCTAGTTTCTCAGAAGGGTTTACTCACACACAGAGCACACAGAACAGTTCTTTCAAAAATGCCTTTCTGGTAAGATAGAATCTTGCTTCCTTGGGATGGGATGGGATGGGATGGGATTATTACGATATTTTTATTACAGTGATGAATAGCTCCTGTGCAATTGATGTATAGCTCCTTCCTCCTAGGTAGCCATAGTTGGAGGAGGAAAGGGTTGATCTGACTTTGAGGTCACAGTCCATCTTTGAGGGAAGCCAAGGCAAGGGCTCAAGGCAAGAGCTCGAAGCAGAGACCTTGGAGGAACTGTGCTTACTGGCTGGCTCAGCTTCTTTTCTTATACAGACCAGGTCCACCTGCTTAGGGATTGTGACGCCCACAGTGGGCTCCTGCATCAGTTAGCAGTGAAGAAAACTTCAAACAGCCTGACCACAGGTCAGTCTGATTGAAACAGTTCTCCACTGAGGTTCCCTCTTCCCAGGTGACTCTAGGTTTATATACAGTTGACAGATGAAGCTACCTATGACATCAGGCTTGGTGGCAAGAATTTTTAAAAAACTGGTTGAGCCATCTCTCCAGCCCATGAAGGATTTTTTTTTTTTTAAAGACAGAGTTTCTCTATAATGTAATCTTGGTGCCCTGGAAATTTTTATGTAAACCAGGATGGGTTTGAACTCACAGAGATCCACATCACATTCCGCCTCCATGAGGGTTTTTGTTTGTTTGGTTTTGGTTTTTGGTTTTTCGAGGCAGGGTTTCTGTATGTAGCCTTGGCTGTCCTGGACTCGCTTTGTAGACCAGGCTGGCCTTGAACTCACAGAGATCCACCTGCCTCTGCCTCCCAAGTGCTGAGATTAAAGGCGTGTTTCACCATGCCTGGCTCCTAAGATTATTGTTCGGTTGTGGGTGTGCTCATAATTAGTATTAGCTAGACAGAATAGGAGGGAAGAAGTTAAACTGTGGGCAGTTGTTAGTATGGTTGCACCTGTGAAGCTTCAGGGGGTTTGGATTATGATGTGTGCAATTACGAATGCCATATGACTTACTGAGGAATGAGCAGTTAGGGGTTTGAGGTCTGTCACAGGCACATAGAGCTGATTATGATTATGCCTCACAGAGAGAGTAAAATAAATGGATAAGCTATTATAATTTTAGTCATTGGGTCAAGGGTAATGGAAGTTCGTATATGCCATAGCCTCTCAGTTTAAGAAGGATGGCTGCTAGGACTATAGCGCCTGCGACAGGGGCTTCAACATGGGCTTTTGGAAGGCACAGGTGGGGTCCATAGAGGGGTATTTTGATTATGAAGGCTCTTGTACATGCTAGTCATATAATACTGCTTGATCATGTAAGTTTGAGGCATAGGGTGTTGAAAGGTATAAATATAAAGTTTAAAGTGCCTATTGAGTTGTAAGAAGAGATTAAGGCAATTAAGAGTGGGATTGAGCCGATTAGAGTGTAAAATAGGAAGTAAAGTTCTGCGTTTAGGCATTGTTTGATTTCCCTATCGGGTGATGATAATTAGTATTGGAATTAGAGTGGCTTCAAATATAACATAAAACGTGATGAGTTCATAAGCTGAGAATGTTAGGTATAGAGAAAGTTGTAATAGAATAAGTATAGACATATAGAATTTTTATAGAAAGGTTTTTCATTTTTTAATGTGGTCTTGACTGACAAGAAGTATAAGTGTGAGAAGTCATGTTGTCAGAATGAGAAGAAGAGATAAGAGAAGGTCAGTGAAGAATGCAATGGAGGGTTTAAAAGCCAGAATACAGTAGAAAGAAATGGCGGATCCCCTGGTACAGGGAAAGGAGGGCACATGGAGGTCATGCAGTGTGACTGTGACCAACACCCGTGAACCACCAGAGTGAGAAGAGCTCAGTGAAGCTGCCGCTGTGCACAGTGTAGTGTTACAGTAACTGTGGCAAGTTAAAGACTGCATCAGGCTTCAGGCCAGACTTTCCGCCTACGAAGCTTTGTACATCAGTGAAATGGACTGAGTCTAGCTTATCAGGAAGCAGGAAGTACTAATAGGACCGATGTAGTTTACAATGCAAGACATGAATCCAACAGTTGTCCCATGAAGACACCAAAATAATGTGAAAATGTGGATTGCTGATAGGGACTGTCAAAGAAATGCCATTTATTTGCTTGCTTGTTTTAGAGTCTCATGATGTAGCCATGGCTGGCTTATAACTCTGTAGACCAGGCTGGCCTGGAGCTCATAGAGATCCTCCTGCCTCTGTCTCCTGAGTGCTGGGGTTAGAGGCCTGTGCCACCACCGCCTGGTGAGAAACCTTCTTACTGAGAATGAAAACCCTGACTTAGGAAAGCACTGTTGAGAGGACGAGAACGCTTACTGGTTTGTTCTGAGTTTGAGACCAGAAATCTTGAATGATTACTTAGATGTCTGTGCATCAGAGGGAGACTCTGTCCCTCTGTCCATGGCTCTTGCCACGAGCACAGTCACCATGGGATTCATTTACCTTGCTGTAGGCTCCAACAGCTTATTCCTTCTTATGGTTGAGCAGTGATCCATCCTACAATGTACAGA
>CAJQZJ010003646.1:10205405-10240556 GCA_907164525.1 Lophiomys imhausi
CAGATGTGGGTTACAGATGTGGGTTACAGATGTGGGTTACAGATGTGGGTGTCCTCTGGAAGAACAGTCAGTGCTCTTAACCACTGAGCCATCTTCCAGCTTCCTGTTTTCTGTTTTCAGTTCTATCAGTCTTTTTCTTTTTGTGGTAAGTACATAAAATTGCAATTGGTGGTGAAAGTGTGAGATTGTAAGCAAAGCTCATGGCTTTGGAATGGCTCTTCTAACTGGATAGACGTTCACTGAGATGTAGAGTTTGAGGCAGAATCAATGTTTGATTAGGTACTTTAATCTAGCTATGTCATGTTTTTGTTTGTTTGTGAGTTCATTATAATCAACTGATCTTTTAAAAATTAATAACAAAAGATGGCAAGCAATTTAGAAAGACACCCAAAGTCAACCTCTGGCCATACAGAACATGCACCCACACATATGTGCATATACAGAGAAACCCAAAACCCAACACTAGAATGATTAGTGTCTTGGTCTGAAGCATTGGTTCAGTAGGTGAGGATAGATCGCTCAGCCAGGCCCTGGACTCTTCTCGTGTCCCAGTTGTTTGTGGTGTCAGCTCTGGGCTGTCTGCAGAAGGATGCACAGGGTGGTGGTGTTCTCTGTTCTCTCAGCGAGGGTTGCCGGAACCTGGAGTATCTGAACCTCTCCTGGTGTGACCAGATCACAAAGGAAGGCATCGAGGCGCTGGTGCGGGGGTGCCGGGGCCTGAAAGCCCTGCTCCTGAGGGGTTGCACGCAGGTACAGAGGTCACACATCTGGTCAGCCTGTTTTCCTTGCTGTGGTGGTCATCTTGGTACCTGACCTGTTCTCTCACTTGGTTCTATCCCTCTTTTGCCTCCTCCATCCACTCAGTTAGAGGACGAAGCTCTGAAACACATTCAGAACCACTGCCATGAGCTCGTGAGCCTCAACCTGCAGTCCTGCTCAGTAAGTATGGCCCCGGGCATCTGTGCCGCAGTCCCACTGTCAGGCTGTACGTGCCTAAGGTGGCTGCATATGGTCACATTGCCCTAACCCTCATCCTCTATCTTCATTGGAGTTGTGAGTCTTTGTAAGGTGAGAGAACTATGAGGCAACATGTTCAGCACAAGGCCACTGGCATCTCCCCCAAAACATAAATTAGCCTTGATTGTTAATTTCTTTCTTTTTTTTAATTTTTGTGTTTTTCAAGTCATGGTTTCTCTGTGTAACAGAGCCTGGCTGTCCTGGACTCCATTTGTAGACCAGTCTGGCCTTAAACTCACAAAGATCCACTTGCCTCTACCTCCCAAGTGCTGGAACTAAAGATGTATGAAAGACAAATGGATAAGATCTCACTGCATATCCCAGGCTAGCCTGAAACTCACAATTCTCAGGCCTCAGCATACTGAAAGCTGATGTGGGCCAATATTTCTGGCTGGCTCTTTAAAAACTAGTCACTACCTAGTTGTTAGAGCTCAACAGCTTGGTAAGATCTCAGGGTCATGTCTTTTTAGCACATTGGAGCTGATGGCCCCTCTGATTCCTCAGAGAGAAGAACAGCACTGGGCTGGGGAGATAGCCCAGTCAGTTATGTGCTGGCTTTGCAAGCATAGGAACTTGAGTTTGAGCCATAGAACCCATGTACAAATGCTGAGCACTGGGACTGCAGAGGCAGTAGGATTCCCCCAGCTTGCTGGCTGGCCAGCCTACTCTATGTGGTGGCTTCTGAGCCAGTAACAGAATGCGTCTCAAAAAAGAAGGTTCCAGCACCTGAAGAATAACGCCTGAGGTTGTCCAAAGCACGGCACGCACACAGCCGTGCTGTGGTCAGAGGGCATATGCAAGAGAGCCAGCATTCTTCTCTTGGCATCAACCTCGGAAGGACTGTCAGCTTCCCTCACTGCTGCTGTTTGGATATGCAGTCATGGGCTACATGGCCCAAGGGGAACTGGTATTTCTGGGAATCCTAAGAGAAAGATGTTACAGTCAGCTTTTAACAGATGAATCCTAGTCATTAGAGTGTGTGATTTGGGAGGGAGAGCAGTAATCATCATAGCTGGCTTCGTAGACCTGTCTGGACCTTGAGTTACATGGGATACCATGGGCTGGTGGTAAACGTAACATGTGCACACTTATGTCTGCATGAATTAGTATAATTGAATGCAAAGACTGCTCTGCTTCTTCACAACCAAATCAAATATAACTTCAAGGAGTTTATCTGTAATTAGTGTTCCTTTTCTCTAAATTATCTGGTGAAATGTTATAAATATGCATGTGAACACGATTTCTGTGGTGACTGCATAAAGCATTATGGTCTACATATCCAGCCGCATGCTAATGTGTCATTTAACCAGGAAGTCTCCTGAGTTCTTTATTTAATGTTTTCCATGAGTTTATAAGTTTTTCCTGAAAAGTCTTCTGCTGACTTAGGGTGGAGCCTTGCACTCTGCATCCATTGCTGATTAACTAGAGTATTTTGGACCTGTGTGGAAGCTTCCCTCTACACCAGTTTGTTTGTTCGGCAGTGCTGGCACTTGCCAACTTTAGTGATAGCCCAGACTGACTTACTGATCATTTATTATTCTGGTTTTAGACAGTCTTGTTTTTTTGAGACAGGGTCTCATACGGTCTTGGCTGGTCTAGAACTTGCTACCTAGCCCAGGCTGACTCCAGACTTGCAGAGAACCACTTGCCTCTGCTTCCCAAGTGCCCGGATCAAAGGTATATACCTGGCTGGTTTTGTTTGAGGTAGGGTTTCACTTACACAGTCCAGGATGGGCTAGGACTTGAACCCCCGCCCCAGCCTTCTAAGTGCAGGACTCCAGGCAGTGCTGCCACACTCAGCCTGCTGCATTTTGTTTAGGTGTCAGGGCGAAGTGCTGGTAGTCAGCAGCGAGGCCAGGTGGGTAGCAGGGAGCTCACTGCCCCTGGCTCAGCGTCAGTGCTGGCCCCTGAGCCCCATGCTCTTCTCCCCAGCGCATCACTGATGATGGTGTGGTGCAGATCTGCAGGGGATGCCACCGGCTGCAGGCTCTGTGCCTCTCAGGTTGTAGCAACCTCACCGATGCATCTCTCACAGCCTTGGGCCTCAACTGCCCCAGACTGCAGTGAGTATGACCCTCTTTTGCTTTGTGACTTTGAGAGGACTAGGCTACCCGAGGGGAGAAGTTTGCCAGCACTCAGGGAGGGTGGTGGACCCAGGAGCTGTTGGGTGGATTGTGGTAAGACAGCACCTTCCCCCACCAGGGGAGGATGGGTGTGGGGCATCGCTGACTAATTCGTTGTTTCTTGGTCTGTTTTACGCCTCTGTCCATAATTCGCCTCATGCTGTCATGCTTTGGCCCTGGTGTGGTCTGGTGGTGCATAGACCAGTAGTGAGTCTCTGCTAACCCTGTAAGTGGGTAAACCCAGGGAAGGTCTCAGCTGCTAGTCATCTTCCTGAATATAGGAAGAAAGGTTGGTTCCCAAGGTGGAGCGCTACTGTCCGCTACCCCAGGCACTAGCCCTGCATGCGCAGAAGCTTGGCAAGGAGAGTAGCTCCCCGCTCTGGGCCTGTTGCCTGATGTACCCCAGCACACTCACATGAATAGACACTCACTCTCAGCAGCAACCAAGGCCCAGAGGGAAGTCAGCTTGTCCCAGGTCTCATGATGGATGAGGAGGACATGAGTCTGACCCTGTAGGTTTTACCTCGAGACCAGCAGTCTCAACACAAACTATACAAGAGGCAGTGGTGGGGAAATTTTTTTTTTTACATTCCACTGAAATTGTTTCAATTTTTATGAGAATTAACTCATGTTTTTCATTACCAACAGTTTAAAATTTCCTAGAGGGCAACAGGGTAGAGCACTTACCTATCATGCATGAGGCATGGAGTTCAGTTCCTAGCACTGAACGATAAATGTCAAGGGTGTCAAGATGATTTTATTTAGCAGAAGTCCATTTTAATTGTGTTTTTAAAACAGTGGTGGGGTAAGCTGGGCGGTGGTGGCGCACGCCTTTAATCTCAGCACTTGGGAGGCAGAGGCAGGTGGATCTTTGCGAGTTCAAGGCCGGCCTGGTCTACAAAGTGAGTCCAGGACAGCCAGGGATATTCAGAGAAACCCTGTCTCGAAAAAAACAAAACAAAAACCCAGTGGTGGGCAGGCTCCCGGTTCACTGTCCACATTCGTGAAGAGACTGAGCCTGGTGCCACTTGTCTGTCCCGAGAGTCTGTGTTTGCATGACCCAGGATGTGAGCAGAAGGCAGCTTGGCGTGCCACAGGCAGAGCAGAGTCAAGAATGTGCATCGTGCAGTGTATTGTTGCTAACTGCGCACTGCATTTTCCCTCCTCTCATGCCCCTTCACAGAATTCTGGAGGCTGCACGATGCTCCCATCTGACTGATGCAGGCTTCACACTCTTAGCTCGGGTAAGGCAGAGTTTGAGACAAAGCTATGCAGTAATTCATCTCCCTAACTCAAAGTGACTCGGGGTATTTCTAGAAGTACAAAGAAACCAAAACCTAGTTTCAGAAGAGATGAATGTGAGGTTAGCTATGAATGTCAGGCAGATTTTGCACTTTTTTCAGCTGGCCAGGACTCTAGGGAGACCCTGGCAGGCATGTCCAACTTTTCAACGCAACACTGTCATTTACAACGTTCATGCTTCAGAACTGTGCAACTGAGTTACCAAAAACTGTTGGGCCACATTCATAGCTGTCCTTAGGCACATGTTGCCACAGCCTACATGCCTTTGTAGGACTCCAGGATGAGTTCAGGTGAGACCTAGCTTGAAGGAAGCCTCTCTCCGGTGCCCTTTTTATATGTACCCAGATTGGGCTCCACTCAGCTTCTCCTGCTGGGACCATGCACTTCCTCTTCCATACTGCCTGTGATACCCTGTGTCCTGCCTTCACCTCCCACATAGGACTGAGCATCCATTTCCAGGCTGTCCTTGAGGCTGTTCTGTGGTGTAGGAATGTGGGACAACTCTTTCTAGTTTGAGAGGATGCTGTGCGGGGTGGGGGGAAAAGGGGTAGGGGGTGGGGACGGGGACATGGACTATGAGCCACACCCACTGTCCAAGTGAACTTGACTCAGCCGGCAGCCACTCTAAACTGCTGCTGGTCTGGGATGGCTGTGGGAGTAGGGCCCACTCTTCAGTGGAACGGGTGAGCCACAGGGCCACTCTTCACATGGCCCACATGGCAGTGTCTTGTGGCCTCTTTCAGAATTGCCATGACCTGGAGAAGATGGATCTTGAAGAGTGTGTTCTGGTGAGTGGACTCCTGCAGCCTCTTAGGGCTGGCTACTCTGTCACTTCTAGGGGCCTGGCATAGTGCCACAGGCTACCACTACACCGCATGGTGGTGGGGATCGGGCCCCATCAGGTCACTTGTAATGGGATTTGGAAGCATTTGGCTGTTCCAGGACCTTGGACACACTACAGCAGAGACATGCAAAAGAGCATCATCTATTTCCAAGCAGAAGCAGGAGCTCCTTTTATTTTACACAAAGCTTGTGATTGAAATGAACCTGCATGTTGGATGACAGGGTGACCACAGATAAGGAACCCTCTTGTCTACGACTTTTATGTCCTGTCCCTAGGCTCCCTCGGGCACCAGAAGTGAGGCCAAATGATAGCGTGCCTCCCTAGGAGTTGACAGGTTGAGCCAGAGTGTGCTCGAATGAGGCTTTAGGTTTCTTTTCGTTCCCTCTGAGCCCCACACTCAGAGAAGCCAGGTATTAAGGTATTAAGTCCTGGTGTGGAAGCCACACTGACAGCTTGTCTCTCTGCAGATTACCGACAACACTCTCATCCAGCTCTCCATCCACTGTCCCAAGCTGCAAGCGCTGGTGAGTCTGAGTTACTGGTGAGAGGAATGTCCTAAGAATGAAAGGACTCTCCCCACAGCAAATGCCATGTGGGTCCGCTTCCTGTAGAGCCACGATCACTCTTGTTCTCAAAGATGTCCCTGTTGGGCTAGCTTGGACTGTGAGGTATCTGAATGTTACGCTTCCATTGTAAGAAGTGACGCTGATAAGGAGCTCACCTAACTTCATGTTCATCTTGTCGGGGACAGGGAAGGTGGCATGTAAAATACTACTACCTAGGACCGAAGATTGGGGCCACCCTCCTGATAGGCTTGAGTTTCATATTCATTCAGCTGTAGGGAAAAGAGGTCTGCGTTTGTTCTCAAAGATCTAACAGCAGTCATGGGTCCTCTGCATTATAGGACCCATTGCTTTTCTTGGGAATGCCTTCCAATAACCAGAGTTCTCCTCGGGTTTTCCGAGCACCAAAACCAACAGCAACAACAAACCCCCCTCAATGCAGTCCCCTATACTGCTGCTTCTAGAAATGGGACTTACGAGTAAAACTGAACCCTGACACCACAGTGAGTCAGGTGGTATGAGGTGCACAACTGTGATCTTAGCCCCTGAGAAACTGATCCATAAGACTTCAGGTGTGAGCCCAGCTTGGCTGGCATGTAGAGACTGTATTTCAAGGAATAAGATCCAGAAACCAAGAGCCCAAAGTAAAACCACCAAAGATGACTAGCAGACAGTCAAGCCTGGAACTTCAGGGGAAACTACAACTCACAGCCAAAGAGGAAGAAACCAAAGAGAAATGCCGCAGGCTGCAGACTCTCTCATTCACTGCAGTGTGCAGAGACTCCCCTGCCGGGACAGTTCTCACTTGAGAATACAGGGCACTTGAGCAAGGGCAACCTCATCCCAGCTCTGGAACTTGAATATTTATATAAGGGATGGGTAAGGAACACGTGACCCCTTATCCAGGCTAACATCCCAGCAGCCCTCTACCAGCCCCAGCAAACTGAGGGCAAATCCAGGCGCAGGCTTTATGTGAAGCTCATTGTAGTACAGTGGGTTCCAAGTTTACATGGAGAGCCAGCTCAGCGTGTTGACATGATGATTGCACAACAGGATAGCCCCTGGTCAGAATGACTCCTCGAAGACCCTCAGCACCCCAGCAGGGCATAGAAAAGCCAGCATGAGTGCAAAACAGAGAGCCTCCCTTCTCTGCCGCAGTGCTTTCTTTAGCTTGCCGTCTCCTTAGTCAGCTTGAATCTACACAACATTTTACCAACTTGGGAATTTTTAGCCCTGTTTCAGGTCTACTTGGAATATTGTGACTGTCACATCTTTTGTCCCAGCTCCCTAAATCCCCAGGCCACCCTGCTTGTTTTCTTTAAGCTGTTCTCACTTGCTAAGAGTAGGCTGTCTCTGTTGTTGGGTCCTCCACTCTGCTTTAAGGCCATCTGCTGAATGGCCTTTTAAATTAAAGGCACACACCTTTAATCCCAGCACTTGGGAGGCAGAAGCAGGCAGATCTCTGTGAGTTTGAGGCCGTCTACAAAGCCAGTCCAGGACAGCCAGGGGTGTTATACTGAGAAACCCTGTCTTCAAAAACAAACAAACAAATCAAGAAGGCCAAGAGAAGATAGGGACGCCAGCCAGGGACCTTAGGGCTATGGGATTGAGTGAGTCACTGGGTGTTTTTTGCTTCGAGCATCCCAGGCTGAACTCTAAAGGAGCTGACAAGGGGTGCTGAGACAGGAAAACATCCCAAAGAACCTGTTGTTTCTGATCAAAGGACCAGAAAGCGGGTGGCCTATCAAGAAGTCTTTCTGACAGTAACCCCCAAAAGAAAGAACTGTGCTTCCCCACCCTGCCAGTAAAGGCTGAATCTTGGAGACTCAGGAGTCTTTGCCCAGTGGTGACAATCTGCCAGCCCCCCACCCACAGTATCACTGGAGACCACACAGGGAGCCTAGACCTAGAGCCTCATCAGATGTCTGCCACACCTGGACCGTGGCTGTGTGGAGGAGTCTGAACCTACCTCTGCTTCCCAGTAACAAGGGACCTGCCCCACGGGCATCAGACCATTCAGTATGGAGACTTGGCTACTGTATGTTGACAACGGGGCATTACTCAACAGCAACATAATGCCGCAGGCCTGGGGAAGTGAGATGTAATAAAACATCAGAACATTTTGGATACAACAGAACAGTCTGAACTCATATGAGAAGAGAAGGTTGGTGGACAACACTAAGGTGACAAGTCCAGATAACATGACAGCATTTTATTTATTTATTTTTTTTTGGTTTTTCGAGACAGGGTTTCTCTGTGTAGCCTTGGCTGTCCTGGACTCACTTTGTAGACCAGGCTGGCCTCGAACTCACAAAGATCCGCCTGCCTCTGCCTCCCAAGTGCTGGGATTAAAGGCGTGCGCCACCACTGCCCGGCTTACGACAGCATTTTAAAGCAGACTTCAGAAACTTCCAGCTAGAAATTATGAAAACACTGTAAAACCAAAAGACAGTGTCTGTGAATTGTATATAGAAATGTATACAGAAACAGTATATAGAGCTGTTCAGAAAATTAAAACCAAAATTCAGCAGATGGCCTTAAAGCAGAGTGGAGGACCCAACAACAGAGATGGCCTTCTCTTGGCAAGTAAAAACAGTTTAAAGAAAACAAAGAACAAGAGGGTTGGTTTAGGGACTTAAGGAGCTGGAACAAAAGATGTGACAGTCACAATGTCACCATCAGAACTGAAACAATGCTAAACATCTCCAAATTGGAGCCAGGCGGTGGTGGCACACATCTTTAATCCCAGCACTCGGGAGGCAGAGGCAGGCAGATCTCTGTGAGTTGGAGGCCAGCCTGGTCTACAAAGTTTCAGGACTGCCAAGGCTATTACACAGAAAAACCCTGTCTCAAAAAAACCAAGAAAAAAATTCCAAGTTGCTAAAATGTTCCTGTAGGTTCAAGCTGATCAAACCTTGGTCAAACCAATAGTCATCATCAATCTTCCAGCCACCAAAGCCAGTTCCTCATGAGGAGCTGGAACTGGCCTCAGCAAAGGTTGAGAATTCTCAGCTCAGAGGAGGTGTTGGGAGAACACGGAGAAATCCGAACCCTTGTGAACTGCTGGTGGGAATATAAAATGATTCTACTACCACAGAAAGCAATATAGTAGACTCTCAGAGTGTTAGAAACTGCAGTACCTGGTTCAGCAATGTTGCTGAGTATGTTAAAAAAAAAAAAAGGAAAACCCACAGCAAAGCACAAGCCAGCCTGAAAGGATGAGACATATGAGGTGCTCATCCAAATTCACAGTGTTATTCTGCACAGCCAAGGGGAAACAACCCGCGTGTCCGTCAACAGGTAAACACTATGCTGCATACACCCATAGAGAATGTTGTTCAGACAGAACAACATCCTGGCAATGCTTCAAGATGGATGAGCTTGAGGACATGATACTAAGTGAAGTAAGCCAGTCCCCAAAGACGATGTCTTCTGTAGGTGTTTCTGCTTTTCTGAGACACCTAGTCAGAGTCACATGGATAGAGGGTCACACAGTGGCTGCCAGAGCTGGGGAAGGGAATATGTCCTGCAGTGAGTACACTGTGCAAGGCCCAGGAGCCCTGCTGAGTAAGAACCTCAACTGTAGAGTTAGAGGCGCTCAGGTCAAGGCAGCAACAAAAAAGGTTCTATGTGGGAACTGAAGGCAGGCTTCCCTTCTGGATAACCACAGCCAAAGAGGAAGACTCAAGAGAGTGAAAAGGGAGGTTAACTGAATGAAAATAAAAGTACAACACATCATAGTGTGTGGGTTATAACTAAGAACACCCCACGAACTCCCAACACCAATGCTTGCATTAAAGGTCCCAATGACTTAATATTTTAGTTCCAAGAAGCCAGAAAAAAGCAAGATAAAGTCCAAATTAAAAGTATGTAACATGGATACAGGCCAGTGAAACTGAAAACAAAAATACCACAGGAGCATCATGGCAACACCGGCTGCTGCTTTGGAAACAGGCCCCATACCGGGCTCTTAGTATCAGGAGCAAACCAGGTTGTCACCACATCTATCCAGGCTGAGCGTCCCTTATCTAAAATGTTTGGGACAGACATATTTGGGCTTCCAGATTACTTCATTATACATACTCATCACACATACTTAATGAAGTACTTGGGACTAGGTCTAAAATCTAAACACAAATTCATCTATGTCTTAACATGCCTTTCACAATTGCTTCTGCACTGTGTTTTGACTGTGCCCTGCCTCACATGAGGTTAGGTGTGGATTTCCTACTTGTGGTACTATGTTGATAATCAAAATTTTTTAGATTTTGGAGAATTTCAATTTTTCACATTATGGATGCTCAACCTGTATGAATAACTACATAAACTTGACAACTTGTGAAATGGACAAATAGCTCACTTAATGTAACCCAAAAGCCCCAGGAAGTTTACTTATAATCTCTAAATTTCCCCAAATGTAGGTGTACATTTGCTGTAGAAATCTTCCTAACATTTAAAGAATTAACAGGATTCTATACTGATGAGCTGAGAAGTGTAACATCATATTCCCAGTGACCCTGGGATCAAAGAAAACCCACGACAGGCTCAGTGGGGAAGGGTGTTTGCTGCCAAGCTTGACCCTTGTTTGACTCCTGTGACCCAAATGGTGGTAGGGAACCCCTCCCACAAATTGTCCTCTGACCTCCACATGTCTGCTGTGGCCTTAGCACGCCTCCCATGTTAACAACAAAGACTTACATGATCTGCACCCGTTTTCCTCTCCATATAGGGACAGCCTCTATTTCCTGCTAAACTCTGAGCCTGACATCTCTTCTACCAGTCTGGGCCTCAGAGCACACTTTGCCCTTGCCTACTTAGACCCTATTACCTCATACATGCTCTCTTCCTGAGGGTAAACCTGTCAGTTGCTCTTTGTCTCTCTGAAGAACTTTTTTAAGTTGGTGTGTGTTTTCTATTTTCACACTGGGGAAAACTGTCCAGTCTGAAATTAAGTAAATTTGGCTAGATAAATTCACCCTAGTTACTTTTGTAACCTTTATTACCACTTCCAAGGGGCTAGTGATGTATGACTAAGGAAGGTCAGGGTCACACAGCTCCAACTGAGTTGAGGTCATTTGCATTTTTAATGTGTATTGTATCTGTGCTAGGATAAATGTATTGACTGCAGGTGCTCATGGAAGCCAAAGGCATTGGATCCTCCTATAGCTGGAGTTAACAGTTGTGACAGGTCCTCTGGAAGACTGATATGTGCTTTTAACTACTGAGCCACCTCTCCAACTCTGCACATTTTAAACAAACAAGGGCAGCACATCTACTGGCTTTACTGGTGAAGCCTCTATTCAAATTGGGCCATAAAACTGCTCAACTCTGAAATCTCCCCCGATACATATTTCCTTGTTTCTGGTTAGCTGCTATGGCTTGTGGGCAGCAAACCCAGGGCCTTGCTGGTTCCTGTATTTTGTGGCGCTCTTAGAGAAAACACCAGACAGGGAATTGAAGAACATGCTGCTGTCAGTCAGATGAGGTTTTTGTAGTCTCCAGTCCTTACAGCCCTCCATTCATTAACGAATGAATGGTGTAAAGGTGGCCCTTCCACACACGGCACTAAGTCTCCAGCATGTGCTTTCCAGAGGCCATATCATACCAAAGCAAGCAGTTACTCTGGGTGCTTCAGGAGCCAGCTCCCCAGCCTTTACTAGCTGGAGCTTGGAGTAACGGTCCTGTGAAGGAACATCTTTCTCCCCTCCCCAGAGCTTGTCCCACTGTGAGCTCATCACAGATGAAGGGATCCTGCACCTGAGCAGCAGCGCCTGTGGGCACGAGAGGCTGCGGGTCCTGGAGCTGGACAACTGCCTCCTTGTCACAGATGCTGCGCTGGAGCACCTGGAGAGCTGCCGGGGCTTGGAGCGGCTGGAGCTGTATGACTGCCAGCAGGTCACCCGTGCAGGCATCAAACGCATGCGGGTAGGTGTGAGTCCCTCCTTGGCCCAGCTCAGTAACTGAGGGATACCCAGAAATCAACATCCAGGCTGTGACAGGGGTCACCAGATAATAGTGCTTGCTGACAAGCCTGTCTTCCTAAGTCCAAGAATACAGAACAAAGTAGACTAGAACCGACATCTGAATGTTTTCTAACCTCCACATATATGCTGTGACATGCATCTGTATTACAGCACAGAATGTACTTAAAAACAACATCTACGCCTCTAGTCTGTGCTTACACAAACTGGTCTGACTACACAAGTGCTACCTTAGGCTTTTTTAGACATTTACTGTTGGAGGTTGGAGGTCCCATGTAGTCTGGTGATTGGTCCCTTCTCAAGCTTCCACCCAAGGAAAGCACCCAAAGATCATTCATTGTTTTAAGTGTGGGGTCGTTTGCAAATGGGTGATCACTGCCAATGGAGAGAAATGTTTCCATTTGTCTTTAGGAGGTGCTGGATTTGGGGATAGAGGGGATTTAACAGGAACAGTTCTAGCTTACAGCATTCTACCTGCCTAATATTAAGGTAGCATCAATTTTAAATGGACTAGAGATTTCCAAAGGTTATTCAAGAATCCTAATACCAGGACAGACTACTCTCCCTTTTCCATCTCCTTCCAGGCTCAGCTTCCTCATGTCAAAGTCCATGCCTACTTTGCTCCAGTCACCCCTCCACCAGCAGTGGCAGGAAGTGGACACCGGCTGTGCAGGTGTTGTGTTTTACTCTGACAGCAGCTGCTTAGGCCGAGGGCCCACCCACCCTCCAGGTTAGACCAATCTCCTGACTGCTCGCTCCACCATCACCAATCTCGATTCTCCATGGGGAAAGCATTACAGGTAAAAGACTTCGGCACAAATTGCAGTAACTGGTGACACGACTCACCTTACTGGGATGCAAGCAAATCAAGGCCTGTGTCGGTCACTGTGTAGCAAGTGTGGCAAGAGTGTTGTGGTGCAGCCAAGACCACACATGCACCCGGGAGCCCATCAGAGATGGGCACCTACCTAGGACACGGGCCCCACTGGGCTTTGTCAGCATCCTACACAGACTTTCAGTGTTAGCACAACCTGAGCAAAGAGCCTGTTGGTTTCTACCTGATCCTTAAGCCAGTGGCCTACTGTAATTCATAGCAATTGCTATTGATCTGCAGGACTTGTCCACTTTGAAGACTAAATAGTACCTTTGTCAATGTGACTGTACCATAAACTCAGAATGGCTGGTAGTTTCATATGTAGAAACGTGTGTGGAAGGCATGTTAACACATTACTATAAGACACCAAAGAAAGGAGGACTCTCAGCTGGGTGGGGCAGGATCTTTACCTTTCTGTTTATGTCAACTTGTCATACCCAACTCTAGGGACCAAAAACTAAACAAAAGCATCCACCTTACATTTATGCACTGGAAATTATAAGCTCCTCCATATGCTAGAGCATATAGTGCATTTTGTTAAAGGAAAAAAGCCAATGATGTCCACACTTCTCAAAAAATTTGGGTCAACTCTGAAGAAATCCAGACTTAAAGATTAAGTTATCTATACTATAATCAAGTAAAAATAATGAATGGATGCATGTAGAATGGACGTGGTTTTTTTTTTTCCAAATTTACTGTGAATTTTTAGAGATCATACCAGAACTGTTTTAAAGTTTTACAAGGTCAAATGAGCAAAGTGTTGGCACCTTTTAAACTCAAAGTAAAAATGGACAAACTACAGTGCTCAGCAGAACCTGCGCAGGGCTTCACTGCTGCAGCACAGAGGAGGTGGACGGAGCAGAAGCACCCACTGTCCAAATGCAGGCCTTTCTGTACTGCCGGAACTAGGTGGACACTGTGGCTGCTGCTTGCTCTGTGCCCTCAGCAGTTGGCATCACCCTTAGGGTTGGTTGTTGGTTAATGCTCCCCAGCAATCACTCCCAAACCAAAGCTGCCAAAATGAGCTTTTTCTGTGTCTCCGTGGACAGTGTGGTAGCATCTGTGCAGATACGCTGCATTCCAGGAGGGGAAGCAGATACATACTCATGCTGAGAACTCATCAGGGGAATCCCTGTAAGCATTAGCTTACTGTGATACCGAGGGCTGGACTGCCTTCTGATAGGTTGCAGTATGTCCTGGTTCGAAGGCTGTATGACAGTCACAACAGCTACGTAAATAACTATACCACTGTGTGTGTGTGTGAGATTGAGGAGGTGACTGACGGAGGAAGGTATCAACTGAGCGTGTCTTGGCCTTGCTCGATGAGCCATGAAACTCATTTTTCTGAGCTACAGTGCAGCCTATTTAAAATCTTAGCAGACGCGGGACTTGACACTCAGTGACCATGACCTCACTCACAGCCTAGAAGAGCCTCTTACGAAGTCTGATCTGTCTCCTATACGTATGTGGCAGTTCCCTGCCATCACCTGTCTTGAGTTGCATCACCTTTGTGAGTAGGAACAGCCCACAAAGGGTGTACCTCTTATACCAGTTCAGCGAGGGTGTGCTTAGGCCACACTCAGGGAAGCCCTTGACTCCATGTGACCTAAGATGACACTAGTACAACTTGGATTTTAAATGAGTGACACATTTACAAAACAATCAGAAAACATTTATTACCCTGAACTGTACAACCTACTAACCAAAGTAGCAAACTGCTGGTGCAGTGGGTTACGTACAGTTTCACTGAGACGACCCAGCACTTTGTGCTGCTCAGCACAGTTTCAGATCTGAGGACCCCACTTCTAAAACCTGATAAGGAATTCAAAATAGCACACAGCATTAAATGACATTTATTGTTCCATAAATCATGAGATCCAAAGAAAGCTAAACAGACAAGCAGAACTCTAAAACAATTAGGAGATAAATTCACTTCTTTCCCAAACAAGTGACTGGTACAGAAAGCATGTGGTCACACCAAAGCAAAGATGGGAGAAGATGAACAGATGGGAATGATGCCCTCCCAGAAGGGCCCGCAGAGCTACAGCACTGCCAGACCCAAGATGAAAATCAGACTTCGTCTGTGGCAAATAATTAATTCCCAGTATGAATAAAACAACAAGACGTTGAAGCCTTTACCCACTCCAGTAGTTTGTCTTCTGGAGATTTCACTTAATAGTTAACCATCCCCCACCTGAACAACAGGGTCAGACAACGCACAGCCAGCAGCTGAGCGAATGGGCAGAGATGCTACATCATTAAAACACAAAGAAGTTTTTAAAACTCGGATATGCCACAGGTCTCGTGAGAGGGTGTGAGTGATGGGAGAGGTGATGCCAGTGGAGGAAGGGAAAGCCAAAGATTTCCTTCAGAGTGGTGTGTGAGCACGCACGTGAAGAGTCTGTAAGGAGGGACACCTGTTACAAAGCAAAGATGCAGAGTATCTTAAAAGCCCCTAATTAATTACCAGAGTGTATATTCATGATTGTTATTGGAGGGGAGGGGGGATAATGGTACATTTTAGTGTCTTGTTATGACATCTAGTGTTTCCATGGGTAATTTCGTCTCATTCAAAAAAAAAAAAAAAATCCCTTTAACACCAAGTCAGAAGCTATCAACAATAATACTCTGTTTCCCCTGTTACATCACCTAGTTCTAATGTCTGGGAAAGGGCTTTAAACATGTTTAAGAACAGAACCAGGCTGTTGGGTGGCAGTGGTGGCACACATAGCACTCTGGGAGGCAGAACCAGGCAGATCTGAGTTCAAGGCCAGCCTGGTCTGCAAAGTGAATTCCAGGACAGCCAGGGCTACATAGAGAAACCATCTCAAAAGACAAAAAACAAAATGAAACCAAACAGAACAGAGCTAGGCACAAGACAAGTGAAGTGAGTACCTGGAGCCCCAGCTACCTGGGAGGCTGAAGTGGGGGATGGAGAGCACATGAGTTTAAACGGCAACGGGGTTTCAAAAGGTGGAATCCAGACACTAAAAAGCTAAAAGTGGAAGCGAAAGCCAAAGGCCCAGGTCTCTGCACCTATTACGGTTTACACTGACCTCTCACAAGGTACTGCTGATAGCACAGTTTGCTCATATCTCGGCTCGGCTCTTCCCCGGTCTGACATGATCCCCTCCGATGGACACCTTCAGACACGATCGCTTCTGAGAAGGTGCTCAGCCTCTTACCTGACCGATACTGCTGTGTCTGGGCACAGCAGCTCCCCCAGAGGCACGGCCATCCCCTCCCCAGGTCAGCATGAGGTCAGGCACCAAAAGCCAAACTGGCACAGAAAGGGAAATGCCCACGGTTGAGTTTCTACATTCATTTCAAACCGCATACAGTGTAAAACACCAGCAGAGAATGCTTCTCGGAACTCTGTCCACTGGCCCCTGCTAGGGAAGCGAGCACTTGTGCCCACACCACGGCTGGGAGCTGATTGCATGTCTCGTGACATGCTCGCTCTCATGAGGATGCTGGGCTGTGGCAGTGACAAGGAGGAGACTTGTCTCTCCTACAGCTCATAAGGAAGGTCATCTTGTGTTTTCAATATGAAACATTTCACAGTAAAATCCAATCTCAAGACTTCTTGGATTCAGTCTTCACACACTTTTAAGCATGACTTTATTTGGTACTGAATAGAGTTCAGTCTGTATAAGGTATCACTTCAAAATTATATGAATACCATCATTATTTTCAGCTGCAAAAAAAAAGGGGGAAAGTTAAAAAACTTTAAGCTTAGAAAAGAAACAGTATTAAAAGATGGAAATGTACAATCTGCTTCAGAGGTCACGGCTTGATAAAAAGCTGACTGCACTGCTCTAGCTCTTCTCCTCAGACATACTGTTCTGGGAACCCAGCCCCTGCACCACTCGCCAACTCTACAGGACAAGGGCTTGAGAGAACAGCAGCAGATGGACTTGTATGCTAGGGTGAAATAGGCCAGGGCACTGTGAGCAGAGCTGAGAAAGCCCTGCAGCAAATGTGCAGGCAGCCAGCAGGTTGGGCTGTAGACACACTAATCTGCTGGAAAACTGAATCCTCGGTGGCACATAGGGCAAGACTTTGCCGGTGGCCTCAGAAAATGGTAAGATGCAGTGAAGGCATTCATAAAGACAGAAATAAAGGTTCTCAAGTGGATGAAGTCTCAGTAAACTAGGGCTGCAGAGAACTCCTTTGAGAACTATGCTGCAAAAGCCCACTAGTGTCACAGGACACAAGTCTCAATTACACTTGAGTTTGTTTTCCTAGAATTTGGCAAAATAAAAGCTATTCCATTTTGAAATTTAACATGTTTCTGCATGAAAGCAGTGAACCAAGTCACCACGGCTGCATGTGAGCTGGTAAAGATGCGGCTGTAACATAAGGCACCAGCGCAGAACTGCAGGGGGCACAATGGCCAGTGGCATCCATCTGGTCAGGGGCAAAGCAAAACTGTTTTCTCAACCCTTTTGAGCAGCTCCTTTCCAGTCATTACCAGAAGACTCACGATCTCTTCTTCTAGGGACTCCCCAATTAGCTCTGTACAGCCTGGCCAGCTCTCAGTCACTACTGACATCTGAAAATTTCTAAATTAATACCTCAAACCCAAGGCACCTCAGAATGGTACAATTAGCTGCCCGCTTGTCATACAAAATTGACTAACCTCTTTGATGAGACAGCCACCTGTCCTGGCAGTCACAAGTACTCCCTCCATTTAACAGGGAGCCCAATGGGCCCTGTCCACACGTCCATATGCTCTATTTGCCTCTGGCCTACATGGACTCCCTAACTCCTGTTTGGCCATCTTGTCCTCTGTCTCCACAGTTGGTACAGAAGAAAGGCCCAATCCCACTATCTTTTTGTTTAAACACTTCACTGACTTCCCATCCTATCTGAAATAAGATCCGATGAACACACCATCGCCAGCCATCACTGCATGCCAGGGCCTGCCTCTCCCCCTGACCCACTCTTCTCTTATCACCTTGCATGGCAGCTGCAGGCCTTCTTCCAGGCCTCACAGAAGCCAAGTGCACCCTTCTGCACAGCCCCACTCTGCCCTGGGCTAGTTCTGTGGCCAGATCCTCCTTTTCCAGACCACCTCCTCAGAAAAGCCTCTGTAACAGCTCCATGCTTACCCCACCCCCATAGCCCCACACTTTTATTCCTTCATGGTACCTAACAGTAGTCAATTTCTGTGCCAGTGGCCAATTCTGACTTTCTTTTCCCAATACAGTGGGATTCTCTGAACCCTTGTTTCACAGTAACTAACAGAGTGCTATCTTGGACAAAATGCCAAAATGCCCAGCAAATGCTGGCTAAATGGACTCAGGGTTTGGTCTCTAGTCATCTAGAAACACCAACCATTTCTATATTTGCTCACTAAATACTGTTCAACCATGTTGCAACATCTTTTTCAAGAATATGTGCACACACAAGAGAGACGGTAATCAGGTGCACAGTGTCCATGATCACAACACGACAAGGCATGCATACATGAAAAGTACCTTTTACTGTGGAGAATAAAAAACAACTCTCATCTTGAAAGTTCTGAACCATCTAGAAGGATAAAGCAAATGTGTAAGTGTAATTAAGATCCTTAATTTATCCTTAAAGGACTACAACCAATCTATGACTCTTTCATATACAGAAATAGAAAATCCAAATAATTCCTGCTGACAGTATGAGACAGTAAAAGCTTTTTCACCTATCACCTGTGAACCTAAGGCACACGCTGTGCCGGGTGCTGTGGATACTGACTTAAGGATTATGCAAGCTGCTTCCCTATTACTACTTACCAGAGTACTCAGCTGCAGCGAGGTGTAGGTTGTACTTCTCATATTACATGTTTTTACAATGCTGCTCTTCCAATAATGTGCAAAGGAAGATACCTAATGCCTCACCTCACAGAAAGGACCGAAGTTTGCTACAAACCAGGAAGTATCTGAATTCAAAAAGGTTAGGGGAAACTCAGTTCTAATGGTATTTCTTCTCCTAGGATGCGGTAATTCCTGGATATTAAGTTCTTAGCCATTTTGATTCCACCTCTTTGAAAATGACTATTAGTACTTGCAAAAGAGATCAGCAGCAACTCTGACAGTTGCACAATATATACAAGTGCAACGTGACAGGAAGAGTGACTACTACTTGTTGGATTTACCTGGTCACTAACAAGAATGTGGATGCCAGTGGGGCCCTGTCTGTAAACCTGGTTAATTTGGTGGAAAGGAATATTAAACACCAAGGCAAGTTTTCGAGCAACTTCTGAGGCCACCATTTCTTCCAAGTAGATTGCATGATAAACTGAAAAAAAGAAAAATAGCACTTTAAAAGCAATGTTTGATACTTGATATGCAGTATACCTTTTCAAAGTGCCAAAGGAAAAAAAAAAATTCAAATTTAGAAATAGGGATAAGGTAACATTTCTTTGCCCCCTTAAATTCTCAACCCACCTATTTGAAGTTTATGAACACATTATATATGCTTGTGTATATAATAAATACTAACCCTGTATAAAACAATGTGACTTTATATTTTTCTGCAACAAAGTGTCATATATTGAGGGATGAAAAAAAGCATCAGGGATCAGAGTAATGGAACTTAGAACGGATTGGGGCAAAGGATGAGAAAATGAGTACACAGGCTAAAATACCATGTTGCTGTCACAATGGGAAAGGTCTGCTGTGTAAATTATGTCACAAGCAAGCTG
Source organism: Lophiomys imhausi (assembly GCA_907164525.1). NCBI lineage: Eukaryota > Metazoa > Chordata > Mammalia > Rodentia > Muridae > Lophiomys > Lophiomys imhausi. The sequence goes on from CAJQZJ010003646.1 coordinate 10,224,795, forward strand.
GGTGTTTTTCGTAAGAAAATAACAATGTGTGTCACGTTTTGTTTTGAGAAAGGGCTTCTCTGTGTAGCCCTAGCTGGCCTCGAACTCATAAAGATCCCCCTGCAACTTTGCCCCCCCAAGTGCTGGGATTAAAGGCATGCACCACCATGCCTGGCTCAACAATGTGTTTCAATGATGCATAAAAAGAACTCTAAAAGGAGTCTGAATCAGTAATCCTACAAATGAGGACTGAAGAGTAAAAATTATCTGTGCCACCTCCTATATACACACAAAATTAAAAGAAATGGAGACAACACCCCATGAAAAGGAAAGATACAGAAAATGAAGTCCAGTCCTTCTTTAGGGAACTCAGCCTCAGTACAACATCACTGCCTTGTATTTCTGACTGTGCCTTACACTTGAACTCTGTGGCACTCTGGATATGTGTGTCACTCAAATGGGTACTGCTCAGCCACTGACTCAAGCCAAGCATGGATCTGCAACAGGGAAATCGAAGTCACCTTCCCAAATGAGCAGCTACGTGTACAGGAATGTTCATTAATTACACACTTGGAATAGCTCAGAATTAAAGGATTACCATATCAATGTTTGGGGGGGGGCCAGTTCTTGCCCTCTGGCTCTTTTAATAAAGTGGAAGCAACTTTCTGTTTTTAGGAACAGGGTCAAAGCTATTGTTCACATGCTGTCTGTGGCTTCTTTAGGGCGGTGACAGCAGGGTTCAGTGTAGAAAACCCCCGTGGTTGAAGTTACAGGTGTTACTTACTACCTGTTCTTAAGCTCACTGAATTTGCGTGGTCAAGGACACATATTCATATTCCCTACTACAATACTCCTGGCAAAGTGTGAGTGATGTGTATGATAGGGTGGCACAGAGAGCTCCTTTCAGAATTTGTATCCTTGATCTTTAAAGCCACAGCTCATACTCGGGGTTTAAATTACACAAACAGAAAAGCCCACAGTTGTGAGTACTGCTCTTCCACTTATCTAAAGAAATGCAAGCCATGCAATATTTTTCAGAGCTCCACCTACTATGAGGGTAAGTAACTGCCTCTCTGAATTCTATAATACATGCTTCCCTAAAGCTGAATGTTACCTTCATTCTGTTCCAGAATGTGAGAAGAGGGGACATTACTACCACAATACAAGTGACAGCAAGGTGCAGCGATGCAGATCTATAACCCCAGTACTTTGGAGGATGAAGCAGGAGAATGGCAGCTGAGGCCAGCCTAGACTACCCAGGAAGATCTTGTCTTTACCTCTCCCCTTCCCAAAACTTTTATAATCAAAGCGGGGAGGGAAGAGGAGACAGGAGAGGCCAGATGCGTCATACTGTCCAACTGAGACAAATCTGCAGGACCCAGAAACTCTCCTTACTTAGTCAGAGGGTGAACTGTGTAGCTTTGGCTAACACTGACCGAAGAAGACACAGCACCCACCTTCCTGCTTGCACGGAGCACGATGGGTGCTAAGCCCACGGGTCTACACTGGGGAAGACTGCTACAGACCCAGCTTTGTTCAAGTGTGATATTCAGGAGCTCCCTCACCCTCTTCCCGGATACAGTCAGTGAAATTGAGAAAGACAGGAAAATCCTCTTGTTTTCCCAAGAAGCTGGCAATGTTACATTCATCCAGAAAGGCCTCAGCATGTTCAAGTTATTGTGCTGCTTGCCGGGTATATAAAAACAGATCTGTAGCACACACGGCTGAGAAGGAAGGAAGGCTCTAGTCCTCTCCATTCCTTCCAGCTGCTGCTGTCAGCTCTGTAGCAGCAACTTGGCAATCCTACAGCTGTTCTCCACCAGCTCCTGTCTGACAACCTTAGGATGGACAGAGGAAGGGAAGTGGCCTCAATACCCACCGCAGGGTGTCCCACCGCCATTTTCACCTCCACTGCCCGCAGCATGTGGCTGCCCTTGCAGCACAGTGCCACTCGGCTGCTCCTGGCAGACATAGATGGTTAAGCGGGGCCTAACTGACCTGTAATCAGAAGATGTCATTAATGAGACGGCAGAGCAAGCTGCCTCAGCACATGTGCAGTCAACAACTACAGGAATCTACGGTCTATTTTTCCTTATGAGAACTTTACAGTATTATTTCATTATGCAAAATAATTTTCCAATAAAAATATAAAAACCACACACCTCACACCAACTATCACAGGTCCAGTCTCTAAACCATTGAGATGGTCTGTCAGATGCTGGTAAATTTAAGTTTCAAGATGGATTAAGCAATTTGAAATCAGTAAAGTTTGAGCTCACTAAACTCTCAGCACACACGTCTAGAGACAGCAACGGCAGGCAGTGGGTTTCCAAGCCAGCACAATCACAAGTCTAGCATTCTAACTGACAGTTACAGTTCACATTTAATAACTGCTTAACAATAATCATGACCTTGAAAACCATAGACTCTGTAGAGCTCACCTAAATGAGAAGTTTTGTTTTCTTGGCAACAAACCCAGTCGTCTTCAAGAGCTCAGTCCTGCCCACTGCATTGCTATCAGTCTTAGTCTACCTCTGCCCTCATCAGTGCCTGCCCTGAAGGTGTACACAAAACAGTCTTCTTGTGAGCACGGTGCTGCCGATGCTTGGTGGCGCACACAGGCCACGCCAACCTAGCATGGAAATACATTCTGCCCACCAAATCCCCCATGCAGAGAAGGGCCCATTCTCAGCTGACACAGAACAGTCTGGGGCATTTTACCTTGACTTCAGGGAATTATAGAGCCGAATTCCATCGGCTGCACCACAAATCTGAACTAAATCCTCCTTTGTCAGCTTTAATAAGTCGGCACCTGGAAAACAGCAAAGACTTCCTCAAATAAGCAGGAAATGGACAGATATAGCAGGCTGCTTCACATGGTTCGGTCCTTCTAAGCAACAGGTGTCTGTGAGTGACACAGGAACACACATCTGTCCTTCAGACAAACAAGGTGCTGTGGTAACATGGTACCAGAAGCTGTTATGCCAGCGACTGTGGCCAGGAGGCATCTGTTCCCAGTACAAGACTCCTGTACTGACTTTCTTTCCTTGCTGTTGTTGCTGGTCTGTGGCTAACCATGTTTGTGACCCCATCCTGACCTGAGCAACCCCCTGCCATCCCGGCCACTGCCTTTCCCCTTTTTTGAAACCTAAATAAAAGTGGACAATGGCTGTCATTACACCACAATGTGTAATCTCAAGTTAGACGCTGTTACAGCTCCATCCCCACAGCCAGTTCTAATAGGAAAGAAAGCATGGTAGAAAATCACCCTGTTCCTTCAGATCTCTTCCGTAAGTACTTGGTGTCTAGGTATTTAGGATTTGCCTTAAAAGCAACAAAAAAGTCAGTGTGTGTAAGGGAGAAGTGGATACAAGACTGAACAGGCCCTGGGCAGCAGTGAAGCTGGGGTAGTCATAGGAAGTCCTTCATGTACTCAATACTTACTACATTTGGAGATGCTCACAAAATCTTTTTATTCTTTTAATACCAGTCAAGGCCCATACTTCCAGAATTTAGATATAACTTCATACAGTAAATATCTATTCCCATATGGGGCAAGATAATAGGGTTGTCTTTTTGTTTCACAGGCTCAAATGGGAAACCCTGACAGAGTCCTAGCTTACAAAGAATAAAGGAATAAAGACGAGAAGCCTAACTCCCATGAGATGTCACGCTTGGAATGAAAGAGCAGAGAAAGAAGTTCTCTGTCTACTGGGGTCATTATACACAGCTCTGAAGCAGGGCTTCCAGTTGTGACATCTGTAGCCCATAAAGAGAAAGGGAGAGATGGTGTACCATGCTCTCTGACACATCACTGATGGCCTCGGGGGCCTCACTCCTTGCCATTCTTCAAGTGTCGTGGCTCAGGTGATATGCCAGAGAGCAGCTCTGCACAAACCCTCCAAAGGAAGCCACGGTTAAGGAAAAAGCAGAATGCCCATCCCTGTGATCATTGCACAAAGAGGAAATCGTACAGCTCCACAGAACTGGGGCTGAGTAACTGCAGGGTTCCAACTGTCAGAGACTGTTCTATGGGCTGTGCTTTTCATCCACATTGCTCCATAAGGGTTCATGACATCCCTCTCCCATATTGAATTTTGTAATTTCTAGTTTTTCACACATTAAAGGCTTTATTTAATCATATAAAAATGTGGATCCCAGCTAGAAAACTATTTCCATGTGTTATTTTAATTTTAGAGCTCAAGAGCTACATGAGGAATAACTACCTAATGCACCAACAGTACAATAAATGATATAAGAGAAATCCCACTGTTTGTAAAACCAGGCTTTCCTTCGGCTGGGTATGTGCACATATATGTCTGTCCTCTTAAAACTGTTTCAGTGGCTCCATACACACGCAGAAGGAATGCTAGCTGCCACACCTCTGTGGCCCAGCATTTCTCAGAATATTTAGTCAGGATACATTAGCAAATGTACTATGGGAAAAGGTACAAGACCCAAGGATATTTTGAAGACTGCCCTGACTCCTGCATGCTTCTCCTGCAGATGCCTAAGCAAAGCCACACAAATGAGATTCTGCTCTATGTGAAAAGGCTCAAGCCATAGGACACAGAGCAGCCTTGTGAGACCTAAGATCATAAGGCTGGGGAATAAAAGGCCAGACATAAAGGGTCGTATACCGTAGCGTTTCAACTGTTTAACACCCTCAGAATGTCCAAATCATAGACATGACAGTTCAATGTGTGTGGGGCAGCAGGACAGGGAGCACCTGTGCAGACAGACGCCCTGCATGTGCAGTCTTAACTGCAGCAGTGGCTGCACAGAGCCACACTCCCAGCACAGTGACAGATGTACACACCCATGGTACTAATGCTGACTTCTAGTTGCAATACTATAATTTTGTGAGAAACTGAGAGAATGTGTGCTGGATCATCTCCCAACTATCTTTTCAGTTTATCATTAAGCAAAATATTATTTTAAAATAAGTCAAAATTGGGGCCAGAGAGATGACTCACCAGTTAAAAGCACTTGCTGCTCTTGTAGAAGACCCAAGTTCAGGGCTCAGCACCCATGCTGGAGACCTCATACCCACTAACTCCAGCCTCAGCAGACCTGACACTTCTGACTTCTGTGGGTGCCAGCACTCACATGTATATACCCAGATACAGGCACACACATATACACATAATTTTAAAGTGATAAAAACAAATAGAATGAAAATACGACACAGAACTAAATACACCGGCAGTGAGTGGACTGGAGCAAGGAACACTGGGAGATAATTTTTTTTCTTTGTAATATATTTATCTAAAATCAAAAATTTCAAAAATTCTTAATAAAAACACAAATAAAATGCACATACACATACATACATACCTGAAAAATTAGAGAACAGTCTTGTGTAGGAAGAGAACCTGTTTTTGAGCAGCCACTGCTGTGTTTCCTGGGTCGTAGCTGAAGGCTGAATCTGCTATTAATGTAAGGGGGGGGGGAAGCACAGATAAAACTATTTAAGCTTAAAAAAAAAAAAACACCACCACAAAAAAAAAAAAAAAAAAAAAAAAAACCCAAAAAAACAAACAAACAAAACCTCCCCAAAACCCTAAGTCACTGGCATGTCATGAGGAATCTTTAAGCAAAACTCAATTTGAAATCTGAAGTTTGAACACAAGCTGTGACTAAGCAACTTCCATAACCTGGCTAGAATATTTAAAATGTTAAGACCCTCACAGTATTTAATGGTTTTAGGGAAAGATACTTACTTCCCCAGAAGCCTGTGCAACTCCATCTCCCTGGTGATTTGGGGATGAAGAATTGCTAGAGAAAGGAAAAAGGAATGGTCTTAATGTTCTTTTAAGTTAGGAAATTAAAGGCTACTGCACAGGCAATCTGAAACAGGACAACACAATGGAAAGAGCTATGTAAGTCTGCAACACAGCAGAGCGGGTACAAGGACGCGATGAAGACGTAACAACAGCACCGCCGTGTTTGAGGTAGTCGCTGTGAAAAGTGTTCCCTCGAGTCTCTGTAGGAGTGCCAGGAAAATGGGGAAGGAATGCGTTCATTTTAGTTAGGAAATTTGTGAAATTAAATAAGATAAACAACTAAAAATAACTATAAAACAGTCTAAGTAAATTTGAGGCTATAATACTAACTAAATATACAAATCTTCCTCATTAATTAATATATCCACCCATGAGTAATGAGGAAGGGAAACAAAAGCATGCCTCCATCCTTGTGAGTCTAAAGTATAATGAAAACTGCAAATGACTGTACAAAGACCATGCACCTTCCCCATTCCTGAACAGGGTTCCTTTCTCAACAATGCCTCCCCAACTACTAGGCCTTACATGTTTTTCAATTCACCAGAACCTAAGACCCTTCCAACAGGAATATGTCTGGTCATCTATATATCTCAGAATGTGAGACCACGCTGAGAACAGTGGGCTCTAGGGAAACGTCGAGGTGTGCTTTTCAATGCTCATCTCTAAGATCACAGCCAGACAGGAAACACAAGAGACTTCCTATATGTTACACACTGGCCCCCCGGTCCTTGAGAATCTTTCTACTTGTAGACACAACTGCTACGTGCAAACAGGCTCATGGCTAGTTTTTCCATCTCCACAGAGAAAGCAGGATTTAGTAGTTTTTCTTACCAGGCCCTGTCAATGAAAGACTATATAAAGAGAACTTTCCCTGCCATCTCAAGCTTTCATAATTTTTCTGCCCCATAAGAAACATCCTAAAAGCAGAAACTTCTGAACTTCTGTCCTCTAGCAAGGCTGCAGGAGCTGAAGGCTTATGGAGGCCTAGAGCCTACGCAGCAACCACTCGGAGCTCCCTGGACTCTCAGCTGTGAAAACCAGATAGCACATTCAACAAATCCAAAGGTCCTGACTCGGAAGCCACCATAGTCTTTAGAAAACCCAAAGCCTTTCCTTTAATCTTAAATACTCAACTAAAACTGTGTTTGCTGAGATGGTAAGAAACAGTACCAAAAGAAAAAACAAAAACAAAAAACAAAGACCTGTGTCATGTGGTAAACCCAAAGCCCACTGTGCTTTGTAGTCCATGTAATCTAAATATATTCATATCAGAGCTTCCCATCAACCACTCACCCCGTTTCCGTAACTGAACTCTGCTAATGCTTTCTTAAATCCCTCAAAGACAATTCCTTGGCTCTGTCTTAAAAACTCCTCTCCCTCTTTTTTCAGATAGGGTCTTGTTATATATATATATATATATATATATATATATATATATATATATATCCCCTAGGCTGGCCTCAAACTCGAAATCTTCCTGTCACCTGGAGAGAACACCCCTTTCCCCCTTTATGCAGTTACAGTAGTTGTCAAAGTGTGAGACATAGACTAGGTGCACAAAGGCTGTCAGGTGAAGACTGTCCTGTGACCTAAGCATAGGCTATTTCCCAACACTTGACACAGCCATACACACACGAGGCTGCATGGATAGGGAGCTGCAGAAGCACAGTTAGGCACAAGCACACAACCACACAAACCAGGTACCTGTCTGGGACACTGCACGTGCTCTGCTGTGAGGAGGTGAAAGTGGGCGCTGGGGAAGGGCTGTTATTCACATAGGCTGTAGGGGTGTCGGGCCATGGAGAACACTAAGGATAGAAACAGAAATTAATTAACGGCATACTTTTAAAGGTATGTAAGAAGCACTTTTGTAATCTGGTCCCTAACTGACCCAATACAAACTTATAAAGTACAAGATGCCTGATGCCAATCAGAAATATGTCAAATTCATCCTGTGCAGTAAAAGAATCATTTAACTTAAAGATGACCTGAGTGATGATAGCAGCAACATTTATAAAGACATTTACTTTCTAAAAGCTTACACACACAAAAACGCAAACACACACTCTCACATACACACTTCTCTCTCTTTTCCAGTATCTTCCGTCAGATGCTCTAGCAGACATATCACAAGGTTTCAAGGTTTCAAAACAGCAGACAGGAAGGGGTTCACAAGCAACATCAACATCACACAGTGATTTGGGTGTGGCTAGGGCCTGTTCATTGCTCCTTACGTCTGCCAGGGAGCAGCCTCATCAGTACCCATCATGATATAAATAAGATTTACTGAACAGGCTAGCATGCAAGCATATCAAATGTGTATATGCTGCCAGGTATGTGTGTGTTTTCTGAAAGAGATATGGTGAACTGAGTATTACCTCTTAACCTTAAGCAAAATTCTGACAAGAGACAGAGCAAAGATACAGAAACACATTACAGTTAGCAAAACTGAATAAGCTAGGGTCTAGAGCATGCTAGGCAGGGCTACAGTAATCAAGGAGAAACCTTCCCTGATGAGCTTCACAAAGGTCCACCTAACACCCAGGTATTCTGCTGACATGTCAGTTTCAAGGGTTCACATTTATGATCAGCCTGCTCCCCTTTGAGAAAGGCATCAGCACTGAGTTTAAGACTCTCCACAGCCAAGCAAATGACAGTGGGATAGCTACTCCTGAAGTATGCAATTCTAATGACTATAAGATTCTTTTTCTCTAAGTGATGTGGCTTTCAGTTCTTACTCTAACTATTCTACTCAGGAGGACCTACAATTACCTGGCAGATACTAAATCATCTACAAAGATCAGTGGCATATCTGTAGAGGATTCAAAAGGAATTTCGAATCTTTAATGATACTGACAAATGTTATCTGATCAACATTTCTCAGACCTAGTTTTTAAAAATCTAAGCTGGGCATGGTGGGACATATCTATAATCTTAGCACTCATGGATGTTCTAGGCCAGCCTAGTCTCAAAAAAAAAAAAAAAAAAGGAAAACAAAAATCTAAAAATTGTGTCTGAGAGCTGGAGAGATGGCTCAGCTGTTAAGAGCACTGGGTGCTCTTCCAGAGGTCCTGAGTTCAATTCCCAGCACCTACATGGTGGCTCACAACCACCTATCTACAATGGGATCCGATGCTCTCTTCTGGCATGCAGGTGTACATGCAGATAGAACACTCATATACATAAAATAAACAAATCTTTAAAAATTATATGTTGTTTCTATGCAAGATGCATTTACGAAGATCTACTTTTATATTTAACGGCTCATCAAAATTTGCATAATTGTTTTAGTAAAATTGCCCTAATGAGTTCTTCTTTACAAAATTGCATTTATGTATATGTGTGTGTGTGTCTATATTTGTGCCCATCTGACATGGCATGTATTTGGAGCTTAGAGGGCCCTTTGCAGAGTGTGTTCTCTCATTCCATCACTTGAGTCTTGGAAATCAAACGTTGGTGGGCTTGGTGGCATACACACCAATATTTAACTTCTTACCCAAGCTTAATCTATAGTCCTAAGAAATATCAAAAATTAAATTTCACGGGGCACACCAATATTTAACTTCTTACCCAAGCTTAATCTATAGTCCTAAGAAATATCAAAAATTAAATTTCACGGGGCTGGAGAGATGGCTCAGTGGTTAAGAGCACTGGCTGCTCTTCCACAGGACCTGGGTTCAAATCACAACACCCACATTGGCAGTTCACCACTGTCTGTAATGGCAGGGTGTGGTGGCTCATGCCTTTAAATCTGAGCACTCAGGAGGCAGAGGCAGGTGGATCTCTGTGAGTTCAAGGGTACTCTGGTCCACAAAGTGAGTCTAGGACAGCCAGAGCTACACAGAGAAACCCTGTCTCAAAAAAATAAACAAAAATTAAAAAAAAAAACAAACAAAAAATTAAATTTCAAGCCAGGCTTGGTAGCACATGTCTGTATAAAGGCTTGGGAGGTGGAAGCAAGATCAGAAGTTTAGAGCCAACCTCAGCTACATGAGACCCTAACTCAAACACAAAACAAAATTAAAAACAACAAAACCTTCTTCCTAATTTACAAAAATCTATTGTATCCAGGAGTGGTGGTGACTCATACCTACAATCCAAGAATCCAGGAAGCCAAGGGAGAAAGACTACCATGAGTTTAAGGCCAGCCTGGGCTACAGAGTATCAAAATCCCCAAAACTTTATTGTAAAGAACTGAGATTATTGGGCTCAAGAGATGCTCAGTAGTACAGAGAACTTGTTCTTGCAGAGGTCCTGGGTTCAGTTCCCAGCACCCACATGGTGGCTTACAACTGTCTGTAATTCCAGTTCCAGACAATCTGATATCCTCTCCTGGCCACTGCACACATGTGGTGCACAAACATGCATGCAAGCAAAGCACTCATACACATAAAATAAAAATATGTAAATCTTTGAAACAATTGAGGTTATCATGAAAAGACTTCCAGGCAGTATCTAAAAGGAACAGAATACAAAGACCAAGAGAGAAGAGTAGAATAAAATTCAGTATTAAACAAAAGAAATTTGAAATGTCTGTGATACATGGACTCTGCAGGCTACTTCCTCCAGGTTAATTAAATAATTTTAATTTTTAATAGTTTTTTATTTGTTTTGGTTTTTCAAGACCTGGTTTCTGTGTAGCTCTGGCTGTCCTGGAACTCGCTCTGTAGACCAGGTTGGCCTTCAACCCGCAGAGGTAAGTTTTAAGAATTATACAAAATTACAAATTTTCAGCATGCCAGGAAATACTTCCTTTGCAACTGTTCAAATTTATGATGAAACTTTTGGATGCCAGTTTGAAATTAATCAAGGGAAAAAAATCATCTTGTTCGAACTGTTAGCAAAGTGTTGAGATCACTAATGTGAAGCACAGATCTTGAACTGAGAGCCTCTCCAGACAGAAACCACGTCTTAGCAGGTACCAAACATAGGCATAGACGGGGGAAAAATTTTTCAGTAGTCCTCATATCTGCTCAAGTATAGCTCAAAGAAGAGGAAAAGCACTGCATACTCGGTTCCCAAGACCACCGTCTTTCAAAACAGAAACTAGTGTGGCTGCTCAACTGTGGTAGTGACCTTACTACAGAAGACTTTCCACATGAAAATATCTGTTCTTTTAGGTCAGGAGAGCCTTTGGTTTTTACCTTACTAAGTATCACTTGCTCCTCAGCTGACACAGTGTGAAGTGCTCATGCCTGTAACAGCACATCTAACCAAGGGAGCATGGACTGTCCCTCTGCTACAAGCAAGGTTTCCTGTTACACCATCTTTCTCCTAATAAAACATACTACAATACAACCAAACATACACATCTAGATAACTCTTTTGATATTCAAAGACACAACTCCCCAAAACAAATTTACCTTGGTAATTATTGCCAGTTCTTTGAGAAAACAGAGCTATCCCCAAACTTCAAGTAGGTGTGGCACAGTGGAGACAGCCCGTTTACTCACCATACACTCATCTATTTCACATTTACAAATTTACATGCTTTTACTATCACAAGAGTTTTTACTGGGTTTTGTTTGCTTTATGGGGCTGGAGAGCAAGCCCAGAATCTTATGTGTGCTTGGCAAGCAGCACTGTACCACTAATGGGTACCCACAGCCCAGTGGTGCATTAACAGCAAGCTGTATTAAGTACAGTGCTGATGTTCCCGAAGTCTCTGCCAATGGTCTGGACCAACGCAGTTCCAGTTTCAGGGTACTTCAAATGTAGTATTTTCCCACAGAGATTAAAGAATGAGGACCCACTATTGGCAACCACAGCAGGTCAGGGGTAAGCCAGAAATCAACAGACACACAAAGGGTTTGCTACGCATCATCTCCTGGGAACCAGGTGGAGTGACAATTCAGTGTCTTCCAGCACCTTTTAGATTTTATCACAACTTCTGGATATACATCCCTTTAACTGAAAGCCAACAGTTAACTGTCCAAAACTTCAAGAAAGGCTGTCTCCCACACCCCTCACAGACATTTGAGGACATGCATGAAGTGCTACAGCCATGTTCTTGGATAAGGGTTCATGGTCTGGACCCTGCATTTTGACAACAGTTTCCAGCCTTAGGTCTAACCAACTCTAGAAGCACCATACCCAAAGGAAATACAGCCAGGGGGGCGGGGGACGAGCTTAAGAAGATGTGAAATCCCAGGCGTGAACTGCTGACGTTTTGCATATGATGTCTTAAGAAACATTGAGCTTTACCACTGATTCCCTCATTTTCAGATTGGCTCTGGGCTACAACACACCAGAACCAATTTCTTTAAATCAGCTAACTAGTTTATAACAAGCAAGTTATAAGGTAAACTCCTATGAGCCCCTCAAAAAACTATTTGGAACACTTGTAAGTTGTCAAGAAAAATTAGATGATGATAGATGTAAAACTGGAGGGCAAGCATCTGGGGAAGGAGCATCAGTGACTCTGATTTAAACCAAAACAGCCAGTTAAAGGAAATGCAAAGAGGCTGGGTGGTGGTGGCGCACACCTTTAATCCCAGCACTCGGGAGGCAGAGGCAGGCGGATCACTGTGAGTTCAAGGCCAGCCTGGTCTACAGAGTGAGTCCAAGTCAGTCAAGGATACACAGAGAAACCCTGTCTCAAAAAAACCTAAAAAAAAGAAAATGCAAAGAACCAGGCATGGTGGCTCACACCTGCAATCCTAGTACCCAGGAGGCTGAGGCAGGAGGACTGCCATGAGTTCAAAGCCAACCTGAGCAACATAGTGAGTTCCAGGCCATGCTGGGTTATTGTCTAAAAAGGGAAAATAAATAAATGAATGAATAAATAAGTGGAAATGCAGCATATGCCCCCAGTGCCCTGGGGTGCAAGCAAGCATGCAAAAAGAACCTTTTAAACACTGCTTTAAAGTGGAAATGACATCCCTGTCATACTGCTTGTGATATTTATCTTCAAAACCCACAATTAATCACAGATAAAAGCACAAGAATGAAAATCCATTTGGGGGCCCTAACAATACAAATAGTGCAATAATGATAAGAGTACTCAAAATATCTATTTTAAGAAAATCTTTAATATTCCTACTCATATTTAATAAGGGTGTGTGAGTTGATTTAAATTTGCAACCAGAACAATCCTCTGTGGACTGCTGGAAAGAGTTGTGTTAAAAAGACTTGCTATATTTAACCTGACAAAGCTCAACCAAACACTTCACTGGCTGCTTGTCCCTGAGGGTCCCAGGGTTACTTGCAGCAAGGTCACCACTGTGGTCTGAAGCATTCCATCCCAATGCAGGTGCCAAGAGGGAACACTACACAGTTAAAGATGTTTTTCTACCAGTGCTGCCAGAGAGGCTTTTAAAAGCACAGACAGACACACATTCTTATAGTGCATGCAGGGGAATGTGACACGGAGTACGGCACATTAATGTCAAGTTTGCTGGCATCATTTAACTATCTGTAAAAGTTTCTTATTAGGTATACACATGAAAAAAGCAAAACTTTCCTTAACTATATAAAAATGATAGCTATTTAAATTAGTCAAGTAATTTCAATCATCTTGAAGGAGTTGTGTGTGTGAAGGAGGAGGGAGGGGGAGGGGAAGGGAACAGGGGAACAAGTTGGAAAACATTATCTCTGTGTGTCGTTCCCTCCAAAACCACCCAATATGGTCAACATTGTTTATGCTTTGTTTTAAAGTGTTAGATTTAGGAAATTTTCCTCAATGAGGAACAAACAGAAAGCAGGAAGTCTAAACAAAGCAAATCAAATCAAGACACGGACATCGAAACCAATTCCGGCTTTACTTCCCGTGGAGGTCGGTCCTATGTCTAACACTGCACAAGGGTTCTTGCACAATGAAAAGAGAAGCAGAAGCCCTTACACTGCCTCGCTTTGCCAGAGAATCACCGTAGTCTGCTGGCAAAGTCCGCTTGCTGGACTTTTTCTGCTCATGTTCAACTGCATCTTCAATTATAGGCTCAAGCCTCATCTGGACAAACACCAAAGATTGGGGTCAATGCCTTTTCATTATACAAAGAAAGACCTAATACCCTGTTTCATGTCTTTGCACTCAATTAAACAAATGTATGACTATCAGCATTCAAAGTTAAGGAAAATGCAAAACCCCAGCAGTGACAAAAAATTGGACATTCTAGGCCCCCACTTAAATCTCTTGTCAATTTCAAGGTTTTGCGGTCTATTCTGAGACCATTGGGATTTCAGCATCTTCGTTCAAGATCCCACCCAGGCAAATAAACTCATAAGCCTCCCAAACTTGGGTAAAACATGTGCCCACAAAATCCTCCGAATATCATATCAATCCACCACCATCCTCACAGAGGTAATATGGCGTGGCATTTGGAGAGAAGCAGAGGTTTGCGCTAGCAGGACCTCCCAGATGTGTTGCAACAAAGGGAGTGGGAAGGATGGGTGGTGGATTGATATGATGGCTGATACTTTTCTTTTTCATGAGCTGTTCTCTTCTCCATCTTTTCTCGGTCATTTTTTTGTTTCCTATCCGCACCTTTAGGCTTGAAAACAAAGTAGATGTCTCTATTCACCTGGCTGCACACAGCTTCACAAGCAAACGGAGCCTCCCTCTTAGTTCCCTCAGCTTACCTTGAAGACTTTGATTTGGCAGCTGGCTGAGTGAAGATGGTCTGTGTATTCCCCGTTGTCATTCTGCTTAAAGGTGTCAACTTGGATTCTAAACGGCACTCCCTTCTCACCTCCATGCTTACGTGGAGTGAATTCTGTGCTGATACAGTGAACCTACAAGACAATCCAAGCTGAGCTACATTCAAAAAAAAACTTCCACTGAGGCTCCTTCTATCTTATCCTTCATAGATGCACATTCAAGATCCCTTAAAATATGCCAAACTGTCAAATTGTCTCATGAAGTTCCTGAATTATTTCGTATATAGGTGAATAGCTTCAGCTGTTCAGAAGCCCACAATCTCGGGACTCACTGGGTGCCAAGTGTTTCTCTTGTTCTAGTGTTCCTCCCATGGGGGACTTGCTCCAGCGAGGAAAGAAGAGCACAGAAGCTTCTGCGAAGTGTCACCTGCCTCCACCTTAACAACATGCACTCTCAGACCCAGGGCCCTAAGGCCTGTTCCACCACTGCCTCCTCCCTGCTGTACACAGCCAAGCTTCTTGCTACTACTTCTCCGAATGTGCCATATTGTGGCACTTTTCCTGGGCAATTTTCAGCTCCTAAAGCCACATTACTTATCCATTTAAACTCTCCAGGTCAACCTTTCCAAGTCCTATCAGGATCCTGGGGGGCAATATTCATTTTAAGCCCCCACCCACTTCAGAAAAGAGCTTCAGGGTACAACACAAACTTATCAAGCAGCAAAACCACAGTCATTTCCGACACAGACATGCCCTCTTCAAATGATAGGCAATGTGAAAGCTCAGTTCTGAAATATGGATGCACAACCTGAGTTAGGTAAGGCCAGGTCTTATCACTCTTATTTACTACAAAACTGATTATTCTATTGGACAAACACTAATAGCATGTGACAATATTCAACCAGCATGAATCATGTCATCATCATTAATTGATGGGTAATATTTGGGAGACAACCCAAATACTGAATGCTAATGATCCTTGGAGTTTATGCAAACACTTAAGCTGGTCAACAACTAAATGGCTATCCCCTTCTACATAATGACTATCTACACAGAAGTTAAAATTCCACCACTTACAAATCTACACACAGTACATATTACAATTACTTTTGAGTTTTAAATATGTAATCATGTTACTTTCAAAGTCATCTCTTAGACACACAAAGTGCTTAAAATAAAATACAGTAGGGTTTGTTTTAACATATGCCAGCAGTGCCTGGTGTGGTAGCACACAGCTTTAATTCCAGCACTCAGGAGGAAGAGGCAGGTGGATCTCAAGACTGGTATGGCATAGCAAGTTCCAGGCCAGCCAGAGCTACACAGTGAAACCCTGTTTGAAAAATAAAATAAGAGCCGGGCGGTGGTGGCGCACGCCTTTAATCCCAGCACTTGGGAGGCAGAG
>CAJQZJ010003646.1:10248097-10271223 GCA_907164525.1 Lophiomys imhausi
GTACCTCACATCCATATCACTTACCACACAAGAAACACACACACACATACACACAGTTAAATGTACCTCAATTAAAAATACTACTTCTGGGTTGTTAGTAAAAATGACAATGTAGTTTGGTATAAACTGCACACTGTTTCTAGTACTAACTGAACCGGAGACTTAACTACCAACACTCTATCAACCCTGTGGGTCTACAGAAAAACATGCAAAGGAGAATGGAAGATGAGTCCTTGACCTGGGATTTTCGATCCCCCTAGGGATCACATATCAGATATTTACATGATGATTCATAACAGTGGCAAAATTATTTATGAAGTAGCAACAAAATAATTTTATGGTTGGGGATCACCACAACATGAGGAACTGTAGGGTCTCAGCATTAGGAAGGAAGGTTGAGAACTACTGCTTTAGATCACAGTTGTCAACAAATGTTATCAAAAATATAGTCAAATCACTTGAAAACTGGTGAAAAAAACAGCTGGGCATAATGCACTACTGAGAAATATTCTTAAATTTGCTCATCATATTGAAAGGATAAAAGCATGATGAGGGGCTTTAAATTTTTAAACCAAGGCACAGATTGTAACATATTTGACAATGAATTCTGATTTTGAAAACTAACCATTTCTTAAAAAGCATAGATGCAGTTTTGAAAAGTCCACCATTACATACTTAAAATTATACCAAATCTCACAAGAAATTAGGAAATATAAGGTTTGTGTTAGTTATCCAATTAATCAAAACTGTTTAACTGAAAGTCAACACTTTGGTGGGTGAAGCAAAACTGAGAATTTCAGGCC
Organism: Lophiomys imhausi; assembly: GCA_907164525.1. Taxonomy (NCBI): domain Eukaryota; kingdom Metazoa; phylum Chordata; class Mammalia; order Rodentia; family Muridae; genus Lophiomys; species Lophiomys imhausi. Next base: position 10,248,901 of record CAJQZJ010003646.1, read on the forward strand.
AACCAAGATACATAGTGAAACACCTACTATTTTGAAAGTCAAGTGAGCAAGGAATGACTTCATATAATGGTAAACTGTAAACAGTTCCTCTAGAAAGGAACCTGTATCCACCTGTCAATTAAGTTAAATTCCAGACCTTTGGAGTCAGCATTCTAACTAAAATAACAGAGAAGGACTATTTTAACTTATATTCCCCTCAAAAGGCTGTCTGCCCAATACTCAAGAAGTGTTCACAAAGCCAGGTGTGATGGCACATGCCTTTAATTTAGGGCTAGCAATAGAGAGGCAGAGGCAGGTGGATCTCTGTGAGTTTGAGACCAGCCTGGTCTACAAAGTGAGTTCCAAAACAGCCAGAGCTGCACAGAGAAACCCGGTCTTGAAAAGCACAATCAAACAAACAAACAAGAAATAGAAATAGAAATGTCAATTAAGACCAGGAGAAGACAATCAACCTTGGTAGAGAAATACAGACCACTGCTAACCTATCACAGTGCTATCAGTCTCTCAGTTTGAGTTGGCAAAAGGTACATTTCCATTTGCTAACAGAGGAGGTTGAAAGCAGAGGTCAGAGGTCACTCACTGGAGAGCTATAAGAGACTAAGTGAGTTTTCTGCTTTTAAGATGTAACTGTGTGAGGCAGCTGAGAACTGCTCCAGAGTTCTGGTCAGGGAAGAGTAGCTGCTGGCTCCTGACATGGTGAAGACAGCAAGGAGCAGATCCAGCAAATCAAGACTTAAAGGATTTAAGTCGGAGACCACTGGGCATCCACATTGGTAAGTTAATTTAAAATCTGGAGCTACAGGAAGAGATTGGGCTGGAGAGGTTAACAGAAGGTTTTTTTTCAGGATACAGTTAAGTGAGGCCATTTAAATATGGGTCGCTGAAGGAGTAAAGATAAATACAGAGGGCTTAACTGTTGGGGCCTACTTCTGTAGCATAATTTCAGCCATTTTTGTCTTCAGTCTCCATTTTAGTTATAAGATGAAATCACTCATACTTTGTTTCTTCGACATTCTGAAGAGTCCCCAACTACATACAGCTCCATTTGGGACCAATTAAATTAAAGGTCAGTTAGAAATGCTTTGTCTAGCTAGTCAAAATGACGTAGTGCTGACATCCCCTTGTACACCTGGTTACCTGGTTGTTACTTGGATGCAGTTTGTTTCATACATGAACCTGGTTGTTACCTAGATGTGCTTAGTTTCCTATATTTGGTTACCTGGTTATTACCTGGATATGGAGTCACCCAAGGAAAGCAGTGAGTGAGAAGCTGACAAAGCAGTGCTCATTTGGCTGTCATGGACAAAGGGAAACTTGTCCCATTAGGATTATTTCATGATTCTCAGAAACTCAAAACTCACATGACTGAGAGAGTGAGAGCAGGGAAAAGCCCTGTAGCCCTACTTTCTGTGTTGATGTTTTCTGGTCCACCTAAGGAATCAAGCAGCTGGCAGTGGAGCATCTTCCCACTTACTGCTCTTGGACACAAGCTCTAAGTTTAATTCTCCCAAACCTGCAGTAGGCTTCAAAGGGTTCTGTGATCTGAACATGGTGCCTAGAGAGGCAGAGGCAGAACTTGTAGGCCAGCCTTCCTCAAATCCCAAGGGTGGGAATGGAGCTCAGAGATAAAGCACTTGCCTGGTCCAACCCCAGTGCTGACTGTGTCACTTCTGGAACAGCCACTGGAAGGATGACCAGGACTTTACAGGGTTCTCTTTCCATCTGTCCTAACTCCATAGCATTTCAACTCTGTGGATTTCAGTTCCAAATGAAACATGAAATGTTTCCAGTATGAAGTATACACAATCAAACTGTGACATCCTGTGAGATGCTGGTTCTGTTCTGAGCTTTACCTTCTAATTAAAAAAAAAAAAAAAATGTCAGGCGTGGTGGCATACACCTATAATCTCAGGAGGCAGGCAGATCTCTGTGAGTTCCAGGCCAGCCTGGTCTACAAAGCGAGTCCAAGACAGCCATGGATACACAGAGAAACCCTGTCTCAAAAAACAGAAACAAAAAAGAAAAAGACAAAACGAACAAACAACCCAAAGAAAATACAACTGCTATGATGAGTTCATATTCCTACCTACCTTTTGAGTACTCAGACCTTAAATCTGCCTAATGCCTGCCTGGCTAAGCTTAAGCATTAAAAAAAATTTTTTTTTTAATGGTGCAGGTCCAGGGCTGCTGAAAGAAAGAGCCTGCCTCAGCTCCACTATGATGACTAATATGTGATGGAGATGGGACAGATGGAGTACATGGTGGAGAGATGCTCGGGAAGTCAGGGGTTTGTCCACTGGAAAAAGGTGGAACTAAAGTGAGGAGTGGGCAGATAGGAGACATGGTGAAGTCCTGGTCTGGGCTGCTGCTGTGCTCCTACTGCAGCTGGGGTCTGTATCTCAAGTTACCACCAAAGACCAAACAGATGTCTGTGATCTAGGCTGCCACCAGAGACTATGCAGATGTCTGAGGGCTGTGCTGAGATGGGGGTCTGGGAGACGACGAAACATGTTCACCTGATTGGCCTGAGCTGCTACCTGAGGCCCTGGGGAGGGACATTCAGGCCCAGGCTGCTGCTGAGGCCATGCCTGGTCCATGGTCCTATGGCAGCCTGGTCCTGTGTTGATGTCCCAGGCCCATGTTCCCACCAAAGGCCATGTAAATGTCCCTGGTCTGGACTGCTGCCTGAGGCACTGTGTGGAGCTAGCCCTGACCCTTGCCTATGCAGCACAGTAGAGCTGACCCTGACAGCAGGTGAGCAGGCCCAGAGGCCATGAGCAAGGGATAGCTGGCCTGCCCAAGGGCAAGGGACAGATGCTCACCCCACCCCCAGCCTGCTGAAGGTGGGTGAGCTACCTCCCCCACCAGGTCATGAGAGCACAGACCTGGCCCCATCCCTTACACAGTAGAGCTGACCCTGGTGATAGGGGTGTGGGTGAGTTGGCCCTGAGGGCCTGAGTGCGGGACAACTGACCCTGCTCCTCATCTGCCATGGTGTGGCATGGGCATGGGAGAGATGCCCCGTCCTTTCCCTCCTGGACCCTCAAGGCCTGTGGCAGGCAGGTGACCTGGCCCCGCCTCTCCCTAGCCTCAACACAGGACAGCAGGCTCTGCACCTCTCCTGGGAAGCAGAGCAAAGCTGGCTCTGGCAGTGAATGTGTGGGTGAGCTGGCCCCAAGGGCATGAGAACAGGAGAGCTGACCTGCCCCTTGATGGCTGCTTTGGGTGAGCTAGCCAGGGCAGACCTGGAGAGCTCGCCCTGGTAGTTTAGGTGCAGGAAAGCTGGTGGGCTGAAGAACTCAGCTACTTCCCAGACCCAAGGCTTTGGGTTGGCCCACCCCAATGTCTACCCCATCTATGAACTGCTGGAGCACATGAAGGGACCAGCACTGCAGATCCAAAGCTGCAGGATCCCCTTGACATAGGGCAACAACAGGATATCCAAGAGGAGTCTCAATAGGATCCAGTTTAGATAGTGTAGCAGAGGGGGTGGGAGAGATGGCTCAGCAGTTAAGAGCACTGGCTGCTCTTCCAAAGGACCCGGGTTCAAATTCCAGCACCATATGGCAGTTCACAGCTGTCTGTAATGGCTGGGCATGGTGGCACACGCCTTTAATCTGAGCGCTTGAGAGGCAGAGGCAGGCAGATAGATCTCTGTGAGTTCAAGGCCAGCCTGGTCTAGAGTGAGTTCGAGGACAGCCAGGGCTGTTACACAGAGAAACCCTGTCTCAAAAAACCAAAAGGAAAAAAAGGGGGGACACCTCTCAACATAATAAAGGCTGTATATGATAGATAGTGTAGCAGAAGCCAGAGGCCTCGAAACAGACCAATGACTCACTACAATGAACATATACAAGGAAAGATGTATGGACGAAAAGGTATAGTGTACAGTGTGTGACACACTACACCTTCCAGGACAAGATCTTTTTTCTTTTGTTTTTTGCCGCAGCCAGCAAGGAGCAGGTCAGCTCTCCTGCTCTCATGCCCTTGGGGCCAGCTGTCCTGGACTCACTTTGTAGACCAGGCTGGCCTCGAACTCCAACACACAGAGATCCACCTGCCTCTGCCTCCCAAGTGCTGGGATTAAAGGCGTGCACCACCACGCCCGGCTTTTTTTTTTTTTTTTGACTTTATCTTATTTTATTCTCTTTTGTGGAAGGGAGGTTGGAAGGGTAGAGGGTGGATAGAATGGGATGAAGAGATGAGTGGGATTGAGGTGCATGATGTGAAGTTCACAAAAGAGCAATAAAAAGTTTTTAAAAAGAAAGAAAAAACTTCATTTGTTTTTATTTTCTGTGTTTTGTCTCCTTATGTGGTTGGTGTCCACAGAGGCAAGAACGCACTAGATCCCTGGAACTGGAGTTGTGAATGGCGTGGAGCGCATATGGGTGCTGGGAACTGAACTCACTCTGTAGACCAGGCTGGCCTTGAACTCAGGTTCTTCCTCTACCCCCCCCCCCACCCCTTGTCAGGGTTTCTCCATGTAGCCCTGGCTGTCCTGTACTCGCTCTGTAGACCAGGCTAGCCTTTTAACTCAGAAATTCACCTGCCTCTGCCTCCGAGTGTTGAGATTAAAGGTGTGTGCTGCTTGGTCTGGCTGAGGATCAAGTGGTTTTAAGGCTGGAAAGCCCAGCATGTGGGAGGCAGAGGCAGGAGATCTCTGAATTTCAGGCCAGCCTGATCTACACAGTAAGTTCCAGGCCAGTCAGGACCACACACAACTGAGACCCTATCTTAAAAAAAATAAAACTAAAGAAACTAGGGCAAGTGGTTTTAATAACCACTTTTAATAACAAGAACCAAAACTAAACAAAAGGAAATCTATGGAATAAAAGTAAAAAAGCTCCATTTTTTCTAAAGTGTACAGTATTTTAATAGAAATTTAAGTCAATAAACATGCTATTATTTCCTAAAGCTTAAGACCCATTTGCAAAGTAACTAATATTGGTTAATTAACATTTGTAGCAGAATATGCTCCAAATAGAATTCAGCTCCAAATGAAGAGTATTTTAAAAGAACCTAGGAGAAAGGTTCTTTTTGCTTGCAGAGTGAGGTGATGCTCCAGTGGCTACAAGGAGCTAATCCAGAATGCAATAAGGCAGAACAGGTCTCACTCACATCCCCTTCCAAAGACTTAGTCCCCTGGCAAAGAATAGTTTACTCGAGTCAGACCCTGGTCAAAAGAGAACCAGGGGGCTAGAGAGATGGCTCAGCAGCTAACAGCACTCACTGGCTCCTCTTCCAGAGGATCTGGGTTCAATTCCCAGCACCCACATGGCAGCTCAAAATTGTCTGTAACTCTGGCTCCAGAGGATCTGACACCCTCACACAGACATGCATGCAGGCAAAACACCAATATACATAAAAATAAATTTAAAAGAGAGAGAGAGAGAGAACCAGTGACCCCAGGTTGGACTAGTTTTTCCTCTAGCGTCAAAGTCAGGAACCTAACTCTTCTTACAAATGGCTGCTCAACATAACTGACCAAATACACAGTTGGACAGTCTAAACTTTGTGCTCTTACTATAGTCTGGAAACAATTCCCTCCACCAAGAGTTCTTGTTCCAGTTTCTACTACCTAAATTACCTACAATGTCCTCTTTCTTTTGTTTTCTTCATATTATCCAATGGCACAGTCCTAATGAGGTAGGAGAGCAGTGAGCCTAAGGGGAAGCTACTAGCAGATAGGAAATCACAGCATTAGCTCCTGAATGCCTGCCAATTCTCCTCTTAACACCGTCTTTCAACAGGTGATGCTGGTGGAGCTCAGCGGTGAGGCACCTGTTCTGCATATATGAGGCCAGTGTTTGATCCCCAGCAGATAGACACATCTAGATCCCTGGAGTTCCAGGGACTAGAGAGATGGCTCAGTGGCTGAAAATACTGCTATTCCAAAGGACCAGGGTAGCTGGGTATGGTAGTGCATGCCTTTAATCCCAGCACTTGGGAGGCAGAGGCAGGTGGATCTCTGTGAGTTCGAGGCCAGCCTGGTCTACAAAGTGAGTCTAGGACAGCCAGAGATATACAAAGAAACCCTGTCTTGAAAAACAAAACAAAAAACAAACAAACAAAAAATATCAAAGGACCAGGGTTCAAATCCCAGCACTCACGTGGCAGTTCCAAACTTGTTTGTAAAGGCCAGGCGTGGTGGCACATGCCTTTAATCCCAGCACTCTAAAGGGAGAGGCAGGTGGATCTCTGAGTTCAAGGCTAGCCTGTCCTACAGAGTGAGCTCCAGGATAGCCAGGACTACACAGAAAAATCCTGTGTCGAAAAACCAAAAAGAAAGTGAATTGTGAGGGACATGGATGCACAGTTTTAATCCCAGCAACTGAGGCAGAGGCAGGCAGATCTCTGTGAGTTCAAGGGTAGCTGTGTCTACAAAGTAAGTTCCAAAGATAGTCAGAGATACACAGTGTGGTGGTTTGAATAGGAATGGCCCTAATAAACTCATGTGTTTGAATGCTTGGCCCATAGGCACTATTAGGAGGTGTGGCCTTGTTGGAGTAGGTGTGTCACTGTGGAGGCATGAGGTCTCAAATGCTAAAGCTAGGCCTAGTGTGGCAGTTTCCTTCTGCTGCCTGCAAATCAGAATGCAGAACTCTCAGCTCCTCTCCAGAACCATGTCTGCCTGTGTACTGCCATGTTTCCCACTATCACAATAATGGACCAACCTCTAAAACTATAAGCCAGCTCCAATTAAATGTTTTCCTTTACAAGAGTTTCCATGGCCATGATGTCCCGTCACAGAAATAGAAACCCTAACTAAGAAGTACAGTGAGGCCCTTTTTCAAAAGTGGGGTGGGGGCAAGGACTGTGAAGCAGTATTGTGGTCCCAAGCCAGCAGGAGCTTCACCTCAATTTGTCAGATACACAAGGTCCTGGCAGTGTGGCAGCACACACCTTTAATTAACCTCAGCACTTGGCAGGTGGATGTCTGTGAGCTCCAAGCCAGCCAGAGACCTTATCTCAAAAGAGAAGAGAGGTGAGGAGGGGAGGGGAGAGAGAAAGAGAAAGGCAAAGTTCCTAGATCCTGCCCCAAACCTACTAGGAACCTCACTCTCAGCCCCCCTGAAACTCTGGAAGCACTAGTACCTGGCCAGTCAGAATTCCAAATGCATTCAAAACTTCCCCCTTGGAACAAGATCCTGTTCCAGAAAAGCTCTTAGTGCACCTGGTGTAGGCTGCAGCTCTTGCCATACACACCTAAAGCCCTGGGTTGGATCCCAAACACCTTAACAATAAACAAAACACTTTTAACTGAAATGTTTTCAATTAAGTTAAGAATTAACCACATTTTTCATTAGACTAAACAACTCTCAGGGTTCCATCCCTAATACCACAGTCAACCAACAGAATAAAAATAGGTTAAAATGAATACCCATGCCCCTGTGCTGTTTCTTCTGAAAATTTTAAGTCCCAAACAAATTACTAAGGAAAATCATTTGGAAATTAAATCTCCAATAACTGAACTCCAAATAAGCAAAGTGAGGTGACCAAATGTGCTACAGATAGGAGGACTACAATGTTAAAGAGCCTCGTGATTCTAAACTCCCTGTCAAGGGAAATTACAAGTTATTTTTCCACTTTTCTGTTTTAAAGACAGGGTCTCTTTCTGTAGCTCTGGAACTCACTGTGTAGACCAGAGTGGCCTCAAACTCAGAGATCTACCTGCTTTGGCCTCTGCCTCCCAAGTGCTGGGCTTTAAAGCATGTGCCACCAGGTCCACCTCACTTCCCCATTTTGTAATATTACCCATGAATATAAAGCCTAAAACCTATTGTCCAATGAACTAAAGATTCCATTTAATGACAAAAAAAGAACCACAATATACATGAAAGGGCTGTTTATGTATAACACTGTTGGCACACACACACACACACACACACACACACACACACACACACACAAAAAAAAACCTACAGTTTTTGCTAAGATTATACAACTTAAGAACCTAATTTTTAATTATCATTAGCACTGTAAGTTAAAATACCAACACATTTCTTTAAGATTTTTACATACCAGTATATATGACAAACCATACTAACCTTGGTTCAAGTAAGTGAGTGTCTCATCATGCAGTTTCACAGCTGGTGAAGTTGCAGCACACATTACATATTGAAAGGGGGGGTGCTTGGCCTCATCATCCAAGGAAAGGCTGGAATCTTCTTGCTTGAAAATGGGCAATGCCAACACATCACTGAAAAACAGAACATTAAAATTGACCTTCCTTTGTGTTTCAGATGTTTGAAAGCATGTAAATATAACTCAGGATTATCACCACCATCCAGTGTTCAAAATGGAACCTAGAACTGTGCACGTGATAGGCAGTCAATGAATTACTTCATTTAAAATTTAAGATAAATGTTTTATGGAATAAAACACCTATTAGTACTAATCTGGCTCATCTAAAAGATAATATAAATTATCCATTTTTCTAATGAGAGTACATGAAGAACACGGTAAAGCAATAGCTGAAGTATATAGCTCAGTGCAAAACACCTAAAGTGCCAGGGTCCTAGGCTTAACCCCCAATACCACTAGAAACAACAAAAATCATCTGGAATTTTTTTCTTTTAAAATCTGTAAACTGGCCAGGTACAGTGGTACAGGTCTTTAATCCCAGTCCCAGGATGCAGAGGAATCTCTGTGAGTTCAAGGTCAGCCTGATCTATGTAGCAAGTTACAGACTTGCAAAAATTACACATTGAGACCCTCTCAAAATAAATAAAATAGTAAAACTCTTGCTAGGAGTATAATTAGGTTGTTGGAGCTTGAGCTGCATGAGATCCTGTTCCAATCAAACAAAACAAACAAACAAATACCAAACTCCAGATTACCTTTATTTAAAAAAGAAAAAAGTAAATTCAGAATGCATAGCTACCTGTTTTGAAAGGCAGGAGGAACTAAGCTTCCAGAAGACAGTCATACTAGTATCATGGAGCCACAAAGAAGCACCAAATAAAATGGTGCTTAACAAAATGCTCCCCACAAAGGCCTGCTACAGCTGAGAACATAAAGTTTCTCATGTAGTCCAAAACAATTACTCGAAAAGCAAACTGGCAGTAGAAAGAGCAGCTACTTCTCTTCCAGGAGTAGCCTGTATCCAGAGGTCTCCTGGGACTGTCTACCTCTGTCAGCCTTGTGGTTGAACATAACTGGCTCTACTGGTGTTTAACAACATCACTGAGGAGCAATAGTCATCTTTTATGTACAATTACATTATTTTTGGCATACTGATAGAGTCATGCAATCATTACCAGTATCTAACTCCAGAACATTTTCCTCTTCAAAGAGAAAAATCTCCAATTATTGTATCTCAGCTCTTGGGAGAACCAATAGTTTGATGCTAGTCTAGATTACACAGTAAGATTTTCTTAAAAAAAAAAAAAAAAAAGCCACGGTAACACACACCTTTAATCCCAGGGCTCAGAAGACAGAGGCAGGAGGATCTCAGTGAGTTTGAGTTGAGGCCAGCCTGGTCTACAGAGCAAGTTTCAAAACAGCCAGGGCTGTTACACAGAGAAACCCTGTCTCAGAAAATCAAGAGGCTAAGAATATATAGCTCAGTTGGTAGAGTGCTTGCCTATCATGCTTGAAGTCCTGGGTTCAAGCCCAAACACCATGTAAACCAGACTTGGTGGTTCCCATTTATAATCCCAGCAGCTCAAGGCCAGCCTTACCATACAGCCAGTTTGAGGTCAGCTTGACCTACAAGAAACCCTGCCTCAAAGTAGTAAAAAAATAGGTGCCCCATATCCAACAGCAATGACTCGCTGTCCCACCCGCTCCCAGCCCCATCAGTGGCCTCCCTTCTGTTTCTAACTTGCTGATTCTAGACAGTTAATGCAAATGGGGTCATAAGTTATATATCGTCTCCTGTGATGGGCCTGCTGCACTTAGTATCTTGTGTCTATCAGAGTCATTTGCTGGCTCTGTTCTTCTATAGATTGTCCAAATGGCTTATTTTCATTCAGGTGTTAACAACAGACTTCTATACACTCCCTACCCCCCCATTACCCTGCTAATACAGAGATCTGATAAGTTTGTGCCCTCTCTAGCACAACCAACCCAAAGTTGTTTCTTCATTGTCATCTAATACAAAGGAGCCAAAAGATTTGCTGAATCAATAAAACACTTATAATTCAAGATTTCCTATGTTGAGCTATACAAAAGTGTTAATACTCAGTGGTCTTTGTAATCCCAGAAATGGAGGGTTTTTTGAATGTTAAGGACAGGCTCATTTTTAAATAATTAATTTTTATTTTATCTGTATGAGTATTTTGCCTGCATGTATGTCTGTGAACCATGTGCATGCCTGCTGCCAGGAGAGGCCAGAAGAGGACATCAGATCCCCTGGAACTGGAGTTATGAGCCACTATGTGGGTTCTAGAAATGGAACCTGGGTCCTCTGGAAGAGCAGCCAGTGCTCTTAACCCCTGCGCCATCTCTCCAGCCCAGGACAGATTCTTAAATTGAACTAAAATAAGTACATTTGATTTTTTAAAACTGACAAATAAAGCAATACATATATATGGAGTAACGTGATGTTTCAAGCAAGTGGAATACTTCTTTTTTTTTTTTTTTTTGGTTTTTCGAGACAAGGTTTCTTTCTCTGTGTAGCCCTGGCTGACCTGGACTCACTTTATAGACCAGGCTGGCCTTGAACTCACAAAGATCCGCCTGCCTCTGCCTCCCAAGTGCTGGGATTAAAGGCGTGCGCCACCACCGCCCGGCGGAATATTTCTTAGTGAAACACACATGGATGCTACAACAGATTTGGTCCTACAATGTATGCACTGTATAGCTTCAAAATGCATAAATCAGATAAAACACTGACAAGAAAAGCAGAATCATCTATACACAGTTAGCAATGAAGTTGTAACCTTAAAACTGTAACAAACCAGGCACAGTGGTACATGCCTGCCATCATCCCAGCAGAATCAGGGTAAGGAGTTCAAAGTTATCTTTAGCTACATGTGGAGATAAAAACCAGCTTGGGCCACAGGAGACTGTATCTCACAAAACAAATAAATATGCTGGGTGGGGTATTAGGAATTCAGGGCCAACCTTGGCTACATAGTGAGTTTGAGTCCCACCTGAGCTGTATAAGAACTTGTCTCAAGAAGAAACAACAAACCTAATAAATGACTGTGTAAAGAACTATAAGTATACCTAGAAGTCCAGCAGTGCATGCTGCTTTCCAGGAGGCTGGCTGGCCCTGCACACATCTGGGTGTTGTGACCCTTTCTTAGCTTTGAACACAACTACAGCAATGGGTTAGTTTTCAAAAACAAGTTAAAGTGATGCCTTCTTAGTGAGAACGTAACAAGTAATTGATGAAAACATATTTGGAAGGTAAAATTCTAAAGAATTCAAAAGACCAAGAGCCGGCTACATGACTCGTCCAGGAAAGGCCCTTGCCATATAAAGCCTGGTGACCAGCTCAGGACAGAGTGAAAGGACAGGGCCAACTCCAACAAGTTGGTTTTTGACTTTCACGTGTGTGCTATGGCATGCATATGTACACATGCATCCACACACACAATAATAAATAAAATATAATTTAAAAAATTCAAGACAAGAAGAAAACCAACAAGGAAATAACAACATGGGGGCCTGAATTAACAGAGCGGTCAGTATCAAACTCTGCCCCACACAGAACAAGACGGCAGGCTTCTGAGGCTGATCATCAACTCAAGGCCAAGACTACTGAGAGTTCCAGGATAGCAAACCGGGGAAGGCTCTATAATACCACATGTTCTTTCTTATATTTAGAGTGCATGTGCACCCACTCATGCATGAATTGTATGTGCCCCATATGGATGCAGGAGTCCAAGGAAGCAAGAAGAGAGCAGTGGATCCTTTGCAACTGGAGTAATAGGTGGTTGTGAGCCACAGTGCAGGTGTTGGGAACCGAATCCTGGTCTGCAAGTGCTCTTAACTGCTGAGGTTTCTCTCTAGACCCAGCATATATCCTTCTTACAAGTACTTAAGAGCTAACTACCTTGTATGGAAGTAGGCTGACATACAAGTAAAGTGCAAAACCTCTGAGTAAGCGTGGAATGCAAAACAGCTTTTACCAAAGGGTACCTTTCAAGTTTGAAGATGGAAACATATGTTGTGTCATGATAGAGTACACCCACCACCAAATGAACTGGACAGGAAAGAGTCCAAGAGCAAGGATAAAGGAAAGCAAGCTCCTACAAGGATGCCTATCACATTAGTTCTCCAGATGGTCCAGGAAACTGCTAAATGTGGACTAACAGTAGCCTTAACCAGTAGGAAGGCCTTCCAGGAGTTTAAGAAGCTAATGAAAAGCCACAGGCATCAAATTATCCCAGGTAATTCCACAATGCCAAGACTCAAAAATAACAGAGCATAAAAGGACAAACAAGACTCTAGGAATAAGAACCCGAAGCAAAAACAACAGATGGCTAACACCCAGTCAGACTGAGCTTGCAGTACCCAGCTCTTCTTTGTCTGCTGCAGAGGACAGAGGCCTCACAACAACTCCTAGAAGACTTCTTGCTAACTGGAATCCTGTTAGTTTGAGCCAAAGAGAAGCATTTGTGGAGATTTCTGAGTAAGGCAGGGAAAGGCAGGTGCATGGCAGGCAACACATTAAGGGCAGCACAGCCCCTTCCCCAGCCCTCTCAGCACCTCTGCCAGAAACACCTCAGTAGTTTCCATTCTCCTAACTGGATACAGAAATGATTCCGCTTTCAAATGCTAGAATCATCAGACCCAAATCATGCTTACCTATCTTGAAGAAATGAAAGATAAGTCTGGAAAGATATGCAAGGGACAGGAGACTTTCAAGGATAGCAAACCCAAAATGGAATACACAGAATTCCCAGAATAGGAAATTAAGAGGACCCAAATTAAGAACTCAGGGTGAATGGCAGCTCTGACTAAGTAACTGGAAACTTAGGAAAATGGAATGGAGAAAAAAAAAGTTATCCAGAGATGGCATTGGGGGTGGGGAAGGAAAGATGTAAAGGAGAAGAGAAAAAAGATTGCAGACTTTTTTTTTTTTTTTAAGAGTGAGGGATTGAAACAGGGTCTCACCATGTAGCTCTGGCTATCCTGGAACTCACTATGTAGACCAGGCTGGCCTCATGGCGATCCACCAGCCTCTGCCCCAAGTGCTGGGATTACAGGTGTGTGCCCACATCTGGCCAAGACTGCACATTACCACTTAGTGTTCTAGAAGCAGCAAGAGTGCTGCAGCGGGGGCAACATCTGAAGAGACAAGGGCTGAGCAAATTCCAAACTTGACAACTATCCCAATTCACTGGCTCAAGAAGCCCAAGTGACCAAACCAGGAAAAACACAAAGTGACCCACAATCAAGGACACCTCAGCTCAGACAACCTGTCAGTCCTGAGTATGTACAGAGTTGCTTTGATCACTCAGCGTCAAGTAAGGGAATCAGCAGGACCAAGAGGAAGCATACTAAGGCTGGGAAGCCCTCTAGGAAAGCAGTTTGGGGAGGGGACAGGAGCAGCTTGTAGCTAAGACTCTGCTAGGATCATGAGTAAACCACAAACTAGGAGAATCGGAATATGCCCATGTGCCTGAAATAAATTACAGGTGCAAACATCCTCATTGAAAAAGAGCTAAAAGCTGAAATCCACAATTCATTCTAGGTGAATTTCGCAAAGTTTTTTCCTGTCTTGAGAGAAGGTCTCATGTAGCTCAGGATAGCCTTGAATTCACTAAGTAGCCAAGGAGTTGTGTGCCATCATGCCTGGCTTCAACCTTTGAATAAATAGTTAATCCCATTCCCCACACAGATATAGCATGAGATTCTAAGAATATACAAGGGCCAGTGAAATGGCTCATCTGGAAGAGGCACTTCCCCACAAGCTTGGACTCAAAGGTGTGTTGTCTTCTGACCTCCACATGCGTGCTGTGGCAAGAATGCACACACACACTTACACTCTAATAAAATTCAGTAAAAAGACAGCTGGAGAGACGGCTCATGGTTAGGAACTTGTTGCTCTTAAAGAGACCCTGGGCTTGGTTCCAAGCACCCACATGGTTGTGGTACCCAATCATCCATAACCCCAGTTGCAGGAAATCTGACAATTTCTGCTCTCCTTGTACTCCAGGCACAAACATGGTGCACAGACAGACAGACACTCAGGCAAACATTCCATATAAAATAAAATAAACCTTTTAAAACATTTTTTAAAAGAAAGCTAAAAGCTAATCTTTTCTAAAAATTAAAACAAACAATTTATGAAAATTTAGAAGCATTTTCTATAAAATCAGTAAGATAACTAAGGATTCCAGCTTTTGGTGTCTTTAGCCAACATTTCACTGAAATCCTAGACATCTTACAAAGGGGGAGACAGAAAGAAATGTAAGAACTATAGGAAAAACAAACGCATCATGGTTTAAATTAAAGACACTGTCTAGCTATGCAGAAAACATGAGATACTGTACAGTCTTAGAATGAAATACAATTATCAGAATGGTAACAAGCAAGACGGGGGCAGCACAATAGAAATTCTAATCAAGCCATGTGCCTCTACACAAGGACTGCACAAGTTCAAGGCCAGCCTGAGCTACATGGTGAATTTGAGGCCAGCATGGGCTATAGCATGGACTATATAAAGAAACCTCACTCGCTGGGCGGTGGTGGCGCACGCCTTTAATCCCAGCACTCGGGAGGCAGAGGCAGGCGGATCTCTGTGAGTTCGAGGCCACCCTGGTCTACAAAGCGAGTCCAGGACAGCCAGGCTGTTACACAGAGAAACCCTGTCTCGAAAAACAAACAAACAAACAAACAAAAAGAAACCTCACTCAAAAAACAACAAAAAATAAAAACCGCATGATTCTCAACTCACTTTCCTGTTGAGATCCTACTCTTCTATATGCAGACTGCTCAACTACTATCAGTAGGATGTTTAAGAAGGTAATGGAGGGGTTGGAGAGATGGCTCAGAGGTTAAGAGCACTGTTTTTCCAGAGGACCTGCGTTCAGTTCCCAGCACCCACATGGCAGCTGTCTCTAACTCTAAGATCTGACATCCTCGCACAGACATACTTGCAGCCAAAACACCAACGCACATAAAAGTAAGTTATTTTTTTTTTAAAAAGTGGCAATGGAAAGAACTTGAGGCCAATCCTAGTCTGAATCCACAGAGCCCAGCTGTCCCTCTGTGTGTGACACTGCAGGCTGCTCAACCTCTTTGGGCTCTAGTAATTGGTGAAGTGGGAAAGATCTTACATGTATGTGAGACAGCAACAGACATCATTTTAACCAAAAAGGAATGATTATTCAGACCTAGATGTAGAATAGAAATATTCTCAAAATTAACACAGTGAAGACTGGCAAGATGATTTAGCTGATAAAGGGCTTCCTGCCAGGCCTGACAACCTGAGCTCCAGTCCTAACACCTGGTGGAAGGAGAGAACCCACTCCAAAAGTTGTTTTCTGACTTTTACACCAAGCATGTCTTGGGGTATGCACACACACAATAAATAAGTGTAATTTTATTTAATTATTTATTTATTTTGTTGTTTTGTTTTGTTTTTGAGACAGGGTTTCTCTGTGTATCCTTGGCTGTCCTGGACTCACTTTGTAGACCAGGCTGGCCTTGAACTCACAGATCCACCTTCCTCTGCCTCCCAAATGCTGGGATTAAAGGCATGCACCAGCACACCCAGCAATAAGTGTAATTTTTAAAATTAAAAATTTAACAAAGTGAGCTATCATTCAAGGCAAAAAGCTGACAATACGTTGTGTATAGGCCTCCGCCATGTGTAGACAGCTGTATTAAAGAATACAATTTCTTGATACTGTGTAACTTCAGTCAAAAGTAATCAGCTACAACAGTACATGCCTGTAAGCCAGAACTCTGAGGCAGGAGGATAGAGTTCCAGCCAAAAAGGGGTACATAAATAGACCTGCCTCAAAACAACAAATAAAGAAAACACACAATCAGAACACACAGAAATGTGATGGTTTTAGATTCTACACACTAGCAGAGCTTTAGGAGACTAGCACTAGACTGTTCAGTGGATAAAGACATTTGCTGCCAATCCTGGCGACCTCAGTTGAATCTGCAGAACCTACGCTGTGGTCAAAGGAGACAAGGTGTAGTCCTCTGACCTCCACCTTAAAGCTATGGCTCATACACACACTCAAAATGAATAAATAAAGTTTAAACATGTTATTTATTTTAGCAGGGCTGTGGTGGTGCATACCTTTCATCCTAGTAATTGGGAGGCAGAGGAAGCCAGATCTCTGTGAGTTCAAGGCCAGCCTAGTCTACAGAGCAAGTTCTAGGACAGCTAGGGCTATACAGAGAAACCCTGTCTTGAAAGAAAGAAAGAGAGAGAGAGAGACAGAAAGAAAGAAAGAGAGAGAAAGAAAAAGAAGGAAAGAAAGAAGGAAAGGAAAGAAAGAGAGAGAGAGAGAAAGAGAGAGAGGGAGGGAGGAAGAGAAAGAAAGAAAAAGAAAAGCTTTTTATTTTATATGTATGAATGTTTTGCCTTCATGTATGTCTTGTCTGTAAACCATGTGCACACCCGGTGCCACAGAAGGTCAGAGAGGGCTGTGGATCGCCTGAGACTGGAGTTAAAGACAGTTGTAACCTGCATGTAAGTGCTTATAACTGAATCCAAATCCTCTGAAAGAACAGCCCATGAGTGCTCTTAACCACTGAGCCATTCAACCCAATAAGTTTTTAAAAAGTAAACTATCACTTGTCGAATGTTGGTAAGTTCAAAAAATAATGTCCACACTATCTGAAAAGGCTATCTATATAAACTTGCTTTTTCTTTTTCTTTCTTTTTTTTGGGGGGGGGGGGAGGGGAGTCTCAAGACAAGGTTTCTCTGTGTAGTCCTGGCTATCCTAGATTTCTTTTGTAGACTAGGCTGGCCTCAAACTCACAGCAATCAGCCTGCCTCTGCCTTCCAAATGCTGGGAATAAAGGTTAGCAACACTTCACTTGGCAATAAACTTGCTTTTTCTAAACACTTATCTTTGTGAGGCTGATTTTCTTTATTTGTATCAGATAAACAAATCCAAGTGGGGGAAGGTTAGTTTCACAAAAGAAAAAAGGGGAGTTGAAGAGATGGAGCACTGGCTGCTCTTCCAAAGGAACCTGGTTCAAATCCTAGTACCCACATGGCAGTTTGGATCTGTCTGTAATGGCAGGTGGATCTCTTTGAGTTCCAGGAGAAAGGAAAAGCCTGATCTACAGAGTAAGTTCCAGAAAAACCAGGGCTATGCAGAGAAACCCTGTCTTGAAAAAACAAACAACAACAACAACAAAAAAAAAAAACTTAGCAGGGCACGCCTTTAATCCCAGCACTTGGGAGGCAGAGGCAGGTGGATCTCTGTGAGTTTGAGGCCAGCTGGTCTACAAAAAGAGTTCCAGGACAGCCAGGGCTGTTACACAGAGAAATCCTGTCTCAAAAAAAAAAAAAAAAAAAAACCAAAACAAACAAATAAACAAAAAAAAAACCCAAAAGCAACAACAACAAAAAACAAAACAAAAACTCTCAAACTGGCCTAGAACTTGCTGTATAACCCAGAATAGCCTTGAATTCCTATGTTCCTATCTACAAGTGATGTGTGTGTAACACTGTTTCAGGCAGTGCTGGGGATTGAACGCAGATCTTCATGCATGCTAGGCAAGCACTCTTATCAATTCAGCTACTAGAACTGATAATGTCATGACTTGGTTCATTTCAAAGGGAATTGGAACAGATAGCTTACAAGTTTTGCCAAAGAACACATATCTGCAAAGTAAGAACCAGAGCCCTTCCTCAAGAAAAAGAGAAGCAAAGGGAATACCAGAAAGTGCCCTAAAAACACATATAAGGCCATACATTTGAAGAAAACCAATTTTCCAATTCCACAAAGCTAAGGAAAGTACCCCCTAACACAAATTTTAAGAATAAAATTGTAGGGCTGGAGAGATGGCTCAGCGGTTAAGAGAACTGGCTGTTCTTCCAAAGCACCCGAGTTCAAATCCCAGCACCCACATGGCAGTTCACAGCTGTCTGTAATGGTCAGGCGTGGTGGCACACACCTTTAATCCCAGCACTCAGCAGGCAGAGGTAGGTGGATCTCTGCAAGTTCAAGGCCAGCCTGGTCTACAAAGTAAGTCCAGGACAGCCAGGGCTACACAGGGAAACCCTGTCTCAAACAAAAACCAAAAAAGAATAAAATTGTAGTATTTGGAAGGCAGAAGCAGACCTCAAGTTTGAGGTCAGCATGGGCTATACTGCAAGCTAAAAGTCAACCTCAAACAACACTCTAAAAAAAAGGTCGCAAAGGCAAAAGATATAGCTCAAATGGTAATGTGCCTAGCCAGCCAACCTGTACAAAGAACCTGCGATTCACACCTACAATGCAAGCACTCTGGAGATGGAGGCAAGGTGATCAGAAGTTCAAAGTCACCCATAGATATTCAGTAAGTTCAAGGACAGTCTGAGCTAAAAATGAGACCCTTTCTCAAAAAATAAAAAGCAAACAAAACAAAACACAACGCAAAAAGTTTTAATATTTTGCCTAAATTGGTTATGGTGGCTTATCCCTATAATCCCAGCACTGGGGTCTAGTCAGGGCAAGTGCAGGGTTCATAGTGAGTCTCAGGACAGCCTGGCCTGATTAAGGACACCTCGTCTCAAAAAAATAAAGAGAAAAAGAAAAAAGGAAGGAAAGAAGGAAGGAAACACCTTACCTAGTAAACTCAAGGCCTTGGGTTCAATTCCCAGAGCCCTGAGGTTAGAGACAGAATGAATTTTGTTTTAAGACATCCAAAGAACGCATTAAATACAGTTTAAAGAAAAACGGGGCTTCCAGATCCCTTGTGTGTCGCCATGGCTGCCTACAAACTGGTACTGATCTGGCATGGCCAGAACACCTGGAACCTGGAGAATTGCTTCAGCAGCTGCTACAACGCCAACGACCTGAGCCCAGCGGGCCATGAGGAGGCAAAGCACAGCAGGGAGGCATTGGGAGATGCTGGCTATGAATTTGACATCTGCTTCACCTCTGTGCAATAGAGAGCAATCCAGACCCTCTGGACAGTCCTGGATGCCACTGACCAGATGTGGCTGCCAGTGGTCAGGATCTGGCGCCTCAGTGAGTGACAGTATGGGGGTCTAACTGGTCTCAATAAAGAGACTGCTGGGCATGGTGAGGCGCAGGTGAAGATCTGGAGACGATCTTCGATGTCCCATCGCGTTGGATGTAACTCGAGCATCCCTTCTACAGCAACATCAGTAAAGATCGCAGGTAGTCATTCCAGTGGAGGATGAAAGTAACTTCTGTGGTGATTTAAAAGATACTACTTCCTCTCTGACCCCAAAGGAGCTGCTAGCCTCAGAAGGTTGGGATCAATCCTGACAAGTCTATGTGTTACATTTACTTTTACAGAAAAAAAAAAAAAAGATATCAGCATACAAAAGCCCTTCTGAGGTTTCCAGTGACAGTTGAAACAGTCCCATGTGGTCGCCAGAAAATAAGCCATTCCTCATATCAAATGGGATAAACTCCTTGGCCTCAAGTGGCAGGAGTACACCTCTTGCTGTGTTAGGATCCCTTTGCCCTGTTTTGTAGAGGTGAAATGCCCTTTGATCATGTCTTTCACTGTCTGAATCATGTTCCAGCTGCTTGGCTCTACCATGTGGGTTCAGAACTCTGCTGGGCATAACAACTAAATCTCTTTCCAGATTAGTATAATAAAGGAGTGATGTGCAATAAAGAAGAAAAAACAGAAAGTGGCTTACACTTAAAGAAGTAAAATAAATTAGAACATGCCTTCAACCTGTATGCAATAAGAGAACACCTTGCAGAAGTCAGTTCTCTCCATCTGTGTCCTAGGGCTACAACTCATGTCAGCAAGCTTGATGGCAAATGACTTTACCTACTGAGCCATCTCTACAGCACAGCAAATCATGTTTTATCAAGTTTTCCAGAAAGTTCAAGTATTGTTCTTGGGCTGTGACCACCAAAATATGTGCCCAGGCTGGACCCAAACCCAGATGAGCTCCCTGCCTCAGTCTCCCACATGCTGAAATTACAGATGTTAGTCACCACCTCAGGCTTATTTCTTGAGTTTAACAGGTGAGAACAAACAGCAAAAGGCACAACTTGTTTCCTGATTCCCATGCAGAAGAAGCAGATTGCCCTGGGGGACTCCTGGTAATGGGGAGAAAGATGGCAAATCAAGGGAGGCCTGCAGAGCTCAATTTCACAATGTCTTATACTTGAAAATTTCAAACCAAAAGTCTTGAAGGTGTAAGAAGCAAACTCCTCTTGATTTCTCATAACCCAATTAAATATGAACAAATAAACAAGCCCCCTCAAAAACTGATACTCACTTTCTGAGACCCTGGAAATTTTAGATAAAATAGACACAGCCAAAAACACTGAAGGGAGAAGGTTTTCCCAAATGGAGTATCATAAATGAGAATCTCAAAGATGCCAGTATGACTTAAAGAATAAAGTTAAGGAAAGGCTATCACCAACAATTGTTTTCCTTTTCAGAGAAATAACCCTAAACACAAGTTAGCCAAGTTGGCAGAATCACCAAAAACCAATCACAGTTCATAGAAGACCCTAGAAAAAAGCCAGTTCTAAAACCTACCAATAAGCAAGCTTTTCAGGAACCCCATCTGACTGAAAACGAGAAGCAAGGAGACAACATTGGGCCCGTTCATGAGCTCTCAAAGTGGACAAGGGCACTCACTGGGAGAGGGTTTCCACAGAAAAGCCTCCCCTTCAGTACTCCTCTCTGGGTAATCCCTAGACTTTCACTAGTTCAATTTCCTCAACATCCAAGACAGTTGTTCTGGAAAACAGGCCACCTCATCCAAAGTTACTCAACTGGAGAGAAAGCAGGTGCCAAGTTTAGGGAGACCAGGGAGACCAAATCAGGGTCAGATGCGAGTGGCTTAACTCTCAGCTCAGTATGATTCCCATAGCCAAGAATCCTCCTGACTGTTCTGAGAGCTCTGTGTGGGGCAGAGCCAAGCCAAACTGTCCCAGGGATGAACCTGGACTTCTCCAGATCAGCTCTGACCCAGGTCATTTCTCGTGGGGTATTAGCGCTTCTGTTCTCTCCTTGGGTGGCAGGGAAGATAGGAGAGCTACTGGGAAACTGCACTGCACTTGACACACCAGGCATTTCGCTGAAAACAGACTACTACACTTAATTCACAACAACTTCAAAGGCCGCTCAGTTTTTTACTTCCCCAGGTAAACCATACCCTACACAAGCCATATTCCAATATCGAAACAAAGGGCCTCCGAGTCACAAAGAACTCCTCAACCCTTTCGGGCGAAGGGGCAGGCACACTTGGCTGCTATCTGTTTCAACCTCTCCCAATTATACAAAATGGAACAGCTGCCGGGGCAGACAGCAGTGACTAAACTATTGTTGGTGGCACAATCTTCAAGCCCTCTGCAACAGGAAACAGCCCGAGGGGAGTCACTTGGAGAATAAAGAAACCAAGTGAAGGGCCCAACTTCACTCGCAGACAATCGGGAGACTATCCAAGCAAGGCAACACGCTCGCCGATCCCCGGGGCTACTTTCACTCACGATATCACCAACTATCATGTCAAGCGGCTGAACTTCGCAGGCCACGCCAACAGGCACCGTAGGAACGGCTGCAGCTTTCCCACTGGAAGCCGTTCTTTTTGTAGAGCCTTTTCCAGCTAAGAGGACCCGTAAATCACTTGGGAAGGAAGCCCCTTACCCCCGTGACCCAGTCTCGGCAGCTAGAGCGGCTTCCCCGGGCTGAAGCAGAGGGGTCCACCGCCAGCCGCCCCCGACGGTCACCCAGGCCACGGCGCCACGCGGCAAGACCCCGACCCCGAGGCCAGGCCCCGCCCGCGCGCCCCTTACCTCATGCTGTAGGCGCCGGCACCCAGCTCCTGCCCGATGCCGGACAGGCTGGAGTCGAAGTCGTGCACCAGTCCGGACTCGATCACCTCGTCCATACTGAGCACCCAGGCCATCTTCCGGCCTCGCCGCCGCCCCGCGCAGCGCGGCCTCCGGGTCCGGGGCGAAGGCGCCCGAGCTCCGCGGGCGCGTCCTGAGGGAGGACGCGGGTGAAGCCTCCGGCGGCGCGGCGAGTGGTCACCAGCGGCGGCCCGGGACGCGGCTGAGACGAGAGCGGCCGAGGCCCAGCTGTCAGGGCACAGCGCGCCGGCCAGCAGCTGCAGCGGGAGCGACCGGGCCGCGGGCCGCGCCGCCCTCCCGCGGCCGCCGGCCCCGCGCCTCATGCCGCCGCCCGCCCCCGGCGCCGCTGTGCCCTGACAGCTGGGCCTCGGCCGCTCTCGTCTC
>CAJQZJ010003646.1:10288673-10300372 GCA_907164525.1 Lophiomys imhausi
TCTATCTATCTATCTATCTATCTATCTATCTATCTATCTATCTATCTATCTACTTATCTATCTATCTATCTATCATTGAACAGGCAAACATTGTTTGTTTTTAGCTATTTACTATCTGCTTAACCTATGATGTATGTTTCTGTACTAAACTAGAGTAGTATCTGATATGACCATGAGTCTGATTGCTTCATCCATTAATTTGTATTATCTAATTATCCTAAAAGTTTGTAATAGTAGATTTTTTTAAAGGGCTGGAAATAAACCTTGTATTTATAAATAGTTGTATAGGTCCAATACCTACCTTATACAAAAGTAGAAACGTGTGTGTGTGTGTGTGTATCAAAATTAACCTTAAATTTGTGTCAATATACAAAATTTTTTTTTTTTTTTGGTTTTTCAAGACAGGGTTTCTCTGTGTAACAGCTCTGGCTGTCCTGGACTCGCTTTGTAGACCAGGCTGGCCTCGAACTCACAATGATCTGCCTGCCTCTGCCTCCCAAGTGCTGGGATTAAAGGCATGCGCCATCACACCCGGCTAATATACAAAATTCTACACCAATGTAAGATTATTGGCTTATAAAAAATGTTCTTTGGTTTAAGAGTAGATTCAATAATCTACCCTTTATTTCTATATGGTATTCCTATATCCCCCCTCCCTTTTAGGGCCAAATTAAATTGGGAAGAATGGTTAACTCTAAAAAAGTTAGATTTGTAACATTTGTTGTTCAGTCTCTGGGTGCTGTGGAAGTTCAGGCTTATTTGACATCCTGACCAGGTCAGTCTCTGTAAGGTTGTTCAAAGCAGGATGCCAGAACAAGTATGTCAGCATCTCAGCGTCCTCCAGGATGAATCTGGTCAGGTCTGTTCCAACTTTACTGGCCTTTGGTTCTTTTGTTTTGAAAACATATAAATTCTCACAAGTAATATACAGTTCTATAATTATGAATGTAAGAAATGTGCAGGATGCACAGATCAGTAAAAGATGATTTCCTGTTCTCTGTTTAAGCAAGAGAAAGACATCTGCCATTCTCTGTAAGTTAGTTCAGACTATATAAGCAACTGTAATATATAATTTTTATCTATGTCATTTGAAAAGATGGCATAATGACTCCTGAGGACTTTGTAGCCCAAATATTTATTGGTCATGTATAAATGAAGTTGTGACTGGAGACATTTTCATGTTCCAGTCAGTCTCAGAGCTGTCCCCATGTGGAGGGATCAGCAAATTATGTTACCTGTCCTGTTTGGTTTTTCTTTTCCTCCTGTCTGCATCCAAGATCTTCAGGAGGTCTCCCCCTGTCAAATCTGATCTTTATTACTTTGGATGGAAACCAAAGCCTTTTCTTCTTTCCTGTTGACACAACATAAAGCCTGTCTCCCAAAATAACACAGCCTTTGTCCTCAGTTTGAAGATATTGTAGATATAAACTGATTAAATTCAGCAGTCCAAAATTTTATCTATGTTTGCTACATTTTTACTCCCTCAAAGAGGATTCCAATACTATCATTACCATTACCATACATATAGCCATGTTCATGTTGATAAGTCAAAACAAGACTATTTGGAGTCCAAATATCCTCCTCCACAGTGAGATATATATATATGTTTTATTGAGACAGTTTCTCTGGGTGACCCCATGCTGTCTTGGATTTGCTTTGTAGAGTTCTGAAGGGAACTGATGAGAGAGAGAGTGAGAGTGAGTGAGAGAGCGAGCGAGAGAGTGACAGGAGAGGGAGAATATTTTGCATCTGTCTCTTTGTCTTCCAGAAGAGATTTTTACACAATTCTTACAGGAGAGACTGGAATTGAGACAGCGATAGGCTGGCACCTTGACTAGGACTGTCAGCTGTACATACCTCTTGCCCTCTACTAACCCTAAACCTCTGTCATTACCCCTGAAGATGGAATGGGTTGAGTTCACTGGAATTCTTCATTTGGTCCTCTTCCCAGTGTGGTCACATTGAATGTGTCTCTGATTCTATTGCTTGTCTATTTTTATGATAGTATATTGCATCGTTTCCCCCTTCCTTCTCCTCCCTCCAAACACTCCTCTATACCCCTTCTAGCTCTTTTTCAAATTCATGACCTTTTTTCAATTGTTGTTACATGCATATATGTATATATATCTGTACATATATAATCCTAAATATATATAAAAAAAACAATCTGCTGAGTCTGTATAATGTTACTTGTACATCTGGTCACTTGGTGTTGGATGACCAATCAGTGCGCTCTCTCCTGGGGAAGACTACTTCTCCTGCTCTCAGCCTTCCTTAGCTGCATGTAGCTCTTCATGTAGGGTTGAGGTCTTTTGGTCTATCATCCAAGTTAGCATGTCTGTTGTTGTTGTCCTTTCTCAGCTCATTTTTAGGTAGTTATATTGGTGAGACTTTAGGGTTGTGGCTTCTGACCTTACTAGAAGACACAGTCTCACAGTAAACATCCTCATCCCTTGGTTCTTACAATCTCAGAGACTCACCTCCTGAAATGTTCCCTGAGTCTTAGATGTAGGGGTTATATTGTAAATGTAGCTGCAGTAATCATATTGTAACTGTGTCCATTGGGACTGGAGTCCACAGTTCTGCATTTTGATTGGTTGTGTGTTGGGCATGACTCCACAGAATTTTGCATGGAGCTGGTGAGATAAGAGTATGTTCAAACCCCAGAAATCCCAAAACTGGGGTTTCATGCCCCATCTTGAGAATGAAAGGCGTGGAACAAGCCCTTTCCACGGTTCTGTATGCCTCAGGAGCATGTAGAGACAACCCCAAAATGGCTACCTTCCTTGTACCACATAACAAACAACCCCCCAAAGAGGTCACAGGTGACCTTGGTCACATAACCAGTCTCTGGGCCCTTTCCCCATGTAAATATGGCATTGCTAGCATCTCAGTCTCAACCACTAGAATGCCTTCACCCCCAAAAATCTCTCTCCACTTCCCATAATTCCCTCACCTATCTCAGGGAAGAGGAGAATGAAGAGATTTTACCACCAGGATACACAAGCTGCAATAAAGAATTGCTGATTCACCAAATAGATTTCCTCACAACTGTCATGATTTTGCCTAAAGGAACTTTCACCTTCAGAAAAAGTTCTCTCCAACCCCACCTGCACTCCCCTGATTCCACCATGCTTTCTCCAGCCTGGTGAACCGATTCTCGACCCAGGCATCCCCAAGAGAACAGCAGGCCCCCCAAAACCCCAGCATCAGCTGACATAGTTCTCTCTATCCTGTGCCCAGCTGGATGTCAGAAAAATGCAGCCCAGTGACTGACCCCTGATCACAGGTGCGACACTTCAGTCGTAGTTTTCTGTTATAGTCTCCGTCTGCAAAGAGAATTTTCCTTAATGAAGGGTGAAAACTACATTTATTTTGTGAATATAAGCATGATTATTTGGAATGTAATTAGGGACTCTGCTGGTTTATTAAATTGGTGGTTATGGGTTCTCCTCAAGATCCATGACTTCACTAGCTGTGGGTTTAGGTTTATAGTGCTAGGCATGGCCATATTGCAGGGCTTTCTTGAGTCCTGCTTGTAGTTTAATTAAGACACAGAGACTTCTATATAGTTTAAAGTTGTTGGCCCTTTACTGGGGCAGTCTCTCAGCTAGCTACGAACTTATCCTGACTTATCCACCATCCTGTCTCTCCACATGGTTCTCACTGCCTGCTTCTAGCTCCGTCCAACTCCCTTCTGCCTTCCTCTGTGTCTTTTCAAGTCTCTCATGTCTCCTGCCTCTCTTGCATCTCTGCCTGCCTCGAAGCTGTACTTCCTGCCCCAGCTCTGGGACATCAGCTCGTTAACCTTTGTAGCCACATTTCAGTCTGAACCAATCAGCAGCAAGATAACACCCAATCCATCTCTTATGGGCTGCCCTTTGGCAGGGGAGGAAGGACAAGCATTTACAAACAAAAAACCAGTGATGGGCCATAGAAACGACAATACCAAAATCCTGCCAGGACTTAGCTCTCTGCTGGCATCAAATTAATAATTGAAAATACATGGAAACACCTTCCCTACATGAGAGAAGGTCATCCCAACATCTCCCCTTTTCAGCCCAAGAAATGGCTTTATCTCTAACATCAATAAGCTATATACAATAAGAACAAATATGAGAACTATCAGGTAAGAAATTATACACACAATGTCCAGTTCATTTGTATTTTTCAATCTAGGAGAAAGTATTTTGTGGTGGGGTTAGTGATAGCATTTAATAGCATAGGTATCTTGGAAGAGCAATAGTCTGGACTTTAAGATAAAAGATTTCATACAGCGTGGCGTGTTTTTGGGAAACCACCAAGGACGGATGATGTTTTTTCCATCATGGGACTTTGGGTGGGGGCATGGCCTGAGGTGCCCACCAGCATCCATGACAACAGATCACATGGTCTCCCTGCCTCCTGCTGCTCCTCGACCCTCTGCAAGAAAAGCTATGGAGGGACATTGCCCAAGGGTATGACTTGGAAGCCCTTGAAAGCTTCTGCCAAAAATCATGCTCCTAATTCATTATGACAGGTAAAGAGATTTAAATCAAGTATCACATGGACACAACTCACTCCTCCTGTCTCACCCACCTTCCTCCTCGTCTGGCAGAGAAACTCGAAGCACAGTCTTGCTGGGAGGCTTCATCATCTTATACCAACCTGTTGTGGGTCAGTCTTGCTGGGAGGCTTCATCATCTTATACCAACCTGTTGTGGGTCTGGGGTCAGATACTCCCTGGTATTCTGGAGTGTCTAGGTGGAGAGTTGTCTCCCCCTGGAGCTCAGGGGCATCGGATTGGATGGAGCACTGAAGCAAGACCCTTGCAGGCCAAAAGCATCTGAATGGTGAGCCTAAGAAACTTTTTATCTTGTAAATAATTGGGCTCTAAGACTGCAGAGGCAACTCTTGCTTGATAAACTGTCTTAAGATCTGATGAATGAGATTCATAGATGTAAGGAGCCTGTAAGCAGCTGTCAGCCACAGCCCAGCTGAGGCCCAGCTGTAGGAGCCAGATAAGTAGATAAGGAGTGCCACCATATGTGGATGACGTAGTAATTAGAATAATTAGCCCGCCTTATGCGGATATTATAATGAAGCCAGTAAAAAGTATAAAAAGCCAGAGCAGACAAGCAGTAAGCGGCGATCAGTCTTGTCACTGACATCCTGCCTCTGCCTCTATCTTAGGTCTATGCCCCTTCCTCAGACCTTGTGCTGAGACCTCTCTCTCTATCCCTTGCCCATTCACTCAGGCCTTGAACTGAGACTAGAACTGGGGCTTTGCCCCGAACATCGACACAGGGAAACAGAAGAGCCAAGGTCTTCGGACAGGTCGTATGATGTGTGATGTGGGAATATTAATATAAGTGTAGGATGTGGTGGTTACATATATTGTAATATTAGTTATTCTAGCTTTAATGACCATTAAGTGTTTCTGTTTGATTGATGCAGCTTATCCTGATCCTGTAGAAGTAGAGATATTTCATTTAGTATAATAAATATCATAAACCAGCCTGCCTAATTGTATTCCATTTGACCTTATTGGGTGGTGAGTGCCGTCACCTGGTCACACGACTCCCTTCCATAGAGAAGGAGGTGTCGGGATTTGGATGACCAAACCGCGCTCTCGACAATAGATTTTAAAACTGAAAGATTGCTGGGGACCAGCCACTCATATGGATCCATGCCCAGAGGAAAATATCCTTTTGAGAAACCTTAGGTTAGTGTTAAATGTTTGTATTATAGGTATTAGGGTGTTATAGATTAGGTTTTACAGTTATGGTTTGGGCTTTAGGATTTAGGAACTTTATATGCAATTGTTAAGTTTTAATAAATATATGTTGATAAAAATTTACTGTATTCCATTGTCTATCCTATATTGGTGAGTCCAAAATTCTGTACCAAAATCACTTTCTTTTTTTTTGGTTTTTTGAGACAGGGTTTCTCTGTGTAGCCCTGGCTGTCCTGGACTCACTTTGTAGACCAGGCTGGCCTCGAACTCGCAGAGATCCGCCTGCCTCTGCCTCCCAAGTGCTGGGATTAAAGGCGTGTGCCACCATCGCCCGGCTCAAAATCACTTTCTTATCACCATTTAAGCTTTCACATTCTCTAACCTTCATAACCTGCATCTATAACTGTCAGAACATCTCCTTAGACTCTAAAACACTTTCTTAGATCCTAAATAACTTAAGATTTTATGTCTTAAATCTTTATAAACTTTACACCTATTTTGTGAGTTTTTTTGGTTTTTTTGAGACAGGGTTTCTCTGTCTCAGAGAAACAGCCCTGGCTGTACTGGACTCCCTTTGTAGACCAGGCTGGCCTTGAACTCACAGAGATCCGCCATCTTCTGTTTCCCGAGTGCTGGGATTAAAGTCATGTGCCACCATGCCCGGCCGAGTTTCTCTTTCTTGATTCTGATAACAAGGAAAACTGTAATCCTATAACTAGTGTTCAGAGATCTGAGAAGGATAAGTTTTACCTGAGTAAACAGGCAGTGCAGAGCAAGCAGCTTCCAAAAGTATGAAAATGACAGAAACTTACTGGCTGCCTGGATAGTCACCCAAGGTTCCTCTGTGTCAGTGGGGCACTCATCTTCAGCTGTCAAGCTGAGAAGATCTGACAGACTTTGCTGTGAAGCATGAATTGTGAAGGACTGTCCTACCTTCTCTCAACAAAGTGGGTAGTCAACTTCCCATTGTCCTGCTTGCCCACAGTCTGGACAGCATGCTGTCAGCAGTTGAGGCAAAGGGTAGTTTATAGCCCAGTGGCTAGCTTTGCCACTGGGCTATTTGAAGCAAATTCCAGGAGGAGGTTCTTCAGTGCCTGTTCATCTTCTTCAGAGTAGATTGGGTGTGCTGCCAGAAGCTGAAGTGTCTCTCTGCCAGGAGAATACTTGCATTATTAAAACATCTTAAATGTCATATTCTGTAGATCTCTGAAGTGTTTGAGTGTTGGAGTAACCTGAAAACTGCTTGTA
The DNA here is from genome assembly GCA_907164525.1 of Lophiomys imhausi. NCBI lineage: Eukaryota > Metazoa > Chordata > Mammalia > Rodentia > Muridae > Lophiomys > Lophiomys imhausi. The sequence continues at coordinate 10,295,638 of CAJQZJ010003646.1, forward strand.
TTTTTGTTGCTAATTACTGGCCCCAGGATCTGGTTATCACCCAGACAAGGACATTGTCATGTATATCTTTCTTGATTCTCTAAACTTTGCTCTACCTAATTTAAAGTTCATTGGTTGACTAAAATGCTGCAGCCTGGATTGGGTAGAGAAAGAGGCAGGGAGGGCAAAGGTTGGCAGCCTTGATGAGCAGGGAGGATCATGGGAAGAGAAGCCAAGGGAGGAAGAAGAAAGACACACCATGGGTTAGATAGAAGAATCATTTCTCCACGTGGTCTGGAACATCAGCATAGGATGGAGAAATAACAGCCCAGGAGACATATGTATATATCGGGGTTATATTTGGGGAACAGAATTAAAAGCTAGCTTAGAAGACTAAGATTGCACAATCCAGGCTAAGGCTTGTTAAAATCCATTAGACGTCTCAGTGTGATCATCTATAATGATGGGTTAAAGATTAACACCACCAACAAATTAACTATAATTTAATATCTTTATTTCAACATTTGAGGACCACTTATCTATTTAGTATATCTAAATAAACAAATGTTTCTTGTTTCTAGGTACTTTCTGCTTAGCTTTGAAAACAAAAACAGGAGGATAAATAAAGCTTGTTTCTGTAATTAACTAAAATAGTATCTAACATGACTACAAGTTTATTTATAGGTGACTGACTACTAACTTGCATTTCTTTTTTTAACTGAAAAATTTTTATTATGTGAATTTCACATCATGCACCCTGTTCCCTCTCATCTCCCATCTCCCCTCAGACTTACCCTCCACCCTTGTAATCTGTCCCAGCATAAAAAATAAAATCTCATCATGGAAGCTGCACTGTGTCTCAGTATGTCCCACAATATTCCCTTTTGTCCACACATTTTGCTTGCAAGTGTTCATTAAAATGACTCCTTGGTCTGGTATGAGGCTTCTGGTTTCTGCTACTTTGTCAGTACTGGAACCTCACTGGAACTCCTCTCAGATATGCTGTAACTGTCTTGTGTCGTGGAGATCCTGTAGTTTTGGGTTGTGGAACTAGCCTCTTCTTGAACTCCAGCAGTTCATCCATGGAGTAGATGTTGGGGTGAGCCAACTCAAAGCCCTGGTTCTGGACCTGCAACTCCCATTTGCATGACCAGTTCTACTTTGGAAAGGTGCAGAGGCTGCTCTCCTGAGTGCTGCAGCATGTGAGGGGTAGGGACAGCTCTCCTGCTCTTGTGACCCCATCTGGGCCAGATCTCACCATGGGGCTGGGTCTCCACAACCCCCACATCCACGGCCAGGCAGAGTTCTTCTAGTTTCTGGCTTGTTTCCTGTCCTGGGAGCCCATCTGGTGCTTGCCTGGTACTGGTCTGGTAGTCATCAACAGGCTACCCCATGGTGCCAACATTATGTTGGTATCCAGCTTGCTTTTTTTCCAGGAATGTTAGACTACTATTCATTCAGATGTTCATAGGTCAGAACATTGAATGTAGATATAGCCTCTCTCCTCTCTGCCACCTACTGATGGACATGTGACATAGCAGCTACATCTGCAATGCCTCTAGGGGCATGTAACTTGCATTTCTTAATTATCCTTAACAGTTTACAATAGTAGCTTTCATAAGACTAGAACTTTGCATTATATTTTAAATGAGTTGTATATGCACATATACCTTAAATAAGAATTGAATCATATATACAGTATATTGTAGTAAATGTAACCTTAAATTTCTATCATCATAGAAAAATCTGTATCAATCTAAAATATCTGAGACTTGCTGATGCTTTCTTAGTCTAAAATAAGAAATAATAATTCACCCTTCTTTGTTCTTTCATCCCTTCTCCCACTTTCCACCTCCTAACACTAGAGAGGAGGGGGGGAAGAGAGAGAGAGAGAGAGATCCCTGAATCTAGCCTCCTTTCCTTTGTTTCCATCCTGACTGTAATCAATAACAACTTGCAACCAACCCCCTTAAATGACAACAAACACCCATAACCCACCGAAAGACCAATAACCGCCCACCCCAGCTCTCAGAAATGAAGGCATCATGTTCTTTAGATTGCGCCCTGCTGTCTGGGGATGACAGAATGTTTTGGGGACTCTAAGACAATTGGGATATTGCCAAATCTTGGGAGAGCTGGGTGTTTCACTTGCTGTCCAGGCTCTGTGGTATCATCTTGGGCTAGGAAAGTACAGGGCTTAACTCAAGGTACAGGGCTGAAGCAGTCTGTGAGGCTAGATCATCTCAGGGTAGCAACTTTGAAGTTGTCTTGGATGTAATTTTTGAGGAAACAACAACTGAGGCAGTCTGTGAGGCTGGGTCACCTGAGGATAGCTGCTTTGTCCTCATTGGTGTATGGTACTTCTGCCATGAAAACACACAAACTTTTAAAGGTAACATTGTAGGGTCATTTTTTCATTAACATATATATGGAATATGCGGTGTGCACAAATCAGCTCATGGTGATTCTCTGCTGTATTTGAGCAGGAAAAAGGCATCTGTCATTTTTTAAGTAAGTTTGAACTGCACAACCAACCTGTGAGAGGGTAATATACATATGCCATATCAGAGGGTGGCATGTAATAATAAGTTATGAGGACTGGCTAGCCAATAAGATTCATTTGCTACTGCAGAGGCATTCATGTCTCAGCCAGTCTCCTGAGCTGTTTCCACATAGGGGGATCAGCATTTGTGTCACCTATTTTGTTGTCTTTCTGGGTCTCTTCTTTCATGTCAGCAGCCAAGATTTTCAGGAGGTCACCAATGGCCAAATAGAATCTTTATTACCTTTGAAGGAATCCATAGCTTTTCATTTTCTGTAGAAATAAAAACATACCCTCTTCCTCAATGCAACACATTCCCTGACTTCCATTCTGAGGTTAACTGTTTGGTGGTGTCCAGTGCACTGTGTAAAGGTTGTCTTTGTATATTCAAATGCTGATTTCTGTACTGGCAGGTATCTGATTACAGGCCAAACTTTGTATTGTTAGCCTCATGGATGCATCATATTTTGTAAACACTCCCTCCAACACCTTCTGATTGGTTTAATAAAGAGCTGATCAGCCCATAGCTGAGGCAGGAGAGGATGGGTAGGACTTCTGGGCAGAGATAGGAACTCCGGGAAAGAATCAGCCGGGGATTCGCCAGACTAACATGGAGGAGGAAACAAGGGCTAGTACTAAGAGACTGAGAGGTAACAAGCCTTGTGGCAGAACGTAGATTAGTAAAAAGGGGTTAATTTAAGTTATAAGAGCTAGTTTGTAATTGATCTCTTCTGAGCTGTACCTTTTGTGACTGTTTTCTAGGTCCTCACTGTGACCTCCGAATTCTGCCTGCCTCCTGGCACTTCACTCACTCATTAGGCACTCTCGGGCCTCTGGATGGACCTCTTTAGTGTCCGGTTTTCATGAACTTTCCTTCAGCAGGTCCCATGCCACAGCTTTTCTGTCAGCCTTCTGGGGCTGGCTTATGGCAAAAGTCTCTTTCTTGGACTCTGCCTCCCAGCCTTCTCAGCAATTCTCAGTCCTTGCTGAGGCTTCTGACTGTTGATTTGCCTCAGGGCTATTGGGGCTTAAAGATTGGCAGAGGGCTTACCTTGTTTCATACTTCCTCTGCCCATGGGGGCCAGAGAGAGCTTCATGTGAAGCTCTGTGGCTTATATAGGGTGTAGTCTATGACGTTCGAGGACTCTCAAGCTCTCTTGCAGAAACCGGCCATTCCCATGACTTGTGTGGCTTTGTAGCCATGCCCATTCATTGGATATCTTCCACAGTCCTCAGTCCAATCTAGGCTCTGCCCATCTCCCTATGACTTCCAAGCAACACGAAGGAACAAGCTCCTTTTAGTTTCCCGGGTTTTGAAAAGGTCCATAAGCTGCCAAGTGCCAGGCTGATCTGAATGCCCTTGAAGAGTTCTTACTAATTCACTAAAGAAATCTAACCCATTACAAGTAACTATATTAAGAGATTCTCAAATCTAATAGGATCATGAGAATAGCATATAGCTCTGACTTTTGAAATGAAGCATGTGGGCTTTGAACTACTTTACTTGTATTTCCTGACTTATAACTTGACTTCCCTAATTAGGGGCATTTGTTTAAAAGGAAGGAGCTTTAGAAACTGGTGTTCTTACAACACGAGCAAGAATCCAACTAGTTCCTTCTTTAAACTGAAGTTGCTTGCTTTGGGGTACTTATTGTTAATTTCTCCCCCCCAAATTACTGCAAGCTCTTTGCTAATCCTCATTTATTACCAACCCATAATGAGGTCATTTCAGCATCTGTATAAGGCACTATAATCTCTGTGGGTATGTTCCTGCTAATCGATGAAGCCTTGTTCTTTCACAATCAATTTAGAAACCATTTCTATATGGCTTTATTTTTTTCTCTGTTTATAAGCTAAAAATATCCATTCTAAGATATTATCCTCTCTCTGCTTAAGAATTCCCGTGGAAAAGCCAGGCATGGTGTGCATGCTTTTAATCCCAGCACTCGGGGGGGAAGAGGTGGCAGATCTCAGTGAGTTCTAGGGCAGCCTGGTCTAGAAAGAGAGTTCCAGGACAGACAGGGCTGTTACACAGAGAAACACTGTCTAGAAAAACAAACAACAACAACAACAACAACAACAAAAAACCAAAAACTTCTGTGGTAGAATGAGTGCAAAGCAAAATAGCTAGAATTTATCAAGCTTTGTACCCAGCAATCCACATGTGCCCAGCAATCCACATGTACCCAGCAATCCACATGTACCCAGCAATCC
>CAJQZJ010003646.1:10300382-10346244 GCA_907164525.1 Lophiomys imhausi
AATCCACATGTACCCAGCAATCCACATGTACCCAGAAATCCACATGTTCATCCTGTAATTTCTTTTCTACCAGAGCCAATTCTCTCTCAGCTTCAGCTGATAATTTTCTTGAACTATGTAAGTTAAAATAACCTTGTAAGATTTGAAATAAATTACTTAGCTCTTGAGTAGTTAATCCAATTGTGGGCCATAACCAGTTAATATCTCCCAGTAATTTTTGAAAATCATTGAGAGTTTGTAATTGATCTCTCCTGAGCTGTACCTTTTGTGATTGGATTTTCTGTAGACTTATCTTAAATCCTAGATAATTAATAGAATCTCCTCTTGGTATTATTTCAGGAGCAATTTGTAATTCCGAACAAGGCAAAAATCCTGTTTACTTCAACAAACTTTTTCCCCCTAAGAATCAGCCAATAAGATATTATCTATATAAAACCTTCCACTGATAGTGAGTTATTCCCACAAATAGGGGAAAAAATTTCCCACAAAGGGATCTTTAATATTGAGTTATTACTTTCATATTGAATTATTACAGAAAAACAAACAAAACATTCAAACAAAAATCAAGCAAAGAAACAAGAGAATTCTAAGTTCCGGGTCAGTCCTGTTACCTTATGCAGCAGCAGCAGCCCTGTCTGTTCCTCTTTGGAATTCAGGTGTTATGCTCTGCACTGGCCAGCCCTCAGCAGAAAGAGCTGTCAAGCATCTCGCAGCCAGAGAGCTCTGAGATCCAGCAGCCTTCAGTTCCTTTTTGTCTGTTGGGATGTCTTTTCCTTCCTGTATTCCTACTGCTTGTAGTTTACCATTCCACCTCTTAGTCCTCTCCTTATCTAAATCAGCTTTATTCTGATCTTTCTTAGAGAAGGCACAGAAAACCGTGATCAACACTGAACATATTTTAACTAATTCTGTGCTGATAATTAAAATAAAACTATATGGGGTCCAAATGCCCTATGCCATAGTGTTTTTCACATTTTTTAACACAGAAAATATATTTTAAAATCTTGCTCTCTCCTTTCTTCAGAGACTTCACATTATTATATTCAAATTCAACATTTCTTTCTATGATTGTCTATATTCAATTTCTTTCCTTTTTTCAGTGTCTATGCATGCTTACAAAACATTTCTATTTCTCTTTTACCACTTCTAAACTTTAATATTTATTTCTGTACTAAAGTTTCTCTAAACTTTGTCCTCTGGGGATTGCCTGCTCTGAGCATATATTACCAACTCCAAGGTCTGGTAATTTCAGCTTCTCAGTCTTTGGTCATGGTCTCTACTTGTGGTGGCTGGGAGTCACTATGAGCTCTAGGCCTCAACTTCCTGTCCCAGGTTGGTGCACCATGGCTCTGGGCCTCCACTTCCTGTCCCAGGGTGGTGCACCACGGCTCTGGGCCTCCGCTTCCTGTCCCAGGGTGGTGTAACACGGCTCTGGGCCTCTGCTTCCTGTCCCAGGGTGGTGTACCAGGCTCTGGGAATCCGCTTCCTGTCCCAGGGTGGTGTACCATGGCTCTGGGCCTCCACTTCCTGTCCCAGGGTGGTACACCATGGCTCTGGAATGGTGAGCAGTGGTGCATTTGGAGTGAGGGCTTAGGTCTCTCCTCCACCTGTCACTCAAAGAACAGCCAGGAGACCTTCACCACCACCAACTTTGTAGGCCTGGATTCTCTTGTCTGGGTCCCATGTCTGGAAATGGTGGCCTAAGCCTGAATCTAGTGGTTAATCTTGGATTTTGTGCCTCACATTGGGCACCAGATATTGTGGAGCTTTCACAAATCCCACTTGTGGTTTAATTAAGACACGGAAATTCTATACAGTTTAAAGCTATTGGCCTTTTCCTGGAACAGTCTCTCAGCTAGGTATCTAAACTTATCCTGATTTATCTGCCATCTTGTCTCTCCACATGGTTTTCACTGCTTACAGTTCAGTATGGCTCACTTCTGACTTCTGTGTCTTTTCAAGTCTCCTGCCTCTTCTGTATCTCTGCCAGCCCAGAAGTCTCATGCCCAGAAGTCCTGCCCCCTTACTTCCTGGCCCAGCTCTGGGCCAATAGCTCTTTATTACACAAAAAGCCACATCCTAGACTGAACTAATCATAAGCAAGACAATGCCCAATGTTAGCATTTGGCCTCCATGGATGGGAAGGTATCCTGGGACTTGTGAGCCCAAGAACCACACAGCTCTTTTAGGTGGGACCATGTCCTAGTGGAAGGGCATCTTAAGGCATGGGAGCCCAGGAACCACATAGCCCTGAGAGGAGGCTTCCTCAGCAGAGATGTTGCAGCTCACAGGGCAGGGTTTCCTCAACCCCAGCTGAGCTGAGGAACTTGACCCTGAGCCTGAGCCCTGCTCCTTCTCCAGCCATTGCAACTCACAGGGGAGGGTTTCTCTAACCCCAGCTGAGCTGTGGAGCATTGGGGCCTGAACCCTGCTCCTTCTTCACTTCTCTTCATTGCTTCTTAGCTTCTTCCAATGAAAGTCTCAGCAGGCAGCAAATCTCATAAGAGAGATTTATTGGCGGGTCTGGGTTGAGGAGAGACGAATCCAGGGTGTGATTGCCCCTGCTCCAGGGAAAAGACAGCAGGGACTTGAACAAAGTACAAGGTTTACATAGGGTTTCTTGGGGGTGGAGCTTTTAAGGGCAGGGATTTCCAAGTGAGGATTGGTGGAATTTCAAGCCCTGAGCTTGGAGAGCTCAGGAATTGGTGGGTCTTTTTACCTTAAATTAGCATACTCTGGGATGAATCCTATTGAGGGGCTGAGATGACCTTTGTGACAGTTACAGAGGCTGGAAATGTATGACAGAGAAGTCTGGAGGGAGGCGGGGCTGGGCTGGTGGAGCCCCTCAGGACGGGGACTGGCCACTTTCAGGCCTTGAGGGTTTACAAAGTTTACAAAGTTGCCAAGATTACAAAGGGTGTCCTTGGCAAGGAGGTCTTTCCCCATAGCTTGAATAGCTGACAGAGACTGGAGAGAAGGTGCTGCCGCTGTGGACAGCTCACTTGATGGCCATAGGCTGAGGGTGGAAAGATGTGGTCTTGGTGGCTAGCTCCTGAGGCAAAGGGCTGGGTCAGAAAAGACATCATCACTGTGGACAGCTTCCTAATCATCACAGGCTGGGGTGGTGACAACTTTGGCAGCACGCTGCTTAAAGCCTTGGCTGCTCAGGGACTGCACTGGCACTTCTGGGGGTGGGTAGACCACTTTGATGGAGGCTGCAGCTGTGGCTGTATTGGGACCACACCCAATCCATCTCTTATGGGTTGCCCTTTGAGGAAGGGCAAGCATTTACAAATAGAAAACTGGTGATGGGCCTTAGAAATGACAATTCCAAAATCCTGCCATCACTTAGCTCTCCTGGCACCAAGTTAACAATGGAAAATACAGAGACATACCTTCTCAATGTGAGGGAAGGTCATCTCAACATTTCCTTCTTGTACAGCATGTCTTAAGTCGAAGTAGAGAGCTATTGGCTATCACCAAGTTATGTGTGCCACTACTGTACCCATAGGGTTATCATGTTACGGTTGCTATTGTTGTGGTTCATATGCAGCATAGCTGATTAGTACAGTTCACCTCTACCCTCTTTTGGAAACTGTATGGCCCCTTCTATTACCATGAAATCTACTTTCAGGGAAGAGACATTCAGGTCAGGTTCAGTTCAGGAGCCTTTAGGCCCTCCATTTGAAATGCTTGGTGTCTTCAGCAACATGGACTAACTTTCCACCTCTAGGGGACAAACAAGGGCAATGGCAATAGCCTGTAATGTTTTAGGAGTCTCTAGGACAACTGTGACCAACAACTCAAAAGAAGGTTTCTCATGCCTGGTGTTGGATTTTTTGTTAGATAGTCTTTGGCTCTGGAGGAAGTCTTGTCAGCCCAGATAATTTCATTTAAACTATATATGTATATTTATATACAATACTTTTATGTACTATAGGGTTTTAAAAGGTAGATATTTAAACTCATCTTTACTTTTTTTCTTCATTTTATGTGTATGGGTGTTTTGTCTGCATGTATGTCTGCACCACCTGTGCACAGTGCCCATGGAGCACAGAAGAGAGTGTCAGATCCTTTGGGACCAGAGTTACAAACAGTCATGTGGTGAGCCATCATGTGGGTGCTGAGAATTGAAACTGGGTCCTCTGGAAGAGCAGCCAGTGCTCTTAACCACCGAGCCATCTCTCTAGCTTTTCACTTGTCTCTTTAATTGGCCTTTGAAGGAAAAGTGGCAGAGCCCAGCTTACTAGGGCTACCAGGGTAAAAATTAGTGAGTACTAAACAGGGGAAACAGGACAAAATTCAGAAGAGTTAGGCTAGGTGTTCTCTTTCAATGGAAGAATGTCTGCTTAGCATGTTCAAGGCCTTGGGTTTGTTTATTCCCAGTATGAGGAGCAGTTCATATTAAATATGGCAAACTAATGATACTAGAAAAATAGCTGAAATAATGTAAGTTTAACAAATGGAATCAGTGACTAAGTTGGGACTGGGGATACAGCTGAGTGGGTGAAAACATCTGCCACCAAGCCTGACAACCTGAGTTAGAACCCCAGGACCCAGAGTGGAAGGAGAGAACCAAATCCCTGTAATTGTCACCTCCACGTGCATGTTGTGGCAGGCACACATCTCTTAATCTGAGATTTGTTATTTTGGAGAGGGAGTACCTTTACAATTAAAGAAAATGTGTACAGGTGTTTTGCCTGCTGTATGTCTCTGGGCATGTGCGCACACTGCTTGCAGGTGACACAAGAGGGCTTCAGATCCTCTGGCTCTGGAGTTACAGACTGTCATGAGCTACCTTGTGGATTCTAGAAATTGAATCTAGGTCCTCTAGAAGAGCACCAAGTGCTTTTAACCACTCAGCCATCTCTCCAGGCCATATACTCAGCTTTTTATTGGATTCTCTGGATCTAAACTCAGGTCCTCATGCTTGTTCAGCAGTCAATTTACTGACCGAACAGTTTTCCCAGCCCTTTATGTGTGTCTCTCTGGGGTTTTCTGTTTTGTTTTTTTTGAGACAGGCTCTCAAGTAAACCAGGTTGGTTTCAATTTGTACACAGCTGAGGGTTAATCTGAATTCATGATTTTACTGCCTCTACTTTTTAAGTGTTTGAATTACAGGCTTGTGCCACCACACATGGCTCGTTTGCTCTTTTCCATGCTAACCAAGGGCACAGTATGGACACAGCATTTCCCATAACAGAACAATATTACCTCTCCTCCAGCTTCCAGGAACATTTCCCTTAACTTCTAAACTGACAGCTCCCACCTTTTCTAGTTTCTACTAGTAGCCTCCATAGTGCCTTTTAGGCTTGAGACCTCTTTGAGGTCTTCCAGTTTCTGCTACCTGATAGGAAAGCCTCAGGCCTTCCAGTATTTGTGATGGTAACAATGGATTCCAGGTAGTAGGGTCTATTGCTCTCATTTGTAATTATGTGACAAACCTAAAGCAGAGTGTCTTAAAGCAGCAACATATTTGTTCCTGTGTGCACCTGCTTGCAGGTGCCCCTGGGGCAAGATGCCTTCCTCAATCATTTCCACCTTATTCTTAAGAGGCAGAGTTTTCTCAATGAGTCTAGAACTCAGCAACTAGGCTAGGCTGGTTGACTAGACAGCCTCAGGCATCTGTCTCTGGCTCCCTAGGGCTGATATTACATGTGTGCACAGCTACATCTGCTTTCTGTGGGTTTGGGGGACTGAACTCAGGCTGAATGTTTGTATTCTAAGGAGTTAACTAAGAAATCCTCCCATAACCCGGCCTTTGTGTGTAAGGTCTTACTGTGTAGCTCTGGCTGGCCTGGAAATTCCTATATAAACCAGGCTGGTTTCAAACTCACAGAGACTGGCCTGGTTTTTATTGTTTGTCTATTTGTGTGTGTTTTGAAACAAGGTTTTGCTATGTAGCCCTGGTTGATCTGGAACTCACTATGCATCAAGTTGGCCTGGAACTGACAGGCCCAAGTGTTGAGATTACATGAGTGCGCCATCATATCTGGCTGGTTCTTTCTTTTTATTTAACTTTAAAGTCTGAAATTAGCAAGTGAAATTCTTGGTTTGGTGACATTAGGCAGAACATTTCAGGTCCCAGTAGAGAAAGAAAGGAACAGAGTATGAAGGAAAGCAGTAGCAGTCAGGATGCTGGACAGTCCAGTTGCTTGGCTATCAGCATAGATGTTCATGTCACTCATGTCAAGTTGTCTCGGTTTCCCCACATATAGTTACCATAGCCATCAGCACATAATGTTTATGTTTGAACTCTCAGTCTCCTCTGACCCTCCAGACGGGCAACCACCGTGATTCTCTTTTCTGTCCCATTCTGATAATTCTAGGTACCACATACAAGTGTCACAGGACACTTGCACTCAGACAACTCTGGACAGCCATTGCAGAAGGTCTGTCTGGTTTCCTTGGTTAATGAACTGCTGCTGACCTGGGGAAGAACTCAATTCTCAGGCATCTGAAGCTTTGCTTTAAACTTTTGTTTCTGTGGTCTCTGGGAACTGACAACAGTATTCTGAAATAAAAGCCACCATTTTGGAGCAGGGGTTGTTAGCAGACTGTTTGCCTGGCACACATGAAGCTCTGATTTTAATCCCCAGATCAAGAGCAACTACACAGTAAGTCTGAGGCCACTTGTGCTATATGAGACCCTGTCTTTAAAACAGAAAACAAAAGCCTCCATATGACCCCAAACCCAACAATAGTAACAAAACCCAACACAAAAGTCCAAACCACTATCTCTTTCATGGGAATAACTTAAAAAAAAATTTTTTTTTTAAACATTGGTGTCCTGCCTCCATGTATGTCTGTGTGACTGTGTCAGATTCCCTGGAGCTGGAACTGCCATGTGGGTGCTGGGATTTGAACCTGGGTCCTTTAGAGCAGCCAGTGCTCTTAACCACTGAGCCATCTCTCCAGCCCTGAGAATAACTTTAAAAACCTCACCTAGAGCCGGGCAGTGGTGGCGCACGCCTTTAATCCCAGCACTTGGGAGGCAGAGGCAGGCGGATCTTTGCGAGTTCAAGGCCAGCCTGGTCTACAAAGTGAGTCCAGGACAGCCAGGGCTACACAGAGAAACCCTGTCTCGAAAAACCAAAAAAAAAAAAAAAAAAACAAAAAAAACCTCACCTAGTGTTCAACTGACACTTCTGAATGGAATATGCTGTAGGAGAAAACTCATAGGATTGAGTTGGTGTGAAGGTTAGTTTAGAATCACCTGGACAGCGAGTCAATGAAGGATTGTCTATATCAGATTAGTATAAGTCTATCTATGGGAGATTATCTTAATTACACCTGCCCACCACAGCTGACACCACTCCCCAGGAAGGAGATCCTGAACTGGGTAAGAGAAAGGAAGCGGAGAATGAGCATGTGTGCATTCATTCACAGCTCTCTGCTCTTGACTGCAAATGTACTGACAAGCTCTCTCAAGCCCCTGCTGCTGGGATTTCTCTGCAAATTAGATTCCTCTAAGCTGATCTTATCAATTATTTTTAATTCATTTTTATTTATTGCCATCAATAAATTTACTTATTAAAAAAAATACAAATGCTGGCATTGTCCAGAAAGTTCTAACAGGTTTATTTATAATTGTTATAAAGTTGAACTATTGAAATGTGTTCACTGAAACATTTTGCTTGCATTAGTATTAAAAATTCACACATAAATAAAAATGGAAAAACTGCCAATAACCGATTTCTGTCCCCTATTTTTCCACTCACAACCATCTACTTAGGTACCTTTTGATCCCATGTAAAAAATATCTAACATTCAGAACTACTGATAAGAGGAAGAGGAAAAAAAATTGTTTTTTTGAGAATGAAATGTTTCCCTTTATAGCGGATTCTTAAGCACATTCTCCGAGTATGCGGCGTGCTAGCTGGCTATCTTTTGGCATAACTGTTATACATTTATTTGGCATGGATAGCACACAGGTTGGTATCTTCAAAAAGGCCAACCAGACAGGCCTCACTTGCCCCCTGCAAAGCCCCAATAGCTGCACTCTGGAAGTGCAGATCTGTTCTGAAGTGTTGAGCAATTTCTCGCACCAGACACTGGAAGGGGAGCTTGTGAATCAGAAGTTCAGTGGACTTCTGATAGCATCTGATTTCAGAGTGCCACAGTACCAGGCCTTTAACGATGAGGTTTATTCACCCCTTCAGTACAGGACACACTTCTGCGAGCAGTTTTTGTAGCCAGTTGTTTCCTGGGTGCTTTACCATCAGTGGATTTGCAGGCAGTCTGCTTTGTACAAGACATGGTAAGGGCACCTCCTTACTTACACCCCTTCTCCTTCGGCTGGAGCTCGGCAAGCGAGAGGAGGTGCTGGCGTTAGAGAGCAGCAGTGGCCGTGAACACAATTCTCATTTATTTTTTAATAGGGGTGTTTTGCCTGCATGTATGTAAGTGTAGAATGTGCATGTTTGGTGCCCAAGGAGGCCACAGAAGAAGGCATTGAATCCCCCGGAACTGGGAACTGAGTCGAGGTCCACTGAAGACCAGCTGGTGCTCTTAACTGCTGAGCCACCTCTAGTCCCCCTGTCCTGTTCAGAATATATTTACCACAGCAACAGAAACAGAAACTAAGACCGCTGTAAACCAATCATTTGGTAGAATGTTTGGTATGCAAACTGTATTAAAAATTGAGACCACCCCCAAACCACTCAGTGAGATGTAATCTCACCACTCTGTTCACTACTAGTGAAAACAGCCACAAACCAAAAACCATCTCATGAAAAATACACGACAGCTTTCACCCTGGCTGGTTACTACAGAGGACCTTTCTATAGTTACACTGCAGCTTGGGGGAAAACAAAACAAAAAGCCCAGAAATCTCTAAGATTTTGAAACCCAGAAGAATAAATACATTTTAAAACTTGGACTTAAAGTACACTTAACAATATGTGTACTGTGCTGGAAGGGTCTAGCTATTTGCTCAGGTTGGTCTTCCAACTCCTTGATACAAGCTATCCTCCTGCCTCTGCTTCCAAAGTAGCTGGAAGTGTGTATGGTGTATGACACTGTATCTGACCTTTACAATTTTTGTAATTAGTTCTCAGTACTGCAATAAATGTATGGTGTATTAGTTCAGGGAAGAAAATCAAAGAAAATATTTAAAGATGTATTTTTATTTATTTGTGTTGTCTATATGTATATACACGTGTGGGTGGGTGTGGGAAGAGAGCATTGGTTCCCCGGGAGCTAGAGTTACAGATGATTTTGAGCTATCTGAAGTGGATGCTGGGAAATGAACTCTCAGGTCCTTTAGAAGAATGTGACAGCTATCTTGGTTGTCAACTTGACTATATCTGGAATTAACTAAAACCCTAAAGGGACTCACTCATGAGGGAACTTTGCTCAATCTAAAGTGGGAAGATGCACTTCTAATCTGGATATAGCAAGTCCACTCTTTCACTGGCATTAGAGCCAACTTCTTCAGTATTCCAACATATACTGAAGACCAGCTGAGACGTCTAGCCTCATGGACTGAACAACTACTGGACTCGGGAAATCCCAAGCATAGGCGGCCACTGTTGGATCAGCTGGACCAGTGCCTGTAAGTCATCCTAAGAAATCTCCTTTCTATATATACTGGGAAAGACTCATTCTGTAAGCTCTGTTATTCTAGAGAACCTTGACTAATACCAAGACCAAGCACTCTTAACTGCGGAGCCATTTTTTTTCAGCTAAGACATTTAAACAGGGGCTGAAGAGATGGCTCAGCGGTTAAGAGCAATGGCTACTCTTCCAAAGGACGCTGGTTCAAATTCCAGCACCCACATGGCAGTTCACAGCTGTCTGTAATTGCTGGGCATGGTAGTGCACGCCTTTAATCCCAGCACTTGGGAGGCACAGGCAGGTGGATCTCTGTGAGTTTGTGAGTTCAAGGTCAGCCTGGTCTACAGAGCGAGTCACAGAGAAACCCTGTCTGGAAAAACCAAAAAAACAAAACAACAACAAAAAACCATTTCAACAGTAGCTTTGTATGACCATCTTTAACAGCTGATATCTAAGTATGTTTTTGAAATGAACACAGTAAAAGCATATTGTATATAGTGATTTGAGTATCAGTAATTTTCTGAGTCTTATCACCTTGAAATTATGGAGGTTTTTTTCCCCCCCATCTATTTGTTTGTGGCACTGGGGCCTGAGCCCAGGGCCCTGTGCACACTAGGCAAAGGGCTCTGCTAGAGACCTATATCCAATCCCAAAATGATAAAATTTTCATGTTTCTTCCTTCCTTCTTTCTTTTTTTGAGACAGGCTTTCTCTGTGGAGCCCTGGCTGTCCTGGACTCACTCTGTAGACCAGGCTGGCCTTGAACTCACAAACTCACAGAGAACTGCCTGCCTCCGGTTCCCAAGTGCTGGTGTTAAAGGTGTGGGCCACAACTCCTGCTGTGTGTGTCAGTTTCCCTTTGGCAACAATAAACCATGGTGTTCTTGTATGCAGCTCACTCATTTCTTAAGTGCCTACTGTCCAGGGGCTAGATCTAATTTTTCAATGCTATTATTCAGCCTAAATTACTCTACTCAGTTGTCAGCAACAATTAAATACTATTTTAAAGCAGAGGTCAAAATTAAATCAATATACTGATTCAAAATTATCATGCAGTATAGGAAAGGTCACTGAGTACAAAGCACTAGTGACCAGAGTTCCGAGCTAGAGGACACACATATACTGACATATACTGGATTCATGATCTTTGCAACTGAAATGCACGTTCAAACTTCAGGACAATGTAACTGGTCCAAGACCTTTCATGTTTACAGAAGAACCTACTCCTCTTACTACACAGTGAGACAGAAACAGCTGAGCTACACTGTTAAGGTTTTCAAGTAATGTTATGTACAGTTTTATTGCCAGTATATGCACAACAGTAAGCATAGAACTATAAATACACAGTGTCATTAACAGTAGAAAGCAAAACTGTTACAGGTAGGGAGAGGATATGGAGTCAGAACAAAACTGTTACAGGTAGGGAGAGGATATGGAGTCAGAACAAAACTGTTACAGGTAGGGAGAGGATATGGAGTCAGAACAAAACTGTTACAGGTAGGGAGAGGATATGGAGTCATCTTTTCTTGCTGCTAGAACAGAACAAAAACAAAGGAAAGGAAAAGCCTACGAGCAGTCGTCCACCTGGCTCCCTCAGCTTACGCTCTTTACACCCATCTCTACATTTTTTTTAGTTGAACAGCATAGATAACTCTGTAACAGTAGCAGACTGGTTTCCTAGTAGCCATCTGCTTTCCAGTCAAATTCACCTTATATTAGGATTAAAAAAAAAGTCAAGATGAGAAATTAATAGTATCTTGGTTCCAAATATCTAATTTGGCCTTTCACCCAAACAGGTAATATCAGAAAGTTGGCTGCACATGAAAATAATAGCTTAAGCAGAGGTGATTAAAAAAAATAGTTAAAAGGTAACAAAACATCACTTTTGAAGTAGTTTTCCAAGACACTACAGGCAAGTGGGTCAGTTAAGGTGTGAGCCCTGAAGAGGTAGAGAGTGAGCCCATTGTAGAAGAGCCTCGGCACCATCTTCTCTCTCATCAGGATCAGCGTTTTCATAAGACAATTTCATGGTCAAAGGAAACCAGGTTCCACCATTCAACAAAAAGGTGCTGGTTGACCCCCATGTCAATAATTAGTTTATAAAATGAGAAACAGAAAACAGTCAAAAAAGACACACATGCACTTGATTTTTTTCATCTGTTTCCATTATCAAGTCTATTCATAAGTGAATTTGATATTAATAAATACAACAAAAAGCATCATTCACAACAAAGATAAACCAAAGGCTCTGCAACAAAACCTTCCATTGTAATAATTCCCATGGAAACCTAGGCAGGTGATTTGGTGCAGCTTTTTTACGGGGTCAGAGAAGGGGCACAGCTTTAAATAAAGGTGGCAAGATCAAGAACCAACAGACACTATCAGTCTTACAGAACTGGCTTAGTCTATGACATTTCTCTTTGAGGTAATCCCAAAGAAGTCGCAGCTAATGACGTGTACCACCGCCACATCAACAGAGTCTGGCTGGAGTTCCAAGTAGCCCTGCTTTGTCTCACATTATTGTCAATATTTCTAGCATAGGACATGATACGGAACAAAACTCAAAGTAGCAATAAAAATATTCTTCTGCAGTTGAATAAAGGCAAAAAAAGGGTTAGACTGTTAAACTGTTAAAGCTTGAAGCATTCCTGTTTAAAGAGCATTTAAAAAAATTTATACAATCATAACACTGGCAAAGGTTAATGGGAAGACAAAAAAGTACAAACATGTGAAATGGTGAGATAGATTAAAAAATTACTTTGTACTGATCAACTGATGTTAATACTGCTTTTCCTGAACGTGGAATAACTATCATAAAGTTACATGCAGACTGAGGACACCCCTCTGTTACAGAAAATACAAAACAGAACAAAACAAAAAGCTAGAACTGGGAAAGCATAGCTGAATCTCAAAGCTGTACTTGAGTTTCCTTTCCTTGAGGAGGGCAGGCAGTGGTCCTGTCAGAGGCCTTGGCGGCTCCGCGTGCAGCACTAACTCTGTCCAGGAACATCAGCAGTGGGGTCAGCTCCTGCAGAGCCTGTCTGTGCACGCTTGATGTAAAGGTTCAGCAGCTTCATCTGCGGATCAAAGCCACACTCATCACTTGAACAAACTGCTGTAATTATAATAACACGCTAGGAAATCACACACACACACAAGTTTGAGATCTGAAAGAGATACATTCGGAGACAGGGTCTCATGTAGCCATGCTGTCCTGAGATTTGCTGTGTCTGATGATGACTTGAATGTCTGATCCTCTTGACTCCATGAAGATTACAGGTAGGCACCATCATGCTCCGTTTGTGTGATGCTGGGGTCTGAACCCAGGACTTCGAGCATGTTACGTAAGCAGTTCATAACTGAGCTACATGCCTTACCCCTTATGTCTATTTTTAATTGTTTTGTCCTTTTGCTACTTAAGTATAAATGATCACAATAATGAGAATTGTTAGTGAAAAATAAATGAAGGTAAATGTCTCCAGTTAGCTGCCCTCAGCTATACTTCTTGCCACAGTTCATTCTCATCCTGTAGACCAGAACAAGTTTCAAAGTTCTGGTAGTATTAACATGACAAGACAAATTTTTAAAAATTACTTTTTTTTTTTTTAAACTTAAGGATGAACCAGAAAAATTTGGTTTAAGATACCAAGTGAGGGCTGGAGAGGTGGCTCAGAGGTTAAGAGCACTGGCTGTTCTTCCCAGGGTCCTGAGTTCAGTTCCCAGCAACCACATGGTGGCTCACAGCCATCTACATTGAGATCTGCCTGGGCATATATGTAGAGCTAATACTGTATACATAATAAAAGATACCAAGTGAAAGCTACATGTTAATCTGATCACAGAAAAGCCCAGGAGGAGCTGGGAAGTGGTGGCTCACACCTGTAACCCACACCACGAGGCGAAGGCAGGACGGCTGCAAACCCAAGGCCCGCTTGCACTGGGAGTCTTACCAAGAGGACTCAGTCTTCACCTACGCCAAACTAACACCGTAACACAGTCAAGCTGGAGACAAGAGCGGTGCAGTATTTGGTCACCTGTTGGTCTGCCCTTGCAGACAGGGCCCTGAGCTGCACCTTAGCGTGAAATGTGCTATGCAGCTTAGACGGCCCTCCACGTAGCAATTCTCAGAACTTGAAGCGGAAGCACAGCAGCTGTAGAAGCTGTCTTCCAATGCTCTGAGCTGCAGAACCACACAACAGTTTGATAAAACATCTCGGCAGATGGAAATGAGAGACTCTCAGCCAGAATGTTCCAGGGGTTTTAGTTTAGTGGCTTCTCCTTGTGTTAAGAGGTGGAGGCAGCAATGTGTACTCAACTACAGGCTGATGGGCATATAGTGGAACCAAAGAGAGCAGCTGTAAAGCCTAGCACCTTCTATCAGTGAAGAAAATGTGGGAGGTGTGACAGACACAGAAGATAACTGGGCCACCCTGAAAAGTGCGGCAGGATTGAACCACAGAGTTAGGATAGAGTAGAAAAAGGAGAGACTTTGCTTGTCTGAGTTCTGATCATGAAACAGCTGGTAAAAATTCCAGCTCAGAAACACTAATGGGTACAAACTGTAAGTTCAAAGGGCCTTTCTAACTAAGAGTCGGGGTCTGCTGGATCACAAAGAGACCATGGAGGTGGATCTGCATACTCTATGCGTTGTGGAGGACACTTTGGATGTGAGAGGTAATTCTGGCTATGGTGGAAATTTCAGTGGAACAGGAAGCTACAGTAGTGGAGGGGTTATGGGAGTGGTGATGGTGGTCACTTTGGCAGTGGTCCTGGATACAGGGGTAGAGGCAGCTATGGTAGTGATGGATAGCAATATGAAAACCATGATGGTGCTTACCATCAAGTTCTGGTTGCTATAATTGTGGTGGTGGGAACTCTAATCAGTCGTGAAAATATAATGGCCAAGAGCCATTAAACTATGGACTGTGCTGGGGGCAGTGTTGGTGGAGGACATTACGGCAGTGCCTGTGGTGATGGATATGGTAGCAGAAGGCTTACAGAACAGGACTGTTCTTGGTCATAGAGAGGTTCTGCAGGGCAGTGGATCTGAGATAGTCCTCTCACACAGGAGATAAGTTATAAAGAGCTGCCACAGAAGCAGCTGTGGACCATGTCAGCAACAATGCAGTTACAGTTGCAGGAAGCCCTTCTGCAGGGATGCCATGACCTCGGTGCACAGTACAGCTACTGACCAATCAGGTTCAGAATACCGAGGTCTTTCTTCTTTCCTTCTCCCTGTGTCAGGCACACCACCTGTGTGTGGCAGTGGTACCAGAAATAAGTGACAATGTGCTAGGCTCGGTGGCCACACCTTTAATCCCAGCACTAAGGAGGCAGAGGTAGGTGGTTCTCTGTGAGTTCAAGGCCAGCCCTGGTCTACAGAGTGAGTCTAGGACAGCCAGAGCTGTTACACAGAAAAACCCTGTCTTGAAAAACCAGAAAAAAAAAACAGTAAAAGAAACTTAAAAACAAACAGACAAACAAAGCAATGATTCTTGTTTGGCCTCTGAGGTGCTAGGATCACAGGCCCACAGAATGTGACAATCTGATTTTCAGGGGAAATTTCTAAAAACTTCAGGTGTTGAAAAATTTGGGAGATGTAAAGTAACTTGTGAATACCTACAACTATCTGTTGTTAGCTGAACAGTCTGGGTGTGTGGGGAGTTGCCAGCTGTCACATCCTCTCAGGGCAGTCTCCCAACCCCCCACAGCTCTGCTGCCATCAGTAACTGCAGATCAGACCTTAGGAGCAGCCAGAGTCGCGAAAGGCAGCTGGAGTTACGAATGAAGGTACAATGAGAGCTCAGAGAGGACGAGGGGCAGGCCACCATGCGACACACAAGAACTAAGTTTTCAGTGTGCTATGGCTGCTACCTTGAGCTCAGGGCTACTTACTTTACTGCCAGTGAGCTGACTGAGATGGGGCTTTAGCTCATCGCCAATCACTGCATGAACAGCCACCAGGCAGAAGACACAAGCTTTCCGGACACTGCTTTCTGAATTATCGTAACCCTAGGGAGGAGAGGTCATGTTAGTATCTATGACAGTTTAGGAAGGCCACCCAGAGGGACAGGAGAGAGCTCTAAATGGTCTCCTGTGTCACTTTTCCATCCTGTAGTCATGGAAGGATACAGCTTCCTCTCCATCCACCCACACTCCACCAGGGGCCAGTGTTCTTATCACATTCTCTTTAGAAACTGCAGCTCTGCACCTGCCCTTTTCTAACCTACTTTACAAACATCTCCAGAAAACCTTCTTAGCATTAGTGCTGGAGAACTGAGTAGCTCTTCACCATTTAGTAAGAACCTATCCGATGCTGTGGTTTGGCAGTCAAAGCCCTCCTGCAACCCATCCTCGCATGCTTCACATTTGTCCCGCTCTTTAAGTTACCTTATCAAATAAATCCAGTATAGATAATGTATTCCCCTTATGCTTTGATATACCCTTTACTCCCTCCAAGAGTCACAGAAATCTTATTTATAAGTACTAAATCACTTATATGAATATATAGGAACACTTTACCAAGTGAAGAGTTCATCTCTACTAAAGTCAGATTATCTTTCTAAAATGACTGCAAAACATACAAATATCAGACAATATCCTGAAAATTCATCATAATAGAAGGCATAACTATTCAGTTTTTATCATTTTTATATTATTATAAATTAATTTTTACCCATTTAGCACAGTCCATATTTCACTGCTCCGTATTGTAAGTGTAGGTTTCTTTTCCGTGCTGTGAATGAACCCAGAGCCACTAGGCCGCACACCCAAGCCCACAAGCTCTATGCTTAATTCTTCCCACCACCTCTCCCCTGTTGACTTTCCAACTGTAAGTAACACTCATATGCATTTGATTCAAACATGGGAGGGTTTGCTATGTGATCAGGATAGGCTAGGTTAACAATGCTCAGTGTCCAGTGAGATATAACTGAGCCTTACAGAAGCGTTATCAAATTCCATGGTCAGGAGAGAGCTGAGTGGGAATGATACTCAGGAAACACTTTGCAAAGCAATCAAATAGAAAGCTAAAGGAGAACAAAAGCTAGATAGGACCGTGGAGTGGGTGGGGTGGGAGTGGAGCTAAGTTGGTAGTATGCTTGTCTAGGTCACACAAGGCCTTGGGTTTGATTCCCAGCACTGTAAAAAAACAGGTGTGGTGGCATTTAACTTTACTCTTAGCACCCAACAGGCAATGTAAAGGCAGGAGGATTACAAGTTCAATGCCACCCTAAACTGTATAGCAAGTTCAAGGCCAGTCTGGGTTATATTAAATTCAATCTCAAAAAATAAGGCCAAGGTGCTGGAGAGATGCTTAAGAACACCAGCAAAGGACCTGAGTTCAGTTGTCAGCACTCATATTGGTTCCAGAGGATCCGATGCTCTCTTCTGGCATCTGCAGGCAGGGCATGCATGGTGCAGACATGCCACACAGGCAAAAAAAAAAAACCAAAACAAAAAAACCCACCCATACACATACAAATAAAATCTGAAAAAATTAAAGAACAGCAAAAGGGAACAAAGGCTGAATGTACCAGACAGAGACTTCATAGTGAAACAGCCAGCCCTTTCTATGTATGAAATAAATTCATTCATTGTAGAAGGGCTGGTGTTTTGGTGTAGGACTTTAAAACCTGGATTTGGGAGGCTGAAGCAGACAGATCTCTAAGGACCTGGCCAGCCTGACATACACAGTGAGTTCTAGGTCAGTATATATATATATATATATATATATAACAACTTTCTGTTTCAATAGTCAAAACAAAAACACATGAAGTAGGAGGATAAGATCCGCAGGACTAGCAGGAGAGCTGTATGAGATACGGGTCATTCTGGCTGGGGAACCCTGTGAAGGAACTTAAGAGGAGGCATGACATCAGAGCTGTACTTGGGAGGTCTGTCTCTGGGACCAGCTTAATCTGCTTTGTATTAGCTTCCTGCTGTTGTATATCCACTACCATAAACCTAAACCCGTTTGCTTTTAGGCCTCAGTATGCCAATGTGTCTCCAGCTCATTCTGTCCAGTTCCTGTCTGTGCTTTGCCTCTCCCATTTATGGGCACCTATGAAAGCAACTGGAGAGCACTGGAAAAATTCATGGCTGCTTCACCCCCAACATACCTAACTTGTCATATATGCAAATAGTATTCATAAAAGGTAACACTTATAAGTTACATAAAGGAGAACCTGCTATCTTTGGGTCTACTATTCAAACTACTACACCATCTGTCTATTTCCCCCTTTCACTAAGAAAATAATTTTTACTTTTATTTTATGTGTATGGGTCTTTTGTCTGCATACATAACTACACCACGTGCATTTGTGACCTGTAGAAACCAGAAGAGGGCACTGAGTCGTCCAGCGCTGGTGTTAGAGGTAGTTATGAGTGCTGGGAGTAAGACTTAGGTCCTCTTGCCAGAGCTCTTAACTGCTGAACCATCGCTCCAGCCCCACAGTTCCATTTCTGTTTTGTTGAGACAGGGTTTTATCACACTGCTTATACTGGCCTTGAACTCAAGATGCCGGTGTTTCAGCTTCCTGAGTTTGAGATTACAGATAAGTGTCACTACATCTGGTTCTTCTAGCCATTTCTCTGGGCTTCTTTCTTTTTTCTCCATATATATGTATGTGTATGTATATATTTAAAAGTAACATACATTAATTATTGATATGCAATACATAACTACACATACATTATATACACATATTTACATATATATTTATATAATATATAATCTACATATATATATATAAAATTAAAAAATTTTTTGAGATAAAGTTTCTCTGTGTAGCCCTGGCTGTCCTGGAATTTGCTCTGTAGACCAGGCTGGACTCTTACCTGTCTGCCTCTGCCTCCCAAGTACAGCTCCTCTTAAGTTCCTTCACAGGTTTCCCCAGCCAGAAGGCAGAGGGAAGGTAAAGGGAGTTGGATTAATATAAATTAGATTTAGTGACTATCTAGGGGCTCTTGATGCAGTCTTTTAAAAGGGGGCATTAAGATCAGCCTGGCACCTGTGGGCACTTGGCATGGCAGCATATGGACTAAAAACAAGGTTTATGGCCTGGCATTGTTTGTAGCTGCTGCCTTATGAAGTGAGTAGAGCCCAGATTAGGCTGAAGCCAGGTGAAACAAAGAGAGACCCTATTTAAGGACGAAGTGGGTGGAGCCCAAGAGTTCCCATGCTAGAGACTGCTTGTATCATCTGCTGGAGTTAATGCAGGCAGACTGAAAAGCTGATCTCAAACAGAGCTGAAAAACTACCGTCAGCTCTCCCTGAGGCAGAGAGAAGCTGGTGAGCGGGAGAAGGCCTCAGCAAGGCAGCAAAAAGCCAAGGACTAAACCCTGTGGCACAGCTTTTGCCTAGAGGGTTTAACCAGTTCAAATAGTGGCCTGAATACAACTGTGGCCAGCCCCAAAGACTGAATGGCTGAGTGGCTAATACAAATTAATCAAGTTGGTCTACGGACAGCTGAGGCTCCAGTGCGAAGAAAGCCTCAAGCATCACAGAAATGCAACAGCCAATTTACCCTAAAGGACCTACGTCTGAGGTGTCTGAGGAAAGACTATTGACCAAGTGCCTTAAAGGATCTACTCCTCAGGTGTTCCTGACGACTGAGGACCTGCCCCAGAGACTGCATCCTTCTAAAACGTTAGGATTAGTTGTTAGATAATAGGCATTTGTGGTTATTAATAGGGTTAGTTGTTAGGAAATAGGGGTTTAAAGTTATTCTTGGGGCTAGTAGTTGGGTAGTAAGTGTTTAAATTTGTTATAAGTGCCTATAGTTATTCATAAATGTATTTGGTAATTAAAAGTTTCATCTTCACCAAGTGCTAGGATTAAAGGCATGCACCACACCTTGACCCCATAAACCCTGTTGTTGTTTTGAGACAGGGTTTCACTTACAGTTCTGGCCAGCCTAGCACTATGTAGAACAGGCTGAACTCACAGAGATTCATCAGCCTTCTGAGTACCAGGATTAAAGGTGCATGCCACTATCCTAGTATGTTTTGTTTTATTTCTGAGACAGTCTATGTAGCTAAGGCTACCCTGAAACTTACTATATAACTAAGGAGGGCCTTGAACTTCCGATCCACTGGAGAGATGACTGTGTATTAGCTGTTCTTCCAGAGGATTTGAATTTGATTCCCAGTACCCACAAGGTGGCTCCCCACTGTCTTTAATTCTGATTTTCAGAGATTCAATACTGTCTTCTGGCCTCTTTGAACACCGTACCCATGTGGTACACATACATACATGCAACCAAAACACACTTACATTAAAAAAAAAAAAAAAAAAAGCTCACAGTCCCCGGTCGCTGTCTCTGGAACTGCTTACCCACTTCATTGGGCTGACAGAGGAACGGAGCAAGAGAGCCTCTGTGCCTGGCCTCCTCCAGCTGCCATCGTGCAGTAGCACGTTCCAGCATTGCTTCCTTTGCACTAGGTGCAATTCTACCGCGTGGTGTGCTCTGATGCACACTCACTCATCAGTGAATGAACACTGTCACTTCACCTTTCTCCCCTCTTGGTAAATACACAGAGGTGAAACACCAGGGCTATAATTTCACAACAATTCAAAAAACAAAACCACACCAACCCAGTTTGTGGAGGAGATGGCTCAGGGGTTAAGACACCTGCTGCCAAGCCTGACGACCTGAGTTCTATCCCGAGACCCTGAAAGGAGAGAACTGTTTTTTTCAGGCTGGTTTCTGACCTTTATATGTGTACCTGGCATGTAATAGAAATTAAACAAAACAAAACATTTGGAGTGGTGGTGTTGGGGATCAAATACACAGACCTGATCATGGCAGGCACCTGCTTTACCACTGAAGTAAATCTCAGGGCCTATATCAACTTCAAGGAATCACAGACAGTCATCTACAGC
Source organism: Lophiomys imhausi (assembly GCA_907164525.1). NCBI lineage: Eukaryota > Metazoa > Chordata > Mammalia > Rodentia > Muridae > Lophiomys > Lophiomys imhausi. The sequence continues at coordinate 10,320,825 of CAJQZJ010003646.1, forward strand.
AGCAAAGCACCTGGCACTGTGGAGGCAAAATAACAGGATTCCAATTTCTATTTGACTGCAGCTATCTCTGTGTGTGTGAGCTAGTGTCTGTCTACTGTGGCTTTAAAAATGCTTATTTATTATTGTGTGTGGGCATGTACACACATGTGCATGAAGGCACACGTGGCATGTGGAAGCCAGAGAACAGGCTTCTAGAACTGTCCTTCTAGATCTCCCCTTCCACTTTTTTTTTTTTTCAAGACAGATGTGTGTGTGTGTGTGTGTGTGTGTGTGTGTGTGTGTGTGTGTGTGTCTGTATGATAGCCCTGGCTGTCTGGAACTCGCTCTGTAGACAAGGCTGGCCTTGAACTCACAGAGTTCTGCCTGTTTCTGCCTCCAGAGTGCTGGGATTAAAGGCGTGTGCCACCACACCCAGCTCTCTCCTTCCACCTTTACATGGGTTCTGAGGATGGAAGTTGGGTCCTCTGGTTTGTCATTGAGTCATTTTACCAGCTTTTCACTGTGGGTTTGTTTGTTCCTTCCTTCCTTTCTCAGTTAACTTTTATTTTTAGTTATGTGGATATCTGTGTGTCTTAAACTTAAAAGTCTTAAGTTTGTGCACATGAGTGCAGTTCCTGTCAAGGCCAGAAGAGAATCCTGGATCCTTCTGGAGCTGGAGTTACAGTTGTGAGCCACATGATGTGGGTGCTGAGAACTGAATTTGGGTCCTCTGCAAGAGAGGCTGGCGAGATGGCGTAATGGTTAAGGGCACTGGCTGTTCTTCCAGAGGACCTGGGGTTGATTTTTGGCATTCACACGGTAGCTCACAACCATCTAAAACACTAGTTCCTGAGGATCTGAAGCCCTCTTCTGGCTTCCACAGACATGAGCATGCATGTGGTGGATAGACATACATGAAGGCAAGACACTTATATACACAAAATAATAACTAAAAAATATACTTTAAACTGTGTGTTGGGGGGGCTGAATCTCTCCAGCTTCCTGCCCCTTCACTGTGTTTCTGATGCATGTTTCCGTAAGGGTTAATGAGAACTTTCCTTTTCCACTTGTTCACTGGCTATTTTACTGGATATCTTGTTTGGTGAACTATCTATACAAGTCCTTTGGCAACTGAAAATATTTGATTGCTGTTAAATTAGAATACATCCTTACTTACATTCTGGCTCTTATCAGATACTAACTTGCAAAACTTTTCTCCCATTCTTTTGTTTTTGTTTTATTTTTTGAGACAGGGTTTCTCTGTGTATCCCTGGCTGTCCTGAAACTCTGTCTGTTTGACGCTGGCCTCAAACTCAAGATCTGCCTGCCTCTGCCTCCTAGTGCTGGCTAACTCTTCTCCCATTCTGCAGTTGTCTTTCGGTTGTCCTGGCTAGCCTGGAATTCATAGAGATCGACCTACTTCTACCTCCCAGGTGCTGGGACTTACAGGCCTGTACTACCATGTCTGTCCACTTTCACTCACACTCGCGCTCTTTCTTCCTCACTGTGTCACCCTATGTGCTCAGGGGGATAATTTTTGTGTGAATATTTACAGATAGTCAAACACTACACACTGCTATTGTCTCTTGATGCCCTTTGTTCAGGTCCTAATACCTGTATGTTCTAATTTTAAATGTTTGTAACAGATAAACTGTAATTTCAATTTGTTACAGTTCTTGTGCTTTTATGACAGGTTCTCAGTGATCATACCTGTCGTCAGGCTTTCCATCAAACTAATCAGAATTTAGGCTGCACATGCTGGTACAAGCCTGTAATACCAGCCCTTGGGAGCCTGAGGTAGGAAGACTGCCACACATTTGAGGCCAGCAAGGAGCTACAGAGTAAAACTTTGTCTCATAAAGCCAGAAACAAACAAACAAGAGAACCTGGAGCTATACGAAGAGCTCTTCACTAATACCTGCATATTCCAAGGCTTCATCAAGGAACCATTAATTCTGCATTCATAATATATGAGGTAAACACACTATGTACACACTGCGTTCTCTACCAGAGCATACATAGTTCTGCACAAATAGTAAGTAGTGAAGCTCAGGGCAAAGTCAAAAGTACTATAAATGCAAAGGAATAAATTATAAATTCTCTTTAAAAAAGGCTCAATACATATACTATGTAATATTGTTCAGCCGCTAAAATTACACTAGAATTTTTTCCCCCCAGACAGGGTTTCTCTATATATTTCTGGCTGTCCTGTACTCAGTTTGTAGAACAGGTGAGCCTTGAACTCACAGAGATTCGCTGGCCTCTGCCTCCCTAGTGCTGGGATTAAAGGAGTACATCACCAACCTGGCACACTGTAGAACATTAACAAAAATTTACATTATGTGGCTATGTTGAAAAATATAATCCCATTTTTGCTAAAATGTTTATATGCCTGGGTGGAGACAAAGTCAAGACACAATGCATTTATGACTGTTAACCAGTACGGCTATTCAAGATAGATGTGGCGACGGATCTCTGCTTCTAGTGTACAGAAGCACTGCCACAGTCACGGCAACAAAGAGCAGGGGAAAGAAATGCACAGCACAAACATTCAGCAATAAATGGATGGATAAACAAATGTGTATTCCTAAATGATGGAGTGAAAATCTGACATTATGAAATGAATGAACCCACAAAACATTAAATAAGAGGACAAATGTTTATGGTTTTCACATATATGAAAAGTCTACAACAATTAAGTTCGGAGACAACAGGATAGAGATTACTGAGGCCTGGGAGGGAGGTTAGGAGAAATTTATTTTATTGCTTAGTGGGTACAAAATGCTAGTGTGGAATGGTGGGAATGTTCTGGCGATGGACAGTAGTGATGCTTATGTAACACCACAAATGCAGTTAACACCAAATTGTGTACTTCAGAGATCCTAAGTAGTACCTTCTATGTTATTATGTACGTTGTACCATACCATACCTACTCACCTGTAGCCACAACGCAACACTGTGGTCTTGACCACTGCAGACTTGGCTGTGCCACTTTCTAGTGCTGATGGGAACCAGTGTAAAATAATGGAAGCCTGCATGCATCCTGGCTCACTCCTCCAAGGTTTGCAGCTTACCTGTATCAGACCTGGCATGATCTCTGGTAAGAGCGTGTTAAGGGTCTCCTTGGATACTCTCTCTATCACTTTGGTTTGCATTTTGATTGCAGCCAGATTAATTGGGTAGTCAGCAGTCTGGATGATTGGACAAAGCACTTTGATGCACTGCTCTGGACTAATTGAAGTAGCCAGCACGGAGGCAGCTTCCTCAGCAGACCTCACCACCTACAACAAAACGGAAAGCCAGCCAGGAAAAACTATAAATCCTAAGCATGGATTTCTGTAAACATTAAATATGACCTGATAGTTTGGATGTGCACTGAAAATACTGCAGTAAACAGATGAATACTACAAGGGAGGTAACATCAGACTAGTAACTGCCAGGAGCTGTCAACACTGGGCTCCACTTTATCTTTCTTCCTTGTTTCCAGTTCTTTTACTGTTGGAGAAAGTATTTATTTTTCTTTATGTCATGTCACAGTTATGTAAGAGGTATAAGCACTCCTTAAATGCAGGATAGTAACAATGAACAGGCTTCACTGTGCATTGCAGGGAGAGAAAATATCGTGAACATGAAGGGAGGAAAGGTTCCTACAACTCTCCAGAAAGTTGCTTGCATTACCTTACTGAGTAAACCTGTAACAGAGACAAAGCTCCTGTAGGTGAGTCACACTTAAAAATAATAATTTGTTATCTTTGCTTGTTACTTAAACAGCAAATTTTTATTGCTAAGTGAAATGCAGGCTGGTGAATTCTAATTAGAAAATGAAAAGCAAAATGGAGAAAGTGAAATCGGATGAATGGCTATGGACCTATTTTATGGAAATGGTCTTGGTGTCCATGTGTTACACATGAAAGAGCATATGCCCACATTTGTGTGTGTGGAGGCCAGAGCTAGTGTCATCCTATTCAAAAATAAAATGTAAAATTGTATTGTTCTGTATGCACATGCATGCGCGCATATGGCTGGGTGTATATGGAAGTCAGAGGACAACTTGCAAGAGTTGGTTCTTTGCTTCCACTATGTGAGTCAAACTCATGACAGCAAGCACCTTCATCTTGCTGGCTGCCAAGTTATTTCATTAGCTTGAAATTTGTCAATTCAGCTATGTTGGCTGGTTAGCTCGACCTAGGGATCTGTTTGTCTCCACTAACCCGTCCTGGGATTACACTCACACCAACACACCCATCTTTTTTTCTGTGGGTTCTGGGAATTAAACTCAGGTTCTCATCCTTGTGCAATGAATACTCTACCAACTGACTTATGTACCCAGCCTTATACTTGTATCTTAATCAAATATTATACCAAATATCAAGTATTTATGAAGGAAAAGATTAAGCAGGACACTGTTAACTTGAAATGTTCCCTCACACCTACAATCCCAGTGCTAAGACAATTGAGGTACAGGGGGGCCAGAAGGTGGATTTGCTTTGAGTTTGACACCACCTAGACTACACAGTGTGTTTCAGGAAAAACCAAGGTATGTAAGAAGATTGTTCAGTGGATAGAGATGCTTGCCACACAAGCCTGGTGATCTGAGTTCATTCCCAGAGAACACATAAAGATGGAAAGAAAGAACTCTCCATGTGCTCACAAACATACAACATGTGCACATACACAATAAAGAAGATTAGGCCCTGACCCCAACACCAGAGTGTTTTCTGGGAAGTGCTTACATAGTTCGGGAGAGACCACCATGGTAATGCAACAGTAACTTGCTGGTCACTCACCTCTTTATGAGGATCCTTATGTGCTTCCAGTGTTTTCATGACAGTCAGTTCCGCATAGTTTTTGAATCTTGCTGGTTGATGCCTTAAGATTTCTTTTAAAACTTTTAATGCCAAAGCCCTGATTGTAGGCTAAGGAGAAACATTTAAATGGTTTTAATATCTTGGGTGACACAAAATCTTTTCACATTTTCAATTTTCTATATAAGCATCTTAAGATTGGGAGGAGGGACACTGTGTAAAGAATGCAGTACACATCTGAACAACTGTCATTGAAAACTCTTCAGTCACTCTCACTTTTGTTATTGTATCTGGGAGACAGGGTGGGCCCAAAGCTGTAATCCTGCTGCCTCCATGTCCAGAGTGTGGAGATTACAGTCATTTGCTGCTACATTCATATTTTATTTTTAATCACAGGTCTGTGTCTGTGCATGTGAGTGCAGTTGTCTGCAGAGACCAGAGGCATGGGATCTCCTGGAGCTGGAGTCACAGCTGGTTGTGAGCAGCCCAATGTCAGAGTTTGGCATTCAGTCTAGGTTCTCTTCAAGAGCAATAGGCACTCTTAACTGTTTAGCCACCTCTCCAACCCCAGATGCTGATTAAAAAAAAAAAAGATTTTAGTCTTTTGAGGTTTAAGATCATAATATCAAGAGTTTGAAAAAAAAAGATAGGACAGGCAAGTTAAAAATTCTGGAAGATGGGGCTAGAGAGATGGTTCAGTGGTTAAGAGCACTGTCTGCTCTCCTAGAGGTCCTGAGTTTGATTCCCAGGACCCAACCGCATGGTGGCTTACAACCATTATCCTGGGATCTGATGCCTTCTTCTGGCATGCAGGCATACACACAGATAGAGCACTTATACATAAAATAAATAAATAAAATTTCTGGAAACTGCTGAAAGAAAGTAGTTGCAGGAGAGAAACCCATGATTTTAGAGTGAGGCATGGAGGTTGGCACAGGAGCCACATACAGGACAGAGGGCATTCAAGGAACTAGCAAGGCAGCTTAGAGTGTCAGGGAAGCATACTTGGGTTTTTGGCTGACAACCAGAAAGAGATAAAAGGAAGGAAAAGGAAAAGTTTTATGCTTTGTAAGCTAAAATTCAGAAAAGTAAAGCTCTGCAATGAAGGCCTGCAAACAACTGCTTGGCTCTTGGTTTAGACAGGGTCTCATCCTGTCACCCAGCTGGTCTTGAACTTGCAGTGATTCTTCTGCCTCAGCCTTCCGAGTGCTCACCTTTATTACTTTTAAATAAATAGTACTTTGACTTTGAAAGGAATTTTACAACTGAAAACTTATTTAAATATGTACAACAAACAATCTTTTACTTTTCTGTGTGAAACAGCTTGCTATATCTCCTTTTAAGCATTGGCAACCTCTTAAATATTTTTGAAACACAAACTTGTCAAAAGAAACAGAACTTTAGAGTAAAATTTAGATGCAGAAAACAGCAGAAGAACAGTCATTTCATCAGTTTCCAAATGTGTACTAGCTGACCGACAAGTAAGCTGAATAACAGGCACAGGCTGGAAAGGCCCTGGGTGCAATTCCTAGCCCTCTACCCACAAAGTCAAAGAAGAATAAATAAACACTCATAGAGGATACAGTATAGTTTATAAATCCTACAATTTACCTCTTTATCTCCAAGGGTCTCAAGCAATAACAGTAATATTGTTTTGAAGTGTTCATCCCAAACACTGAAAGAGTCTTCCTGGGTTAGCTTCATGAGTTGATAGAGGGCAATTTTTCTTTCTTCTATACGTTCATTATGGTTAGACAGCTCCTTCAACAACTCTGCAACTAGGTCAGAATGGTCTAAGGAAAGATCTGTTAAGAGGATATAATATGAATTTTGTAATTGTATAAAGCTCACTCTCAGGCATGGAACTGACTACTTTAGAACGTGATGAAACAGCCACAATTAACACTGGTCGCAAAAGAGAAAGAACAAACATTAATTTTCAATTGTCATACCTGAGTCACCAATGTGCTTTACAATTTTTCAACTACAAAAACCCGAGAGAAAGTGTAAGGAACCCCCAGGTATCTATGGCCTAGACCTCAGCAAGTCTATCATCCCTATGGCCTCCTCCCTACCTTTCTGAAGTATCTCCTTTAATATTCAGTGAGCACTTCATGCCAGGAGGATCTGTGTGTCTGAGCATTCCAGTTTTAGTGATTTAGGTGGTTACAACTTGATCACTGTAAACTTCCCTGGCAATCTCTCAACAGTGAGCTGACCCATTCATTAACTTTAGGAGTTAAAAAATGTTCACTATCTAATCATATCATTCCTTCCATGAATGAGAATTCCTCAGCAGAAAGTAACTTTATCAATTAGAGATATTTTCTTTGTCTGGAAATTTTAAATTTTTGTTTTGTTTTTCGAGACAGGGTTTCTCTGTATAGCCTTGGCTGTCCTGGAATTCACTCTGTAGACCAGGGTGGCCTCAAACTCAGAGATCTGTGTGCCTCTGCCTACTTAGTGCTGGGATTAAAGGCGTGTGTCACTACTATGTGGCGAAAACAGGCAATTTTAACTTTTCTTTCACTCACTCACTCATTCATTCACTTGTTTGAGAAAGGGTCTCACTATGTAGTTCTGGCTGTCTTGGAACTCATTACTTAGCTCAGGTTGGCCTTGAAAACAAGAGATTCATCGGCCTCAGTCTCATGAGTGCTGGAATTAAAGGCATGCACCACCATGCCTGGACAATATAATTTGATGTTTCAGAGTCAACTTGAGACCAATTGTTATCAAAGAGGAGCTGGGTTTTAGTTCCAATTTTTAATTTATGTGTGTAAGAGTGTGTGTGTGTGTGTGTGTGTACACATGTGAGTACAGATGACTTCAGCAGCCAGAAGAGGGCATCAGGTCCCCTGGAGTTGGACTTACACGTAGTAGTGAGCTAGGACCCGAGTTTGGGTCCTCAGAAAGGCAGTGATTACTCTTGACAGCTGGACTTCATCTCTAGTCTTACCAAATCATTTTATTTGGTTTTGTTTTCTTTTAAATACACTTACTTATTAGAGACAGAATCTTCTTAGGCATGCATCACTATGCCTAGTTCATGTTTAAAAAAAACCCATTTATTTAGTGTGTGTGCTTGCCATAGCATATGTGAATGTAAGTCAGAGGACAACTTGCAGGAGTCAGTTTTCTCCTTCAGTCATGTGGGTTCTCAAGATTGAAGTCTGGCTGTCAGACTTGGTGCAAATGTCTTTACCTGTTAAGCCTTATGTCTAGCACCGAGAGGGGGATTTTCAAGTTTACCACAGAGGGTCATACAGCACTGGAACTCTTTTGTTTTTTGTTTTTAAAAGAAAATTATTTCATGAGTCTAAGCATTTTGACTGAGTGTGTGCAAGTGTACCACGTGCATGCTTAGTGGTCACAAAGGTCAAAAGAGGGTATCAGATCCCCTGGAACTGGAGTTACGAATGGTAATGAACAACCAACTGGGTGCTAGGGACTGAATTCAGGTCCTCTGCAAAGAGTAGCAAGTATTCTTAGTGTTCTCCAGTCCAGTATTGGAAATCTTTAAAGAAAGAAACATGGACTTATAGGAGTACAAAGCCTGGGCTGAAGAGATGGCTTAGTGGGTAAGAACCCTGGCTGTATTGTCACCTTCATGTATTGTGACTGTGCCTTATGCTTACTTTGATCAGGAAGGAGAGTGTACAATCACAACTACCCTTTTCCAGATGTGACAATGAACACTTACTTAAGAGAACAGTAACTACCCCAGCAAGCTATGCAGATTAGTGACTGTTAGACCTTCAGACCAAAGCCAATTTCACCTAACGTCATGTGAAAAATAAATAACATGCTCTGATAGCAGGCCCTGGAATTAACCTTTATTAATAAAAGACATTATGATTTCATACTGAAAGGATTATTATAAAGAATGAGTTATTTCATGAAAAGAAATCTTTGTCATTCTAGTATAAAAGTTTGTCTAAAATAAACTAAATTCATAAGCTAAAGTTGGTTGCAATGTTCCTGGGAGGACATTAGAGTCACCTTAATTTCTGAGGGTGAGGTCAAGTTGACCACCCAGGGTCTCTAAACAAATAGTATACAAAATAGTTTTCTATACAAGCTAGGATAAACAAACCTCCACACATACATTCTGTCAATTTGAGATCTGGAGTCACCCATGAAAACACACATTTGGGTCCAGAGAAGTGTAGACAAAGAGACAAGACAAACCCTGAATGTGGGCAGCACTATCCATTCTGGGCTGGAGTTCCAGATTAAACAGAAGGAAAAAGTGAGCTAACTATGTGGATGCACTTGTTTCCTTACTGTGAACGCCATATGGGGAGCTGCCTCTTGTTCTCACTACCATGACTTTATAGTCACGATGGTCTACGTACTGAAACTGTAGGCCTTCCTTAAGGAGCACTGGTTAAGCATTTTGTTGCAGTAACAAATAACAAATACACATTCTCATTCCTCAAATCCTTACATTGTAAAGAGTTACAATAAAAGAGCAAAGACGTTCACTTGTTTTACTGATTACCAGTGCTCTAAAAATGTAGCACTGTAACCCCTAACATACCATCAGGAAATTGGTCAGCGTCATCATCAAACATGGCTTCCTTGAGGGCAGACTTGTTGAAGGGACTGATGCTATCCGAGTAGTTATACGGATTATAGTCTCGAGAGCGTGGAGAGGAGTGAAGTGGCATTGAGTGCAGCAAAGATGCTTTATTATCAAGAGCTGTCTGACTGGAGTCAGTGGCATCACCTCCTGCTCGTGGATCTGGCATCCCAGGACCAAGACACATCTATTGATAGGAAGAAGAAGGTAGAGCAGGTTAGCTCATTTCTAAATACCTTCTTCCCATTCTTAAAAGAGGTTTCTTGGCGGCTAGAAAGATGACTTAGCAGTTAAGAGTGTTTCCTACTCTTCCTGAGGACCTGAGTTCAGTTCCTAGCCCCTAAAGCTAGGTGACTTACAACCACCTGTAATCCCAGGTCCAGGAGATTCAATGCCCTCTGTAGGCACCCACACAGGGAATATACTAACACACATACACATGAATAAAATACAACTAACCTTAAAAACAAAACAAAACAAATGATGTTTCCCTAATGATCAAGGGGCTGTTTAAGAAAGGTAACAACAGGGCCTGGTGAGACGGCTCAGCAGTGAAGAGCACTGTCTGCTCTTTCAGAGGTCCTGAGTTCAATTCCCAGCAACTACATGGTGGCTCACAACCATCCATAATGAAATCTGGTGCCTTCTTCTGGCCTGCAGGTGTATATACAGACAGAGTACTAATATATTAAGAAAATAAACAAAATAAATAAATAAAAGCTGAGCATGGTGGCACACGCCTTTAATCCCAGCACTCAGGAGACAGAGGCAGGTGGATCTCTGAGTTCAAGGCCAACCTAGTCTACAGAGTGAGTCCAGGAAAGCCAGGGCTGTTACACAGAGAAACCCTGTCTCAAAAAAACCAAAAGGGGGAAAAAGAAGAAAGACAACAAGACTGGACAGATGGCTTAGTGGGTAAGAGTACTTGGTGTCACTATTACAGCAGACCCAGGTTTGGTTCCCTGTAGCTATATCGTAGCTCACAACCATCTAACACTAGTTTTAGGGGATCACATAACTCTTGTAGTTTCCATGTGTGGTAGAAGTTAAGTCTTTTTAGTGAAATTAGTAGGCAGTCCATATTAGCATCTGGTAGCACATAAGGAGGAGCTTGGTGTCCCTTTGATTTTTTTTTGTTTGTTTGTTTTTTCGAGACAAGGTTTCTCTGTGTAGCCCTGGCTGTCCTGGACTCACTTTATAGACCAGGCTGGCCTCGAACTCACAAAGATCCGCCTGCCTCTGCCTCCCAAGTGCTGGGATTAAAGGCGTGTGCCACCACCGCCCGGCTCGTGTCCCTTTGATTTACTGATACGGACAAAAAGCCAGTTGTGGCCAGATGATATGCCTTTTTTTTTTTTTTTTTTTGGTTTTTTGAGACAGGGTTTGTCTATGTAACAGCCTGGCTGTCCTGGACTCACTTTGTAGACCAGGCTGGCCTGGAACTCAAGAGATCTGCCTGCCTCTGCCTCCCCAGCGCTGGGATTAAAGGCGTGCGCCACCAATGCCCAGCTGATATGCCTTGTTAAGTGGGCATGGTTAAGAAACTGGGCAAGCCACACAGATGACATCAGTTATCGTGAGAAGCAAAATGACTGTTGGACTTCGCAAGAAATCTTGCGGACCCTTGAGACTGCCAAGTATAGTGAGATAATGTGATATACATGAGAATTCCACACGGTCTCTCTCTCTCTTTCTCCTGTCCTTACAGACTGAAAAGTCACACTGAATAAGCCCACAGCAAGGCACGCCATCAACAGAATTTAGACTTTCATAACCTAAAGCAAAGGCATGGCATAAAACTTACTGAGAGAGAGTTCTCTAAAGGCGTCTGTCCTGGGGCCCAGAGTGCTGGAAAAATGCTTGAGGCAAGTGGAGTTCAGAAACCACTTGGAAAGGACTTCGGCTGTGTTTGGCTGGGCCAAGGAGACCGACCGGTTAGAGGTGTTTCAGCTGATGAACAAAGCCGGCCTCAGTTTGGTGGCTGGAATAGACTGACTTTATAAAACTGGCCACAATTTGGTGGTGGAAATAAACTGGCATTGCGAACTTGCAAAGTAAGGCCCAATGAACACTAAGCTTTGAAAGGGACTGCCTTCCAGGACTGCCATAAATTAAGCTATCCTGAACAGACCTATGCTAAGAATATTAATATCCTTTTAAGAAAGTTAAAATAGTGTTAGTTAAGTGTTTTTAGATAGGTATTAGAGTGTTCTCAGGTATTAGGGTACTCTTAGATTACAGATTTTAGATTATAGGTTTTAGGATACAAGATTTAGGTATTTTATAGAGACTTGTTAAGTATTAATAAAAGTGTTGATAAATAAAAATATTCTGTTACATCCATGGGCACCAAGAATGCATACATATGGTGCACACATATACAGGCCAAACAGTCATGCACATAACAAACAGATAAACCTTTATTTATAAAAAAGGAGAATATTATTAATGGCTTAGAGAGATGGCTCAGTGGTTGACTAGAAGATCCTGGTTCAGTTCCCAGCACTTACATGGTGGCTCACAACTATCTGTTAACTCCTGCTCCAGGGGTATCTGACACCCACTTCTGGCCTCTTTAAGTACACAGGTTTACATGGAGGCAAAACACCCATACACATAAAATAAAAATCAAAAGTTAAAAAAACAAAACAAAAGGGGTTGGAGATATGGCTCAGCGGTTAAGAGCACTGGTTGTTCTTCCAAAGGACCTGGGTTCAAAGCCCAGCACCCACACGGCTGGGTTCACAGATGTCTGCAATTGCTGGGCGTGTGGCACACGCCTTTAATCCCAGTACTAGGGAGGCAGAGGCAGATGGAGCTCTGTGATTTCAAGGCTAGTCTGGTCTACAAAGTGATTCCAGGACAGTCAGGTATATATACACAGAGAAACCTTGTATCGAAAAACCAAAAAAAAAAAAAAAAAAAAGAACCCAACCCAAAACAAACCAATACAAAAAAAAAAAACCCCAAAACAAATAAACAAAAAACAAAAAGAAAGTAATGACAAACAGTATGGGTTATAATATATATTCAAATATATTGTACAAATATAATACAATACATATCCAAAATGAAAAAGCTTAAAGAAACCACAGCTGAGAGGCAAATAAGCCATCACAAATGTTGCTTGCAATGATGTTATCCTTATCAAAGGTTCAACCAAATAACATATACACTGAGAATAGCAACAGCTTCTCCATACTAGCTCAAGATACAAAGACTTTCATTAGCAAAACATAGTTGAGGATATATTTCAGTGCTAATAGGGCTTGCCTGGTACATTCAAACTCTGAGTTGAATCCTAGTAATGAAAACAACAATAATAAAACACTCTTTAAAATTTGGCACACTACCCTCTCACCCCTCACTACCTGAGGCAGTCCAGAGAGTTGACCCTGGGGTCATGAAAGTGTGTGAGCTGGCCCTGGCCTTCACTGGCTGCAGCACTTAGGAGAGCAGGTCCTGCACCTCCCCTGGATAGAACAATAGGGCTGGTCCTGTTCCAGGGGGTACAGGTGAGCCGGCCCTGAGGGTGTGAGCAAGGGAGAGCTGGCCCTACCACTCGTCTGCCATGAGGTGGCGTGGGTGCAGGGGTGATGCCCTCTCCCCTTACCACCTGCAGTAGTGGGAAGAGCTGGCCTCAAGAGCATGAGAGCTGGTCCTGCTCCTTGTTTGGGCAACACAGTGGAGCTGGCCCTATGGCAGAAGGCATGGATGAGCTAGTCCCCAGGGTGTGCAAGTGGGAGAGCTGGTTCAGCCCTTGGCAGGCTGCAGAGCTTGGGAAAGGGGTCCCCAAGTCCATGCCTTGCCTGGCCAGTACAGTGGAGGGGCTCTGGAGGCATGGGTCTGGGTGAGGGGCCCTGAGGGCATGAGAGGAGGGGAGCTGACCCTGTCCCCTGTTGGTGGCTGCACTGGTGGCCTACCTGGACAGCTCTCTTTGGTGGGTATGGATAAGGGAGAACCAAAGCACTGACCAGCTCAGCTATCACCCAGGCCCAGATCCATGGCCCGCCCCAAAATCTATATTATCTGCAAACACTTGGGAGACATGAAAAGGGCCAGTCCTGCTGATCCAAAGCTATAGGTTCTCTATTACACAAGGCGACAGAAGGATATCCAGACCTCCAATAATGATGGTGTCACAGAAACCAGAGATCTCAAACCAGATTAACAATTCATGGCAATGGCCATTTGAAAGTGAAGATGTGTGGACAGAGTGATATACTATGGGACACACTGTAATATACTACATCTTCCACAATGGGATGTTTTCTATGCTTTTCTGTTTGTGTTTTTTATTTTGGGGACAGGCTGCAAGGGTGAAGGGTGGATTTGAGGGGATGGGGAGATGAGCAGGAATGGGGTGCATGATGAGAAAGTCATAAATAATCAATAGAAAGTTTTTAAAAATTTGACACACTATAGTACCTTTGAATAATGAATTACCTTAATAGCACCTTTCAGTTTTTATTTCTATGTCCTTTTCCTCCCAAAGGACAGGTTTAAAGGCCAATATAACTTTTAGAAGGATGCTAATAGAGTTGGGAAACACTAACACCCTTGCTCAAACACCAATATTGACATCAAAAGTATTCTAACCAGAAGAACCACAACCATCAGCATCTATGGAGCAACTGCACACCATGTTGGCTGCTGGGAACTCCACACACAGCCTACATCCTTCATCCAGCCTGTGTACACCCAGTCCACGCCAAGCATGGCTCTTGGCACTACGTGAGGCGCCACCTTGGTTATGTAATATTTGCAAAACAAACACAATAAGCCTAGGTATCATTTATGTATTGACATTTACTAATCTGCTGTAGCTAGCACATGCAGGGTTAGGATACAGAACCTCAGATGTGGTAAGACTTTCTGACAACCATTTTTATGGTATAGGGAAAACCACGTGAAAGAAAGGGCAAGCAGGGAGCCCATCAGAGATGTGATGAAATGCTGCAGCTCTGTGGACACTGAGCATCAATGTGCTCAACAGGAATGAAGGGAGAGCATATTTTAAGAGAAGTCTAAGCTGCCAGAGACAAGTCTAAGGAGATGCAAAAATAAAACCTAACTACTGATGTACCACAGAAGAGCAAACCAGCTAAATAATAGAATTCACACGTCAGAAAAATAGGTAGTGTTCTCTTGTTGGGACCATATAAACTGACCACTATTACCACAATTAATACGGGGAAAATATAAACTTCCACTGTGAGACTCGTGCTAAGAAGCATGGCCTAGTATGCGCAAGACCCAGGCCAATGGTTAACTTACATGCTGTGACCATGTTCCACTCCTTTTTTTCTTTCGTTTCCTGTTTTTTTCTAACACAGTATATTTCAATTGGTTATTTGGAAATTTCACATAATGTACCCTCATCACACTGACTTCCCAGTCATCCCAGGTCCACCCTCCCTTCTGTGACCTCCTCCCAGAAAGGAACAAAGGAAGGAAAGGAGGGAGGGAGGAAGGGAGTCCATTTTGTGTTGCGCATACACTCACTGGAGCATAGTCAAACTCCCAGTGGCCAGCTGCTTAAAGAAATCTGAGTCCTGTGTCTGTACTGCAGCCGAGGGCCATATTGATACTTGTGGTCAGCACTTCTTCCTTCCTTCCTTTTTGGCTTTTCGAGACAGTGTTTCTCTGTGTAATAGCCCTGGCTGTCCTGGAAATCACTCAGTAGACCAGGTTGGCCTCAAATTCATAGAGATTAGCCTGCCTCTGCCTCCTAAGTGCTGTGATTAAAGGCATGGGCCACCACGTCTGGCCTCCCTTTATTTACTATTGCTCCAACTACTGCAGCTTTCTTCCAAATCCTCAACTACATAAGCTGATTCCTAGCTGCCTCTGCACTAGTTAATCAGTTCACAGAGTCTCCTCTGTTTTGTGGCTTTAACTCTTAGTACAAATGACATTTGACAGAGGCCCCCATTCCCTGCCCCCTGACAGTCTGAAATACACATTCTGAACCAAAATTCTACAGAAAACACGTCTAGTTAGTAATTTAAAAAGAACTATAGGGTATCTCTCTCTTACAGGGATTTGGTGTGGTAACAGATGGTAAGAACATGCAAACACTTACTGCATCACCTTCCTCTTTTTTAGGGTCCCTCTTCAGTGGTTCGCTCATGTCTTCTTGGCTTCTGAAGCTGAAATTCTGGATTGCCTCAGTGACACCTCTAAGAGAGCTGTAAATGTCTTCAGAATTCATGTTCTCTGTGTCATAATCAAACGCACTGTGAAAAAGATGGTACTAATTTTATTTTTTGTTTTATTTGATTTTTTACATCTCTGTGTGTGAGTATTCTCCCAGAATGTGTGTCTGTGTAGAGCCCTTAGAGGTCAGAAGAGGGTGACAGATCCCTGGGAATTGGAATTAAGAGATGGCTGGGAGCTGTCTTGTAGGAGGCAGGACCTAGACCTAGGTCCTCTGTTAGCAAGTGGTCTTGATCACAGAGCATTCCCATTTGTTTGATTTTTTTTTGGGGGGGGAGGGTCTGTTTCACTCTGAAGCTCAGGCTAGTTTGAACACAAAGCAATCCTCCTTCAAAGTGCTGGAATTAAAGGTATAAGCTACCACAGTTGGTTACTAATTTTTAGATATACTATTAAAATACAAGTAGGCTGGATGCAGTGGTTTACACAAATAATGCCAGCTCTTGAGAAGTGGAAGGAGGAGGATCAGGGGTTCAGGGCATCCTCTACTATATAGTGGGTTGAAGGCCTGACCTGACCCTGTAGAAATAAACACATTTGAGAATATTGTATAGGATATTTGTAAAGATAAAATTATCCACTTTTGACATAAGAACTCACTCTGTAGCCAAGCCAGGTCTCAAGCTCAAGAGTCTCTTGCCTTTGCTGCCAGAGTTCTGAAGTTATAGGCAACTATCACTATAGCCAGCTAACACTGTATTTATTTATTCTCATCACTTGGTTTAAAAGCCTAAAATATGGGCTGGAGAGATGGCTCAGCGGTTAAGAGCACTGGCTGCTCTTCCAGAGGTCATGAGTTCAATTCCCAGCAACCACATGGTGGCTCACATCCATCCATAATGAAATCTGGTGCCCTCTTCTGGCCTGCAGATATACCTGCAGACAGAACACTGTGTACATAATAAATAAATCTTAAAAAAAAAAAAAAAAAGCCTAAAATATTTGTCATTTGGCTCTTTACAGAAAGCTTTCCAGTCATTGTAATTAACAAGCAGTAATAGTACTAGTTGAAAAAGAAAACAAATGTAGTTGCTTATGAATGCCAGCATCTTAGCCCTCAGAAAGTGGGGGCAAAGGATCAGGAGGCTGCAGACATCCTACGCCACATGGTCAGCTGGAGGTCAGCCTGAGCAGCCAGGCATTCGAGCATCACTGACAGCAGTCCTTGGTAGAGAAAAAGGGAACCTGTATTCACCTACTTATAGTCACTGCCTATTATTTTCTAAATATGCCTTGGTAAATAAACAACGAAAGATAAAGGTAAAACAAAAACGGCAGGGAAATTTTTAAAATTAAAAAAAAAAAAAAAGGTATTATAGCACATGTTTGGGGTAGGTCCACAGCATGCATGTGGGGCTCAGAGGAGAACTGTGGGGTCAGGTCCCTCTCTTCATTTCACATGGCGACTGAGGGACTGAATTGGGCACTCACGCTATCTCAACAAGAGCATCTATCTCCTAGGTGACCTCACTGGACAAGACAGAGAGAATTGTGAACACTGAACATAAACGTTAATAACATGAATTCTATGATCAAACTCTAAACTTAACTAAGGCCAGAATTTGCCCAGGAAAAGTGTCACAAATGTATAACACATAAGTTAGGTGGTAAGTTTTG
This sequence comes from Lophiomys imhausi, assembly GCA_907164525.1. Classification (NCBI taxonomy): domain Eukaryota; kingdom Metazoa; phylum Chordata; class Mammalia; order Rodentia; family Muridae; genus Lophiomys; species Lophiomys imhausi. The sequence continues at coordinate 10,338,030 of CAJQZJ010003646.1, forward strand.
ATCCATTTTTCTTTCCTAAACTCTGATGTAGCACCCTATAATTTTAGTGGATAATTTGATGAAGCAAGCCATGATGTATGACTGTAATGAGAGTTAGATTTCTTTAGTGAATATGTGGCGGCTTCTGAAGGACAGTCTCTTAAGGGGCATGCAAATCAGCCTGGCATCTGGCAGCGCCTGATCCTGGGCAACAGATGTAATTAGTAAAGCCCAGGAAACTGGAAAAAAGGGCTTTTGGCTTGGCATTGCTAGTGAGCACTGCTCAGCTGCTCAGCTAGCCAAAGGTGGGCGGGGTCCAATGGGAGAGACGAGGCACCATGAGAGACACATATGGAGCCCTGCCGAGGGGTGTGGCTACAGTCTCCACAAAGGGCAAGACACCTTGAACAGACCTATTTAAAGGGTGTGGGGATGAGCCCAGGAAACTTGGGGCAAGAGGTCAGGCCACACTGACAGAAAAGGGAGGACCTAAAGAGGAGGTGTGCTAACCAGCCCCAAGGTTAGAATCTGACAGATGGTGGGGAGAGCAATGGCCTCAAGTGACATGCCTGAGGCATGAGATGTTCTCTGAGGCCCTGAAGCCGAACTTAACAGATGGTGAGAGACCTCGAGAACAAGCAGGAGAGTAACACTTGCCATGTGAGGGTGTAGCAAAAGCCTAGACAAATGAATAAGGTCCAACAAGGGCAGGAAGCCAAGGACTAGGGTGTCATGCAGCAGCTGCCCTGAGGGATTCAGCTAGTTCAGTCGGACAGGCTGAGGAGACCGTGGAAGTGACAGTTTTGGCTGACTGAAGAAGCCGATCCCAAGCCGAGCCATGTGAGCCAACAGACAGTGGTGGCACTAGGCCCTGAGCCTGAGGAGGGTGAGGAGACCAGAAGGAAGACTGGAGTGTAGGTTGTGTCCCATGAGGAGGCCCCAAGCCTAAGCTGAAGTGAGGTGGTGGCCACTGAGCAACTGCTGTTCTGGTGTTCCTGCAGACAGACTGCAAACCAAGCTGCCCTCATGGATCTGCTCTTGAGGTGGGGTATCCTTTCAAAGGGTTAGGGTTTGTTGGTTAATAGGTGTTTATAGTTATTAGTAAATATAGTATTAATTTACATTTACTATGACTAAAAATAAAACTCAGACCAATAATTATAACAAGAGATATTATAAGAATTATTTTACAAAAGGCCAGCAAAAGGGTCATGGTGGCTACTGACTAATGCATCAAGAATTTAACCTGGGGCTGGCAAGATGGCCTATCTCGGGGAAGGTGCTTGGTGGCTAAGCAAGCCTGGTCCTCTGTGCTGGGTCCCTGAAACCCACAGTGAAGAAGAAAAACAACTCCTGAAGGTTGTCTCCTGACCTCCAGATCTATCTCTTGTCCCATGTACCCTTGCACTCACATATACACCCAATTAAAAACAGATAAAAAGGAGAATTTAATCTCAAATATATATGTTTGAACTGTGTGTGAAAAATTTACCTCTCTTTTATTTTGCATTAAGAAGTAATATTTCAGTCACATTTTTTCTCAGAACTATACATAATGCCATTATGAATTCATGATAATTTAAGTCTTCCCCACTATTTTCTTTATGCTCTGTCTATAAGCTCCAGTCCCTCCAGACCTTCTGGAAGTAATCAGTATGCTATCTAATACCATAACTGAATTTGTCATTTACAGTAAATGGTGTAATAGAAAAGACAGGCATGATTTACAGTTTGAGAAATGTAACTATGCTCTAAGAAAACAAAACCTTTTCATCCTATACATCACCATTTAAAGGGTTAGATGTTACTTACATACACTTAGAGTTATTTGAATCAGCTCAGTTTTCAAGACATTTCAAGTTAAATGAAAGTCTACTGAGATTACAGTTACTTTGCCTTTCTAAGAATGTAAATTGGTAACAAAACATGAATGACAACAACCACCTCACCTTGGAGATAAGGTATTCTGTGATGTGTTGGTAGGAGAAGTAAGAGGACTGGACCAGTTGGCTGGTGATCGAGGTGTTGGTCTTGTCAAAGGACTCCCCATGGCACTCTGATGGTGGGAGTAAAAAGAGCATTAACACAGGAAAACCCAACTAAAAGGTCCTACGGGAAGAGGCATAAGAAAAACAATGTGAAAACGCCATCTTTGTAAGTCAGCATTCTAACCATCCATGCATGTACGTCTGTCTCATTTCTGGGAGAAAATGTGTCTCCATTCAGAAACCCACCTCTTCAGTCTTCTCCCTCACCTCCTTACCTGCCCTCCTCCTGAACCTGACCCCTTTCGCGACCCCTTTCTGACAGAGTCTCATGCAACCCTGACTGGCCTTGGGCTCACTATGCACACACAAGGTTGACCTTGGACTTCTGGTCCTCCTGTCTCCATCTTCTAAGTGCTGGGTTACAGGTGGGCATCATCATGCCCATTTGTTTTAACCCATTTTGTCTCTCAAACATTATTGACATCTTTTCTCCCAAGGATTTAACATGATCCTTATATCAATTAAAAAAAAAAAAAAACCAGGGTCTCATTATGTAGCCCTAGCTGGCCTGGAACTCAATATGTAAGATCAGGCTGGCTTCAAACTCACAAAGACCTGTCTGCTTCTGCCTCCTATAAACGTAAAAAAAACTTAAATCAGCTTTCTGTTCTTAGCTAATTAATCCCTCCATCCTCAATGATAATTCAATTCAATTTAATTCCTGAGTCTCTTTTAGAAAGGATTTTCCTAAAGACACTGAAGAAGTAAAATCTGTTGTTTATTTGGCTTCTGCCTTCAATTAATTGTCTCTCCACTTAAGACAACAAGTTGACATTACAATCAGAGATTCTGAGGAGGGGCTGGTGCTCTGTTGGTAGTAGAGAAGAGCACACACTTGATGCTGCAAGTTGCTCTCAGATGCTGCACTGAGAACAGAGGTGAGGCTAAAAGGAAGATGGCAAGGCTGAACCTGTGGGCTTGCAGCTGGGCATGGAGATAACCAGGTCAACAGCTGGGAGGTGGGTCAGGGATCTGGGACAGTGATAGCTGGCTGCTTCCCACCTCTAGCCCTTCAGGGACACATGTAAGTCACTATTGTACTTGCATATATCCATGCTTCTAATGCAGCCAGTTCTAACAGACTAAGGAAAGAGTGCTTCCGAGGAAGCCTTCACCTCTTTATGGAAGGAGAACCAGGACCATTTGGAGTTAACTGCAACTGGGAGCCAGGAAGAACAGAGTTCAACAGAATTAGCAATTGAGACACCTGCAAGGTCAGACAGAGTAGTAACATTTGGCAAGTGACTAACAGCTGGAAGACAGTCAAGGTCATTGACAAACCTGGGGTCAGAGATGGACAGAGAGGGGCTTCAACCACATTTCATTGAGTGGGCAGTGAATAAACAGTGCATGATCATCTTCCTGGCTGGGCTGGGGGACATGCAAATACTATATGGGTCCTCTGTTACCTTGGCCTACAGTATTTCAGAGAACTAACCAACCTCGTAGCAATTACTCCAGCCCAGATTTGTCTCCTGTATTCTCCTTATTATCAAAAGCTCCTTTTTTTTATTTTTTAATAATTTATTTATTTTTATTTTATGTGCATTGGAATTTTGCCTTCATGTATATCTGTGTGAGGGTGTGGGATCCCCTGGAATTGTACAGACAGCTGTGAGCTGCCATGTGGGTGCTGGGAATTGAACCCAGGTCCTCTGGAAGAGCAGTGAGTGCTCTTAACCACTAAGGCATCTCTCCAGCCCCACAGGGCCCTCTTTTAAAACTCTCAATCTTTTAGACATTCTATGTAAATCACACATACATGGATACATTTCACCAGGATGTACATTTAGTTAGACTTTGCTTCCTCAGAACAACATCCTGCATAGTCACACTCAGAGACCAACAAACTGGTGATCCTTCTGTATGGTTCTGCTCAAACTTCCTTGCTAACTCGAGAAGAGTAACCCTTGCTGCTGCTCAGACGAGAACTGGTTCATGTGACGGGCAAAGGGCAAGATGTCCTAAAGCTCTAACACCCTCCATGGCTGGTGCCCTCAGACACACACTGATCACATGCTTCTCTCCTGTCACCTTGGCCACTGCTAACTACTGTCCCAACATACACAAATTATACCACAAGCACGATAAGCTCAAGTGACTCCACTTTTCCCAAGTCAATATTTAATCCTGCTCAGAAACTGCTGCCAAATGCAGATGTAAAAATCATATAGTAAGACCAAGCCAGCATCAAGCAAAGTAAAGCAATCATTGTTAAGCCAGCCATAACAGTATACAACAGCCAACAAAACAAGTGAGAAATACCTGGGTCCCATTGCCAGAGTTTCGAAGGTGATTGTGAAGAAGTTTAGTAGCACCATCTTGGAAAGTTTTTGGTAAAGCTCCTAGTAACATTGTAAACTCTGGGGTATTGAGTTCAAATAAAGAAATCAGCACTGACTGTGCCGCCTGAAAGAAAGAAAGGGATACAAAAAGTAGGTGACTGCATCCCGGCGGCTCCCAGGTGCCACTTTCTTGTGTTTCTGCTATACAGCACAAGGCCTGGCCATCTCTCCCGTGGAAAAGGAAAACGTTAACTTTCATAACTTCTTTTTTTTTGGGGGGGGGGACAGAAATACCTCTCAATTACCATTTATTTTCTGAAGTTAAGAAGGGAATATGAAACTGTAATATGACAAAACTTTGCAGGGTTATTCTGTCAACATATATTACTGTTTCAGTTTTACCTACAAATGATCATAAAGAAAAGGATGGCTATACGACTCCCATGTAGGGTGACTTAATACTAAAATTAAACTTTCTTGATATGTGAATTTTTCTTTTAAAAGGAATATGGAGATAGAAAGCTAGAACTGTGTACATGGGCAGCAGACAACAGAGGAGTAAGGAGTAGGAATGAGAGGAGGAGGGAGACTAACAAAACCCAAGTACACATGGAAATGCCGCATTGAAACATGTTACTTCCTATGATAATTAGAAAATAAAGTCAGCATAAGAAAGAAAAAACAACAACAAACAAAAAAAAGCCAACCAACTAAAAAAACAAAACTAGGATTTTACTATGTAGTCCAGGAGGGTTTTGAACCTGTAATCCTCCCACCTCTGCTCCTTAAGTGTTGGAATTACAGGTGCACACCATATGCCTGGCTCTGTATGCTTTTTTTTTTTATTTTTTGGTTTTTTGAGACAGAATTTCTCTGTGTAACAGCCCTGGCTATCCTTGAACTCTCTTTGTACAACAGACCAGGCTGGCCTCCAATGCACAGAAACCTGCCTGCCTCTGCCTTGCAAGGGCTGGGATTAAAGGTGTGTGCCACCATGCCTGGATCTGTAGGATTCTTTAGCTAGCAACACTCAGTCTTTTCTCAAGCAGCTAATCTAAAAAGTCTACAGTTAATCTCAAGAGAATATTAGCTATAAATCCTTGGCAGGTGTTTTGTAGAAATTAAAATGAAATTATATAACAATTTAGAGAATAAAACACTTGTTCTTGACCTTTTCTGATCTCATTCTATGAAAACTTATGTGTTCTACATTCAAAGAGTCTGAACATATCGTAGTGGAGTGGCTAAAGCATGCTGCACTCAAATAACGCAGCACTACACAACACTGCCCTGCTATGTATGCTGGGCACCATGTGCATGCAGTGTCTGCAGGTGACAGAGGCTGTCTAATCCCCTGGAACTAGAACTACAGCCATTTGTGAGCTTCCATGTGGGTCCTCTGCAAGAGCAGCAAGTACTCTTAACTGCTGAAACATCTCACCAGCCCTGTTGCTTTATGCTTTTTTTTTGTTTTGTTTTGGTTTTTCGAGACAGGGTTTCTCTGTGTAGCACTGGCTGTGCTGGATTCACTTTGTACACCAGGCTGGCCTTGAATGCACAGAGATCCGCCTGCCTCTGCCTCCCAAGTGCTGAAAATAAAGGCACCTGCCACCATGCCAAGTTATTCTTATTTTTGAGTATACAGAAAATACTAGCTATAAACCCTTGAGAGAAGTATTGAAAATATTAACAAGCTTTTAAACGTCTTGTTTAAAAAAGCCCAGTCAAGCTAGGCATGATGGCTGTGCCAGCATTCTTGGTACTTGGGAGGTGGAGGCAGGAGACCAGGACTTCAAGGTCACCTGCTACAGTGAGTGCCACACTAGCCAAGGTTATATAAGACTGTCTCAAACACCGTAACTCAGGGACATGAAAAGCAAGGCAGCCGTTAACTCTAAGAACAGAACATCTTCAAGAAAGGAGGTAGTAGGAAACCACTTGGTACAGGAGTTAGAACATGGAAAACAAAACAAAAGGTAAATCTTCACTTTACCAAGAATTGATTCTTAAGTATCATGAAGATTACAGAGACTGATGGAAAAAGCACAGGGAAAGCCAAGGCGCACTTATGATGGAAGATAAATGTAACACTTGTATCTAACATAAGATCAGCTAAAAAGATAGCTAAAATTATCTCCTGACCCCTCTTAAACATACCTTTCGAACATCAGAGCTTTTAGGCTCTGTTGTCCAAGTGATGACCCGAGATACTGCCAGGCGAGTTTCACTGGAATTTATAAAATCCCCTGGGTCCATCTGCTTGGCCAGAGTTTCTATGTACTTAAGGATAGCAACCTTCACCTGTTAAGGAAAGCACAATGAAAGAGGACTGTGAGATGGACACTGAGACACTGGGCAATGAATCAGAAATAGTCACCATTGATTTTTCCCAAGCAGCAGCAGCAGCAACAGCAATAACAAAAACTCAACGGAATGAAGGCTACCTCCCCACCTGACATGGCAAAGAGAGATTCTTGTTTTCAGGTGTATGAGAACTTTTAACACTCCATTTCCAGAGTATGAACAACTGCTGAAGATTTTCTTAACAAACTAGAAAACATCTCCTGAGCCTGCTCTCATAGTGTATGGGTGGCTAGTCTTACACAGTCATTCCTTTTTGGGGAAATAGCCAAAGTGTTAGAGGGTAAGACGTGGCAAGACAAGATGAAATCACAGTGGGTGATAAAACAATTTATTTAGATTTGACCTCAAACGCACTGTGCAGCTTCGACAGCCTTGAACTTCTCTAGTTCCCCTCCCTATCTCCTGAGCACAGTTTATAAGGTACTGGGTATAGTGCACGGGTCCTGGCACAGGCTAGCCAAGCACTCTCAGCAGTTAAGCTGCACCACCACTCTCCCAGTTCACTCTTTATGTAAGGTCCACGAAAGGCAGCTGTGCAGTGAGAGACAGAGCTATGTCTGAGGCACTCATGCTTCTTTCTAGATTCAGCCATTTTTAATTCTTCTAACAAGCAATTATTAAGTTATTTCTATTCTCTCTAGTATGCTAGTGGAAATAAACAGGCTGAGAATCATTTCTGGTCACATATTCCAATATTCTATAGTTTCTATACAATGGTTCTCTCAAGACTGGTCTACAAAGTGAGTCCAGGACAGCCAGGGCTATTACAGAGAGAAACCCTGTCTTGACCCCCCCCCCAAAAAAAAAAGAAACGAACAGGGTGGTCTTGAGCTCACAGAGATCCACCTGCCTCTGCCTCCTGAGTGCTGGGATTATCTTTATGAATTATTTTCATGTGTATCATATGCACATCTGGTGCCCATGGAGGTCAGAAGACTGTGAGATTCTTTGGAATTTAGTTATAGCAGTTGTGCTGCTGTGTAGGTACTGGCAACTGAGCCAGGTACTCTCCAAGAGTACTAAATACTTTTCACTGCTGAACCATCTCTCCAACCTCTGAGGTCCTTTACTTCTTCTTCTTCTTCTTCTTTTTTTTTTTTTTTGGTGTTTTGAGACAGGGTTTCTCTGTATAACAGCTCTGGTTGTCCTGGAATTCACTCTGTAGACCAGGCTGGCCTTGAACTCACAGAGATCCGCCTGCCTCTGCCTCCCAAGTGCTGGGATTAAAGGCGTGCGCCACCACCGCCCAGCTGAGGTCCTTTACTTTTGAAAGTTATTATCATTATTTGCCTGCCTTGCAGATGTCAGGTAAGCACTCTACCATAGAGTTACACCCACAGGACCTCAAATGATCTTTGGAAAAAAAAAATGTTCTTTTGCACTGTGTGTAGTGCATGTGTTTCCATGTGTGGGTAGGTTCACGTATGAGCATATGGGGGTCAGAGGTTGACGCTGAATGTCTGTCTGCCTCACTCACCCTCCACTTAGACATTGAGGTAGGATCTTCTTGTTGATTTGAGTAGTCTAGCCAGCCAGCCT
>CAJQZJ010003646.1:10347452-10416264 GCA_907164525.1 Lophiomys imhausi
AGCTTGTTTTATTTCAAGCTCCCCACATCCCTATTTTTCCCTTTACTTGTCTTTCTCTTTAGGTCTTCAGTAGCTTCACTCCTTCCCTCATATCACCTGTCTCTGGAGTCATGGCTTCACAGCTCAGGATACCCTAGAACCCTCAGTTATAGCCCATACTAATAAATCCCTGACGATCCAGCTGCCTCAGTATCCACTCGGTGGGATCACAGGTCTATACCACTGCATGTGATTCACGTTTCTGAAGATTGCTTCAGGCTTCATTTGCACAGGCACACAAAACATCTTCATTTATATTTTCAACATTACTGAATATCTACCACATAACTGCATCAAATCCCTTATTATCATTTAGTTTATGAAGTATTATAGATAACGATGATAAAAATTCTAAGTTTTCTATTCCCAGGAATGTCTTGGATATAGTATGAGCTACAATATGTATTAATATTAAATAAATCTTTCTGCAGGTCACTTTTCAAAATAAAAACAGAGAGACCCTTGTAAGGGAAGATAGACAAATATACATTAGATTTAGTAAATATCTAGGGGTTTCTGATACAGTCTCTTAATCCGCGGCATGAAGATCAACTTGGCTGTGGGTAATTAGCTTATCAGTTTATGGACTAAAAACAAGGATGAAGTCAGGTGACTCGAGGGGAGTCTCAGGTGAAACAAGGAAAGACTCTAAGGAACAAAAACAAGGTTTATGGCCTGGCATTGTTTTCAGCTGCTAAGTGGGCAGAGCCCAGATTAAGCTGTAGCCAGGTGGAACAAGGAGAGATCCTGTTTAAGGACAAGTGGATGGGGCCTAGGGGCCCCATGCTAGAGAGCTCTGATGCTAGATGCTAGAAAGGACAACGAGTAGTTTGTATCCTCTGATGGACAAAGTGCTGGTGGACTGATGGCCAGATCTTCCTGAGGCAGAAAGAAGCTGGTGAGCAGAGAAAGCCTGAGCAAGACAGCAAAAGGCCAAGGACTAAACCCTGTGGCTCAGCTTTTGCCTAGAGGGGTTTGACCTGTCCGAACAGTGGCCTGAAACAGAGGGGCAGAGTTGCTGATATGAAGGAAATAAGTTGGCTTACAGATGGTGAGGTCTCCCAGAGAGAAGAAAGCCTCAAGCCTTATTTAAGGTGAAGTTGCCATAGTCAATTTACCCTGACGGATCTACATCTGAGATATTCCAGAAGAAAGACTGTTAAGTGCATTAAAGGGTCTACCCCAGAGACTGTGTTCCTGACGACTGAGGACCTGCCCCAGAGACTGTATCCTTCTAAAAGGTTATGAAAATAGTTGTAATAGTTATTAATAGGTTTAGTGATTTTGTAATAGGGGTTGTAGGCATTCTTAGGGTTAGTAGTTAAATGAATGTTTATAAGTGAATATAGTTGCCAATAAATATATGGTTGAATAATTAAAAGGTTTGGTTTCAGGCCCTTTTTATACAGTGGCTCTGAGAAAATGACATTATGTTGAATGTAAGTCAACCCTGTTAGAAACCTAATTGTGATTCTTCATTCCAAGATGTAAAGGGGAAAATCAATCTTGGGTAGTAACCCTTGCAGAATACATTTGTGCAGAACAGAGTAGGAGCTATCAGGCTTACATAAGCAGTATGCGTCTTACTTCACCCTCAATAGATACAGCTCAGGAAAAACACTTTTGTAGGACCTGCGCATACTAGGCAAGCATGTAAGTGAGAGGTTTGGTTTCTTTAAAAACTCAGTTATGTTATGGGAATATGTTTTTGTTTCAATCCCAGGTGTGGGATATGGGGCTGATTCAGTTTGGCTACAGCAACAGCAGCTGACTGTAACTTGTCTGGTGCTATAGCAGGGCTGTGGTTTTGGTAGCTGCAGATACTTCTGAGGACTCCAGAGAGGGAATACATGCCAGAGCCCAAGGAGGGGCTGGAGTGACCCCTGCTGCTCCTGCTTGCTCTTGTTGTGGTTTGATGAGAAGTTGGAGGTATCCTGATTAGACTTGCCCCAAGGAACCCACTGATCATATTCAGCATGAAGTAGTCTAAAGAGATCTATGTCCCCTTTCCCCTTTAACCTTCTGTCTCTCCTACTTGGTGATGGGGAGTTGGAAGGGATTAGGGTGGAGAAGCTTTGGAAGGGAGGTACGGGTATAAGAACTCAAAATAGCTAAAGCAAATATGTCAACACAAGCACTCCATCAATTAAGTTATACCCCAGCCAGAAACTATTTCGTGTCTTAGGTTAAAATTAATCATTTTAAGTCACAAATTAGAATCTAATTTTCACACAACTAGAAAATGTGTCCAAATAGAAACTGAGAAAGTTACAAACTTTATGCTTGTTTCAGAAATTCCTCACTGTAGCAAATGCTGTTATTTCAGATAGGGAGAATGAACTGAGATTAAACTTATATACATATTTTCCCCTCCACTAAAATAAGCACCTAGGCAATGCTATGTTTTGCCCCAAATACTTATCAGACTCCAAAAACTAAAACTAAGAAAAAAAAAAGTGTTGGCAAGTCACAAATCTAAAAGTAAACATGATTTTACAAAGTATCTCTGTATTGCCAGCATGGGTTACATGGCCATATTTTGTGATGCTGTTAAAATGTCTTCACCCAGAGAGCTTTTCTGAAGGGTAGGTGAAGCCTCTAGATAGCATCTGAGGTCAAGCACGGCTTAGGAAGGTTAATAGTTAAATATAGATGCATAAACATTATCTGAAACACTGCAGAGGGCTATGAAAAGAAATAATGCAGGCTAAAAGAAAAACACAAGAAAAACCTTTGAGCTCCAAAAAGAGTGAAGCTGGTCCTGAAGTGGTGGCTTGACTGTCTGGAAGTTTATTAAAAACAAAAAAACCCCACTGATTGAGCAGTTTCTTGTGTGATTAAAAAAAAAGTACAGACATTACCCTAACTTTATTAATAAAATACTTCAATTCCTTGTAATATTTTCAGAAGAAATCAAATTTTTACCTTCAAGCTTGGTGTTTGGGTCTGGTCAACTGTAAATCTCATTAGGATATTAAATTGAAGATCATTTGGAAAAGAGTCTCTGAAAAAAAAAAAAACAAACAACTCAAAGATAAAAAACCAACCAACCCCTGAAACTCAAGTTGACAAGTATGCAATTTAACAAATTATGTAACAAGGAGGGCATGGTGGCGCACGCCTTTAATCCCAGCACTAGGGAGGCAGAGGCAGGCGGATCTCTGTGAGTTCAAGGCTACCCTGGTCTACAAAGTGAGTCCGGGACAGCCAGGTATACATAGAGAAACCCTGTGTTGAAAGAACCAACCCACCCCCCTGAAAATTCTGTAATAAAAGACTACTTAATACCCAAATATCACGCTACTCACAAAGCATGTATGAAGTGACAGCTGAAATGGTATAGTGTACAAAGCACAGTGTAAGAATAAAGGCATTTGAACTTACAGCAGCACAGATTTGAGAAATAATACTAGACAAGTGTATCTTGCCTGTATATCAATGTACATCTGATGCACTGAGTACATCAGAAAAATGCACTCAAAGTTCTAACTTCTGGGGCTGGAGAGCGGCCAGTGGTTAAAAACAGACTGCTCCTTACAGCAGAACTGAGTTTGGTTCCTAGATACATGGGCAGCTCACAATCACAACCACTCCAGCACCACAGGATCCAACACCTTCTCCTGGCCTCCTCAGGAACAGCTCTCATGCACATATACAAAGTAGAAAAAAAAAACCTTAAAAAACATTCAATATTTTCAGAGATGTTTCTTCTTCAGATCTGAATTCCAGCTGAAAGTGGTGGTGGCCACATTTAATCTCAACATTCCGGAGGCACAGGCAGGCAGATCTCTATGAATCTGAGGCCAGCGTAGTCTACATAGTGAGTTCTAAGACAGCCAGCATCATAGTGAGACTCTGTCCCCAAAAACCACCACCAACAACAAAAATCTGAATTCCAGAATGGGCAGTGGTGGCACACGCCTTTAATCTCAGCACTTGGTAGGCAGAAGCAGGTGGATCTATGAGTTTAAGGTCAGTGTGGTCTACAAAGCAAGGTCCAAAATAGCCAAGGTTGTTATACAGAGAAACCCTGTCAGGAAAAAGCAAACCAAACCCAACCAACCAAACAAAAACCCTCAATTCCAGACTCATTTCAACTTAGTATATCTGTGTATGTGAAAAAAGTCCCTTCAATGAAATGAGTTCAAGGAGGTAGGCTTTACATTGGTGTAAAGCCTTCTGAAAGGAGCCTCCAGATATGTAACAGCATGAGAAAATATTCTCTAAGATTTAGGAATAGTTTTTAATATCATATAAGATCAAATTAACCTTCAGTTCAATTTACACATACATTTACAGTTGTTTTTATCCAAAATACCAAGACATTAAATTTTTTTTCTTCAGCTGGGTGGTGGTGGCAGCACACAGATTTGTCCCAGCACTTGGGAGGCAGAGGCAGGTGGATCTCTGTAAGTTCGAGGCCAGCTTGGTCTATATAGAGTTCACAGCCAGAGCTACATAGAGAAACCCTATCTCAAAACAAATGAACAAACAAACAAATAACTAACGCTCCTTTTCCATTTGTATGTATTTGTGTGTGTGTGTGTGGGGGGGGCATGTGTGTACTGTGGTGCATTGTGGGAGTTGGTTCTCTCCCTTTAGACTGCAAGGAATCCAATTGAGGTTGTAGAGCTTGACAGCCAAATGCCTTTATCCAATGTAACATCGATAATTACTGTCTCTTGAGATAAGCTTTAATTAAACTTCCCAATCTTGCTTCACTCTCATGGCCTCAAACAATCCTCCTGCCACAGTATCCCAGCAAAAGGACTGCATGTCACGGTACCAGACTCTAGTTTCATCTTTGTCCTGTTTCTTTTTTGAAAGAAGGCTTTTCTTTGTAACCCAAGCTGGCCTTGAACTCCTCATCCTTGCTAGACTGTAGCTGTGTGGCACTATGCCTGCCCCCATAGACATGTTTAAACACACATATGTTTATTTTATCTTTATTTTTGAGACTGGGTCATACTATATAGCTATGTAGCTCTGGCTGTTCTGGAACTCACTATACAGACTAAGATGGCCTCAAACTCACAGAGATATGTCTCCCTTTGCCTCCCAAGTGATAAGATTTCAAAGACCTGCACCACCAGGCTCAGATTTCCAGCTATATCTTTACTGTTGTTTTGAGACAGTCTTCTATAGCCAAGGCTGGCCTTCACCTCACTACACTGCCAAGGCTGACCTTGAACTCTTGGTTCCCCAGCCTCTGTCTCCCAAGTGCTGGGACCACCATGTCAGTTTATATTTTACTTTAAGCTAACAGCTTAAAGTATTCAAAAAAAAAACCTTCAACACAGGGATTAAATATTTGTTATTATCATCAGGTAAATTTGAAATATATGCAAACATATTACCTTGTAACATCAAGGGCTTTTTGAACTTTGGCCTGAACAGAACCAAGCAAATCAGCACCCATTTTTTTCAACAGCTGGGTCAGCAGTACAAATAACCAATCTTGAAGATCATCTTTGTGGACTTGTATGAAATCTACTAGAGTCTCCAAAAACATGCTGAACACCTGTAGTTGATAATGGGAAGAAGTGGGAAGAATGAAGAGGAAATATTGATCTCTATGCTCAATTTAAAACAGAAATAGATGGGAAAAAAAGAATCTGAGTGAGGCACAGCGATTGGCAGCCAAGCGGAAAAAAAATCTCTCTTGCTTTTCACTGGACTCTGTGACACAAGAGTGCATCTGTGCTGTTACCAACTTTGGCAGAAGTCTGACAATTAGCTAGTCCATGCAGCATCACTTGGTAAAGAAACTGCCCATAATGGCTGGCACACCTAACGTTATCAACGATGCCACAGCTTAAGCTAGTTAAACTGAGACTCATTTCCTAAGAAATGGAGGAGCTGCTACGTATATTTTTGAAGACACCCAGCTTTTTAAAAATAGTACTGAATGAATTAGAAAATCATAGTACTTAGAGTCATCATAAAGTACAAAATATATCTACAAAAATGTACTGATTAGAAAATCCTAAGGTTTCTCAAAATGACAAATTTCATAAACTTTTTGGTATGAGATTATTTATTAAAACTGCCCCCAAAGTAATTTTAAATAGTCTGAAGTAACAAAAAGTATCTATACGATAAAATTAACTGAGAATAAAAGTATGTATTTAAAGTTTAGTTAAATCTTTTTAAATGTTCTTGTGCTGGTGGGTTTTATTTTATATTTGGTTTTTCGAGACAGGGACTCTCTTTGAAGCACTGTTTATCCTGAAACTCGATCTGTAGACCAGGGTGGCCTGAAACTCAGAGATCCACCTGTCTCTGCCTCCTGAGAACTGGGATTAAAGGTGTGTGCCACCATGCTTGGTTTATTGTTGATGAGTTATATAGTTGATTCCAAGATTAAACATACCAGTTTGAAAGATTGTATAAGGTGAAAAAAATTAAGGGAAAGATAAACTAATACTCATATGTGATGTCTCATTAAAATATTTTGGAAAAGTGATCGACAGTTTTGTTTCTTGCAAGAGGTCAGTATTATACTGGAAGATTTATTTCTAAGTAAAAGGAAAATATTCTAAACTCCCAAAACTTGGTTTCAAAGTACGTGCTTCAACTGTTTTGGGCTCTCTTCTCTGGGCCCAGAAGATTGTAAAAAGAATTTTGTTAGATCTAGTCTGTGGCAACTTTGTGAATCTTACCTGGCACTCACTCTTCCTGACAAATCTGTTTGGAAGCATGCTACAGCTGGTTTTTATAGTCCTCAACAAATCACATGCTACAGAATCAGGTGTTGTGGGAGGTGGCTAAGTTTTACAGGGTCCTGTGAGGTTGCTGGTGGCCTGAAATCAGTAACATTGCGGAAACCTGCTTAGCACATATAAGGGGGTTCTTTCTCGAGGAGCTGGTTTACTATTATTGATTACTAGTAGCTCTAATTTGTGTGTGTGTGTGTGTGTGTGTGTGTGACTTTTACTCTTGTTTCAACTGTTTCCTAGTCTCTGAGGTTTCCAGCTGTAAATTTTTCCATATGGAATGTCCTACTATTCCCTTATCTTCCACCCCTTATATACAGCATGAGTCTTCTCACAAAGTTTATCAAGAAGCTGCTTGGGCTACTTTAGATCACAGCCACTCATTTTTCCTACTTGAACCATGTTTTCTTGAGATAGGGTTCTACTAAGTAGTCTTGGCTGGCCTGGAACTCACTATGTAGACTAGGGTGGCCTTGAACTCACAGAGATCCATCTGCCTGCTTCCCAAGTGCTGGGATTAAAGGTGTGCGCCACCACCTATTTGGAACTTATAATGTGACTAGCTGTGCATGGTACTACTTAAGCTTTCCTCAAATTATATTATTATTCCATCCAGAATATTTATAATTGTTTTATTTATTTTTGAAATAGGGTTTCACTATGTATTCCAGGATGACTTTGAAATCATGATAATTTTGATTCAACCTATTTAGTGTTGGAGTCACAGGCAGGACTTGCTAGGCCCACCCCAAAGCCCTATCATTTGTATGTATGTTTACATGAGTATACATGTATAAACCTCTATTTAAGGGCCAGAAGTCAAACTTGGGTGTCATTTTTTACGAGCTGTCCACTTTACTTTTGCACAGGATCTCTGGCCTGGAGCCCACCAAATGGGCCAGGCTGGCTGACCAGGGAGCCTGCCTGCCTGCTTCTCCAGCACTGAGACTGCAAATGTACATCTCCTTACTCAGCTTTTAAAACTGTGAGCTCTGGGACTGCCTCAGGTCCTTATGTATACGCACAACAAGCATTTACCAACTGAGCTGACTCTCTAGCTCCAGAGCAGTGTCTTATTATGCAGCCCAGGATGGCTTCTAATTCATGGCAATCCTCCCGACACAAGATCACTGCAGAGTCTACATTTACACTCCTCCCAAGAGCTTTACTGTTCTTTCCTTCCAGAAGACATTTCTGAATATCCCAGACAGACATTTCTTTTGGTCACATAAAATGTGAAGTAGCATAATTAAAATGCAGAGATTTGATTTGTAGCCTACTACATACATATAAAACTGTGCTATCACTTGAAAAAAAACATATCCCATCAATGACACTTATTGGCCATATGTGTGCATGTATCCATACATATATGAGTAACCAAAGCCCTAATATATTGGAAATAATATAAAAACTATCCCAAGTGATTTCCCTAACACAGAGAATTCCTTTCAGAAGTCAAATAATATTCTCTTCTTTCCTCACCTATGAGTAAAGGAGAAATGTGTATGTTAATAAAATGCAAGGAATTGTATTTTACAAGGTGAAGTTTAGAATTAGTGGTCTATAACCATTGCTTATTTTTACAGAATGATATTAATAGAATATCAGAGATTACATATAGGGTGTAAGATAGAGTTTTTTCTTTTAATCTCAAAACTTGGGAATTATTTTAAGCCTCCAATGGATCAATTTGATATTTCAGAAGTGGAATCATTCAGAAAAGAATCAAATATTTGGGCTGTTACAATTGAGGCAGTTTCTCTGTATGTAAGCCTGCTTCATTTTAGGTGTGCCAGCCATCAAATGTGAAACAGAAGAACATAATCAAATTAGGTCAATTAGTAGATTAAAAAGCACATCTCCAAACAGAATGACAGCTGCGTAACTGCGAATAGCATTTCGTGGATTGCAAAGGGTCCAACACTGCATGTATTCTTCAGGAGAGAAAACAGAGAAAATGGGTTAATTCCACAGTCATGCAGTAAAGTTAGCTTTTCAACAAATATTGAACCAACTTACTCTCTATTGAGAGTTCCAACACAGGGGACAGCATGCAAAAAGGAAAAAAGAAAAAAAAAAGAAAAACACACAAATTAGTCGCCATCAATGCAAAGTTCCTGTATGGAAGAAAAAATAAATAAAAACACTAAAAAAAATAAAAGTGACAAATATTTTTCAAAGTTTTATGAAAAAACTCAAAATAGCTTTAAAAACAAGAGTTAAATGAACACAGGAGAAGAACACATGATTTCTCTGCATGTTTCATTTATTTCCTTGTCAAGGAAAATTTAAAAATAGAGGAAAAACTTTTTCTTTTCTTCTTGCTCCCCCCAAATCTTTCTTTCTTATTTATTTATTTGTTTGTTTGACAAGGTTTCACTATGTAGCCCTGGCTGGACTTAAACTCACAGATATCTGCTTGCTTTTGCTTCAGAAGTGCCAGGATTAAAGATATGGACTACCACGCCCAGCACATTATAAATTTTTTTTTGTTGTACAATCCACTATCTTTGAGGATTAACTTTTAGAAAAAAAGATTAACAGAACCCCACTTTCATTTATCAACTGTCAAAATTTGGTTCCAACCATCGTAAAATTCTTTTTCCATCTTCTCCCCCTTCACAGTTACATGATTTCTTTGAAGTCTTGAACAATAACTATGGTATACAAGTGCAAACAAGTATTTTGATTGCTCTTTACATTCCTTGGGTAAGATGTGTTCCCATCTCCTGCTCCAAAGACTACTGAGCAGCTATCTGATCTGACTTCAATGCTTGACAGAAGACCAGAGATGACCTTCTGACAGCACTCAACTGGCTCCTAGTGCAGCAGTAACAGGGTGGTTTCTACAGCAGTCCAAGGCTCAAAGGTCCAGTTCAAAATTTTAAGTTGCCAGTTCAGAGCTTGCACCCCAGTGAAGATGATACTTTCCAAAGAGTTCCTTTATAGTAAAATGCTGAAACCACATGGTTAACTTTCAGTATTTGGAATCACTTATATTAGGGATTTGGGGAAGCCATATGATGGGTGTACAACAGTAAAAGTGAAAACTTGGGGGCCAGAGAATGGCTCATTATTAGGACCTGAGTTCTGATTCCAGCACTCATATAACAAGCTTGGTGTGGTCTTGTATGCATGTGTAATCCCATTGCTGTGGGAGAAGGAGACAGGACAATCTATAGGACTTATCAGCTACCAGAAAACTCCAAATTTGGAGGGGACTCTGCTTTAAATAAGGCACAGATAGATGAGGACACCAGATACGCTCCTCCAGCATCTCTGCATGTACATAGCCATAGACACCAGTACACACACACACACAGACAGACACACACACACATATAAATAGAATTGGAAAAGCAGTCTCTAAAAATACTTATCTTAAAGAAATTGCATTTGATATTCTAAAACTTTTATGGTAAGAACCATAGAAGAGATCAATTCTAAAAACTTTATGTATTTTAAGTGAGTGATCATCAAAATTTTATAAGTTGGATACTATTATAAGCTGTTTTACATTATATACTATTATTATTATTATTATTATTATTATTATTATTTTGGTTTTTTTTGGGGGGGGACAGAGTTTCTCTGTGTAGCCTTGTATGTCCTTGACTTACTTTGTAGACCAGGCTGGCCTCAAACTCACAGAGATCCATCTGCCTGCCTCTGCCTCTTGAGCGCTGGGATTAAAGGCATGTGCCACCATGCCCAGCTATATTACAGATTAATAAACTAAGGCAGACACTGCTAACAAGTACTGCATATAGAATTAGAACTAACACCACTGTCAGTCCTTGTTCTGTGTTGTAAGTGATATACTGGGTGCCTTAGGGTCTACGTTTCTGTTGTGCATGTACTACAGTAAGAGCACTTCTTCTCATACTGTACAGGTAGCTCTCTGTATTTGTAGATTCTATGATCCAAGGAGTCACTAATTTTCAGGGAAGAAACTGCCTTTGTACTCAACACATGCATAGTTTTTTTTTCTTTCATCAGCCTTAAACAAGAAAATCTGTGCATCTGTAGGTGGTCCTGAAACCAATCAATGACAGATGCTGGGGGATGATACATGACATAACAAGGTTAATTTATCAAACTATAGACAAAAATCAAGTGATCTCTGCTGCAAACTGTACTAACCATATTGTCCGAGTCCCACAGAAAGTCCTGCAGCCACTTCAACTGTACTAAGGTCTCTTCTATTCCTTCCTTTCTGAAATGTCTCCCAGCATACTACAGCATGCCTGGCATCATGACTGGTCACAAAACCTTCGTCTGAACATATCAAGGGAAATGTTCCAGGAGCTGAAATGAATGGTCCTAGCTGTAAGTGGTCTCAATCAAGTCAGACAAAAGCAAGAACAACTTTCACCCCTCAAGGCAGCTAGCTACTGTCTCATGTTCACAGACAGACTGAAACACGGTCTAAATCCCAAACACACAGGGCAATTTACCATGCATGTCATGACACACAGTATCTTCTATGTATTCTTGTGGGGGTGAGCTTATAAAAAAAAAAAACTGAGTTATAGATAAGATACTCAGTCCAGAATGGCCATCCACCCAGGCTTGAGGGAGAAGCACCATTTATGTAGAACCCTAAGGATGTGTCTTGGGAAAGCAAGAAAACTGTCCCAGATGGCACATTTCAGACTATAAAGAAGCCTGCAGAGTCTAGTTAGGAAGAAAGTAAGATTCAGGCTGACAGTGAGGAGGTGTAATGGCTGACCTAGGCTGTCTCCTTGGCTACACATGGAACTGACTAAACCCAAGCAGCTGGGCACACCTGTGAGGGATTGTTCTTGGATGGATTATTTGTGGTCAGAGGACGTATCTGAAATGTGGGCCATACACTGTGGTGGCAGCCTATATAAATGGACATGCAGAAGGAAGCTTCTGCTTTTTGTCTGCTTGTCCTCACTCTCGCTGGTAAGATCATCTATCCTGTTACTTTCCTTCACTGGCAGTGGAACATACTTCTTCAGGTCTAATATAGACCGAACACCAGCTGAGACATCCAGCCTCCAGGACTGAACAAATACCAGATTCTTGGTCTTTCTGTCAGAGAGTGCTACTGAAGGACTAGCTGGACTACAGCTTGTAAGCCACTCTAATAAATACATTTTAAATATAGAATCATTCTATCAGTTCTGTACCTCTAGAGAACCCTGACTAACATAGAGAGTATAAACAAAAATAACAGGCTTGGACATTTCTTTGGGGTTTTAACATGGATTCACACACTATGTCAGGTAATTTAGGCATAGGAGGTGTGTGTGTGTGTGCGCACGTGCACACGTATTACTAGCAAAAGACGACATACCTTGAATTAGCAGTGAGAATGGAGAGACGTTCAGAGGCAGAATCAAGAGGAGTGGTATTTTTGTAGCAATGCAAATTCTTAAGTCGAGTAGCCACATGGTGGTAGTATCTATCATACAATGGGACATGCAGGAGGAAGAATGGGAAAGGCTGAAGACAGAGTCAGCCCTCTGTGTCTTAGGATTCTGCATCTGTGCACATGCTGAAAATATTTGGCAAAGACTTTGCAACAACAACCATGTACACTTCCTCTATAATTTTTAAAATAAATCAGTTACAATGTATTTCCATTAGGTATTATGTGGTGGCACATGCCTTTAATCCCGATATAGGAGAGGCAGAGGCAGGAGGATCTCTGTGAGTTCTGAGTTTGAGGCCAGCTTGGTTTATATGATCTGGTTTATATTCTAGGTCAGCCAGTCTACATAGTAACACACACACACACACAAACACACAAATCAAATAATAAGCATAAATAAATAAATACACATTAAAGGAGGATTTAGGCCCAACATTCTACCCAAGAACATCACTAAAATAGGAAGAGACAGGGTGTAAGAATAAGAGTAAAAGAAATGGGCACAAGGGAGTAAGGGATCCAGAACAGAAGAAAATACCATTTTTTGATCCTACCCACATTCCTTACTTAATAGAAAAAGTATCTCCAAATACAGAATAGATTCAAAATGAAGTTGAATAACACAAAAAAGGGTCAAATGGCAAACTGGGATTTGTAAGAAAATTCTGAAACGCCAAGTAGATGACACCATATAGCTCAGCACAGCAATTCTCAACCTGTAGGTCGCAACATTTTTGGGGCTGAAGAACCCTTTCACAGGAGTCACCTAAAGACCACTGGAAAACACAGATATTTACAATTCATAATGAGCAAAATTACAATTAGGACGCAGTGTTTAAAGTAATTTTATGGTTTGGGGTCACCACAACATGAGTCATAGCATTAGGAAGGTTGAGAACCACCTATATAGCAAGAGACTGGGTAAACATGTCTGTAGCAAACAATAGTTTCAAGGTGAGAGCTCCTTCTATCTCAGCGGGAAGCAAGGTGGTCAGATGCAGGAAATATGGCTCCTGATTGAGGGCTGGGATCCATAGTTAACAGTGAAGGACAGAATAAGAACCAAGAGGAAGACTATGAGGCCCCATTGAGTACTGAAGGAAGAACTATGGGCCAGATATGGAGACAGAAGGTCAGGACTGTGTAATTTCAGCCTCTAGAGGGCGCTGGTACCTTTTCCACTTCAGTAACCTTCTAGTCAGTTAACCTTTATGATCTGAAAAATAAAGGTTCTTCAGCTAGAGAGGACTCAGTTTAAGAGCGCTGATTATAAACTGGGCCTGGTGGCGCATGCCTTTAATTCCAGCCCTTGAGGCAGAGGCAGGTGAATCTCTCTGAGTTTAAGGCCAGTCAAGGCTACATAATGAGATCTTATCTCAAGAAACAAAGAAGTAAAGCCAGCCATGGTGGCACAGGCCTTTAATCCCAGTACATAGGAGGTAGAAATAGTCAGATCTCTGTGAGTTCGAGGCCAGTCTGGTCTACAGAGTGAGTTCTAGGCCAGTCAGGACTCTGTTACACAGAGAAACTGTCTCAAACAAACAAACAAACAAAAAAAGAACAAAGAAATAAGCAAACAAGAAAACAACCACTAAGACAAAGCATTGACTGCTCTTTCAGAAGACCCAGGTTCAATTTCCAATACCCGCATGGTAGTTTCAGGCTTCTTTGGGCATCAGGCTCACACATGCAGACATGTAGGCTAAACATTCATATACATTACATAAAATAATTATAATTCTTTTAAAGAAAAGATGCTGTCAAAAAATGAGAGATCCTAGAGATGTAATTGACAATACTTTATAAATATATTAAAAAGGAGAGGTGTATTTACTATTTTAGTAATATCATGATATAATTAGTGAAAAAACCACCAATCAAATCCCAGTATTTTTAACTTAGCACAATGTGGTTATATGTCCAGTTTATTATGAATGAATTACATTACTTGAAGAGAACGTAAGATCATCAAACAAAAAATAAAAATGTTCTCATGACATTTGTCTTTCCTTAGCTGACTTCAAAACAACAACAAAAACCCATCCTTCACAAACAAGTGAAGGCAGATAGGTTTCTGAAAATTCTATGTTGAGGATAGCTACCTGGCTCAGTGGTAAAGAGCATTTGTTGCTCTTGCACAGGACCTGGGTTTAATTCCCAGTATCCACAAGGAGGCTCCCAACTGTCTGTAACCCCAGTTCCAGGGGATCTGACATCTTCAGAACTCAGAGCACTAGGCACACCCCGGTACACATGCATGCGTGAAGGCAAACATTCATACACATAAAATAATAATTAAAAAAAGGGACTTCTCTGTTATTACAAAACCCTAAGCCGAAAGCCTAGAGACGACCCTTCTGATCAGTTCTAGGGTGGGAGCCAGCTCTGCACATCATACTCAGTTCAATTCCCAACCATCAACCTCAGCTCTTGTATTTTATGTTTTATAAAAATATTATTACTTATTTCTTTGTGCACAGGGTTAGATACATGCCATGGGACACACATGGAAATCATACAGCAACTTTAGGAAGTCAATTTTCTTCTTCAATCGTTTGGGTCCTAGGAATAAATTCAGACTGCCGTGCTTGGCAGTAAGTACCTTTAGCCACTGAGCCATTTTGGCGGCCGGCCCACCTATTGGATCATTTAAAAGCGTTCCTCCTTAGCATTGCAAAATCCTGGCATCCAACTAAAATTGCACTACTGCCAAAAAGAGCCAAAAATTGTAACTTTAAGAAATAATTTGGCCTTGGTGGTAGCAATATTATAATTTTATCACTTTTAAAGATGTTTAATAATTATATTTTAAAAATTGAATACCCTATAGATTAAAATGTTACTTAATAAAAATACAGGTACATTCAGGACACTGCCTTATTCATTGGCTTATATTGTCAACTGAAATGATCAAAATGTAATCTGTTTATAATGTATAGAAACATTTCCACTAAAGTCATTAGTGGTAGCAGTAGTAATGTAGAATGGCTACTTGGATAAGGAGGGTCCCACAAAGGCTCATATATTTGAATACTTAGTCACTAGGGAGTGGAACTCTTTGAAACGATCAGAAAGATTCAGAAGGGTGGCCCTGTTGGAGGAAGTGTGTCACTGAGGGTGGGTTTAGAGGTATTAAAGAGCCATGTCAGGCTTCCTTCTCCAGGTGCGAATTTTGATAGTGTATGAAGAAAATGCCCACTGTATCTTCCTCCTTCCAGATGTTTATGGTCTAATATTGCTACCCCCACCCCATGAGACTGCTTCCACCAAGATCAGCCACGTGCCTCCGTGTTCGGCTGTATGTAACAGACTCACTGAGCTTCTGGGGTAGCATTTCCATCTGAGAGCCCAGCTCACCGGTCCATGGGTCTGTGCATCTGTCATTTCCTCACTTTCTGGCCACCACTAGTGGGGTTCTGATACCCACGCCATGCAAAGATGCACCATAGTTACAATGGTATTTGCCAAGGTAAGCCAAAATTCTACAGTACACATGCTGATTATACATTCTTCATAAAATACATTTTTTTGAGACAAGGTCTCATGTAGTCCAGGCTGGCCTCCAATTCCCAAGACCCTGGCCTTGACCTTGTGATTCTTCTGCCTTCATCTCCCAAGTATGAGGATTACAAGCATGTGTCACCAAACCCACGTCTAAATATATTTGAATGACCATTAAAAGGTAAAAATACTCAGAAAGCTTTTATGTATTTTTTTTCAATGTATGAAGAGATACTTTTATGGGTCAAACATGTTTTTTGTTAATAGCAAGTTTTCTACAGCATTTTTCTGTCAAGATAAGAAGTTACATTAATGCTATAATTATCATGAAGAAAGCTGAAATGACATTAGAAATGTTTTCCAACTTACCACAATCACATCCTTTACAAACAGCAAAATATTCTGTTGTGTGTCTCTACACACGTGTATGAGCATGCACATGTATGAGCATGCACATGTATGTGTAGGCCAGACGCTAACCTCAGGTGTTGTTTTCAGGCATCATTCACCGTGTTTATAGAGACAATATCTCTCACTGGCCTGGAACTCACCAGGTAGGCTAGGATGATTAGCCAGTGAGCCACAGTGATCTTCCTGAATTTGCTTCACCATTCCAATGTTGAGATAACAAGCATGCACCAGACAAGCTGACATTCTTTTCACTATCCTTCTGTTTTCTTTAAGATTTAACTTACATGTAGGTGTGTGTGTGTACGCACACATGTGTGGACTGAGTGTGTGCACAAAGGCATCCAAGCCCCTGGAGCTAGAGTTACAGACAACTGTGAGTTACCTGACTGGGTACTGGGAACTGAACTCTGGCCCTCTGTAAGAACAGCAGTACTCTTAACCACTCAGCCATCTCTTCAGCCCCACAGCTGACATTTTATTTTATTTACTTAATTTGTTTTGGTTTTTTGAGACAGGGTTTCTCTGGGTAGCCCTGGCTGTCCTGGACTCACTCTGTAGACCAGGCTGGTCTTGTCACAGAGATCTGCCTGCCTCTGCCTCCAGAATGTTGGTGGTGGCAGATCCACCACCTCCAGGCCCTACAGCTAATATTTTAAACCTTTGTTTGTAGAAAGTAAAAGTTCATATTCTACTGCACGACCATCCAGCCATCAAAACCAATGGCTTATAGTTTCCTTCTGTTATTTTAATTTTTCTGGATACCCCATAGGAATAAATAATCTTAAATAATACTAAAACATACCTTGCCATGAGGATCCGCGAACATTCTTGTGAAAATTTCACATAATCTTTTCAGTTCAACTCGACTGCCCCCCCCACCCAAAAAAGAAAAAAAAGGCTGATTAATATCTTGCTACAAGATGAAGTCATTTAAAAGTAAAGCTACAAATAATTAAATTTACTAACAATGACAACAAAAGGGCTATACAAATTATTCCTCAAAAGTGAGCAATCTGTGGACTTATCAGACCAGGATCAATGTACAGTGGTAAAATATAATAACAATTCTGCTGCAGCCCACGCTGATCCTAAGGATGGCAATGAAACTAACTGTACGTAGTGACTCACACAGGAATCTTATTAAATGTTACAATGTTTTCCTAAGTTCTACCTTTTTCCAAACTGCCCACTCTCTTTTCCATATAAAATGAAATGTTGTACTTAATACTCTTGATATGATTTATCTGTACTGAGTCATGAAGTGTGATGTGTACCTGAAAATTAATATATTAGGTAGTACAAAAATAAACATTTATTTTGAATTATGTATTTCTAATACTTCCTAATATGTATAAACAGAAATTATATCAAATACCAATGCTATTGCTATCAAGTGAGAAAACAGTCTTCTATATTTGTACCACATTAAAACCTGTGAATTATCTGAATCTTTTTTTCTCTCTCTCTCTGTGTGTCCCTGGCTGGCCCTGAATATATATATATATATATATATATATATATATATATATATATATATATGCCTCTGCCTTCTAGAGTACTGGGATTAAAGGCATATGCCCAAACACCTAGCCTGAAGTTCAGTTTTTAAGGGGTCAGCTACATACGTTTAAAACTCATCAACATCAACAAGGACAATGAAAGATTTAAGAATGAAGTAAACTAAATCATTAAGAAAAGTACTCTTGGCTGAACGTGATAGAGCATGCCTTTAATTCCAGCACTCTGGATGCAGAGGCAGGTGGATTTCTGTAAGTTCAAGGCCAGCCTGGTCTACAAAGTGAGTACAGGATAGCCAGGGATACACAGAGAAAAAGAAAAAAGAAAAGTACTCTACCATTCAATGATCCTACCTCACTTATTTGAATTCCAAAATTGATGACATATTGCTTTAACTTGTTTTGAATAAAAAGGTGATTGTTTTTTAAATCTCTCTCTGTGTGGTGCATGTTCATGTGTGTGACTGTGGTGGCGTCCTTGGTTGTCAGTTCTTGCCTTCCACCTGTTTGAGACAGGGTCTCTTGCTGCTGTGCACACCAGACTAGCTGGCCTGTGAGTTTCTGGCTACTCTCCTATCTCCGCCTTCCATCCTCCCACAGGGGCTCTGGAATTACAGCGCACTATTGTGCCCAGCTTTGCATGGATTCTGGAGACCCCGGAGTCAGACCCTCACACTTGCATAACAAGCACTTTCCTCAGTAAGTCATTTCCCAAACCTGAAAGGTTTGCTTTAAAATGTTTCATTAAGTAGAGCAAGAAAATTACAGCAGTTTTTGTAAGTTATGACACTCCTAAAGGAGTATGGCTTGGGAAAACCTTTGAGACAATCTCCGACACAGTTCACAAAGTCAAGTCAAAAGGTGCTGGCGCTAGAACAAGTACTTCATGACACTTCTCACCTTAGTGTTCTCTGGTTTTTTAACAAGTTCTGCAGACCCAGGAGACCTTCTTTCCTTTCTGACCAGTTGGAACTAGCACATCTGTTGAGGACTTCTGCCACGTCTTCTGTCTGTCGCATGTAGGTAGGAATGCTACCATTTCGAGAACTATAGGAGCGTTCTGAACACGCGCTAGAAGCATCACTGTTGGCATCATCATCTGAGTGCATTCCATATGACTCATACCTTCTTCGAGCAGGTTTTTTCTGTTACACATCAAGAACTACATTAGCAGTAGTTACAAACAGATGGGTATTTCTAGTGTTTACTCAACACAAAAGGACTGATTTCTGTCTTAGATAAGTGGAGGGCATGGTGCTAGCCATTCTAAAGATAAAATGTCAATATTTAGTTTTTGTTCAGGAAGTGCTTTACAAGTTAGTAGCACATGAACTATGTAACTGTGAGAGTAGTACAGGAGAAGATGACTGTGGGCGAGCTCAGTCTGTCAAGTGGGAGATGCTCAAAAGCACAGGCTTTCTCCTTTACACGGAAAAACAAGAACAAACAGAATGTAAACTAAACTAGAAACATGAGTGATAATAAGAAAATATCACCTTCTGAGAGGAGTAAAACCATGACTCTCTATGTAAAATACTACATTCTTTCCTGTCTACCTATCTCCTCTTTTCTATATCTCTTGCCTTTCTCCCCCTTGAGTCCATCCTTTATGTCTTGAAGATAAGTAAAGATTGTTAGGAAGCAAATGGTTATCTGTACTAGAGTTTTTCCCATGGTAATCTACATCCTGTAGCTTATTCGGTACGAGAAAGCAGTTGAGGTTTCTTTGATTTCTAGACTGTAAGTCAAAAAATAAAAAAATAAATTTACTGCCAATTATGCCTCTCATATTAAAAGTGGTAGGAGGTAGAATAAACAGCTCATTTGAGAATTTCTTAGAGAAACTGCAAAGAAATGTACATACTCTGGTACTTGGATTTGCCTAGGGGTGGTGGAGCTACTGCCAGGAAGCACACTAAGTGTGGTAGGTAATACAGAAGTTGCAAGTATCTACAAAGAGTACAAATAGTAGACCTCTAGTCTAAAGTCTCAGGGATGTACTATTTGAACATAAATAATCAAAAGCTTTTACCAAGCTGCTGCCATTACTAACTCTCTCATACTGACCTGGAGATACTAACCCAATTTAGAATTACAGTGTTTACCTAGGTGGGCTCCAGGGTCAGTTCTATTAAAGACTCCAGTGTAAATGACTCATCTGAGGTGTGATAAAAGGGACACCTCCCTAAGACACTCTGTTCAGTCAGTATCCCTCACAGACAATCACAATGACAGACTAACAGAAGGACAGCTAAGAATTTTGTTACTTCCACTTTAATTTTTTTATAGATGACTATTATCTGTTAAGTTGATGAAGAAAACAAGCTATGATATCATAAGACGTCAGAAAATAGCGATGTCTATACCTTAGTCCGTATGTCTCCTAAGAGCTGAGAGCAATTTTTTAAGGAGAGAAAATGAAAACAATGAACATTTTGCTAAGTAGCACAGTGAACTTGGCATCAGCAATGCCTATGATGACAAACAGCCAGGTTTATGACACAGACACAAAGAACTGTTCACTGTCAGGCTTATCTTCAGTGTTCTCAGTGTCCTTTAGTTCAGAGAGAAACACCAAAGCTACAGAAACACTTCTATCACCAGTTTCCCAAAGTAACTCAAAGGATTCTTATTATTTATGGCCTTTTCACCATTTCTAAATTGAATTTTATTTTCCCAGGTACAAATTTGGTTTAGTATTTAGATATCTTCCATAAACTTGATAGTTGCATCTGTGCTATGTGAATGATGAAAGTAAACCCTATGACTACAATTCTGACTCATGACTGGCTGTCATGGAAGAATTCCTCCAACTGTGGTGCACACCTGTAATTCAAGCACTCATGAGCAGGTGGATCTCTGTGACTTCACTGCATTCCAGGCCAGCCATAACCACAAGTGAGGCCTTGTCTCAAAAACCAAAATAAGACAAAATGAGCTGGAGAGATGGCTCAGGGATTAAAAGCACTGGCTACAACCCTGTTTCGACCCCCCCCCCTCCAAAAAAAAGCATTGGCTGCTCTTCAAGAGGACCTGAGTTTAATTCCTAGAATCATGTGGTGGCTCACAACCATCTGTAACTCTAGTTTCAGGGGATCTGACCCAACTTTCTGCCCTCCACAGGCCCTAGAGTTGCACATGGTACAAAGACATGCATTCAGGCAAAACACCCATATACATAAAAATACATTAAAATTTTTTTTGGTTAAATATTTCCTTGTAACTTGAAGCTATCATCTTACTTGCATAAATAGCAACTCAAGAATGACCAAGCCAATCTCTAAAACTATGCAAGCAAAAGTTCAATGGTGAATCACTTAACATTAAAAAAAAAAAAAAAACCCACCCCCCCCCCAGCAACCTGGAACACACAATTTGTGAATAATATCTGATTGATCACATCAGAAAAGGTGAAACACACACCCAGGTTGAGAGGAACAGAGCCTCTAACTGTATCAGTACAAACACTTTGGCAGCTGAAATAAAGATGAGCTCAAGGCCAGTAGGGTCTACATAGAGAGCTCCAGGACAGCCAAAGCTACATAGTGAAACCCTGTCCAAAAACAAGGGAAAGCCCTACAAACTCACGGTGAAGATAATCTTGAAATTATATGTTTGTAAGTATATATATGTAAATGTACTGATCTATGTGCCATATAGTCTATTATCAAAGACAACAAAAAGGTTGTTGTTCCTGACCACTAATTAAGATTACTGAATCTGTCTTAAAATTCTGAATATTTTTTAGTAAGGACTTATCATTAATGTAGTGTCGGCCACTCACACTGCCTATACTTTGTCTTCTTAGCTTTAATCTAGAATGTTCCATCCCATCTCGCACACAGGGAAGGCTCTCACACACTGGTTTTGAATAGGAACATCTGTAAGGATAGGGAAATGGAGAAAAATACCAAGGCATCAGCTACTGCCTCCTCCACGTCGGAGCCTGTGTTTAGGACTCGCATGGCACTGACGGAGGATGACAATCGGCTTGACTGGCTGATCCCATATCCCGGACCTAATTCATCAGAAAAAGGAAAATGGCTTTCAGACAGTCATAAATGTAATAATGCAAGGGGCTGGGGGAGGGGGGTGCAGGGCAGGGTTTCAACTCTCATTAAGGGAGAAGGAAAAAAAAAACCAATGGGACAAAGCATTTTAAAAGCAATATTGTATTTTTCTGGGCACAATGTGGTTTTGGTCAAGTAAAAGGGAAAAGACAATCAAAATTATTGACAATTGAAACAAATTTAAAGAAGAATCACTGTTTATTTAGCAGAACAGGGAGAAGATGGCTCTGAGAAGTCAGGCAAGGCTCTCCAAACGAAGTGAACCAAAAAGTAACCCAGAACTCCCTCATCAGTAACAGTCAGGGGGAGGTTTATGAAGTCAGCCAGAAACTCACCACAAGGGAAGCTCATATTATAATCTCTCCTTCAGGAAAACTGATTTTACTCTTTAGCTAAAACAGACTGTTCAGTAAGTGACCCAATAACCATTAAGGGACTAATTTGTGCCCAATGTTCTGAGGTGTCCAGACAAACTAGAGAGGAATTCTCACCTGCCCACCGACTGTTTTGTAAATATGTTTACAGTTAAAACACTTCATCCACCACTTTGGTTTTTTTTTTTTTTTTTAAACACACGTATATAAAGAAGAAGTACATAACTGAGAACATAAAACAATTCTATATTTAAAAATGACACATTATACCAAAGAAAAAAAAAAGAAACAAAAAACCAAAGCCCATCTGTCAGTTGAAAACTGCTAGGGTTGCTAAGGGGAGGAAGGGTAGTTACTTGAGGGAAAATATAAGTGGTTTATTCTCTAACAAATTAAATTTAAATAACACAAATTAACTTTAAAATGAATATTATGTGATGAAAATGGAAAAGGACAAAATCTGAGATGAATGCAGAGATGACAGTGAAAATGTACTCATCCTTCACCTGAGGCCCCATATACATCGGGGGCGTAGAGGGCACCAGTGGATCTGGAATGGTGTCTGGAGGCTGGAATAACAGGACCATACAAACCTCATCTATCACCACCGAAACAAAGAATAGTGGCAGCAGTACTACAGGCAAGGAGAGTTAGTTAACAGTGGTGTTACTCTTAATATTTAATGATCAGAATACCACCACATATGGCAATGAACATTAACTAGCATTACAAGATCAACATTGACACAAATACAAATTATACCTAACGGACAGACATAGGCCTACAGGAGACAAAAAAAGGCAAGTATTTAAATGGAAGGAAATGCCAAAAGTACAAGCATGAAAACAAAACAAAAACAAACACTTGTAGTAAAAAAAAAAAAAAAACCACTATGGTAACCAATAATAATCTTATCTCCTTTACTCTCAACACCCAATGAGAGTTATTTCAATTTTATAGGTTCGAATTTTTGTGCCCTTCCATCATATGGTGAAACACTGACCCCAAGTGTTCAAAAGGTAGGTGGTGCCTTTTAGAAGCAATCTGATCATGAGAGGAAGGCACTCATAATGGCACTCCAGAGAGCTAAGCAGTTCCTTCTACAGGGGACACTACCATAAGAAGTCGGAGCCAGAAGGGCCCTCAGGAGACACTGGATGATACCCTCCCCTTAGACATCCCAGTCTCCAGAACTGTGGGAATAAATCCTGGTCACTTAAGGGCTGAGCTACAGCATGTTATAGTAGCCTGCACAGATTAAGACAGATGGGGAAGTAGAGCAGAGGCTAATTGATATGTTGAAAACCACATCGCTAACCACAATAACTCAGTATCTGGATTCTTTCAAGACTGTTTTTAGAAAATACACAGATACTTTGAGATTAGTAAAAACCATTTACTTCATTTATGTTAACATACATTTTATTCTGAATGGTCTAAAGAATATTAGTTCTGCATTTGGAGAATTGTTGAAACTACTGAAAAATGGAAGTCATGAGCATTGAAGAATGAGTATTCATAGCCCAACAAAACCCTTTGAAATCTGTGCCATATGCTCCTAAATATTACTCTATAACCTAAACTTTGCATTTCAGACCCCTGTTCAGATCGACAGTAGATAGAAATGACTCGTCATATACTCAGAAATAAATTGTCACATAAATGCATTTTAGTGTTTAATAACAACATTCATAGCTTTCTTTTTTTTCGAGACAGGGTTTCTCTGTGTAGTCCTGGCTGTCCTGGACTTGCTTTGTAGACCAGGCTGGCCTCAAACTCACAGAGATCCACCTGCCTCTGTCCCCCGAGCGCTGGGATTAAAGGCGTGCACCACTGCGCCCACCCGGCAATTACAGACAGCTGTGAACTGCCATGTGGCTGCTGGGATTTGAACCTGGGTCATTTGGAAGAACAGCCAGTGCTCTTAACCGGTAAGCCATCTCTCCAGCCCCACATAGCTTTCATTTTAGAATCTTCCTCCTCAGATGCATTAGTGAGAGCTCATAAATATATATATATATATATATATATATATATATATATATATATATATAATAGGAATCACTTTGCCTTTCCTACAGGTTGCCTTTCATAAACTCCACATGTAGGTGTGTATGTAACCTGGATTCAACTCTCATTAACATGTGTTGTATATATATCTACTAGGAAAAAAAATCTCCAAATCTTTTTTTAACAGCAACCACATGGCTCTCTTTCATCTTTGCTAGTGATGTCATCAGAAGGTAAGCAGCCACATGGCTGGCAACCATTTTTACAAAGGTTAAAGAGTGCATGCTGCGTGACTTCACCATCTTAAGATGGCCACATGCGATAAAGTAACACTTGCATAAAACTTCTTAGTACCAATGAGCTATTTATTATTGTATCTCCTTTTGGACTAAGAAAGCAACAACAAGTTTCAAATGTTCTGGATTAATATGGACTTTTGTATGATGATAAAAATTTAAGGTTATATTTGCTACAATATACTATATATTCTTCTGTCTTTGCTAAACCGATTGACACCAAGCTGTTAGAAAATTTAGATAAGTAGCAACATGTTTGATAAGTTAAGGCATATTTGATAATCAAGATTTATAAATTCTTAAGGTCTACTCGGGTTCATAGTAATATTTTTCTAGCTTCTCTTATTTTTTTCCCCCGAAAACTTTCTATGGTTTCTCTGTGTATCCCTGGCTGTCCTGGACTCACTTTGTAGACCAGGCTGGCCTTGAACTCACAGTGATCTGTCTGCCTCTGCCTCTCAAGTGCTGGGATTAAAGGTGTGTACCACCATACTCAGCAGTTTCTCTGTCTTTTAAGCTATGTGGATAAATTAAGCCATAGGAAAAAAAATGCAATGTTCTATAATGGTATACTATAAAAGGACCAGTAAAGTTGTCAGTTTCTCTATGGACTGTGTCTATAATTAAAAGTTATATTTATTTCGATAACAGAAGAACTTCAATTAAAAATTGTTGAAATTGTTATTTTTTTTTCCCACTTGACACTGACATTTATTTAGCCAAACACAGACTCATGGCTCCAGTTTCAGGTCTTTGGTGGTTTTGTTTTTACAAAATGTTTGAAGGTACAGGCAAGGAGATGTCTGGGGCCCAGAGGGTTGGGTTGTAGAGAATGATGGCTCTAAGAGGAGTGTGAAACAGGCATAGTAGCAGATGCCTGTAATCTCAACACTCAAGAACTGAGGCAAGGGGATCTCAAGTTTAAGGTTAGCCTGGACTACACAGGAAATTCAAAGCCTGCCGAGGCTACATAGTGTGACTATGTCTCAAAACAGACCCAAAATGTCAGGTATGGCAATACATTACTACAACTCAGTACTTGGGAGGTAGAGGCAGGAGAATCAGAAATTTGGGGTCACTGGAGCTCATGGTCTGCCTGGGCTATAAAAGATCCCATCTCAAAAAAGGGGGGGTGGGAGGGACACTTTGTCTGCCACAAGGCCATTTTGTGGACCTTCAAGAGCTGAGCGGAGCTACCACAGTGGTACTGGTGGTAGGAGGCACACGACCTGTGGGGAATGAGGCTGTAGTCGATCCCAGCAGAGGTCCAGGGAAAGGCATAAGATGGCTGACAGGCCCTGACAGCACCACAGGTCCCAGGCCCTGGTAGAGATGGGCAGTACCTGCAGAGCCCAGTGTCAAGCTGGAGGCCACCTCCCCACAATTCCCACTGCCACTGCCCCCAGCTACCACCATGAAGCCACCAGCCGACGCTTCAGGTGCTCCTGCCAGACTTGACCCCCGCTTCTTCTTTCCTTTCCCAGATGCCTTGTGGTTCCCAGCCTGAATTCCATCCTTCTGCATGGTCAGTGGCCGGTTCACCTGGTGAAGCTTGTAGTAGAGGCCACAGGCATTGCACACCGGATCTCGACTGGCGTTTCTCCGCCACAGTGTTGTGATGGTTGTTTGGCAGTTAGTGCACTGAGTGCCTGCCCGTTTGCTGACAATCAGTCACTTCTTGGGCCGAATGAGAGGCCAGTTCTGGCCGTTCATCTTGTGATATAGGCCACAGGCATTGCACAGGTAGTGACCTGTCCTATCCCTCCGCCACAGTGGAGTAGCTGTTGCTCCACAGTTCACACACCTTCTGGCCTCACACGGGGCCAGTGGTAGGCCTCCATGAAATTTGGGGGAAGTGTAGGCCGCTGAACTGAGAGGGGTGCCGGTAGGCAAGAAGAAAGGACTGGGAAAGTCAGGTACCCCATAAGCGCTGCTGACAGGGAGCGATGCTGGCAGTGCAGTCCCCAGGGTCAGGAGGTCTGGACTCAGTGGCTCTGTCTTCAAAGTTTCTAAGAAGCTGGTGCTGCTCTTCCCATCTGGGTCTTCTAGGGCCTGGGGAGTGGCATCCTCATGGCTGGAGCACACAGTCGAGGCAGGGTAGAGCCCTGTTTTGCTGTAGGGCCAACCAGCATAAGGCGAGCCCCCTGGGATTCCCTCCATACAGTTGAGCAGTGGGTAGACCTGGAAGACTGGGGAGTGTCTGTAGGCCTCAGTGTCCCTGTAGTAGGCCAGTGCAGTGGCTGCAGCTGTGGCTGTGCTTGGGGAAGTGGAGGAAGCTGCTGCCTCCAAACCCTCAGGCCCAGAGAAGAAACCCGCTGAATCTGGTGTTGAGGACACCAGGGAAGAATCCACAAACTGGGCCACGGGTTCTGAGGACCCCAGGGAACCTAGGCCAGGAAAATCCATGGAGACACTGGGGCTTAACCTTAGATACAGAGTTGGCCAGTTGTAAGGAGAACTTGAGCAATCCTCCTGCCTCTGCCTCCTGAGCTCACGGATTACAGTTGTGTAACTATGCCCAGTCTTGCAAAATTGTTATTTTTAAGGCTAAATAAACCTAACAGGGATGGAACATAAAGTCCTACTCTTAACAAAAGCTACTAAATTATTACTAACTGTTAGGGATAATTAAGAAATGCAAGTTAGTGGTCATTTATCTTATAAATGATAAAATTCTTTAGTATGTTCAGAACTATATTTGTAGTTATGCTTAGTACTAATGTAACTAATTACAGGAATAAACTTTATTTAGTCTCCTGTATATGTTTTCAAAGTTAGGCCTAAAACAAGTAATTAGAAACAAGTTTGTCTTGTTTAGATATGCTTAATAAATAATGGTCCTTAAATGCTTCAGAGGTCTGCAGAATATGGCATTTAAAATGTTTAGGGCGGTGGTGGCGCACGCCTTTAATCCCAGCACTTGGGAGGCAGAGGCAGGCGGATCTCTGTGAGTTCAAGGCCAGCCTGGTCTACAAAAACAAGACCAGGACAACCAGAGCTGTTACACAGAGAAACCCTGTCTCAAAAAACCAAAAAAAAAAAAAAAAAAAAAAAGAAAACCAAAAAAGATCTCAAAATGTTTAATAAAGAAGTTTCTCATGAGAGAGATATGCCAGCTCCTGGTAGCACCCCTGATCTCCTCCAAAGAAGACAATGGGTACAGAAGAACCTCCATCTGAAGCTTGTTTAAATGTAGCAAATCTCACTAATGGGGGGTGGGGGCTGCTATCCAATTTGGACAAGCGGGACACTAGGGAGTTGATTTTTCCACTTTGCATAGACAAGGTAGGCCAATACCCCCAAGTTCCTACTCCACAGGAAAGTCTGTCAGATCTTCTGGATCTGGCAGGCGAAGATTGATGTTGCCCTAAGATGTCTGTTCCCAACGACCATGTAGTAACTTAGCACGACTGTCCAGGTAGCCAGGAAGTCTCTGTCATTTTTAACAGATTTGGAAGCTGCTTGGTCTGTACTTCCTGCTTACTCAAATCTCTGATAACGCTGACGACTAGGCTAGTGATAGCTTTATCAGTTTAACAGCAGGACCAAGACTTCAACTGCCTTCTCAGGTCCCCTCATGTATAAAAAGTCAGGCCACAGGCCTCTCTTTCCTGTAGGTACTACCGGGTCTAGACCCAGTTTACCTTGTTACCTGACTTGGAGAAGAAGTAAACTCACAAAACAGATTTCAATGTAACTTTTTACTATTCCTTTATTTAAAAGAACTTGTTTTACAATGACTCTTCTCAGTAATCAACCACCTGTGTCTTGTGGTAAATAACTGAATAGAAAAAAAGTGTAAAATTTATGTAAGGTCTGAGGATACGAAAGTTTAAGTTGTGAGGATCTAAAAACTGTTTTAGGATCTAAGAAGGTATTTTAAGGTATGTAAATGCAAGTTATAAATTAAGTGGGTAAATGTAAGTTATAAACATCAGAGGACATGAAAACTTAAGTGGTGATTAGAAAGTGACTTAAGGTATATAAAAAGAATGAAAAATGCTTCAGATTACTTTCACTATGCTACTGTTCTATTAAGACTTCAAAGGCTCAGTTTTAATATTAATCAAAGGAGTTCTGACAAGCTACTACTCTAGCTCTGTTACAGCACTACTGCTGTTATCACAGTCATGAGCTCAAGATTTTACAGTTCCTTTGGTTATCTTCTAAGTATGAGCTTAAAAGTGCTTCTCTTTGTACTAAGTGTACCTGTCTACTCTGTACTCATCCAGTCTTTTGGACAGAGGGACGACACCTGCTTTCATGGTCCGAATCTATACAAAAAATCAAGGGCAAATGAGGCTTTGCTCCCCTGTTCCACGGGAGCTTTCTGTCTGCCCTGAGGTCACCTTAAATGGCCTTTATGCTTTTAACATTGTTTCCCAAGCTCCTATAATGACACAAAGATGTGAGTCTACTGCCTTTTCTACAGTGTGGATTTCAGTACAGATTACAAACAGTGGTATCTAAAACTTACCTTTTTGTATAAACTTAAAAAAAAAAAAAATACCCGGGACCTTCAGGGAATCAACTTGATTCCACCTCTCATGGATCAAATGGACTCCAGTTAAGTATTCCTGTCAATCGACAGACAGTCTCCCCATCTGCCTATTCCACTTATTCCTGAAGGTGGGATTTCTCTACTTTTTCCTGGACCTGGGACTTTCCTCCCTCAACTACCAGGACAGACCATGGGCTTAAAAGTTTTAATTGTACACTTAAGAAAAATAATTTCCTCTAAATTCTTTAACTTTATCTTCTGTCCTAACATATACATCTGTTGCAGCATTCTCCCAGGTCCAGGTGTTCCCTTAAAATCTCCATTCCAGACAGCTTCCAAATGGCTAGCTCCAGGTGGCCCAGTCTCACAGACTGCCTCAATTAGGCCTTCACTTTCGTAGCCCCAGATGGTCCCATAGAGCCTGGACAGTGAGTGAAACAGCTTGCTCTCCCAGAACTTGGCCAGCATCACAGCTTTCTTGGGACCCAAATATGTTGATGCCCCCAGACAGCAGGAAGCAGTCCAAAGAGCACAGCATCCTTGTTCTTGGCTCATGATCACCCTTCCTATCTCTTCACCTTTTATGATAAACAAAAAGGAGGAGTGTTGTAAACCAGGCTCCGCGGCCTGCCTTTCAGCAACTATCACTAGCCAGCCACCGCCGGCTGTGCTGCGTTTCCACTGTCGCTATGAGTTGTGTATTTTCCCATGTGACACAGTACCCTATAGAAGAAGGTCCCTCTGGACATCACGTCTGTCTCTTGTTGTCTGTTTCCCGGTCTCTCTGTCTGTCTGTCTGTCTCTCTCTCTCTCATGTTCTAATTCTACCGATTTTGAATTCAATCTTTTTTTGTCTTCTTAAAGATAAGTACATAGGCTAGGCTGGTTTTATTTGAGATCCTGACTCAATCTCCCTCGTGCAGAAATTAAATTTGATACTCTAAATTTATATCTGTGTGACACTGACTTAATTATGATAGGAATCCAGTTATATAATGATTGACTAGCTCATTTACAGTAAGTTATAAAGGTCAGAGGCATGCCTCAAATGTATTCATTCCTTTGGAGTCTCTCCTGAGAGTGACAGAGCAAAGTTACAATCTATGAAGAATACTAAATTCCAGGAATATGGAGGCTTCCAGATAGTGACAGGTCACTCACTAGGAAAACAGTGTGCTTCACACTTGCTTAGACACTTACCAAGGGGCTGGAAAGAGCGGACTGGACTCGTGTCTCTGCTGCTCTCTCGACTTGCTTCCCGGCTACATCCTTGACTCACACTTGGTCTTGGAATACGACTGCTCCGGGCTGACATAAAATAGCAGCAGCAGCATAGCAAGAGGAAACAGAAGGGAGAATTTAAGCTTTTCAAATTTTAAGTTTTATTTTTTAACGAACTGATTAAGATCAAGCTTGCTTGTTTTGGGATTAAAAATGAATTACTCTTTTATTCTTTTCTCTTTTGAGACTGAGCCTATGGAAGCATGGAGCCCAGGCTAGTCTCAAACTACTAGTAGTTTTCTAATTATATGGGTTTTTTTTTTTCCTACTCCTTATAGAAACACAAAATACAAATACAGGGGTGGGGGGGGGGTGCCAGAAAAAAAATCTGAGAGTACTGACTGAAGGTATAATAAAGAATCCAATAATGTCTGGAAAACAAAAGGAAGCAAATTAGTGAGGATGAAAGCCCCAGACACCCTTGGTATTCCTAAGGACCTTAATTCCATGTCTGTAAGGCTAAAGGGAGTCTCCAGCTCTTAACTGAATAAAGACATTCTTATGCGGCTACAAAATCCTGGAATCCTAAACAATTTCTGAGGAACTTATTTGAGAATGTGTATGAGGCAAAGCAAACAAGTAAATCAAGAAAAATGAGATGATCCAAGGATGAGTCCATCCAATCCAAGAAAGTAGTAAAAGGGAATCTCAGAGGGAAGGCCGAGACAGAGGAATAGGCCAAAGTCCACAAAAGAAGATGCTCCACCCATCATGAGTCTTACTGAGAGGAAAATGTTACTAAGGATATGAGAAGAGAACATGGCTCTTTTATAAAAGTTTCTAAAAGGACAAAGAGTCAGAAATTGTTGGGCGAGCACCTAGGGAAGCCTTCCTGCAGATGGAAACAGCTGGGACAGGCCCTGACTTGAGGAACTGGCAGGGCTCTGAGCAGAGAGCTTGTTCCTCTGCAGACGGAACAGTCACCTCCCATACTGCAGTCCTCAGTGTATTCTTAGAAGATGTGGGGTCATGGCAGACTGTGTCCTGGCAGCAAACTTTATTCTTAACAAAATAAATACTTTGTGTAACTCTTCATTTTTGTCTTTAAAATAATCTGCATGTGACAGTCTTACTATGTAGCCCAGGCTGACTTAAAATTCACCATCCTTCTGCCTCTACTCCAAGATCAGTCATTATGTCCAACACTTACAAAACAAACAAAAAACCAAAACAAAACCAAAAACCTATGTGTGCATGTGTGTCTGTGTAAGTGTACATCACATGTGAGAGTGTGTACAGAGGCCAGAAGATGATGCCAGAACCCTTGGAACTAGAGTTGCTGGTGGTTGTGAGCTGCCCAATATGGATGCTTGGAACCAAACGCAGGTCCTATGCAAAAGCAGCAGGTGCTCTTTATCCACTGAGCCATGTTCCAACTTTAGTCATCTTATGAAGCAAGACTTGTTTGTGAATGCAAATCCTTGGATCATCTCATTTTTCTTGATTTACTTGTTTGCTTTGCCTCATACACATTCTCAAATAAGTTCCTCAGAAATTGTTTAGGAGTCCAGGTTTTTGTAGCTGCATAAGAATGTCTTTATTCAGTTAAGAGCTGGAGACTCCCTTTAGCATTACAGATATGGAATTGAGGTCCCTAGGAATACCAAGGGTGTCTGGGGCTTTCATCCTCACTAAATATTATGAAAATTAGGCTAGCAAGGTGACTCAGGTAATTCCTGCCTAGCCTCATCACTTAAGTTTGCTCCCTGGAGCTGGTCCAAGTAGAGAATGACTCCTGTGAACTGCCCTCTGGCCTCCACATTTGGGTGCACACACACACACAAACACACACTCTATACATTTTTAAAATGTAAAAGTTAAGCTCGTTATCTCTTAGACATCAGAAAGGTATGAGAATTAAGATACTGGTTAAAGCTGATGAAACAATAATGAATATTCTCTAAAGCTATGTAAGTTATCCAAAAAGGCTTTTACAACAATGAAAAACAAATGAATACACAACTGGAATAGTTTGGGGATCTCTGCTCTGGGTAAGATGGACAAAGCAGTGGTCTCCTTGAGGATGAAGGATACTATGATTGGTAAAGAAGGGAGAAGAGAAGAAAGGAAGAGAGGGAAAGCAGAGATACACAGGTGACAGACTCTGGGCCCATCGAATCGATGTTAATCAGGCAACCCTCAAGCCTGCATGATCTGCAAAAATTTCGGGCAGAAGAGAGAACAAACCCATTTTTCTGTTATTTCTATCAGTGGATAACTACTAAAGCAGTGTATCCACCCAGTCACGTCAGCGGCCAATGCACACCTGATAGACATTTATGTGCAGACCAATGAAAGATTAGTTGCTAACTCCACAGTGACCTCGTGCTTTACAATGTCAGCCCCCTTTTCAAAGCTCTACACTTTCCAGATTCAATTCATACCCTGTACTCCAGCAATCCAGACTTCAAATTCTCCTTCACCTTTCAAGGGGCCAAAGGTGTCACCACACAGTCTTACCCACTGACAGCCTAGATGGGCTGGCCTCTCTGCTGCAGCCCTGGCTCCTTGGTATCTTGCTTCTCTTCTGGGCTGAAGCTGAATTGACCAGCACTCGTTGAGCACCAGAGCTCACAGTAGAGAGGGCTGTTGTGGTTAGAACTCTTCCTGGAGACCCAGATCGGCTGCCAGCTAAACATGAAACACAAAAATATGCAAACATTGATGCAAGAGAACATGCAAAGATACAAGAAAATTGTGATATTATGGCAGGTTCTAAGATCAAAGAAATGGAATGAGAAGATTTATATGCAAACATAACCTACTGAGGGAAAATGTGCTGCGTACACCAGCACTGAAGAGTAAGCCCCTCAAGCACATGCTCAGTAATGGCAGCACTACTGGGATTTTTAGACTAACAGTAAAGAGATCCCAGAGCAATCCTGTATGACAGTGTGTTTCATATGGTTGAGATGCTCTGTGAGAAGCATTGCTTAAAAGGACATGAACTCTTAGTTCTATTACTGCTACTATATGTTTCTTAAACCCACAGTGACAACTTGCTTTTCCTTAAAATAGTTTGCCTCATGAACTAGCTGAATGAATGGCATAGTCATTTGGTGCTATTCATATTTTAAATTTTACAAGTTTAAGAAATGTGCTGCTTTTGAATTGGGTCAGAGAAGGTTCTTTGTGCCGTGAGCAGTGATCTCTGTGGAGATGCATAACTTAGAGTAAGTAACTGCTGAGTGCTCAGCTCTACATGGGACTTCTCTCTTAAGGTTCCCCACATACAAGGCTCAGGAAACGCTACAGAAGGAGGTACAGAAAGAACTTAAGGGGGCTGGGGAAATAGTGCTGTGAAATGTAGTTTTTGGTGATGTGACATAACTATTGTATTAACTCACAGCTTTGCTTACCTGCACCTGATTGGTCCAGTTGATATTCTAGCGTGGATGAAGGAAGGAAGGGCTCATAAGGTCCCACCCACAGCTAAAGAGCTTTTGGTAGTTGACAGCGACTGGGGAAGGGAAGAGTCCATTTTATCCCCATGGTGTGGCCCCTAGTAGGTCCAACTGCCTTCCCACATCCTTGCACACATTGGTAGCACTAACTGGATTCAGCAAGTTATTATTTTTGTAAAGGGCATGAAAGTAGAGAGGCAAGATAAAGAGGGACTAGGAGAAAGGTAGGGGAAACTACATGACTAAGATAAATTGTATACAGTGTATGAAACTGTCAAAAGAAAATTAAAAGTACTAAATTTAAATTAAATGCTGACAAAATTAGGTCAGCTGAGGAAGAACAATTTGTTTTTGCTAGTTCAAGGCAGCGGGCTCTTGGTTGGTCACATTCTAGGAAACGTAAGTACCAAGGGTAGACCAGAACTAAGAGGGAAATGTCATAGAATGTCAGATATGTGGTCAGGGAGCTAGAAAGAGAGCCAGAAAACAAAACAAAACAAACAAACAAACAAAAAACAAAATTCAGAGATCTGGGTATAGATTAAGTAAAGTTTAAAAATGCATTTTTAGATAGGGCCTTCTTGGATATATTAGGTTGGTCTGGAATTTGAAGTGATCCTCCTGCCTCTGCCTTCCAAGTGCTAGGATTATAGGTATATACCCAATATACCCAGCAAGAAACCATTTTTAAACTATGGGCTACCTTTTTAAGGAAGAACACTTTGTCAATCAAAGTGCTTTATGTGTATACTGAATAATAATAATAAAAAAGGACCAACTAGTTCAAAGATACACTGTAACTGGATGGCAATAGAGAAAACTTGCATTTAAATAAATCTCATGGGAAATATTTTGTCTTTGTTACCCACTTTTACTATACTGTTAAGAGCCACTGCTCACACTGCACAATCTTATGTGACACCTTCAACTGTGCTTCATTTCTACCCAGTAAAGACTCGAATGGCAATGGGAATGAGCCCTGGCTGTCCAAAATGGCACCCTTGCTGGGCGTGGTGGCGCATACCTTTCATCTGAGCACCTGGAAGGCAGAGGCAGGCAGATCTCTGTGAGTTCAAGGCCAGCCTGGTCTACTAGAGCAAGTTCCAGGACAGCCAGGGCTACACAGAGAAACCCTGTCTCAAAAAACCAAAATCAAACA
This sequence comes from Lophiomys imhausi, assembly GCA_907164525.1. NCBI lineage: Eukaryota > Metazoa > Chordata > Mammalia > Rodentia > Muridae > Lophiomys > Lophiomys imhausi. The sequence continues at coordinate 10,382,139 of CAJQZJ010003646.1, forward strand.
AATGAGCAAACAAAAAAGCCAAGAACCAAAAAAAAAAAGTCACCAAACCCCAGAACTGGCACTGTGTATAAAGCAGGTAGGCAGGTAGGGATTTCAGAGGACTGTTTCAGTTTTCTTATGGAGGACACCATTTTTAATTCTAGCTGGCTGTCTTAAAGTAACTGTAATAAGTTCTTGGGAACTTTAAAAAACAATAGCTTTAAAAGTTCCTGATTCTGCTACTCTATGCATGTTAACAAGCATGAACAAGTTATATGTGACCTGCTCTGACCCTTATTGTTAAGTTTTTCTGGACATGGTTTCCTAGTCCAATTCATATTCCTGATTAGTCTTTAAATGTTATCAGCACACAGAATAAAATACCACTGGGAATAGCAATATTATAAAATGAAGAAGCATAGCTTCCTGTGAAGTTAACAATTTACTGATTGAGTATAAGACTTCTAAATTATAAGGAAACTATTCAAGTCTACTTTAAAATGATCATTTGTTTAGAAGTTTCATGATGCTGCAGGTGAAGACTTTTCAAATCTGATTTCTTTCTCCTTCTTTGAAGGATTGATTGTTGAGGCATCTGTTTTATCCATGCAATATCTAAACTGAACATACACACAAAAACAACCAAACACCCACCATGCCACAAACTCACAATGCAAGATAGGCCAATGGAAGTTATGAGAAACTCGCAACAATATGAAAAGTATAATGAACTGAGCACATACATTATGCATTCTATTAGAATCAATAATAAATTTGTGTGGGTGGAGGAAAAACTAGAGAGCTCCTTGAAATGTGGGTCTATTCAGCAGACAGGAAAGGTGCAGTTGAGAAGCATATTAACTGTTCTTTCTACTTTGCATTTACTAAATTAACTAAATATATGCAAGTTCACTCTCTAGATATTTAAACTCACCCATGCTGCTGCCTTAAGGAATGAAGCTGGCAGTGCTCATTTCATGTAAGCCCTGTACTCTCTTCTCCATTATCCTCTGATCCCCCAAAGACTGGGATATTTCCAGGATCTATAATTCATTTAGAATTACTTATACTTAAAATGAAATACTGAGGCTTTTTCTCTAATAGCATCACCACAGACTTGAAAAAGGGGCATGTTCACCCCAGAGAATAACATGGAACAGAAATGGCCCAGAGGCAAAACTTTAAGTTGGAAAACTATTTTCTGTTGTGCTGGTGTATTTCAAAATATTACTCTAGGTCCCTCTCTTCTTAATAATTATATCTGTAGAGTCAACTTGGATAATTTAAATTTTTAGAGTTTTCATGATATTAGAAAGAAAGGCCAAAGGGAACTTATGATTAGCAATTTTTGCTTTAGTACAATCACAGAATGGTTGAATATCATCTAGTAAGAACTTCTGCTGAATAGAACTCATTTTTAAATGACAGTAGGTGATCCAACAACAGGTGCACACACAGTCTGTAGATTCTTACCACCAATGGTATTAGCAGATTGTGATCCTGAGCAAGTGTAAAGGCAGAATTAGGGCAAGGGTTATAATCCACGAAGAGGGGAGGAGCAGTTTAAAATGGATGGCAGATGAAAATAATATAGCTTTAGTCAGTTCTCAGGAAAAAAACAAACCCAATGCAAAAAAAGAGCAAACTTTAAAAAAATTCCATAGCACAAACATCTGTCACAAAAGCAGTACACATAACAGTTCTATAGCAGACACTCATGTACAGAGCAGATGGAATGAACTGCAAAGGCAAAAAGCATGTTCTTCAGCTTATCCATTATGGGAAGTCCCAAATCTGAGTCATTAAATGTTTACATATTCATTTTAAATGTTTAATTTAAAATTAAATATATGAACAAATATCACACCTTATAGCTGAAGAAAAAAGGAGATGAAAAAGCTACGAATTTCATCTTTCCTAAGAATCTTAAGCTTTGCTTAAGAAAAGCAAGAGGTGGGGAAGGGGAGAAAGCTTCCGACAGGCCATACAACCGTCTGTGCATGAGCAGTCACTACCAACAGTGAGGACACAGTTCCTCCCTAATCTACAAGTCTCCAGTGGGTCTGCTTTCTTTTATTCTGGTGAGCCTAAATGCACCTGCTTTGATCCAAGAGATTCTTTTTTTTTTTTTCTAGATGATAATACAAAGCTGTGGTCAGACCATGCAGCCCTAATGAATCACTCCAACAAAGTGAAGATGGGGGGTCATACTAACACTCCTGTGAAAGCATGTTGTGAAGAAACTTGTGTACAAATCACACATCTTTTTAATCTGCGATGGACATATATTCATTCAAATAAGTAAGCAAGCAAACAAATAAAATATTTCTACTATAATTTAAGACCTGTGTGATTTTATAGTGGGAAAGTCCCTGAATCTTAAAGTCCCATGAGGTTTAACAAGCTAAATGTAAAATAATCCTATTTTTCACTAAAGTGATCTGAAAGTAAAATAATTGAGAAAGAGGGGTCACCCCCCCCCCTCAAAAAAAGGTCAAGAAGTCAGAAAATAACAATTATCTCACAAGTTTTATCCTTAAATCCTACCATGGACAATTTGTGGCTATCTTTATTTTTCTTTAAGTTTCAAATGTCCTAACTTCAGTGTTTATTTCTGTTTCATGAGAGCAGTAAGAACATCAAGGTATACAATTATGAATAATGACAAGGACAATCATATCAGGCAAGTCATGGCACCTACTCTGAGGCAGAGACTGTTTTAACTGCACTAAATATGCTATATCATTTAATGCTCATGACAATCCCATGAGGTAGATGCTATATCCTCTTCCTTTTACGGGTACAGAGAAATACAGGAACTTTAATCCAGAAGAGCCAGGATTCCAACTTCGCAATACAGCTCCAAAGCCTGCAAACTTTACTGCAGCACACAGCACTTGGTGATCTGACTCTGGTCACACATGAGACCCTGTATCTTAACTAGCTCCCAGGCTGTACTGATGTTGGTTGGGCTACGGCCATGGAGAAGGGAGGCTACATTCTCTAAGTGTAGTGCTCTCTAAGAATCACACCAGAAGCACACAGACCCACAGGAGAATGTGGTATTTTCATCACTTTTGATCTGTCAGAGAAAAGCCCTTGCCTTGTAGGACCATGTGTCATTCTTGCTGTTAGTGAGTAGTCTTCATTCTGAAAAGCCTATTTTAGGAGTCCCACAGAGTGCTTCTGACATTAATCTGCTGGACATCCTCATGCTAGGAAGAGGCAGCACTTCAACAGTGCACACAGGTGCACTTGTGTCTCTGAGCCTTTTCCTTTTCCTTGATCGCTTGATGCAGGAAATCAGGCTGATAAAAATAAATGGGACATCAATAACCTGACAATCACCTTTTAACCCCTTCTTTCCCAAGAAATTAGATTATATAGAAGAACTTCTTCAGAAAAATCACCAGTCTTAGAGAGTGCTGAGGACAATCAGTCTAGAGGGAATGGGAAGAAATAATTTTCAGTTAAAAATGCCATTACAGGGCTGGAGAGATGGCTCAGGGGTTAAGAGCACTAGCTGTTCTTCCAGAGGTCCTGAGTTCAATTCCCAGCAACCACATGGTGGCTCACAACCATCCACAAAGTGATCTGATGCTCCCTTCTGGCTGCAGGTGTACATGCAGATAGAGCACTAATATACATAAAATAAATGAATAATCTCTTAAAATGCCATTATACAGGTTACTTGTTTGAAACAGTCTGCTCATCTTACCTAGTTGTAAGACTGTGCTTTTTAATTGTTCTCATAAGGAACTCAGTAACCAATGAAACAATAAGAACATAAACTCAAACTTTACATGAAATTCATCAGAACTGGCTATTCCAGCCTATAAGTCAGTATACACTTGCCCAAAGCATTAGCCAAAAATTAAGATGATCTAACAACTTTTGGGGAGAATAAGAAGATACTACTTATCTATCTTTGCACAGCGTCTGATAGATACAAACAATTTTGGTGTTAATACTGAGAGATTATTTTGCATCTAAAAGGCACAGTTTTCCATGTCTGCAACTTTTTGAGTAGAATATGAACCTTGACTTTAAAGATTCGTATTTGAAGTGTTTTCATGCAAACATCTGTGTAGAAGATGAAGATTTCTTACTAAGTGGCAGAGATCAATGATGTGGCCCTAATAACACAAACACAAGACAACACCCACTCAAAAAAAAAAAATCCCAAACATGCACAACAACTGACCCAAAACATTGAAAAAATACCTTCATTTTTGTCAGGTGATGATGAACCTAAAGTACAGAACAAGAACTCAGTATGTAGCTTGTTGCTTTTAAAATCAGCTTTGAATTTATCCACCGATCATCTCCTAACAGAGTAATATAAAGAAACACATTCATCCTAACAGACTGATGGACAGGGAGGACTCATGAACTGTACATACGCTGGGACTGCGACACCATTTTCGTCCGGCTTCTTCCTCTAGAATCGGTCTTGGCATTTCCCACAGCAGCAAGTGGTGCAGAAAGCTTGGCTCTCACTCGACCTGAGGAATAAATATTTACAGAATTAAAACATTTCCTATAATAGTGTTTCATATTAAGAAGGGAGACTTCCACTATTTTCAAGTATTTTGAAGTTCTGAAATAAGGTAGCCATTTCTTTATATATTTCTCTTAAGAATATTAAAGTACACTGTTTAGGATTTACTTTCTGAGATGGCATCTCATCTAGGCTTATGTGAATTTCCTTGGCTTAAGAGATTCTCCTGCCTTAACTTCCAAGTATTTGGGACTACACAGCCTGCGCACCACCAAGCCCAGGTATATACTGCTTTATACATGCTCTCTATAAAATCATCGGGCGTAGTGGCACACACCTTTGATCCCAGCACTTGGGAGGCAGAGACTGGAGGATCTCTTTGAGTTTGAGGCCAGCCTGGTCTACATGAGACCCTCAAAAGACAAAAACCAAAAAATAATTTTTTTCTGTTTCTAGAAAATTAAGATTTGTCAAATATCTAAAGAGGTCTGCAGAAGAGACAACTACCATCAGCCAAGTCATCCTTTTCAATCAGACGGTCACAGGTGCACACGAAGTGCTCATTCCTTTCTCCTGATCATCAATTTTACAGGTTAGTGGGAGAGTGGGGGGTCGAGTGGGATTCGATGATGACCAGAAAGTAGAGCATCTATCACAAGGGAGTTGGCTCTCAATTTTCTTTTCTTCCTAGAGGCATTCTTTTCACCTCTACCTCAGCCCGTTCTGCAAAACTAGACTACAAATATCTTCCAGTATTTTTTATCGGGGGGGGGGGGAAGACCTCTGGTCCTATTGGGATTGACAATATAGAGCAGGCTGGCCTCAAACTTACTGAGACTTGCCTGATTAAACACATTTGCCACCCAACCTGGCTCTTTCTAGAGTTCTTGAACTAAAGAAAATATGTTAAAATATGTTCACAAAGTGTCTGTGTAAGTTGTCAGCAGTAAAAACAGCAACAGTAAAGTCTCCACTGCTAGACACTCTGGTGCTCTCCAGCAACAGTCTCAGACTCACTTGATGTTAAACACAGAAAAAAAAAAAGGCGTTTAGAATCTTTGTAAATTAAGAGGTATAATTTGTAGGGGATCCCAAAATTCTGCCTAGTCCAATATGACCATACTGATTAGAAAAGAACATATGAAGAGCAGAGCAAGGACCCAGGAGCCCATACTGTAGGACCCTCAGACTTTAGGAATCTGCTCTGGGCAGGACATAATGTCCTTATAACTGAAGAGCAGTGCAGAGACACTGAGTGATTACATTTGAATAAATAATCCATCCACATTCTAGCCACATCTAATGCTTTAAACTAAAAAGTGCTGAAGTAAGCTGTCATGCATTTTTGGTATCAGAATTTGCACTTTTAGAGTACTCCAATTTAAACTTAAAACAGAAAACTATTTTAAGCACACCACAGTTAATATAAAGCCAAAAAAGATTACATACATTTGGTTTTATACTCAGGAAAATGTTGTTCATGTAAAACTTAGAGATGTTTAAATAAAACCAAAGGCTTTAATGAGACAGCCTTCAGGAAGGGTAAATATAATAATTGAATTCTTTTCATTTCTACAAATTCAGAAGGAATAAATATTTTTTTTAAACTGTGAAACGACTTAGGAAATTCTATGTAGCAAGTAGTTACATTCTCAAACCGATTTTGAGTCAGAGAACAATTCCCTAGTCACTGATTTAAAATGATAAGTCACATTTCAAAACAGATGAAATGAAAGTATTTAATGTCCAATGATGAAGTAGCGTTCCTACGAAGCAGAAATGACTTGGCGTTAACTTTTTTTAAAAGCAAAACTAAGAGAAAAGCATTTCTGTTATCATTACTGGAAAAGATAAAATTATATACTAGATATTATGAAACATGTTAAGCAATTATGTTTTTCTAGCATGAGATGATCCAAGATATAAAGCAAAACTGCATAATGAAGAATTAAAAAAAATTTCACACACCATGAACACAACTGAATACAGAATGCAGAAGCTACCACAGCTGGCAAATGACAAAGGTCTGCTGATAAATTAGCCTGCTTTAGTTTCAATACATACTATCAATGAAAATAGTGAGGTAGAGGGATTTGTGTAACTAACAAAATATTTACTTCTTACCATCTTCAGATGCTGTTCCTAAATAAGAGAAATAAAACAATATTTCAACAAATTCTGAAAATGCTACCTTACAATCCCTCCCCCAAGATTCATCTGAAAAAGTGAAAGCGGAAAATAACTTTACTCAAATCGGCTCTAGTCTGAAAGACAGTCAAATGAGAAAAAAGTAATCTGACAGAATTCAATTCACAGTTCACACCAAAAAAAAGTTAAAGCCAGAAAACTAAAAATAGCAAAATTCTTAAATTTTAAAAGGGTAGAAGAAATCCAGAAATTAATTAAGAACAATTTAAGTCTCTCATTACCTTTCCTTGAGAATAAAGGTTTAAATAGACTTTTCTAAAGTAGAATGATTTTCTGTTCATTTTCAAAAAGTAGCCCATAAGGGAATCAGAAAAACAAATTAACCCTAGACCTCATCTGTCTAATATTTCCATCAAAGGCATAACAGTGGCCCTTAGCTATTTACTCGAGTCACGACGTGTGTGACATGCCCTGAAAATGACCAAGTGTAAACCCAGAGGGGTCACTACCAGTTCAGGGCAGTGACACAGGGCACAGCACACACTTAAGGTGAAGGGTTGAACACAGTGAGAGTAACATCAGACACCACACTCCTCAGAAAGGTTAATTCTGACCCAAACAAGAAAAATACTTTGATTGGGAAGTGATAAATTTTCCAGGTACTCCAGAAATATCAAGGTTCAAGGACATCTAAGAGTTAAAAAATAAAAATCCCCTCCTCATGGCTGTCATTTTATTGAAAATGTCTTAATTATGAAATACTTTACAATAGATACTAAAAATAACACATTTTAAACATGAGATTAAATAAAGCTCCCATTTCATTAAAATAGGAAAAAAATTGAGGTCAATTTGCAGAGTTTATGTAATAATTAAGAGAAAAGGTGTCTTGTTTCAGTATTTAAAAAAAAAAAACAAAACAAATTCTTTAAGAAAGATCAAACTTAGCCCGGCATGGTGGCACACACCTTTAATTTCAGCACTGGGGAGGCAGAGGCAGGCGGATCACTGTGAATTTGAGGCCTGCCTGATCTACAAAGTGAGTGCAGGACAGTCAGAGCTATTACACAGAGAAGCCCTGTCTCAAACCCCTCTCCCCCCCCCCCAAAAAAAAAGAAAGATCAAACTTCCAGCTATGGGTGCTAACAGTGAAGGAAGAAAGTGAAGATTTTCTCTCAAGTGTCATGAAACACTGTACAGATTTTTTAAAACCAGAGCAACTACAGACAAGCTGCAATAATCTGAATATTGGAATTTAAAAGGCATAGCTTAAACTTCACTTTTAATTAAATGTTAGTTTAAAAAGCTAACCGTCTGTGTCTTGCGATCTACTTTACATAATGTGAATGAACTGTGAGTTGCTGTTCGTGCCCCTCCATCAGTCAGTAACTAATGTTACTTAGCAGACTTCTTTACTCCAGATAAATCCAGTATTGTAAAAGGAAGTAAGACATTTAAAATATATGAGGCCTATTTTTCAGGGTTCCTGTGAAATATCTTATGTAACTGACTTAAGTTGTTAAAAAAAAAGTACAAGGAAATCCAAAACAAACAGAAGTAACCAGAATTCAACCAGTGAGTCATGTGCCATTTTCACACCGAAGTTCTAGATAAATAAGTAGAACATTTTCAAAAAGTTACAAAAGAATAAGCAAGGAGCCAACAGAAATGTGGAAAAGAATTATAAAAGTCTTACCATCCATCTTGTCACAAGTGTCCTCTTTGATGAAAGAGCAAGCAAAGAACAGAGGGAAACTTAGTATATTAGCACAAAAGACTGCAATCCCTAATTTTTTAAAGACAACAATTCACTGTAAAGGTTCTGTTTGTCATCTGACTGCCCACAAATCCCAGCTTTTCTTTGAACTTTTAGCTGCTATATAATCACACATCTGGGTAAATGTAAGAAGAACTCTGCCTCTATCCCCCAAGTTCATAGAGAAAAACCACATAGCTCTGTAGTCAGGTGGCAATACTGAAGACCAGGCCTTTAATATCTGACACTAGAACAAGTTAACACAGCAGGATCGACAACGCTCTAGTTTTGAGGCCCACATGTCACAGTCATCCTGTCCCAGCCTCCCAAGTGCTGCAGTCAGGGGTGTACGCCACTATGCTTGACTGCTGCTGCTCTCCGGAAGGTCCTGTGTGTGACACTGACCCCCAATGACTCAGCTGTACATGTACCACAGTCACAAGGTTAAGTCACAGTGGACACACTGGATTGCCACAGCCATCTGCCTGAACCATTGTGCAAGCAGTATCATTTGTGGTGAGCATCTACCTTCTTCTTGGTGTCTGGAATTGTGATAATTATGGCTTGCTGAGAAAGCAAAGGGCCAATATGACCAGCCCCCTCTCCCTGCCCCACCCTGGACTAGAAGTCTTGAATAAGCCGGCCTGACAGAGACACCGGTTGACATGTTGCAGCATTTCATGCCAGAGGAAGGAGTCTTCCTAAGCCCAGTGCCGACAGTGAGAACTACAAAACATATATTAGACCTCCAGGCTTTCTTTCTACTGGTTATGCTTTGTAGAATTCCACTCTAACAAACCTCTACCACAAACCCCAAATGTGTGGTAGTTATGCTAAATCTAAGAACGTCCCTCTTCTTGTACTCAAGACTGTTCAAAACCTTAAGTCACTTCTTGGACCAAGAATTCTCAGGCAGAAAATTACAATCTTCTAATGACACTCCTCTTAATACCCACCTGCTGCCTCAAATACCATGTCTGAATCTAGCACCACCCCATTTCCTTCTACTGTGGCAGCCTTCCACAGCAAGGCTGCCCCAACAGCTCTGCTCAGCACATGCCCCTCCTCACACCGCCCAAAGAGACGCGCCATCAACTTCTTTCTTTTCATCCTGATACTTCTTTCCTCCTGACTGGCTGACCACTTCAGTGTGCAAACAAATGGAACTCCAAAGAGCTTTTAAAAAGAGGAGAAGGAGGAGAGTTCCAGAACCACGAGGAGCTGCACAGCCCTCTCACCTTTTGTTGACAACTGAGCATGGTGATGATTTACAGATTCCAGGGCTGACTTCTACAACCAACCAAAATTTACTTTTGTCCAAATGACCTTATCAAAATCATTTGTTTTCTTTTCCATTCAGGCAGTTCCATAAACCACTTATTGAGAACTCTTATAAAAACTTGCATGCATGTTACGTAAGCATTTTTATCATGAGCTATACCACCAAAATAAACACACACACACCCTGGCCATTTTGTATGACACCAAGCTTCCTCTACAAAAGTTAACAGGTGTGTTAGTTGTAGTATCGATACCTTCTACTATATAGCTAAAATCCTACTATAAGTGAATAGATGCCATATGTGTCCTTCTGAGTCTGGGTTAGCTCACTCAGGATGAGCTTTTCTAGTTCCATCCATTTGGCTACAAATTGCATAATTTCATTGTTCCTGGTAGCTGAATAATATTCCATTGTGTAGATGTACCACAGTTTTTTAACCCATTCTTCGGTTGAGGGACATCTGGGTTGTTTCCAGTTTCTAGCTATTATAAATAAGGCTGCTATGAACATAGATGAGGAAACTTCCTTATGATTCCGTGAAGAGACATTTGGGTGTATACCCAGAAGTGGTATGGCTGGGTCCTGAGACAAAGCTATTCTAAGTTTTCTAAGATATCGCCATACTGACCTCCATAGTGGTTGTACAAGCCTGCACTCCCACCAGCAATGGAGGAGGGTTCCCCTTTCTCCACACCCTCGCCAGCATGTGCTGTCTAGGGTACCCCTTTCTCCACACCCTCGCCAGCATGTGCTGTCATTTGAGCTTTTGATCTTAGCCATTCTGACAGGTGTGAGATGGAATCTCAGAGTCGTCTTGAGTTGCATTTCTCTGATGATTAAGGATGTTGAGCATTTCTTCAAGTGTCTCTCAGCCATTAGGGATTCTTCCTTTGTGAATTCTCTATTTAGCTCCGTCCACCATTTTTTGATTGGATTATTTGGTTTCTTGGCATTTAATTTCTTGAGTTCTATTTTGGATATTAGCCCTCTGTCAGATTGGGGTTGGTAAAGATTTTTTCCCAATCGGTAGGCTGCCGTTTTGTTCGAATGACAGTGTGTTTTGCCTTACAGAAGGTTTTCAGTTTCATGAGGTCCCATTTATTGATTGTTGATCTCAGGTCCTGAGCTGTTGGTGTTCTGTTCAGGAAGTTGTCACCTGTGCCAATGAGTTCGAGGGTTTTTCCCACTTTTCCTTCTAGTAGATTTAATGTGACCGGCCTTATGTTAAAATCTTTAATCCAGCCGGGCAGTGGTGGCGCACGCCTTGAATCCCAGCACTTGGGAGGCAGAGGCAGGCGGATCTTTGCGAGTTTGAGGCCAGCCTGGCCTACAAATTGAGTCCAGGACAGCCAGGGCTACACAGAGAAACCCTGTCTCGAAAAACAAAACAAAACAAAAAAAAATCTTTAATCCACTTAGACTTAAGGATTTTATCTATATAGTAGAGGATATCAGTACTACAACTAACACACCAAAGGGAACATGGACATAGACTTTTTATTTTTTATTTATTTTTTTCTCTATTTTTTATTCTTTTTTGATCTGTCTGTCTGCTTATTTGTTTGTTTTTTAGTTCTCTCTCCCAGGCAATGAAACACTTTTCACTTGTGGTACTGCCTCATAGACCCCTCAATGAATGAGGAGGCTCTTGGCCCTCATACGACCTCTGAACTGAGATGAGGGACTGTTATATAGGGACACACCACCCCAGAGAAATGGGATGGAAGGGTTAGGGGGTGAAAAAAAAAAGAAATGTGAAGTTTCAGCCTTTTGCTACTAATTGTCATAAACTGTTTAGGATAATTAAGAAATGCAAACTAATAGTCATGCAAGCCGGTCATTTTGTTAGGTCTGCCAAGACAGGGTAGGCAAGTCCTTCATAATTCCTGCTCTACAATCAATGTCTGTCAGAGAAACGGGGCCAAACGACTGAAGATCGATGCTGTAATGTATGGAGAGAAAATGGGAACTGTCCAGGCAGCCAATGGTATGTCATTTCTTAGTTTTGGAAGCTGCAGGCCCTGTACTTCCTATAAAATCAGATATATTTATCCCTCTCAGGTTTCTGAGGTGGTTGAAGAACAGATAGCTAGAGTCTCATAATTAAATTTTGAGTTGCTTAGGAGTCAAGAGAGTGTTATAGACCTAAGAAGATGCTTTTAAAATTGTGTGGCAAGTTAGTATGAATGTTGAGTTAGATATAGAACTTTAAACTCATGGAGATGGTTAGATAGTAGAATGTTAAAGTCAGGTGCCAAATACATATGGACTGGACATTGGGAATGTACGCTAAGCCATATAACCCTCATAACTGTGGCCTGATTACCTCTGTTGTTTTGTATTGTATCTATCTAGAAAAGAGCCATTTGTTGGACTGAAAGGGGAAGCTGTAGGGGGAAATAAGATATACCTTAAACTTAAAAAAAAGGAAAGAAGATGGGGGGTTGAGGGTGGGAGGGTGGACTGGAAGAGAGAGTAGGGAGGGGATTGCAATTGAGATGTAACTTGAAGAAATAAAAAATAAAGAAAAAAAAGTTAACAGATAAATTTCAAAACATGCAAACAACCTTTCTGTCAAAGAATTCAGTGCTCTAGAAAAAAACAAAAGCAAAGTAACCAGCGGCAACGCCACTAAAGGCTATATGGAATTTAATGCTACCTTTTCCTTTTCTTTCTATACCCATTTTATCCCAACTGTTTCCTAAATATTTTGAGTTTGAGCTCTCACACCAAATTCAACTCAAAATGTGAAAAAGTCAATAAACCTTTAGCCTCTCATTTCTGGGTACAACATTTCTAGATTCTCAGTACCCACCAGGAGACCTGTTACAAACTAAATGCAGGAAGGGCTTGCTAGAAAAAGTGATATACTCCTTTTGAATTCTGTATGTTCAGACATGATGAACAAGGAAGGCTTGGTGTAGAAGAAGGAAAGCCACCAATCACATGTGTAGAAGGCTGAGTAGGGTGCATGGGGACAGAGGTGGGGTGTGTGCTTCCAGGTCCAAGTTTTAGGTCGGTGCTCAAATCTGAACTCAGGTTCTCCTGCTTCTGCAGAAGTGCTCTCATCCTCTGAGAGCCATCTACACAACCCATTTTCTACTTCCTTTTATTTTACTGAAACAATGTCTCCCTATGTAGTCCTGGCTGGCCTGGAACTCAAGAGATCCATCTGCCTCCCCAGTGCTGAGACTAAAGGCATGCTCCAACACACCTGTTGTTTTGTTTTTATTTCTTCTCCTCCACCTTCTACTTCTTCCTTTTCTTTCTCCCCCACCACCTTCTTCTTCTTTTTCTTCTTCTTTTTTTTTTTTTTTTAGGTAACCAGTTTTTATTTCGTTTCATTCATTAACTTGACAGAACTCTCCTTGCCAATCCTCACAGCTTTGTTGAGGCAGAGGCCACTAGGTCTGTACATCTTGAGGGGATCTATTCCCCACTCTAGACAACAGAACCAAAAAGGGAGCTGAGCCAGAGTTTCCAGTACTTTCCAAAGATCATAAGGGTGACACAGTTTTTCTAAACACCATCTGCACTCAGATGTCTGTGGTCTAGAACTTCAGTGGCACAGAGACCGTTATATACCATTGAACAGCACACCATATGACACTGCTAGAAACAGCACAGGCTCACATTCAGAACAATGCACAGGTAGAGTGGTGGGAGCATCTTAATCCAAAGACACTCAGGTTATAATACTCAGCACACTAGGCCAAGCTCTAAAGGTAGACGTTTATTATTTGGTGTAATCATTTAAATACTGGATTGGATTACTGGGCCAAAACTTTTTTGCTTTCTACTATAGTGTGTGTGTACACACATGTCCATATATGTGCATCCCTCTCTATATGTCAGAGGATATATTTACAGGATAAGTTCTTTCCATCTGTCATGTGAGTCCCGATGAGATAACTGAGGTCATCAGGCTGGACCACAGGCACCCTTACTTACTAAGCCATCTCAGTGGCCCGAGATTCAAACTCTAAACACTTTTAAAAGCTTCAAGTATTAAACTGCCATTGAGAAAATGGTGTCCCATCGTTAACTCCCTTCAGTGCCATCTGATAAGGTGTTCATCACATTCTCATCAACAGTTAACCACATACTCGGCAACCAAACATCCCTTTTTATTTTATAGGTCTTAACCTCCATTGCTTGACCACAGTTAGAATCTAATGTTTGTTCTTCTGCTTACAAGCAAGTGTACCATGTACTTTATGATCTATGTATATCTTTTTTTAAATAAGCACATCAATCAGACGCTTCGAAAACATATATATATATTTTTAAGTGGAATGTGCCAAAAATTGTCTCACGGCTACTTCAGTTTATATTTTCATATATTAGACTTAAATTTAAGACTTTTCATCATAGTTTACTTAGATTTAGAAATTTTTTTCTGCCATGTGAGATGAGATGAATTCTTATCTGTTAGGTTTTCAGGAGAATGTTTTGCAGTTTTGCTCAAGATTCTGGTCATCTGGGATGTACTGTACCACAGTGTGTAACAGGTTACAGCTTAAACTTACAAGAGCTGTGAAGTACTTCTCTCAACACCATGCACTAACCCATCTATCCTTACTTCATCTTTCTGAGACGGTGCCATTCTAGCACTCACTAAACTCATGCCAGTAACCTATCAGCTTAGTGTTCTACCACTATAGTCACAAGAAAGAAAACAGAAATGTGCAACAGAGACTGAACATGGAAAACTAGCCTTAAACTTTCTAGTTGGTGGACATGAAAACATAGAAAAAAAAAACCAGCTCTGAATAGGATTTGGAATGTATGTCTAAGCTGTGATTAGACACAGAAGACCTCTACAGTTCACCCTTATCCCCAAAGGCAAAGGAATAGAAATAAGATCAAGGAAACATAGAAGCTGATTACAAAGCCAGGGCCTCCCCTTGGTAACCAGTGGGTAGGTGTGTCATTAGTAGAGTTATGAAAATTCTACAGGCAATCATGAGTCAAGAACAATATGTGTGATCAAGATGAGGAGAAAGACAATGGAGAAAAGTTGCAACAAGGTGGCAGATAGGTACATAGGTCATCCCTAACATGCAAGAATGAACTAGAAATATGATATGTAAGGGAAGATAGATTAATATAAATTAGATTTAGTAAATATCTAGGGGTTTCTGATACAGTCTCTTAATCCGGGGCATGAAGATCAACTTGGCTATGGACAATTAGTTTATCAGCTTATGGACTAAAAACAAGGATGAAGTCAGGTGAAACGAGGGGAGTCTCTATGGGTTAAACAAGGAGGAAGCCAGTTTAAACAAGGAGAGACTCTATGGATTAAAAACAAGGTTTATAGCCTGGCATCGTTTTCAGCTGCTAACTGGGCAGAGCCCAGATTAAGCTGAAGCCAGGTGGAACAAGGAGAGATCCTGTTTAAGGACAAGTGGATCGAGCCTGGGGGCCCCATGCTAGCGAGTCCTCATTCTAGAAAGGATAATGAGTAGTTTGTATCCTCTGATGGAGAAAGTGCTGGTGGACTGATGGCCAGATCTCCCTGAGGCAGAAAGAAGCTGGTGAGCAGAGAAAGCCTCAGCAAGACAGCAAAGGCCAAGGACTAAACCCTGTGGCTCAGCTTTTGCCTAGAGGGGTCTGACCTGTCCAAACAGTGGCCTGAACGAAACTGTGGCCAGCTTTAAAGACTGAGGCAGAGCGGCAGAGTTGCTGATATAAAGGAAATAAGTTGGTTTACAGACGGCTGCGGTCTGCCAGAGAGAAGAAAGCCTCAAGCCTTATTTAAGGTGAAACCGCCATAGCCAATTTGCCCTGACGGATCTACATCTGAGATATTCCAGAAGAAAGACTGCTATGTGCATTAAAGTGTCTACCTCAGAGACTGTGTGCCTGACGACTGAGGACCTGCCCCAGAGACTGTATCCTTCTAAAAGGTTATGAAAATAGTTGTTATAGTTATCAATAGGTTTAGTGGTTAGATCATAGGGGTTGTAGTCATTCCTAGGGTTAGTAGTTAAATAAGTGTTTATATTTGTTATAAGTGAATACAGTTACCAATAAATAAGTGTTTAATAATATAAAAAAGTTTGATTTCAATGACATTTTATTTTGTCTTCACTGAGACCAGGAGAAGAATGCAATTAACTGTCTTACCGAGTGATGCATAGGAACCTGGATTCAGGGCACCCGCACCTAACCGCCCACTTCGCACAGCCTGTCCAGCAGCATGATGTGCCTTGGCACCAGCTGCAGCATTCACATCAATGTCACTTCGAGAACGCTGCAGACTTCCTGGAAGGGAGCTGGCTTTGCTGCCTCCCACTGATACTGAAGAAAACAAATTAGCCTGTGTTATTTACATGGCTGCAAACAAAACAAAGACAAACAAACTTGAAGCCATCATGAGCTAATCATCTATGGTAACACACAGTCCACAAGGCAGCAGTGGCCAAGTGGACCGTACCATGATGTCATTTTAAAGTCAGAGTGCCAGAGTTTCAGTTATGATACAACAAAGTTTTCTTCAGCAATTCTGAAAAGTTCTTTGCACCATTTTTATCTCATGGGAAAAATGAGGAATTTTGATTATAAAATTGATGGGTCTGTTTGGTAACAGAAGAGATGATGTTTAAGACTAATTTGTGAAAATGAAATGACAGTATTATTATTCTTGGCTAGTAGAAAATGCAAGAAAATTAGTTTAGGAATAGGGATATTGAAAAATTCATGTCACTCTTAGAAAGTTTGAACCAAGTCATTAACTTCTGATATTTAGTTTCAGTTTAAAAGAGTTTTAATGTAATTATGAGCTGACTCAGTAACAGCTGTGAAATCAAATGAGTGGGTCGTAAGCAGAATTTGAAAGAAATGAAGCAGAAGTGAAATAGTGGCTCACAAAAATCTAAGTAAGCACTGTTTCCCAAAGCTCCAGCTTATATACAGTTTACATATATTTGTGTGTGTGTGCATACATTTGTGAGGCTGAGTTTTGAAAATATTTTCTCATTGTGGATCATATAAATCAAAGCCCTTTAAAGGTTACTGCCTAGAGTCAAAATAGGCTGTAACTCTTACTCAAAGAAGCAGTTACCTCTTCCAGCCACTGCTGAAGGATTTGCTGTTGACCATTTAGAAGAAAAAGGACGACTGGAAGGTAAAAAGAAATGCTTTTAGTAACAAGACTTAGTTAATCGTTCTGGTAAGAATGAAACAGTAGTTGTCAAGAAAGTTGAGAAGTTTCCTTTAAAAAAAAAAAAACCCAGTTGTTTTCAAGAATGAGCTATAAAGCAAAATAAGTGGCAGTAGAGCCCAGGCTCCCCTACCCACTCCGCTCTTTAGCACACAGATGACTCCATGTTAGGACTACCAATCACTTGCATCCTGAAGTAGTTCATTCAGAAGACAGTATGGCTACTACAAGCATACAGGCAGCTTGGCACACCAGATCCTGTCTCATGTGACTCCTGCAATGTCATGTCCTAGAAAAGCACTACTCACTGCATCAGTCATTTTATGGTGTCAAGAAATAGACAGAAGTCAAGTGCCCCAAGCATGACCACACAGAAACAAACTGTGAATCATTAAACTCTTCAAATGCAACCGAAACAATAGCGACACTAGCATATGGTCTAATGCTAACAGCAGACCAAAGAAATTAAGAACAACCAAGTCACCATTGTTTTCAAGGTGTTACTAAATGCAAGCTATCCAAGTGAAGGAGTTGGAGAGAGGAACACAGAACTTCCCAGTGTATGACCTTACTTGAGACTTTCCTGTGAGCTGGATGAGGACCGGTCCGACTGTGGGAGAGATGCCACACTGCCAGAACTCTTTAAGTAAGTTTGAAGACTTTTCTGATATGATGGCTCAAGGGAATTATACAACGTTTCAGCTTCACCAGGAAAGTGGTTTCTAAGACCCATGTATGTCCTGTAAGAGAAAGAAAAATACATCAGAAACAGCTTGTCATGGCTGGAGGGATACGAACTCACATACGTTTAGAGCAGTCTCTGTGTCAGGTGAAGACTGTGCAAACTGAACAAATTCCAGGGGAAAAACTGCAGTGTCTGAGGAGAAGTGGACCTCAGTTCACAGACTCACTGTGCTGCTTATGGCTCACGTAGCCCTGAGTGAACCCCCAATCTCTCTTGAATGACCCTCAATCTCAGACTCCAGATGCAGCTATGGAGACAGTACCACTTTGCAGGACTATCTTCAGGATTCAAAAGTTAAAAATAGTCCAGCTGTGGTGGTTACACCTTCAATCCCAGCATCCAGGAGGCTGAGGAAGGTGGGTCTCTGTAAGTTCAAGGCTAGCACTCAACTACATCTTGAGTTCCAGGTCAGCCAAGGCTACAGAGTGAGAACCTGTCTCAAAGGAGGGTGATGGGATTGGCGGCACCAAGAGCCTTACTTAGTATCAGGTACATAGTATCTACTCAATAAACACGGTTTTCTCATGGACAGTGAAAGCGAATACTTTCTGATGGAAGGAGAGCAACGAGGACTGCACAGACTACAGCTGGAAGCAGGCTGTTATATGTCTAGCACAGAGTTAGTGGATAAAATGCATTTCAGTTTTACAGGAGATGAAGTCAAATGGAGTAATTGGGATATTGGTGATATAATCACCTCTCAACATAATTCCTTAAAAACAAGAACAGAATCCCTGTAAGTATATTTAATTACGTTCTCACAATGATATAGTAAAGACTTACTTTCTTGCCTCCACTCTGGCCTCGGCATCAGCATCGTGAATTCCCTTCTTAATAGTCTCAACCAAGACAGCTGCATGTCTACACAGGAAATATATCTTTAGGTTAGTACTTCACCACAGACAATAGTTATTCCTACATGGTATACATCTATGCCAAAGGACAGGGAAAAGGAAAAGATTAATTAACACTGTAATATCTCCCTCTCCCCTTTTAAAGGCAGAGTGTTGTTACATAGCCCAGGATGGTCTTCAACTCAAAACAACTTTCCTATATGAGCCTACGAGCATGCAATACCACACCTAACATCATTTTCTCTCTTCTGTTACTGTGATGGAGTCTTTCTATGTGGTCTGAACCAACCTCATTCATGTTCTATCCCCCAGGCCTCCAACTAGTGGGATTCCAGGTATGGCCTAGCCAAAGATTAGAGGATTTTCTAATAATTTGCCCTACACATCTCACCCATATATTGCTTCCTTCTGATAATTCAGACTATAAATCTGAAATGAATTATTTTTGTAGAATTCTGACAACAGGTAAATAAATATACAGTACGTAAATTTAAAACTTACAAATATGAGGGTGGAAAATACCTGTAGGGTTGGTTCCTCATTGTCTCATAACTACAGAAAATGATTTGCTCTAAGTATGATTTAACCCAGTGGTTCTCAACCTTCCTAATGCTGCGAGCCTTTACTACAGTACCTGATCTTATGGTGATCCCCACCCATATAATTATTTCGTTGCTACTCATAATTATAATTTTGCTACTGCTATGAATCATAATATAAATATCTGACATGCAGGATATTGGATATGCAACCCCTATGAAAGGATCATTTGGCACTCAAAGGCGTCACAAGTTGAGAACCACTTATCTAACCAATAAATAAATAGTAGCTGTCACAAAACAAACAAAAAATGAATTACTTCATGTTAAAAGAATTCAATTAAAAAAAAAAGCCTGTAAGGGGGCTCAGCAATTAAGAGCACACACTGCTCTTGCAGGTGAGTAGAGTTTGGTCATCAGCACTCACATCAGGCAGCTCACAGCTGCCTGTAACTCCAGCCTCAGGGGATCTAACACCTTTGAACTCCCAGGATACCCACATTCCCATCGACATACCCACACATCTAATTGTTTAAAAAAAACAAAAACAAAAATAAAACTGAGCTGGGCAGTGGTGGCACACGCCTTTAATCCTAGCATTCGAGAGGCAGAAGCAAGTGGATCTTGGGAGTCTGAGACCAGACTGATCTTAAGAGTAGGTTCCAGGACAGCCAGGGCCACACAGAGAAACCCTGTCTTGAAAATTAAGCAGAGACAGGTGGATCTCTGAGTTTGAGGCCAGCCTGGTCCACATAGCAAGTGCAGGACAGCCAGAGCTGTTACACAGAGAAACTCTGTCTCAGAAAACAAAACAACAACAAAACCAAAACAAGATAAGAAAAAAAATCATCCCCCCCCGCAAGAAAACCAAACAAACAAAAAACTGTGAAGAATTCCATTAACAATAGAAATCAGCAAAATATTCCATAAAAATACAGGTTATCTCTGATGCTTCCAAGGGTAAAAGTAGCAGGAAGTATCACATACACAGCTCTGTCAGAGTCGACGAGCTGTTCATGCTTTCATCTCAGTGAAAACAGACACTGTCCAGTGACAGCTAGGATGGAGAAAAATTCCAACAAATTCTCTTAAAACAAAACAAAAACAACTCTTCCTTCACAAGGAAGCCCTTTCCATCTCTCTGACTAACCACTCACTACATGAAAGACTGCACCTCAAGAAACCTACCTTATAGAGTGCTTTTAAAAATGTCTGCTCAGGTCAATGTGGAGGATCTCATAAAACCTGTTCTACGTAAGGGGCCATCACCCAACCCACCAAAGCACACTATTCATTGCTAAGTGCAGAGGAGGGGCATGCATCACAGCTCTAAGGAAGAAAGACAAAGCGAGAAACAGCCACACAGCACCCTCTGCATGACTGATGCCATGAGAAGAACACAACTTGTTTGTGTGCGTGTGTGTGTGTGCGTGAGTGCGTGGTGTGTGTGTGTGCGTGCATGTGTGGTGGGGCTGTGTCCCTACCTTTCCAGAGAATGAGTTTGCCATTCTTGCAGCAGCAGATCTAAAAATTCAAATGAACGTCTGAAAAATAAATGTTAAATTATAATTAAACATACTGAGAAATATCCACACTTTCTTTCACAATACTTCATTTTGCCCCTGAATTAAACACAGACTTATTTTCAGATTATCTTAATTAGAAAAAAATGAATTTAAAGGACTTAATTATTTCTATGTTAGATAGCTTAAAGGGACTTTGAGTCCTACAATTTAACTTCAAAATACTCATTAAATATAAAATATTTATGATGGAGCCCAGAAAGATGGCTCAGCAGGCAGCCCTGAGGGTGGAAGGAGAGAACTAACTCTACAGAGCAGTCCTCTGACCTCCACATGTGTGTTGTGCAGCCCCGATACACATCATACAAACATAAAGATATATACAGTGATAGCCAAGAAGTACACAACAGTCTACAACTTTTGCTTGTACTTAAATACATGTACATAAAATTTGAATGCAAATCTCTATGTATTTTCTCCTAGACCCCCTAATTCTCAATTCTTCAGCCATTCTGTTCTTCATTTGTAGGCTGTTATCCAGATTTCACCTATTTTCTAACTCCTGAGATTTCAAAGAGGCGACTACATAACTAGTCTAAAAACTTTAAATGACAGAAAGGTCATAATGCCTTATTTGACCTTTGTTCAGTGACAAAGTGCTATGCAAAATGGATTGCTCTCCAACATTCAATGCACAAATACTGAGCCTAAAGAGACAAATACTCTCCCTACATTTGCTATTTATCCTTGGCCCTTAAATCTTAGGCAAGTGTTCTACCACTGATCTACACCATTAGCCTTCAGGTCCTAACTACTGAAAACAGCAAGTTCTGAAGAAACCAAGCTAGGTATGGTGGAGCATACCTGAAATCTCAGCCTTTGAGAACCGAAGGCAGAACAATCATGAGCTCAAGTCCAGCCTGGCTGTACAGGAAGATCTTCTCTCAAAATAAATGAAATTTCCCCTCCAGAAATCATGAAGAGAAAGAGAGGGACTAACAAACTTGATTTATCTATTTACTGTCTTCTACACACAAAATTAGGAACTCTTAATCTTTAATTTGCAGTCAATGGGGTGAACACATTAACTCCATGATTTACATATGCACTGAGATAGACAATAATAAAAATTATTATTATTGTCTACCTCTAACTCTATACTCTGAAGAACAAGGCAACCAGTGAACTAAACAAACCATAGCTTAAGTGAAAACATGAGTGCGAGCAGCAGTTGCTTTAAATCCTCTTTCCCTTAAATGTGATGTGGTTTAAAAGTTTGTATCATGAGCTGGAGAAATGGCTGGGCAGGGAAGGGTGCTCACCTTCGCCTGGTTACCTGATTTTGAGCCCCAAGATCCACACATTCTTGACAGTTGTCTTCTGACCTCCACAAGAATACTATAAGTGTGTGTACACTCACACAGTAAAAGTGAACAAATTTGAAAAATTCTATCATGGTTTTAATGGAAAAGATAATTTTAAGAAGTTATAACTAATTGTTATACTAAGAATTAAATGTATTACCTAATGGTAAAATTTATACTGAAAAACCCTTTCTCCCTAAAAAACTTACCTCCTCACAGGAACTGACTTTGATGTGCAGTTGCTTGTTATTAAAGGTATAAGTCTGGGTACATGGGTATGCTGAAAAAGATATTTTAGAAAAACATGAAACACTGTGCATGTCATATACTGCTTCTGTGTGTCTTACACTTCAGGGCTTAGCCATGGCAAAGCTAGAAAAAAGCTGTAAATCATATCTAAGGAAACCCAAATTTCCCTACTTAGAGTAATAATGATGGTATAGTTTTTAAGAGACAGCTGTGAAGTTACTAATATGTAATGAAGACAAATTGCTCATATGCCCAGAAAGACATGGAAGGTGTGTGCAGAAATAATAACTGCGTGTTGGTGAGACGGCAGACACAGCACACCTACAGTGTACTGCTAAATAGTGATTTTAAAGGAACTTTCATTCTGGCTGAATCACACATCTTAGATTCAAGAAAGCAATAGACGTTGCTCGCCAACTTCTAATTCTTATGCTTTCTTTAGTGAAATCAACACTAAAATGCGTATTATAGACACAGAGCTTCAGCATGGATTTGTATCACCTTTGTTCTGGCTATACTCACTTTTCTCACTCCTGATTTCGCTAGTAAGCACACTCCATTTCTGATATCTGAGGGAATTATGCCATCATTATCAGCATCTCCATAAATACAATAGCCCATATCAAGAATGTGCTCCTGGGCTGGAGAGATGGCTCAGCCGTTAAAGGCTAGGTTCACAACCAAAAATATAAGAATGTGCTCCTTTTATCACTGCCTGCAACATCTGTGCTGACAGACAGTACACACACACCTGCATATATGCATTGTCTTCCATATTCACACGGTATACTCTGAAGTATTCTGTACTATTTACATGCTCTATAATAACTGTGCATGACTCCTATTATCAGAAAAAAATAATTCAAAAGTAATTTTCTGTCTTTCAGAGGTAAAAGCAATGCTAATATGACTTACTTAACTACATGAATGGGGAGGGAGTTTGTGAGAAACCTACCCGAATAATAAATCTGATTGCTGCACATCCAGAAGTTGCCATGACTTTTGCACTATTGGGGACAAGATTAAAAAGCGTAGGTACAATGGCTTCAGCGCCATGATCAAACTTGTTTCCCAAAACTGTTGAAAGGTGGCTACAAAGGAATACAAAAGCTATTTTAATATTAAATATAGAAAAAAAATTATTTGAGAGTTTCATATCCCAATGCTAACCTCAAATTCAATATGTAGACATGGATAACTTTAACGTCTGATCCTCCTACCTCCACCTCCCAAGTACTAGTATTATAGGTGTGCACCACATGCCTGGCTTATAAAGTGCCAGAATTTAAAGGCAGGGAGGCTTTTATTCATGCTTCTGCCACCTGAGCTGCACCCCCACCTTCCAGGCACTATACCTTCTCTTCTTTTTCCTTCCCAATAACTAGGAGTCCAAAGACAAAATGAGGCTTTTTAATCTGTCTCTGTGTAGAAACACTTATTAGAGATGCTATGTGATCACAGAATCGAACTATAAATGATATGTAAACATTAAGTAAAATTATTACCGTGATTGTGGGTCTTCATCAGATATTTCCATTTTGATGTCCCAACAACCTAATATCTACAATATTTTACTAAGTTCCAAATCTTACCCAAATCAATGATTTGCAATACATTCCCTATTTGAATTAATTGTCTAGTTACTTCTTTTGGAGGGGTGGGGAGTCACAAATATTCTGGTATCTTTGGGGCAGGTTATAAGAATGTACAACTTAAAATATAACTCTCTAGTATCTCCTAAAATTATGTAATCTTAAGGACATCTTTATTTCCTTTCCACATTTGTAATGAAGCAACTAATTCTCCTCCCCTCCCCCAATGTGTGTGTGGTGCCGACACGTGTGAGTGGAGAGTATGGGTGACAAGCTCAAGTGTGAGTGGAGAATATGGGTGACAAGCTCAGTAATCGGACTCAGGAATACCATCTATTCTTTCTTATAGGCCTGGGACCACCAGCTAAGCTGCACACTAGCTGGCCAACGAGTCTGGGGCTCTTCCTGACTCCATCTCCCCAATGCTGAGTGTTGTGGTGGTCTTATGCTGCTATGTATTTTAATGTTAATTACTGGCTCCCCATAAAGTCTGGTCACACCCCAGATGAGGACATTGTCACAAATACCAAGTGATGCTGTGTAACCTTGGCTGCTAATACATTTGGGTGATTGGTTGAATAAAGTTGCCTATAGCCTGGGCTAGGCAAATGAGAGGGGTGGGGCCAAGGTTCAAGGGTTTGGGAGTCAGAGAAGCAGCAGAAGAGGAGAGAAAGAAGATATGGAGAGGAGAGCACAGGGAGAGGAGATGAGAAGTATAGAAGTGGGAGAGGTAGAGGAAGGGAGGGGAGGAGAGGGGAAAGGAGGGGAGGGGAGGAGAGGAGGGGAGAGGAGAGGAGGGGAAGAAAGGGGAGGGGAGAGTTGATTAGAAGAGACTTGATGGGTTAAGATGAAGGAGAAGGGCACCTGGTTGGGGGCAACTTGCTTAAGGAACCCGACCAATTGGAACATGTGCAAGTATTTATGGGAATTTTTGCTGGGAGGTAGAAAGCTAGCTTAGAGGGTTAAGAGCTGCCCAGCTCCAGGGCATAAGGCTTATGCTTATTTAGAATATAGCAGGCTAAGGAATAACATTGCTGCTCTAGTAATCAAATCTATCAATTATAAATATTAGTATTTCATGCAATAGGTGAGATTGGAAGTGTACATCCCAAGTCCCACTGCTTGCACAACAAGCAGCTTACCTACTGAGCTGCTTTCCTAGCCTTGACTAGCTTCAGTTAAAACACTTAGGAAGGAAGTCATAGTTACTGGCAGCTTTGACAGCGTTTGTGATATTGGTCAGTTTCAACATACACAAAATCTTTGTATGATTAATGCTTTCTTTCTTTTTTTTTTGGAGATAAGGTCTTATGTAGCCCATGCAGGCCTTGAACTCACTCATAACCCAGGATGATCTTTAACTCTTGACCCTCCTATCTGCACCTGCCAAGTGCTGGGATTACAGACATGTAGAACTGTGCTTAGTAGTTTACTATCTGATCTAAAATACATGATTGGGAAACAGTTTTTGCCCAAAGTTAAGGATCTTCATTCATAGAGGTACTCCAGACTTAGTCCTATTTCCTAGCATTCAGTTACAAAGTCAGTTTTCCAACCTCTATGTCCCTCAAGTCTAGTGTCTTCCTTTGATAAGTATGAGCTCTGTTCCACTGGGCAGGTGATACACCTGGCAACTGACTTTGAGAAGCTTGTTGGGAATATGAGACCCATAGCAGTTGGTTTAGTACCAATTCTATACAGTGGCTTTTCTGGGGTCTCTGCTGAATGTATTGGGTACTAACAAGGATTCCAGAAAAGTCAGACTTGAGAGTTTTACTGAATGAACCCTTGGTATTGGGGTTTGCTTCAGTGTTGGGAACAGTGGTTTTTTCTGCTCCTCAGGGAGCTGAAGCTTTCACATGCACAGATGTGAATTCAGCTAGATTCAGGATCCAATTGATTTCTATAGTTTTTTGGTTGTGTGTCTCTTTTCTCCACTGTTCTGGATATTTCGCTACTCTAGCCTTCTGAAACTTGAATCTCTATTCCCTAATTCAGTGAGACTACCCTGTATAGTGCAAATTATGTAATTTTGGTTTCATTAAAAAACACAGAAATGTTACAAGAATATGTTCTCATTTTAATCTGAGGTGTAGGGACATGGGGCTGATAACACAGGTGACTGATCTGCCTCTGGCATGGGCATGGTTTTGACAGCTGCAGAAAGCTTCTGTGAGGGTGTGACGTTTGGAATTGTGGGAACTTTTCAGAGGATATATAAATTCTAAGGCTCCGAGGGGTTGCTGCTGTTGGCTGCTGTTTGTCAAGCAGTCGTACACAAAGAGACAAGGAAAAGAAATTAGATATTCTGATGGCAAAGATTAAACTTGCCCCTAATCAGCAGGAAGTAATCTAATAATAACTTCACCCCCTTTCCCTCCATCCTTTTTTTCTCCTATCTAATGTTAGGGGGTTGAAAGGGAAGAAGTAAAGGGGTGGAGAAACATAGAAGAGACAAAGGAACCCACCAAGTAGTAAATGTTGTTTACAGCCTTTCTCTGTGTAGGTCCCTGACCCTACCTCTATGTTTCTAAGGCAGTAGCAGGTCAACACAGCAATGACCACACTACTCTGCTCATTTGTATCTTTCAAGTGTCCCAGTTTTTCCTTCACTGTAGATTACCTGCAAAAAGTTATTTACTTATTCTGCAGTTTTCCTGGTCTGACTTTAAGTACATTTAATTTTTTCTTTTTAAAACTTATATTTTCCTATTTATTTTGTGTACACATGAGTGCCATGGCATATACATCAAGATTAGAGGACATCACACATAGATGGGTTCTCTCCTACCATTTGAGTCAAAGGGGTTGAAGTCAGGTTGCCAGGTTTGGCAGCAACTGCCCTTATCCACTGAACCATCTTATTGGCCCTTAAGTATATTTTTCAAGGTTACATTTATGAATTTCTATTTTGTTCGTTTTGTGGCAGAGATATAGCATCACTTTGGTATATACACATGGAGTTGACAAAAAAAATCTACCAACAGGTTGCCATATTAAGGTTAGTATAAAGATTGCAGAAGATATCTTTTATCTAGTGCTAGGATATGAACCTATGGCCTCACACATGTTAGGCAAGTATTCTATCACTGTGCCACAATTTCAGCAAAAGAACGACTTTTAAAAAATAACAAAAAGAAAGGAAGGAAATCAAAATAATTGAATCTATATGTATAATAAAAAGTATTTTTAGGTACATATTAGTTTCTTTGGGGGTGATCCTGCTAATAAACTCTGATTTGATGAGTACTACATTCATTCATAAAAAAAAATTAGCATTCCGGTATGGTGGTATACATCATTCATCCCAGCACTTGGGAAAGTCAAGGAAGGCAGGTTTCTGTGAGTTTGAGGCTAGCCTGGTCTATGTGGTGAGCTTCTGGACAGCCATGGCTGTAGAGTAGACCCTATGTAAAGAACAAGCAGAAACCCTCAGCAAAGAGAGAGACACTCACGCAACAGTGATGCAAGCTTCTCTGACCACCTGGGATCTGAGATCCTTAGCGGACAATTTAAGTGCTCCATCCAACAAACGTAAATGCTGGAAAAAGCAATCATACTGTGCAGCCCCAGCAACAAGCAGTGACCGGATTTTCTTAAGCTAAAAGAGAAATTTCATTATTGAAATAAAGTTGACAGTCTATAAAAAAGGTACCCAAAATCTACCATCTAAACATCTAAAGGTTTTTCTCTACAACAAACTGATGGGTTTCATTACATTTACACAAATTCAGAATTGTAGTGGCACTGAATGCAGCATGTAAATAAACATATAAAACAACAAAAAGCTTTCTAGAAAAACAGCATTACAAGTTTAGTTACATGTGAAACAAATACATGAAAATGTAAATTGAAATTTTCAATCATTCTTTTTAAAAGTAGAGTAAAATGTAATTAACATGAAATTTACTATTTTAAAAGATTTAATTTGCGGGGTTTAAGTACATTCCCAACACTGCACAAACACTGTCATTACCTATGAATAGCCTCACATCCCTCCCCCTCCTTCTCCCTTCCCTGCTGTGTGTGTGTGTGTAAGAGAGAGTGAGAGACAGAGAGGGAGAGACAGAGAGCTTAAGCTCAAACCCAAGGCCTCATACATGCTAAGCAAATAAGACACAATTAATACATAAGAAATAAAAATAAGGTGAGAAAAAGAAAAACTAATAATAAACTGAGTAAAGTAAATGTACAAAACTGTGTTCAGCCGCACTACTGACAGGGAAGCCAAAGTTACAAGAAAGATATTATTTGCACATCAGAGTGGCAAAAATTTTACAAACTTCATAGCATACAGTACCACTGAGAAAATAAATGCTCACAACAAAAGTGAGTAAAATTATGGATGACTAAAACCTTTATTCATCGACTGAAATAAAATTGTATGTATTCTTTACCAAGAACCCATATGTAAGTATTCTAGTCTTTCGAAACAGAATTGTTACAAGTGTGTACCAAGGGTTGGGATTCAGTTCAGTGGTCAAATAATTATTAATACCATACCAAGGGAAAAAGGGGAGTATAAAGACATTTACTACATCATTAAAGTTGAGTCTCAGGGCAACCTCATTAATCCCAGAACTCAGGGAGTAGAGGCAGGCCAATCTCTCTGTGAGTTTGAGGACAGCTTACTTTTCACTGCAAGCTGTAGAACAGCCAAGGATACCAGAGAGGCCCTATCTACAAAATCAAAACATAAACAAAAAGCAACCCCCCTTAATTAAAACGACAAAAAAAAACCCACTAAAACAAAAACTTTTAAAATCATAAATTAGAATGATATATGATATATACATCTATTAAACTAAAGAAGGTATGTACACACTGATCAGCATTCAATAAATATCTGAGCAACTATGACATGCTTAATATCTGTAACAAGTATATTGAATAAACACAATTTGTTAAATAAAACAGAGCAAGAGATTAGGCATTGCTTACTTTTTTTTTTTTCTTCGAGACAGGGTCTCTCTGTGTAGCCCTGACTGTCCTGGACTCACTTGGTAGACCAGGCTGGCCTCTACCTCCCAAGTGCTGGGATTAAAGGCGTGCCCCACCACCGCCCGGCTGCATTGTTTACTTTTAATGAAAGGAGTGGAGGGCACTATTTTTTATGTGTTCACACACATTTGAATGCACAGAGAACATGCCACACTCTCAAAACCATTCAGACTAATTTTTTTTTTTTTTGGTTTTTCGAGACAGGGTTTCTCTGAATATCTCTGGCTGTCCTGGACTCGCTTTGTAGACCAGGCTGGCCTCGAACTCACAAAGATCCGCCTGCCTCTGCCTCCCAAGTGCTGGGATTAAAGGCGTGCGCCACCACCGCCCGGCCAGACTAATTATTTCTGAATGAATACTTTCAAAGTAAACCAAAAACCTTCAGGTTCAACTTTATGTTTTTTATTTTAATATGAGATGTTTCTCCAAAGGTCACTTATGACAAAGTTGGAGCATTTTTAAAAAATTCTGATTTAGAACTGAAAAGTAAATAAAAATCATATTTAAACAAATTCAGAGCACTATTTCCTGTGTTGGGAACATGTTAAACATTTGAAAATAAATTTCTTAGCACAGAGATGGAAAACAATCTGTAACGCCCAATGTCACACAAGCAGTAATTGTCAGGAAGCTCCATGATTAGCCACACTGGGAGCTTTGAGAGAGAGCACAGATATCTTATAATAGACCCCCTTCCTGGCTTCTTGACAGTACTGAAGTATTCACTGTAATCTGACCAAACTTGACATCGCCACAAATGTGAAATACAACATAAAACTGAGGTCAACACACACATTATTTTTAGATTCATCAAATACTTCCTTCAAAAAATCTACTGTAAATAATCTATCCCTAACTCAAGGATGATCAAAATTGTGAATCACTCTCCCATATTCATTACATTCATTTAGACGGTAGAGAGCCAGGTGAACAGACACACTGCTGTGAAATTATGTCAATGCTGAGCAATGCTGAGCCAACAGAAGCGAATTTCTTCTCTGGCAAGTCGTGCCCTCAGGGAGCACTGAGAATGGTGCCGATAAGCAGCGAGGTGACTCAGAGAGACTAGCTCAGAGCCTTCTCAACTTCACAAACAGCCCAAGGACACAGGCTACCAGGCTGTGGACAGGCACTGATGTGATCAGCAAAATAGAAAAAAAACTCAATCTAAAGCTGATAATGCTGATTACTTCCATATTTCCCACAGAAAAATGCTACCCATCAATTTCTAATTTACTACCACGATCAGCATGTGCAGCAGCTGAATACATGTCCTCCTCACGTTTTGAACAGGAGTGCTTCTAAGACAGGGACAAGAAGATAAAGAATGAAAACTTACAGCACTGGCACGCTGGTCCCAGTCATGTTTGTCATCTGACAAAATTTCCCTAATCTTATTTAACGTTTCTTCAAGTTCCCGACTAGAATATATCTGAAAGAAAAGATTTAAAATTATAACAATATTTCTTGCTGTGAATAACATAAAATTAAGCACCAGTGTCTGAAATAGTCTTTCATGTAGTAAGGTCATTTCAAACTCTTGCCACCACTTTCAATGGAGACCGGTACAGACAACAGATACCCAATGTCCTTCCTTGCTGTCCCCTTTGCTACTTGTCCCCATATGAACAAACTCGAACACACTTCTAGAATGCTTCCAATGGAGCAGATGTCCAAGGAAGAACAAAAAAGGAGTGCTATTTCAAAAACTGCATATACTGTTCATATACTATTACAGAATATTGTTTAAAAGACATGTTTTAGTTTTATAAAGCTATGTGAAAAAATGGCTAATGCCAGAACAGACTAAATATATAACTCATCTGGCTACATTGCATCAGTACAAAGGAGAAAACAAAACTCAATTAAAACAAGTGCTTCCGGCAACATTCTATAACAAATATATATTTAATACACAATAAACATATTTATTAAAAACACCACACCTAATTGTAGTATAAGGTGCTATCCTGAAAAAAAAAAAAAGTAAAGACCTTCTCTAAACCATGAAAGAAGGGAAAAGTCAACTCAGAAATTCAATACAGTAACTCTGTAATTTATTAAGCCATTTCTCCCTGGGCTTCCCATGTCTCTCCTAGGTATACAAAAAACACTGGGTTAGGACTCCTTGTTCCTATCTCCTCTAGCTGACTAAGTAAGTATCCACATAAACAACACTGGGAAATCAAGTGTTAAGGGGAAATTATGATTCTGATTTTAGACAGGTTGTGTTTGAGATGTCTCTGAGACCCCTAAAAGAAAATGTCAAATAAAACTTAGTATGAATGAATGATTTTTAATGCTCAGCAGAGGTCTGGCTTGGAGGTAAAGTTAGATAAAGCCACGATATTGATGGAAGCCATGGAGCAACAAAATGAAAGTAGGAATATGGTTTCCAGAAGTAACCCTTAATATATTATAATATTTAACTGTCCAATAAAGAAGGATCCATCTGTAAAGGAAATGGATGTGAGACAGACAGAAAGGTAGTAATATGGGAAAACACTGCTTTACAACTTCTTATTTTTATTTTTATTTGTTTTTTAATTTCTTTTAAGTTACATCGCAATCACAATCCCCTCCCTACTCCCGGCTCTGGTCCCACCCTCCCACCCTCTTCCCCCTCACATCCTCCATCTGCTGTGGTTTTTTAAGTTTAAGGTATATCTTTTTCCCCCCAACAGCTCCCCCTTTCAGTCCAACAAATGGCTCTTTCTCTTATAACAACAAATACAATACAAAACGACAAAAATAATTAGGCCACAATTATGAAAATTATAAGGCTTAGCATACATTCCCAATGTCCAGTCCATAGATATTTGGCAACTGACTTTAACATTCTACTATGCAACCATCTCCATGAGTTTAAAGATCTATATCCAACTCAGCTTCCACCCTAACTTGCATCACCATTTTAAAAACATCTTAGATCCAGAACACTCTCTTAATTCCTAAACAACTCAAAATTTAAGTTTTATAACTTTTAAGGCAAAACTGTGAATGACAGAGACAATTAAACCAGTTAGTTTGTGTGTTGTGAAGATGTTAAGTGACTAGAAGCTAGAAAAATGTAAGGATGCAAATACAGGTGGACTTAGAAATACCAAACACAAAAATCCCAGAACAGAGAAGATGACAGGTACCCTTACCAAGAAGCTGTTTGCAATTGATAGGTGCTGGGAGAGGGAAAGCAGTTCTCTTCACACACTTTTTTTTTTCAATTTTTAGATTTTATGTGTATAAATGTTTTGCCTGCACATATGTACATGCACCATGTGCATGCCTGGTGCCTATGGAAGTCAGAAGAATTTGTTTGATACCCTGGAAACTGGAGTTAAGGATAGTTATGAGCCATCATATAGGTGCTAGGAATCCAACCTGGGTCCTGTGAAAGAGAAGCAAGTGCTCAAACCCCAAATCAATTTCCTTTCTTCACAAGATTGACACTGTAAGATATATCACCACATTCCAGGGCAGCACTTGTGCTTACGAGGAATAGCTGATCAACACAAAATGAATTCCCTACCTTTTATGTGTACTTTCACTGTTTTGGTCTTTTGTAAAGATTTGTTAATGTATATGAGTGTGTTGTCTGCATTGTCTGCATGTACATTTACACACCAGAAGACAGTATCAGGTCCCATGGAAATACAGTTAGAGACAGTGGTGAGTCGCAATAAGGGTAGTTGTAATTGAACTCTGGACCTCGGGAAGAACGGCCAGTGCTCTTCACCTCCCAGCCAACTCTTCAGCCCTATTATGTTGTTTTTTAATGAGAGAAAAATAACAGGAAGTTGGAAGGTTTTGGGAGGAAGGGAAAGAATATGACCAAAATACATTGTATGAAATTTTGTTTTGTTCTATTTTTTGAGATAGGGTTTCTCTATATAGCCCTGGCTGTCCTAGACTTGGTTTATAGACCAGGCTGGCCTTGAGCTCAGAGATCTACCTGCTTCTGCTTTCCAAGTACTGGGATTAAAGGCATGTGGCACCATGTTTGGCATGAAAAACTTTTTATGAGGGTTTTTTTTTAAAGAAAAATAAATATAAAATACAGACAACTCCACAGGAAAGGATGTGGGCCTAAAAAAGAACAGCATTTGGAGGACATGCAGTCCGTTATTTTTTCCCCCCTACTTCTAGGGATCAAACGCTGGGCCTTGTGAATGATAGGCAAGTACCCTGCCACTGAATTACATCTCTCACACTATCTTCACCAGCGTATCTGGCTCTTCCCTTTCACCATGTGGCTCCAGGGATCAGCTTTGAAGCAGCAGCTTTAGTGAGAAGCGCCTTTATCTACCAAGCCATCCCACTTCTTTTTAAATAGTGAAACCCAGCAATGTTTACTGCACAGCAACAAGGCTCTACAAAGGAACTTCAACCTCACATAAGGTCACTGATCTCTGGGAGCACAGTAAAAAAGTAAAAAGCACCAGGTGTGGAGCACTGGAGGCACTGGCCCTGGGTGAGGGAAGGGACCAAGCAGGATGGCCCTCTGGTGGCTGCAGAAAAGAAGTACTTCCAAAAAGCATGGACGTAACCAAACAGCTAAATGCTCATGCTACATACTGAGAGCTGTGGGCTGTAACTGCATTCCTGCAGAAGCACTTTCTGGGCTATGAGGTAGAAAAAAATTGTTAATTTTAGAAGTATCAATAGTTGTGTTTTTGCAAAAAACATATTTTTTATTATTTGAAAATCAGAAATACAAGATTTTAATGCATTATGAACAATATTACTGCAAGGATCTGTAGTATCAAAGCCTGAGTCAGTGGAAAAGACAAATGCTGAGGCCCTCTGTGCCCTGGAGAAACAGCAGGGTACTGTGCAAGAGCACGCAGGTCACGAGCAATAGAGAAGCACTTCATTCAATGACTGAGAGAAAGCAATTTGATCAGTTAAAATCAAAATCCAGTATGTGAGGTAGATAACAAATGAATCAAAGTGGAGAAGTGGTCAAAAAACTGATATTTCAGCCTGGTGTAGTGGTGTACACCTTTAATTCCAGCACTCAGGACCCAGAGGCAGGCAGATCTCTGTGAGTTTGAGGCCAGCCTGCTCTATAAACTGAGCTCCAGGACAGCTGGGGGTAGACAGAGAAATTTTGTCTCAAAACAAAACAAAACAAAACAAACAAACAACCCCCCCCCCCAAAACACAAACCAAAACCGATTTTCATTGAAATGGAAAGGAGGTCACCAAGTACAATAAGAAGGAGGAACTAGGGAATGGGGAAGGGGCTCTAACTGGGGAGGAGGAGGGAGGTCAGTACAAAAGGAATGAGTGACAATACCAAGGTTGTTTGATAAAGCCTCAAGAAATCATATTTTATATTTACCTAAAATTAAATTACAAGCAGTTTATATAAATACACACACACACACACACACACACACACACACACACACACACACACACACAC
>CAJQZJ010003646.1:10423821-10478752 GCA_907164525.1 Lophiomys imhausi
CACACACACACACACACACACACACACACACACACACACACACACACCCCAAAGATGGCTAACCAATACTGAATAATAAAAGAGCCACTGGAGGTATCACCATTTCCAATCTCAAACTGTACTACAGAGCTGTAAGAATAAAAACAGCATAATATTGGCATAAAAAAGATAGAATCAAACTGAAGAACCAGTCATTAATTAGTCCTCACACCTATGACATCTGACTTACTATTTTTAAAAAACCAGAAAAAAAGACAGCATCTTCAACAAATGTTGCTGGTCAAAATGAATGGCTACATGTAGAAGAATGCAAATAGATCCATACTTATCACCCTGTACAAAACTCAACTCCAAAGGGATTGAGGACCTCAATACAAGGCCAGATAGACTGGATATGCTAGAAGATAAAGTGGGGAATAATCTTAAACTCATTAGCACAGGAAAGGACTTTCTGAACAAAATACTGATAACACAGGCACTAGGAGCAACTAAATTTGACCTTATGAAACTGTAAAGTTTCTGTATGGCAAAGGAAACCATCATTCCGACAAAGGCAATGAATAGTAAAAGAATTTTAGCAACCAGACATCCAATAGCTGGCTAATATCTGAATTATATAAAGAACTCTTATGTCAAGAAAACAACCCAATTTAAAAACAGTGTACAGCCGGGCATGGTAGCCCACGCCTTTAATCCCAGCACTTGATAGGCAGAGGCAGGTGGATCTCTTTGAGTTTGAAGCAGACATGTGTCTACAGAGTGAGTCCAGGACCGTGAGGGCTATTACACAGAGAAACCCTGTCTCAAAGGAAAAAAAAATGGGGTACAGACCTAAACAGAGAATTCTCAAAAGAGGGAACTTAAATGGTTGAAAGCACTTAAAGAAAATTTCAATGTCCTTAGTCTTTCAGGGAAATGCAAATCAAAACTATTTGGAATGTCATTTTACACTAGCCAGAATGGCCAAGATCAGCAAAACAAATGACAGCTTATGATGGCAAGGATGTGGGAAGGAAAACCATTTAAACACTGCTGGCCGGACTGCAAACTTGTATAGCCACTACGGAAAACAGTATGGTAATTCCTCAGGAAGCTGGGAACAGATCTACCTCAGACTATAACACTTGTGGTGGACTGAATAAGACTGGCCCCCACAGGCTTATATATTTGTATGTTTAGTCCCCAGATGATGAGCTGCCACTAGGGATGGACTTTGAGGTTTCAAAAGTCCAAACCAGACCCCAGTGTGTAACTGTACATCTCTGTCTTCCCCCTCCTTACCCTCTGCTCTGTCTGTTGCTTGTGGATCAGGAGGTAGCTCTCAGCTACTTCTCCAGTACCATGCCTGACTACTTGCCATTGTGTTCCCCATCAGGATGATAACAGACTAAAGCTCTGTTAGAGAAATATCTAATACACTGGTTCTCAGAGGCTGATTTCAGTGCTAGGGATCTGGTTACTGCCCTTTCTGAGGCACTCTCTGATTGGTTAATAAAAGTCATTGATGGACAATTAGCTGGATAGAAAGAGT
This sequence comes from Lophiomys imhausi, assembly GCA_907164525.1. Lineage (NCBI taxonomy): Eukaryota > Metazoa > Chordata > Mammalia > Rodentia > Muridae > Lophiomys > Lophiomys imhausi. Next base: position 10,425,353 of record CAJQZJ010003646.1, read on the forward strand.
ACAGGAAGGTGGGAATTCCTGGGACAAAGAAAAGGAATGCTGGGTATTACACAGAGGACCTCCTTTTCTGCAAGGAGTCATAGAAGCAGACATGTGTCTGAGAGCTCTGGAATGCACAGCAAGCCACATGGCTGGTTGGGATTAGGTGGTCTGGGATTAATTTAGGTGAGCTAGTTGAGAGTCTGCTCAGATAAGGGCTAAGTGTTGAAATATTAAAGGGTCTTGGTGTATTTAATTATTGGGAAAAAGGCCGCCACCGTGGGTTTAAGGTTGAAAGGCCTATAGGCCCCTAGCTAAGGCAGGCCTACAGGCTTCCAGCCACAGGCCCCCCAGCAGACCCTGACACTTGCCCTGCCAGGCCACTGGGTGTTCTGCTGCCCTAATATAACAGTTTATTGTTATTAATAAATATCCAGCAATTACCCCACCAGGCCTATAGGCCTCTAAGGCAAGTCAGACCTGCTGGGCTCGTACCAGGCTAGTCTAATATAACAATTTATCGTTATTAATAAATATACTAGTTTAGATTGCAGGTGGTGAAGGCCACCCTTGGTCCAGGGCTGTATCCCCTGGATGGGTCAGGACGCCAGTTAAGGCGAGCCAGGCCTGCCAGTCTCCCACCAGCCCACTGGCTGGTCTACCAGGCTAATATTACAGTTTATACTTATTAATAAATATAGCTGATAACTAAGTTGCAGTTTCATCTCTGAAACTGTAAGCAAGCTCCCAGTTAAATATTTTCTTTTATAAGAATTGCCTTGTACTAACATTTTTAACCATTTTTCCATTCTGGTTTGGGCCCCAAACAGGTTTACTACAACCCAAATCAGCAGAAAGTCCTTTTAACAGAGTCACGTCCCATGCCCAGAGGGTGGGGAGGGTGTTTCTCCGCCACCCTTTTGATTATTTGAAGGATAACTGAAAACTTTGTTATTTAGGGGAAGAGACTACAAGCTGTTAAATGGTCTTGTTAAAAGGGTTTTGGAGGTTAAACCCAGGGACTTCCTTCTTTTCCTTTTCTGTATCCTTCTTTCTCTCCTATGTAGGAGTGCACGGACTTGAGAAAAATGAGACATAGACATAGTATGGGAAGGACCAAGAAGAAGGGACAGATTATTGAATATGCCCTTATACCTTTGTATACTGATACAAAATTAGTATTATATTTGGCTAAAGTGGTATTGACCATTGTTTATTGTGCAAAATTAAGATTGTATTGGACTACATCGGTATTGATCTTTTATACTGATACAAAATTAAGATTATAGTTGGCCACAATGGTATTGACCCTTGTATACTGACGTAATATTAAGACTGTATTGGGCTACATAGGCATTGATCTTTGTATATTGATACAAAATTAAAGGTAACGCTTCCTAATGGTATTGTACCTAGAGATACTTAACAATGAAATGTGAAGCTCTGGCCTCTTGATACCAACCGTCTTAAACTGTTTAGGATAGTTAAGAAATACAAACTCCTAGTCATGCAAGCATGTCACTTTGTTAGCTACTATGACAGTCTATCACAAATACTCTCCAAGCTACTCAGAAATCAAGTTGTTAAGAGACAAGCAACATTTGCTTATCTAAATACAAGAGATAGATAGGGCATCTTCAAAAACCCCAAGAGATCTGCAGAATATGGCATTCAAAGATGTTGTCTTAAATTAAGATTGTTTTTTGATATCGAGACATATCAGCTCCTGACAGCACTCCCTATTCTACTCCAAGTAGAAGATAAGCATCGAAGAATCTCCAGAGTGAGATGGTTGAATTAGTGGCAAGCCTATCTCTTGGCATGAAAAAACCCCTTGCTTCAAATGCAGACAGACTGCTGTCCAAAAAGGACAAAACTTGGTAGCAGGGAAGTCGACAGCCTAGCTCTGCCAAGACAGGGTAGGTAAGTCCTTCATAATCCCTTCTCTACAATCAATGTCTGTCAGAGAAACAGGACCAAAAGGCTGAAGATTGATGCTGGAATGTATGGAGAGAAAATGGGAACTGTCCAGGCAGCCACTGGTATGTCATTTCTTAGTTTTGGAAGCTGCAGGCCCTGCACTTCCTATATAATCAGATATATTTATCCCTCTCAGGTCACTGAGGTGGTTGAAGAATAGATAGCTAGAGTCTCATAGTTAAATTTTGAGTTGTTTAGGAATCAAGAGGGTGTTCTGGATCTAAGAAGATGTTTTTAATAGTGATGCAAGTTAGTATGAAAGCTGAGTCAGATATAGAACTTTAAACTCATGGAGATGGTTAGATGGTAGAATGTTAAAGTCAGGGGCCAAATATGTATGAACTGGACATTGGGAATGTATACTGGGCCATTTAACTCTCATAAATGTGGCATATTTATTTCTGTTGTTTTGTATAGTATATACTGTTATAAGAGAAGGAACCGTTTGTTGGACTGAAAGGGGAAGCTGTTGGGGGGAAGAGGGTGGAAGGGTAGGACAGGAAGGGGGAGTAGGGAAGGGATTGTGACTGAGATGTAACTTGAAGAAATAAAAAAATAAAGTATTAAAAAAAAAGAATTGCCTTGCTCATGTGTCTGTGACAGTTTTAATAGGAATGGCCCCTATAGACTCATGTGTTTGAGTAGGGAGTGGCACTATTAGGAGTTATGGCCTTGCTGGAGGAAGTGTCACTGTGGGGGCGGGCTTTGAGGTCTCCTAGGCCTAGTGTAGCAGTCTCCCTTCCTGCTTTCTACAGAACAAGATGTAGAACTATCAGCTCCTTCTTCAGCACCATGACTGCCTCCACGCTTCCATGCTTCCCACAATGATGATAATGGACTAAAATGCTGAACTGTAAGCCAGCCCCAATTAAATGTTTTCCTTTATAAGGGCTGCCATGCCCATGGTGCCTCTTTATAGCAATAAAACCAAAAACTAAGACAGTGTCTCATCACAGCAATGAAAACCCTAACTAAGATAGCATTCCTAGGCCCAAAGGACTCTACTACATCCTACTACAGAGACAGTTGCTCAACCATGTTCATTGCTGCTCTATTCATAATAGCCAGAAACTGGAAATGGCCTATATGCCCATCAACCGAAGAACGGCACATTTACTAAGCTCTTAAAAAAATAAAAATAAAAGCCATGAAATTCACAGGTAAATGGATGGCGCTAGAAAAAAAAAATTATCCTGAGTAAGGTAACCCATGCCCAAAAAGACAAATATTGTATATATTCACTTATACATGGATGTTAGCTATTAAGTCTTTGATAAACAAGCTACAATCAGTATAACTACAGAGGTTAGATATGGAGTAAAGGATTAAGAGAGAGAAAAGGATCTCCCTAGGAAGAGGAAACAGACCAGTTTGGGGGGGGGGAGAACAGGAGAGTCTAAAATAGGAGGTTCAAAAGGGGAGAAAAAAAGAGGGGATACAGATAAGGACAGCAAAAACTAAGGACAATTTGAGGGGTTATATGGAAACCTAATTCAATTGAAGCTTCTTAAAATATATACACAAATGAAAGACATCTAAACTAGAACCACCAAATAATGGGAGAGACAAAGTCTCAAGTAGACCTCACTCACTACCAAGTGAAACCTCCAGTGCCAGGAATGGTTACATCTAATTGAGGTGTTGGCCAAAGGGGCCTCATGAAAACCTCCAAAAAAAACCCAGGCTATTGCCTAGGCTATTGGTTGCTCTCCACAAACTGATGATAAAGTCCTATAGCTGAAGAAAACATCTACATAACTCACATAACATGAAGGCGTCAAGCGGGTGACTATCTAGGGCAGTAGTTCTTAACCTGTGGGTGTGTATCAGATACCTTGCATATCAAATATTTATATTATGATTGATGACAATAACAAAAGTAGTTATGAAGCAGTAATAAAATAACTTTATGGTTGGGGTCACCACAACATGAGGAACTGGATTAAAGAGTCACAGCATTAGTAAAGTTGAAAACCACTGATGTAGAGCTTTGACCCCTACTGATGAGTGCTCATGGTACTGGAAGGCACTCTGCATGCTATCAGGAGAGAAAGGCAAACATCAAACAAGCTGCAAACTCTTCAAGCTACAATGGTGACCTGGCTGTAAGATACATTGGTGTAAGAATGGCACAAAAGTTACAGGAGTAACTAACCACTACCTCATTGGAATTAAGGCCCACTCTATGAGACAGAACCCATTCCCAACACTGCCCTAGTACTTAAGGCCTGACACTAGACAGGACCTAGAGGAAAACCAAATACTACTGTTCTGCTAAAGGAACATAGCAATAAAATGACTCCTAACAAGATTTCTGCTATACTCCTAGATGAGTGTTTTCCTAAGCCATCATCAGAGCAGCTTTCTCCTGCAGTAGATAGGAACAAATACAGAGACCCACAGTTAGACACTCTGCAGAGGGTGAGAAACCTTGGAACACTTGTGGGGATGTCTCCATCAAATCCTTCTCTTAAGGGCTCATAAAACTGCAGAGGAGGAAGCAGAATACTGTAAGAGTCAGTGGTGATACCATGGATGTTTCCTTGTTGGGTCTTCTACACACAATAGGACTGACACATATATGAACCCATGGAGACTGAGGTAACATGCACAGAGCCTGCACAAGTCTTAGTCAGATGGAGTCCAAGTATTGAGCCCCCATTCCTAACCCAGAAGTTATCTCTAATTGATAACCTCTCAAAAAGGAAAATAATAAGCTTTCTTACTAGGTACACAAACCACTCTTAAGGGCAGGTCAGCCCCATGCCCAGTAGTAGATGGCCAACACAAAATTGACTCAAATATATATATATGTCTCAATGTTTTGTCTGAATTTTTGTTTGTTTAACCTTATAGATCCCTTGCTTATATATTATGGTTTCAACTTTCGTTCATGGGTTTTCTGTGTGTGCAAATGTGTGTCTCAGTGTCTGTATGTGTTTCTTGTGCTTTTTCTTTGGCTTTATTGTTTGCTTTGTTCTGTTCTGGGTTGTTTCATTATTTTTTTTAGATGCCTGTTTGTAAACCAATGAGAGAGAAAAAGGGTGTGGATTTGGGGAGGACCTAGAAGAAATTGGGAGAGAGGAAATGCAATCAGAATATACTGCATGAAAAAATTGATTTTCACTAACAATAAATAAGAATAGCAAAAAAGAACTATAAGAAAAAAGCAAAATAAGAACAGTAACAATAATTATGAAGTTTGAGGCTAGGGTGATGGTTCAGTAGGTGAAATATCCAAGCATCAAGACTTCAGTTCAATCCTCAGCACCCACATAAAAAGGTAGACATGGTGGCAAAGCTTGTAACCTCAGCAATGGAGAGGTGGAAACAGGAATATTACTGGGACTCTGAAGCTAGCCATTCTAGCCTAACTGTAAGCTCCGGAACAATAAGAGACTGTCTGAAAGGAGTGAACCTCTTCCTGAGGATGATTCTAGACTGCTGCCTGGCCTCCATCAGTGCACAGACTGACCTACCGACCAATGGACCGACCCCTACCTGCATGAACATAAACATACACTCAGGCATTAAGAAATAATAATAATAAAGTTGTCAGATGTAAGGTTGCATGCCTTTAGTCCCAGCTCTAGAGAGGCAGAGGCAGGTAGATCTCTGTGAGTTTGAGGCCAGCCTGGTCTACAGAGTAAGTCCAGGACAGCCAGGAGTACACAGAGAAACCCTCTCTCAAGAGAGAGAGAAAAAAAAGTTTAACAGATGTTGCACAGAGAAAAGGCAACAAATATTAAATGCAGCTCTCTGGCTATTTTAAATCTAACAGTTTGGTCCTTAACTTAGGTACAGCAAATCTGAGAAGCTCCTGTGTTGGTGTGAATGGAACTGTGAATGGTTGTTCCAATCTAGCTGATGCTCATCTCTGAGAACTGTTTTGTATTAAGGACAGCTGCTGCTGAAGAGCATGCTGGTTACATAAAGAAATAGTGTCCTCAGGGAAGAAATGCAAAGTATGCGAAACAGTGTACCCTCCCCATCCAAATCATTAAAACTAAATTTAAAAGTGGCTAGTTATAGAACCAATATATACAAATCAATTTCTTTTTTAAGTATTGGAGGCAGTGGTGGGTTTACAAACTTAAACTTGAAAACACACAAAGTTTAATAAAAATGTACTTTGGAGCACCTAGGAATAAACCAACCAAATTAATCTAAAGTAAAAACAAAGGGTGTGTTAGCTAGTTCATGTAAACTTAAAACAAAAGCTAGATGCATCTCAAAGGAAAATGTCTTCACAAGATGGGACTGAAGTCAATCAGCAGGTCATTTTCTTAGTGACTGATGTAGTAGAGCTCATTGCATTGTTGGTAATGCTACTCCCTGGGCTGGTGTCCTGGGAGCCTTTAGAAGAGGCCTGAGCAATCCAGGGGGCAAGCCAGTAAGTACCACTCCTCCTTACCCTCTGCATCAGCTCCTGACACCAGGTTCCTTCTCTCTGCTTGGGGTCCTGCTCTGACTTCCCTCAGGAATTGAGTTGTAAGCTGATAGAAATCCTTCCCTCCCCAACTTGGTTTTGACCAAGGTGTTTTATCACAGCAGTATGAAAGCTATTGGGCATTTGAAGCACCCAAATAAACAAAGACACCAAACTGTCCCCATGCAGATGTCCAGTCTCCACAGGTATTGCAATAACCAGGCTCACAAACTGACTAAAAATTACTTAGATGAGCAATAACTCAAGAACGGTTCAGATACTTCCGCAGTATACCTGGAGAATATTATCTACCAAACATAAACACTTAAAAAACTAAAGTAATTATGATTACTGGGTTGTAAAACAGGGATAGACCGAGTAAAGAACAAAAGAGAAAGTTCAAAATAGACCTATATAGTCATGAAACCTTTAAATATGATAAATGTATTTATTTTCTGTTAATATGACAAGTCTGAAACTGGGAACATTGGAAAGAAAACAGAATAATCTTGGTCACACTTTGGAAGTCTGAAAGTTGAGAACGGCATAAAAAAAATCATATAATAGTTGGGAACACAGAAGAAACAATCAGTGTGGCAAGATATGGAGACAGATTGGAGCCCAAGCTTAATCTTTACTGTATACCATGAAAATTACTTAATTCCATGTAAGAGAAGCACCCTCAGTGACCTTAACATCTCACACTGGGACCTACCCTTCAAGGATACATGCCATTTCTCCATAATGGCACCCCGAGGAGCAAGTCTGCATTACATGAACCCCTGGAAGACATACTAAATAAACCACAGCAAAGAAACCCTGATTCAATTAGGCACAGTACATGCCTATAATCCCAGCACATGGGAGGCAGAGGCCAGAAGATCACAAGTTCAAGACCAGCCTGGTCTACATAGTCAGTTCCAGGACAGACTAGATTATAGTGACACCTATCTAATAAATAAACAAACAACAAAAAGTGGGGGGAAGGGGATAAAGTAGAGCTGATTCAGTAATGTCCCAGAATTTAACAAAATGCTAACATAATCCAGCTTAAAAAAACATTTATTAGCCGGGCGGTGGTGGTGCACGCCTTTAATCCCAGCACTTGGGAGGCAGAGGCAGGCGGATCTTTGTGAGTTCGAGGCCAGACTGGTCTACAAAGTGAGTCCAGGACAGCCAAGGATACTCAAAGAAACCCTGTCTCGAAAAACCAAAAAAAAAAAAAAAACATTTATTAAGTATTAAAAATTATAGTAGAGAACCACGCCTTTAATCCCAACACTGAAGCAGGTAAAACTCTGTGAGTTTGAGGCCATGGTGGGCTATATAGCAAGCTCCAACCAGCCAATGCTACAGAGTGACACATTGTCCCCTCAAAAAACCAAAAAAAAAAAAAAAAACAAACATTACAATAGACACTGACTTCGTGAAGGCACAGGTATCTAGTCAAAGCAAATATTCAAGTAAATGTTCTATATAAATCCATAGAAACTTAAAAAAAAAAAAGAGTAAATGAAACTATAGCGAATGTGTTGCAGGATATTTGATCACACTGTATGCCTTGAGATCCTGAACTGTAAAAACCTGTTTCCAATTGTGGGATGGCTCATCCTTTGTTCCTAAAGCTTTCTGTTTACTGTTACCAAATGCTTGTGGTGTGGATCTGACCTAGCACACACCTTTAATCCAAATCAACTTTAGGTCAAGAGGCAGAGCAAGCAACCAGCTGGCAGGGAGTGAACATAAGGAAACAGAAAGGAGGAACATTAAGCTGAAGGTTATTTAAGACAGCGAAGGAGAAAAAGTTTTTTCCTTCTGAGACATCAGTGGAGTAGGAAAGTAAGCTGGACAAGCTAGCAGGTTTTTTTTCCTTCTAGGACTTCAGTGGAGTAGTAAGGTCGGCCGGGTGCTTTCTCTGCCTCTGCATCTGGCTCCTGAGTCTACATTGGTAAAAAAAAATCCAAAGGCTGGGATAGTTTAGTTTTTTTTTTTTACACAACAAGCATGCTAGCATAAAAATGAAGAAGAAAAACATTTCAAAATGCAATTCACAAGTAAGCAAGAGATAGAAATGTCTAAGCCCACCACATACAACCACAGAATCTACTGTAGGTGCCTCCACGACCGTTTTTAAGTGGCACTTAAAAGGTGGAAGTACTCATTCAAATATCAGTGGGCAAAGGAAAAGAAGAAACAAAAAGGCTCTGGAGAAACAAAATGATAATTCCAGATTCAGAAGTAGAAACCTGGCACTCATGTAGCTGCATTTCCACAGACCAACAGAAGAGGACAAATTTAAACTAAGATCTAACCAGAATTTTAGTCCAGACCCAGGACACTCACCATGCAGCCAAATCCAATAAAACATCTACAAAGACTGAATAAAAAGAAAACAAAGTAAGAATGGGGCTTTTCTGATGATAAGGTAACTCACTGAAAGACAAAGCCCAACCATTAAGAGGAAAAGAACCATAAGAGCAACAGAAACTCAACAGAGTAAATAATCATTACAGGAAAGAACAATGAAGCATTGGCAAAAGGTCAGAATACATACACAAGATTTTAAAAAGCAGCTCACTAAACTCAGACATTTAAAAAAGGACAAAAATCACTTGAGAATTAAGTCACCAACTATCTAAGAGAGAATAAATACATCCTTGCTTTGAATGCAAAAAGTTAACTTTACCTTAAAATTTTCATAGGACACTTGAAGAAATCTGAATATTGAAATGAAACATTTGAAGAGAGGTGGGCATGCATGTTAGAAATAAATTTATAAGCCGGGCGGTGGTGGCGCACGCCTTTAATCCCAGCACTTGGGAGGCAGAGGCAGGCGGATCTCTGTGAGTTCGAGGCCAGCCTGGTCTACAAAGCGAGTCCAGAACAGCCAGAGATACACAGAGAAACCCTGTCTCGAAAAACTAAAAAAAAAAAAAAAAAAAAAAAAAGAAATAAATTTATAGAAAATAAAAGAACTATAGGAACAAGTTAACATCACAAAGAAATCAGACAAACAACACTTGTGACAATATAAAAACACAGCCAGTCTAGACTTTAAACAAGGTCATGGAGGGAAAACTGGCAATGGGACTGTTTTAGAGATAACATCACAGAAGCTTCTTATATTAACAACTGTATTGTGGTTATAACTGAGCATCCCTTCTAACTCTTAAGAGGTGAACATTAATAATTGGGGCTGAAATGTCATGCCTTATGTTTATTTTCTTATTTTTCTACACAAAAGCATAGGTGTGAAAATGTATCTGAAGGTAAGAGAGAATTTATACAAAATATACAGAATTTATACAAATATGAGAATTTCTGGTTATACATACAACAGTGTTTACTATTTACCAACTGTACTGCACATAAACATTCTTTGTGATGAAAATCAGGGACTGGAGAGATGGCTCAGAGGTTAAGAGCACTCACTGCTCTTCCAGAGGTCCTGAGTTAAATTCCCAGCAACCACATGGTGGCTCACAACCATCTATATTGAGATCTGGTGTCCTCTTCTGGCCTGCATGCAGACAGAACACTGTATACATAATAAATAATATATTTAAAAAGTATGAAAATCAAGCAAGGTGAAATTAGAGGCCAACCTGGTCTACAAAGTGAGTTCCAGGACAGCCAGGGTTACACAGCAAAAATCTGTCTCAAAAAAAAAAAAAAGAAAAAACACTGTAAGTTAAAAAAAGAAACTAGAGAAAATGGTTATAAGGAGGCATTTCAGTGGGGTAAAGAGTGTTTTACTTAATTAACTGGCTATGCATAAACAAAATGGAGGAGAGTTACGATGTGCACATTGTCACTTTATACAAAAGAAACTCCAAGTATATTAAGGTCAATGAGAAGAAAACAATTATTATAAGAAACTATTTTAATAATCTTACTGTCCTTACTGAAGTGGTCCTTTTTTGTTTTTGTTTTTCTTTTGTTTTGTTTGGGGGACAGGGTTTCTCTGTGTAGCCCTGGCTGTCCAGGAACTCACTCTGTAGACCAGGCTGGCCTTGAACTCACAGAGATCTGCCTGCCTCTGCCTCTCGAGGGCTACGATTAAAGGCATGCGCCACCACACCCAGAAGGCAAAATTGGAGTCAAAAGAAAAGGACAGATATTTCAGGTATCATAGTAAAAACATGAGTTGATGCCTATTACAAACATACCAAGAGACTAAACAAAAACAACAAAAGAATCTTATCATTTTTTAAAAGTTCAACAAACTGGTAAGACAAAAGTACATTTCTGAACCTCATTAGAAGAAAAACTTCTGGGACTGGAGTGATGGCTCAGTAGTTAAGAGCAGTGCCTGCCATCATGTGACTGAAGAACTGAGTGGGCTTGATAGGGGTGGGACCTATCCCACCCCACCTCACCCAAAGAGAAGGAGAGGAGAGAGAAGGGAAGAGGGGGGGGGGGGGGGGGGCGGAGGGAGGAGGCTGTGATAAGGATGTAACTTGAATAAATAAATGTAAAAAAAAGCAGCACTGGCTGCTCTTTCAAAAGACCTGGGTTCAAATCCCAGCAAACACACAGCAGTCCAGAGCTGTCTGTAATTGCCAGGTGTGGTTGCCCACACCTTTAATCCCAGCACTCAGGAGGTAGAGGCAGGCAGATCTCTGTGAGTTTGAGCCCAGCCTGATCTACAAAGTGAGTCCAGGACAGCCAAGGCTATGCAGAGAAACCTTGTCTTGAAAAACATACATACATACATAAATACGCAGGTAGGTAAGTGGTAAGTAGGTAGGTAGGTAGATAAGACATTTTTTTTTAAAGAGGGGAGGAGTCTGGAGAGATGGCTCAACAGTTAAGAGCACTGGCTGCTCTTCCAAAGAACCCAGGTTCAATTCCCAGCACCAAGGTGGTACTTCACAACTGTTTGCAACCCCAGTTTGAGGGGATCTGCAACCATCACACATACATATCAGCAGGCAAAATACCAATGTACTAAAATAAAATAAATAAATGGAGGAAGGAAGGAAGGAGAAAAAAGAAGATAAATTCCAAGAGTATAAGGTCAGTATTATCTGCATACTGACGTCTCAGAATTACAAAGCAGCGCACAAAAAGTCTTTGGGACTACTGAGATGGTTCAGTGTCCTTAGGCAATTGCTGCAAGCCTGAGTTTGATCTTCAATACATTGTGGCAGAAGAAAACACAAGCACACACACAGCATATCTGCACCCACTAAATAAATAAATGTATGTATGTAAAAAAAGTTTTAGAGGCCTTTAGCAAATATGTACTAGCTGCTGGCCCAAAGTAGAGGCAGATAGAAAATGCAAATTAAAAGATCATTTTCACACATTAAAAATGGCAAAAATTAACAAGGCTGAATATATATAAAAGTGGGGACAATAAAATAATATTGTGTAAAGACACAATTTTGGATTAAGCAATCTTACTTAGTGAAATGTTTTACAAAACAGAGACACAAAAATGTCTATTATGAGATCTGCATCCTCCTTAATGGCATGACGTTGCAAATAACCTAAATGATATCAAAAGGGAAATAGCTTTAAAATCATGGCTACCATCTAAAAGTATCCCCCACAATTTCCTGTGCCAGAAGCCTATAGTGTTCCCCAAATTCAGACTAAAGGTGTTTGAGGGGAAGCCTTTGGGAGAAGGTTAAAGTGGGGCTGCTTTGATGAGACTTTCCTTTATAAGGGGGAAAAGAGACCTGGACACTGTTAGCACGTGGGGTTATCCACAGCAGGAAGCCCTTCGGCATGTGCCAGTACCAAGATATTACACTGTCCAGCATATCTTTACTAGAGGAAATAAATCTCTACTCTTTATAAATTATCCACTCTAAGGCATACTGTTACAGTAGAAGAAAACAGACGAAGAAAAGATATTAATTTAAAATGGAGGTAATAGCTTCTACTCTTGATACTGTAAAATACATTCTTTAATAGGAGGGGGGGAATATAATTTTAGGACCTAAATAAGTAAAAATGGAATGATGGTATGTAGAAGGATAGAAATCATACACTGGTCATTTCAGACTGATGACAAGACTGAGGCAAGATATTACTCAAGTTTTTGAAAGATTATTTAAAATTGTAGCTTTCCGTATGTGCAAATGTGCACAGGTGCCCTCAGAGGCTACAGGAATTGGATGCCCCAGAGTTGAAGTTAAAAACCCAGAGGTGTTTGTGAACAGTCCAGTGTGAGTGCTGGGAACCAACACGCTTTCTCCTTGAGAGCAGTGCATGCTCTTAACTGCCCCTCAATTTTTTTTCTAATGATATTGCTTATTTTAGTAATTAGCATAATTTTTATATATAAAATGAAACCATGTCTCCCAATGATTTTCACTGGCAAGCAATATACAAAAAGATTTTTTAAAAGACAAATGACAACATAAAAGGAAAAAAAGTAATTTACAATATGCCCATTATAGAAATAACATTCAAGAATTCAACTTCATTAGAATTTATACAAATGTAAATACAAGACCGTAATTGTGGTCATTATTGTAAACTACTTTACATGGATCAACTACAATGAGGCTAAAAATTTCTCACACAGATAATCTTTCTTAATGACAGGTCGATCTTTCCAAAGGCAAAACTGGAATATATTTGTGTCTATGAAGCTTTACAATGTTCTAACACCTCATTTTCTATCCAGAAGATAGAGAAATTCAGCATGGGAGGACTCAATGGTAGCAGTAATCATCCCTGGGTCACGAGATCATGAGCAGGCACTGCAGGTATCTTTGTAAGTTTAAAATCTCAAACTGGGGGCTGCAGATAACACTTCTGTTGGTTGAAGGGTTGCTGAGTATGAACAGAACCCACCATCCCCAGCAGAAAGAAGCTGGGTGCAGTGGCACACACACGTAGAGTCCTAGCAGAGTGTTTAGAGGCAAAAGGGTCAGAATTTGAAGATCATCCTCACACAAAGCCAGCTCAAGGCCAACCTCAGACACATGGGGCACTGTCTCAGAAATACAGCGTTGAACTGAATTTCTCCTTCTGCTCCTTTCAGGACATAGCGCTGAGTGCAGCAAAGAGTGGGGTCACAGTCACCTGCACACAGAAAAATGACTTACCTGTAGAGTATAGGCCTGCAACTCACACGTTCAAGTATCAACCAAAAGTAATTATCTTCTTTCTCCTAAATGTCTCAAAAAAAAAAAAAAAACCCTGCACAAAGAAATGTCTTCGACATTTTAAGTTTTACATAGGAGGAAAAAAAAACCCTGTTAAGGTCAAAGAAAGTAACTATAGTGAAACCCATACATTCTTACATGCAGTGAGAAAACGGGTGACTTGGTATTTACAATAACTTATTATTTTCTCAAATCATCTTTACCTTAAAGCCAAAGGCAAGATTCATGTCTCAGGGTATTTTATGATGTACAGTCAAAGGTCTGAAGTTCACAAAGATTTAAGTTGGAATGGTGACTGGCTGATCTCTAAGTTCCAAATTTAGCAACAGACTTCCACTATTTGGAACAAATAAAAGCAGCATATATATGCACAAACTTTTGCTTAGGAAATGACCCAGAAATTGTGCAAAACGAAGCCTCTGGCATTATTGGGTTCTTATTTCACCTGTTAAGAGCTGTTGATCTTGGAGAAAACAGTCAAGGCTGAGGTTTCATCTATGAATATAAGGTCAGAACACCCATCCTTTAAATCTCATTGGTGCTAAAATTGTCTGAGTCAAAGATCTTTCCTCATCATCAAGGAAGGAATAGAGAAACAAAATAAAACCAAAGCATACATACAGAAATGTTATTTGCCAACAGCGTCTCAGCCCACTCTGGCCTAAAACTTGCTCATGTAGCTTGAAGGTCTGAACCTTCTATCTCCACTTCCTCAGTGTTGGAGTTACAGGAGGACAGAGCTCTGAAGTTTATACAATGTTCATGCATGTGAAGCAAGTACTCCACCAATTGAGCTAAATCACAAGGACATGGAGTTCTACTAGTAAAATTCTGCATAATAATCAACAACAAATGCTTTGAGATTAAATGTGTGATTCCTGTCATGCTTTTTTATTTAAAAGAAAAAGCACCTTATTTACTTGTATGTGGGGAGTGGGAATGATTAGCATCATCTGTAGAAAGTGAGTGTTTAGAAATTACTAAAAGAATGTCATGCCAGATCTGAATAAAAGAAACTCCCTGAGGAGAGTGGGCACTGCTGATTCTGAGATGCTGGTATTTACCTACTAACGAGAAGTGAAAGCTAGAGCTGTCATTTACTTACTGAGGCAGCTCCAGGCTGGCCTTCATGTGCTATGTTGCTCAGGGCAGACTTCCACCCGGGGAGTGCTGATATTATCTGGCTAAAGCAATTTCAAAATAGTCTTTGATATTAAAGGAAAACAACAGAAACATTTGGCTCACCTGAATGAGTTGACCAAGCAAGAAAAGACAAAGAACTTCTGGAAACAGGATTTGTTCAGTTGTGTGTCTCAATGACAACTTATTAACTTCAAAATCCAATGGTAACTATAAACAATGAAATTCTATCATCATCTAATTCTCTTATTTTATAAAATGAATTGTAGCAAAACCAATTGGTACAGGAATAGAGACACTATAAGTCACGAGATAAACTTTAAGAATGCAATCTCTAGCCGGGCGTGGTGGCTCACGCCTTTAATCCCAGCACTTGGGAGGCAGAGGCAGGCGGATCTCTGTGAGTTCAAGGCCAGCCTGGTCTACAAAGCGAGTCCAGGACAGCCAGGGCTGTTACACAGAGAAACCCTGTCTCGAAAAACCAAAAAAAAAAAAAAATAAAAAGAATCCAATCTCAAAGTCAGGCAAGGGACTGCACTCAGAAAGATCAGGCTGTCAGGGCCAGCCTTGGCTACACTAAAGTTGGTGGCTAGCTTGGGCTCCAGGCAACCATTAAAAAGGAGCTACCCCAGCTGAGTGGAGTTGTCCAGTGCATTTAATCCCAGCACTCGGAGGTAGAGGCAGGTAGATCTCTGTCAGTTTAAGGCCAGCTTTGTCTACAGAGTGAGTTCCTGGACAGTTAAAGCTACACACAGAGAAACTGCGTCTCAAAAAACATCAACAACAACAAAAAAAGCAACCCCAAACTACAAAATACCAAAGAAGGATAAATTTCAACAATATTTAAGCGCCTTTAGATTTAAAAGGTAAAAGTCCCAGCTTGCTCACTGTGTCCTGTTGGAGTCCTACCTGTCCAGTAGGACACAGTTGGACAGTTGGTCACTGCTGCACTTGGGGCACAGGACCAGCAAAACACCTATTCATCCAGAGGCCAGTGGGAAGCAGTAACACCAAGGTCACTTCTATACTTTGCTTTCTTATTAAATATTCGACTCTAGGTACGTTACTTATGTTCTCCAAACTAGAAACTGTTCATCAATAAAACTGACAAAATAAAGTACTTAAACTCTTAAAAGAATGTAAACAGTAAGACTTCGGAAGAGGTAAAGGAGAGGAGGGAAAGCAGAGGAACCAAGACAGCAAGAACACATACGTTCTTCAAGAAGTATTTTATCCAGA
Source organism: Lophiomys imhausi (assembly GCA_907164525.1). Lineage (NCBI taxonomy): Eukaryota > Metazoa > Chordata > Mammalia > Rodentia > Muridae > Lophiomys > Lophiomys imhausi. The sequence goes on from CAJQZJ010003646.1 coordinate 10,441,247, forward strand.
ACTAGACTTAGGATCCTTTTGGGGAACACTGCCAAATTTAAAGAACCCTTGAAATTCCCTTATCTTCTCATTCATCGAACTTCAGAAACTCATTCCAGTCAGTCAACCAAGGGGCACACACTATAATCCTAGTGTTCAGGATGCGGAGGATGATAGATGTTCAGGATGATAGAAAGTTCAAGGCCAGCCAGCTTGGGCCATAGAATGGGTGCTTGCGGCTAACCTGAGGAAGCCTAAGGTACATGCAGAGACTGGTGCTAATTAGAAAGATTTGTATTTCTTTGGTCCATCACAAGTCATTGAGTTCTACTGCCGTCAAAAGCCAAAGGCATGGTGGAGGCATCTCAGTACCAGGCACCTCCATGGCATTACAAAGCCACTAAAAAGCAACAACAAAACAACAAGAAAAAAAAAAAAACCCAGAGGAAGTCAATGGAGATATGTTAAAAGATACACATGAAAAAAATGACAGCATGGTTTTTAGCAGCAGAAAAAAACCTGAAGGCAATCCAAATATCTAAACATAATTTTTTGACTTGAATAAATTTTTGGAGTTTTTTTTTTTTTTCGAGACAGGGTTTCTCTGTGTAACAATGTAACAGCTCTGGCTGTCCTGGACTCGCTCTGTAGACCAGGCTAGCCTCGATCTCACAGAGATCCGCCTGCCTCTGCCTCCCAAGTACTGGGATTAAAGGCGTGCACCACGAATAAATTTTAACTAATTAAGAACATGATAAAACAGGGTTAAATAGGTAGGAAAAAGGTACACAAAATGATATAATACAAACTGCCAATTTGGTCTGCTCAGGAAAATCCTGGTATGTGTAGAAATAACTAAAAAGGCGCTGTCCCCTCACTACAGCTGCTGCACATATCCTCTGTCCTTGACTGTATCTACAACCCGTTCCTGTCCTCAGGCGTGAAGCTAGCCACTGATCCGCATTACTATGGAGAGTTCTATGAGGCCCAAGGTTCCTTCCAGTACAAAGATGCTGCAGCAACTCTAAGAAAACTCACTACAGCTAATTTAAAAGTCAACGTGCCTGCCAACACCAGAACATCTACACTTAAGTTTTCAAAGAAAGACTGATAGCCAAGAACGCATTAATTTCAGAAACATTATCAATATCCTCTTGCTAGTTGCTTATTTCTTAGAAGATCAGGCAGTGGCAGCCTGGCATGGTGGCACATGCTTGTAATTCAAGAACATGGAATTCTCATTTGGAGGTCAGTCTGAGCTACAAAGCCCACAACCGAACAGTCAGTCAAGAAGGCAGCAACAAACAAAAGAAACAAGAATAAATCTGTAATTGCTGAAGAATAAGAAGAGGAAAAGAAGAGAAAGAAGAGAAGGGAAAGGGGAAAATGACAATGTCTCTTAATTTTTATCAAGAGTCACTATCGGGGCTGGAGAGATGGCTCAGCGGTTAAGAGCACTGACTGTTCTTCCAGAGGTCCTGAGTTCAATTCCCAGCAACCACATGGTAGCTCCCAACCATCCATAATGAAATCTGGTGCCCTCCTCTGGCCTGCAAGCATACCTGCAGACAGAACACTGTATATATAATAAATAAATAAATCTTTAAAAAAAAAAGTCACTATCTAGGAGGATCACACAACACTTACTTCACACTGTCCTATCTGCAAAGACTACAGACTCCCAACTGTAGGCTGAGGAGATTAAGTCAGTCCTTTAAGAAAAACCTTCCCATATTAATATTCAGGAAAAATCATAGTTATGGTACTATCAGAGAGCCACGTGACCTATGATAAGTAAGTTACCTTCTCAAATTTTATTCCAGAATTAACTCAAAACCAGAACTAACTTTAAAGCACTAGCCAAGATTCATAAAAATGTTAAAAATTATGCCATATATTATATACATATACTGTATATATATCATATATATGTATTGTACATATATATAGTCTATTTTTAGCAAGGGTTTTGTGAATTACAAGTTAGACTTCTGTAATTAAAATTCAAGAAAAACATCCCTCTGTAATGAATGAACACAGTTATTTGTTATAGAAAAAAAACAAAGAATAATACTATACGCATCTTCCCAAAGATCAGAGTGTATAACACACAGCATCATGTGCTACAGTGTCATAACTAGTACCTACAGAACACACTTCTGGATTGCAAAACAAAATAAAAGTAGCTAAAATTCTTCTTAATTGTATGATAATTAAGAGTTAAAATGACCCACACTGGTGGCACACAACTTTAACCCCAGCACTCAAGAAGCAGAGGCAGGTGATCTCTGTGAGTGTGAAGTCAGTCTGGTCTACAAAGACAGTTCCAGTCAGCCAGGGCTACATACATAATGAATAATAAAATGAGGAAAAAGAGGTTTTTATGCAATTATGCAGCACATCCTTGGGCTTTTTAGAACTGTTTATAGTATGGCTTTAATTTTTTTAGAACTGTTTCTAGCATGTCTTTAATTTTTTAATGGTATTTTTTTCATATGCTAGTTAGGATCCATGAGTATTTTAAGAAAAAAAAAAAGATAGCATCCCTATATTCTAAATCACATGACCTGGAAAACATGTTTGGTTGTGCTGAAATGGAACACAGCTTCTATCAGAACCAACCTAGTAGACATATAGTTTTTTCCCCCTTTCCTTCTTGTTGCTAAAGTACGATAGACAAAAAGATAAAAACACAAAAATTGTCAAGACCTTGATTTTCACACCAATTAATGTAAACAAGATGTTTCTAAGATATATCTATGGCACACTGTGCGTGCGTGCATGTGTGTGTGTGTGTGTATTTTAAGAGAGATTAGTGACCTCTGGCATTCAAATAACTATTTGTCCTTACAGACTCATTCTATCAGACAGATCCAGCAGGAAATCACACCTGGCAGATACTCATGGATCCTAACTAGCATATGAAAAAATACCATTAAAAAAATTAAAGCCATGCTAGAAACAGTTCTAAAAATTTAAAAGCCATACTATAGACAGTTCTAAAAAGCCCAAGGATGTGCTGCATAATTGCATAAAAACCTCTTTTCCCTCATTTTCTTATTTATTATCAAATCCACAAACCATTTTTTGAGGCAGTTTTACTTGATCACCACCTAATTCCTATTGTGAGATATTATTCAGGACTCAGTATCTTCAACCATTTTAAATGTTGGACTATTTAATTTACTACGCCTAGACAACTGTGAAAATACATTCTGTATTTTTGCACTTCAAAGCTGTGACAGCTACAATACCCAAAACTGACCTGATCCTGATATGCTACTCCCTGTAAAAGACACACTCCAAAAACCTACTTCTGGGAATCTTTCCTTTAAAACGGGCATCTGAAAAATAAGTAACCATAAGAAAATTCAAATTCATACATGTTGTTATTGGAAGTAACAATTTATAATATTCATTTCTAAACGGCAGCACACTTTATATCTTGTAGCACTCTCTCCAGACCTGCATTTCTGCTGCAGCTGTGAATACACATTGCTCTGAAGCACTAAGCATCAAGATGCATGAAGCATGCACACAGACCTGAAATGGATTTGCATTACCTCCAGCCTTAGGACCACCTGCTGAACCAGGCTTTCTTGCACTGTTGACAGGATTTCCAGCTGTTTTAGGTGCAGGAACTTTGAAGGCTGAAGCAGCTGATGATGGCCTATTTCCATCCACTGATTCCTCATCATCAAAGCTTTTATCTGCACAAAGCACAAGAAAACAGATACTTAAGTAAGCTAAGCTTTTCCAATTTCCACTGACACTCAAAATAACATAAAGCTATGGATGAAAGTCATTATTTAGGTAGGATACATAATAAAAAATCTTTTGGATAAATATTCATATATTGACCAACGCTATACAAAATAACCTCTGTGATTTAAAATAAGAATACTATATTGTCAATTTTCCCACTCATATATACAGAGTCAACACATTAAAGCAAACAAACACATTGACTTAAGAGCAGTCAAAGCATCTCTTTTTGCTGCTCATATAAGCATTTTCTGCCAGCCCCTCCCATAGTCAATCTTCCAGCACGCCCTGCCTTATTCCTATACCCAGATTCTGCAACTTACAATCACAGATCCGTTTGCAAATCAGCCGCCTCATTCCTCCGAATTTCCCTCACCCTAGAATAGCTCCTAATAGTTCACATGGCCAAATACAGTAAATTTGACACTAAGCAAAGATTCTATCATAAATAGATAGGCGCGACCACAGAAGCACCACTGAGGTTTGTGCCGGCATTTTTCTTTCTCTTCCCTGCCCTAGGTACCGCAACAGCCAATCAGCTGCAAGGTGACATCATCTTATGGCAGCTACTGCTAGACGAAAGGTAAAAATTCTCCATGAATCTAAAAAATCCTCTATGCACTTACAATGTATCTCTATCAAAAATTTTAAAGCATTTCATACTAAAGGTTTGTAAATCTAGATTTGTTTTTTATTACTGAATACACATGAAAATCCATTAAACAGAACATTTATGGCAATAATCACTGTGCTGGGTGCTACTGTATCAGGAAAGCAAGGAAACAGCAGGGCTCGCTGCTGTGAGTAATTAACTCTGCACGAAAGCTCAGAATGCGCTGCCTACATATGGGCAGAAATGAAACCGAACAGTCTCTTCTCTTAAGTGACTCTGAGGCGTTCTGCTGGGCTCCTTGTGGAATATGCATGGCCACACCGCTATCATCTCCTCACATACAAGCCCAACAGCCTCCAGCCAACTCCTCCCTCCCCCACTCACAAGACAGATGCCATGTACTCTGCTGAGAAATGGTTTTCTCTAGGACCCTGCACAAACCAACCACGACAAACAAGATGGGTGAGGCAGAGAAGCAGCTTTACCACAGGCTTCAGATCAATATGTCAGAATCTTCCTGTCCCTTCTATTTCCACTACACAAATGCCCTCTCATCCTGAATACAAGAAGACATACCACCGATATAATTATTAGATAAGGCAAAGAAAAGACCCCAACAAATTTTAAGACTATATTTATTGGGATAAAAAAAATCACATTCCATTTCAGCAAGTATTTTGTTAACATTACATTTACTCCCCACCCCCCCCAAAAAATTCATCTTCAAACAGTTTAAATACAACATTCTTTTACCATAACACAATTAGGAAACCGTTATGGAGAAATTAATGAGCTTAACGCGGGCTTTATATATATCACTGTTAAGAAAAGCAAAATAACTCAAAATAAACTTTTTTTGGTTCAACACACACACGACAGAACATACACAAAAATCTACAGAAAGTCATGCACTGAAACAGAGAAGACAGAAGTTCCCATGGAAACAGTGGGAACTTCCTATATACACTAGAACTGAAAAGAGAAAGTATCCCTATCATTTAAAACAATTAACTCTTAACATCCCCAAGCTACTAGGATTTTTTAAAACTTTGTAACAAAGCTAAGCATACAAATCCCAGGAAACACTAATAATTTTTTATAAAAATGAATGTATCAGTATAATCAGCACCCAGCTGTAAAGACTGTTTTCACCTTGGGTCTTCTAAGCATGCTCAAAACTCCTAAGTAAGCCTATCAGTTCCCAATCCCATAGCGGTAAAGAAATAGAGTGTCTACTGTGCATCTAGCTTCTCTCCACTAGACAGGAAGATGCTACTGGAAGATTCATTTTGAGGTTTATGTTTTCTGGGGTATGGAAGTATCACCAGTACTGGTGCCCATTCATTCCACTGCTCAGACATGTGGGCCGCTGAGAGTTTGTGGTTATTATAACGCTGTGCTCTTGAGAGAAAAACAAGGTTGAAAGGATTTATCAATTTCAGTTTGATTAGCAAGCAGTATACAAAGCACAGGTCAAGGATCTGTAAAGAATCTAAAATAGGAACTATTCCAAAACTCAGTGCGTTTATCAAAAAGTGAAAAACATGCTAAGTTTCAGATCTGAAACTTTTGTATTTTGAATTGGGGGGTTAGGGATGTTCAGCTAAACATAAGTAAACTCATGCAAATATTTGGAACACAGAAAAAAAGACCTCAAATCTGAAACACTCTTGGTCTCAAGCATTTGAGATAAGGAATGTTCAACATGGATTTGAGACCACAGGAAACCCAAGATGCATTTAGTGATATCTATGGTAGTGCTCTTTAAAATGTGGTATTCACACAAAAAAAGCTCAGCGTCACATTTGCTAGATATACACTTTAAATTATTGTCACATTTGTTTATTTTATGTATTTGTACCCATGCACCATGGCATGCATGCGGAGGTCCGAGGACTCCTTTCAGGATCGTGTTGATCCAGGGGCTGAACTCAGGGTATCAGGCTTGGGAGCACCTTTACCTGTGAGCCATTTTGTCAGCTCCCTAAATCTGAATTCTTGGGTATGAACCCAGCTATACTGCATCAGAAATTTTAAGGACATAGCCTGATATACTACTTACTAAGATTATCTCCTAACAAACATATATGAGCCACTCTTCTATAGCAGAGGATGACAAATTTTTCTTTATAATAAGGGCCACGTGGTATATATAGGCTTTGAAATCTATATACTAATGTCCTTTTGTGCAATTACTCAACCAAGATATGATAACAACAAAGCAACATACAATCTGTAAAGGAGGAAGTGTGGCTGTATTTCAGTTTCATGTATAAAAACAAGAGGACAGCTGAGACTGGCCCATAAGCAACAATTTGCCAATCCCTGGTCTATGGTAAAAACTATAAGAAGAGTAAATGTATATACATCACTAAAAAATAAGAAAAAATGATAAAAACATTAGGTTAAATAAAATATGAAAGGATATAAATATTTAAAAACAGATACAACAGGGAATAACATATTTCTGTGTTAGATATATGAATTAAACTTCCTATGTAGTGAAGGAGAATTCACTTTTGCATTCTCAAATCTAGCATGCGCTAGTCTCTGAGGCAGTGAACTTCAAGGCTGAGCACTCTTTCTCACCTCTTTGGCCAATGGTGCAAGAGCAAGGAGGCACCACAGTCACTGAACACACCTGTCTCACCGACTCATGCAGAAAAAAAAGGTAAGTTTTTAAATAATTTCTTCTTTTAGGAAGTACAACTTAGATTTTTTCCTTCTGTTTAAAATTACATCAAGAAGAAGACTAGAGAAATGGCTTAACAGTTAAAAGCACAGGCTTGCTCCTCCAGAGGACCAAGGTTCAGTTCCCAGCACCAACATGAATGCTTACAACTCCAGTTCCAGGGTGAAATGCCACCCTCTTCTGGCATCCTCAGGCACTGCATGCATATGGTACACACACACACACACACACACACACACACACACACACACACACACACACACACGGAAACACCCATACACATGAAACAGAAATAAATCTTAAAAACAAAACAAAAACTACATTAAAGGGCTGGAGAGACAGCCCAGCAGTTAAGAGCTTACTGTTTTTGCACAGGACCCAAATTCATTTCCCAGTACCAACATTAGGCAGCTCACGATTGCCCATAAGTCTAGCTCCAGAGAACCTAAATTACTCTTTGGCCTCCACTCATATGCACATCCCCACATGCAGACATGCATATATACATGTAATTAAAGTAAAATCTTACAAAAATTACATGAAATTATTCTAGTATGGTATTATTTTATATAAAAATATAATAAAATCTAAAGCTCCCATTATTTACCTTAAACTTAAGTGAACTAAATTGTACAAGTAAAAGGCTGCCAGGATGAATTCTTTTTTTTTTTTTTTAAGATTTATTTTTATTTTTTTATGCATATGTGTGCTCTATCTGCATGTACACCTGCATTCCAGAAGAGGGCACCAGATCACATTGTGGATGGTTGTGAGCCACCATGTGGTTGCTGGGAATTGAACTCAGGACCTTTGGAAGAGCACTAGGCAGTGCTCTTAACCGCTGAGCCATCTCTCCAGCCCATGGATGAATTCTTATAAATGAGATATGCAATGTGATGTAAAGTTTGAAAGTAAGATTATGAAGGTAGACTATACAAAGACAAGTCAAAAACAAACAAAAAAAAAGGAGGCATAACTTACATCAAATCAAGCAGCTCAGAGAAACAATACTAGAGATACGAAGATAATGGGAATAACTCAACAGGGATAACAACCCTGAATATGTACACACCCTGAACAGAGCTTCAAATATGCAAAGCAAAAGCTGAGGGCTGGGGATCAACTCAGTACAATAGCTGTGTAGCATGTTCATGGTCCTATGTCTGATTCCCTGTACCAGAAACAAACAAACAAACAAAAAAAAAAGCAACACTTATAAAAGGAAAATTCTTCAAAAAATAAGAAGAGAAAAATAAACTTTTACCCACTACCAATAAGGTTTCATATTCTTTTACCATAGAGGAATTTATAACTAATTATCACAAAATCTCAAATTAACCCTGTTTTTGTAATTCATATGGAGGTTATGAATATTCTGTGTTGAGGGAAGGTCTAATATTGTTTCTAATACATTGAATTCAATGCTGAGATCTGGTTACCGCCCCTTCTGAGGCATTCTCTTGATTGGTTAATAAAAGTCGCTTATGGCCAATTAGCTGGACAGAAAGAGTATAGGAAGGCGGGACTTCCTCAGATCAGCACAGGAACTCAGCACACACACAGACTCTCTTTCCTCTGGGAGACACAGAAGGAGATAGACGTCTGGAGAAGTCTGGAAGGTACTCACAGGCACATGGTGGTTTAGGGTTAACTTAGAGTAGCTAACTGAGAGTCTGCCCAGCTAAGGGCTAAGTGTTAAAATATTAAAAGGTCTTGGTGTGTTTAATTATTGGGAAAAAGACTGCGGCAGCTTATATGCCCTCAGTCCAAGCAGTCCCGGGCTGTTGGACTCCCAGACTCCCCTTGAACCCAGGCGAATCTCCTGCCAAGCTGCCGGTAATTCTGCCGGCCTAATATCACAACTTATATTAATTAACAGAGTTTAGGTTACAGGTGGTATAGGCTACCCTTGCTCCCAGGGCTCTTTCTCCAGGATAAGTTAGGCAACCGGTTAAGGCACTCAGGCCAGGCTGCCTGCTCCTCTGCCAAGCCGCCGGCTACTCCGCCAGCCTAATATTACAGTTTATACTTACTAATAACTACATTAATTAATTTGCAGTTTTCAGTTCTGGGTCTCTACATGTGTTCCTTCTGCTATTCTTTAAACCTTTGTCAAACATCCACGTCTTCATTAATCTGCCACCCTAATGAAGCTTTCTCTGGGTGCTAACAGTGCCACTTCCTAACTGGCCTGATCCTCTAACTCACCCCTGCTTTTTCTCCTTCTTCTAGCACTTACTATTGCTGAGTACCTGCTCCTCCCACTGGAACACGTGATGTATGAGGGTGCTTTTTGCCATGTAACTTCAACATGTGGAGCAATGTCTAGAACAGCATTTTTCAGAGAAGAGGGCTTTTAGACTCTACTGAAAGTACTACTAAGTTATTTGAGGAAATATTCTAGTGGCAAACAACTACAATCACTGGATAAGATTTGTAATTTTTAAAAATCTTAAAACTAACCAGTGTTTGACAACAAGAAACACAAGACTAGAACCAGCACTTCAAACTTTCTACTCTGTTGTGTGGTAAAAGGAACAGATCAAAACCTACATGACGGGCCTGGAGAGATGGCTCAGCAATTAAGAATACTTACTGACTGCTCTTCCAGAGGACCTGGATTCAATTCCCAGTACCCACATGGAAACTCACAACTGTCTACAACTCCAAGATCTGACACCCTCACAAAGACATACATGCAGCCAAACACCAATGAACATGTAAACAAACAGCTAACTTTTAAAAAGCCCCACGTGACATGCTGGCAGAAGCATACCAAATGACAAACTCTTACGGTTAAAGGGAACCATGAGTCAACCCTTATTTTCCTATTGTCTATTTTCCCCTCAAACTTGTTTGCAAAAGAGAATGAACCACCTGGGACTGGGAGATGGGTCAACGAGTAAAGTGTAAAGTGTGGGACCTGAATTCTAATCCTTAGTACCAACATAAAACACTGAGTGAGGTACCATATACATCTGTCACCCAGTGCTCCTATGAGGAGATGAGAGATGGTTTCAAGGGCCAGCCGGCCTGGCATATGCAGCAGGCAAACACCAAGAGACCCTGTTTCAAATAATGTGGAAGGTTAGGACTAAACCCCAAGTTTGTCTTCTGACCCCACCCCTACATGGGCTCACTAGCATGTAGAATGCACTTACATGCACACATACACATACAACCCTCCACCATTACCAGTATCATTTTCATTACACATAATAAGCAAAAAGATAAAATTAATAAAATTGGGGGGGGAGTAGTGAAAGGGAAAGAGAGTCAGGAAAGTGAATCAAATCGAATGCTTCAGTACAGTGAATGACCCGAGTACTCGGGCCCTACTTCTGTGGGCCGTAAGAATGAACGCAAAATTCCTCGGAGCAGATCAAAGGTATTAGAGAAAAAGAACTAGCAATTGAGCAGGATTAGTAGCTATCTAACTATATGATGGGAAAGGTGGCAAGGCAGAGAAGAGGAGAAATCAACAGAGATGGAGGAAAGGAGATGGAGAAGAGATGGAAATAGAGGAGGAAACAAGACACCACAGCAAAACAAGCATAAACAACTACTAGGGACGGGCACACTTTAAGAAGCTAGGTTTCTTTAGGAGACAGAAACACTTATGCTTGCTGACAAGGGAGATCTGTAAAGAACTGTGAGGAGCAGAAAACTACTAAAAAAGATATCTGTAAAATAAGTAGGACTTCTACAGATTATAGTAGCTAAAATTTAAATTCAGTACACAGAACTAACAGGAGTCTAGACAGAGCTCAAGGAATTTGTGAGTAAGACAAGTCAGAAGGCATTGTCTAGAACATACAAAGTAAGTCTTCTAGTTTTACAGAATAAGAAAGAAAGTGTGACCACAACAAGCAAACTGCAAACCATGACTGTGTTAACACCTTCATTCTTAAACCAAGGATTCACAAAGTGGCTGGATGTAGAAAGCTGACATTAGATAGTTAACTAGAGGACAGGAAGCAGTCATTGAGCAGGTGTACTGCTGTCTGCATGAGGAAGATTAAACAGGAAGAGATGGAAATGGGACACATTAACAAAGATGGAGGAGAAACACGTGACGGAAACATGCTGGTGGGGAGATTGAGGAAGTGCCTGAGAAGGGAACTGGAAGAGGCCTGTTCTGCAGTCTGGGATTTGGTTCCAGAAATTCTGAATTAATTCTTTTTTTAAAATGTGAATTATCTAGTTAGAAGATGCCATTTATACAATTTATTACATTTAGATGCATTCATAAATAAGCATTAGCTTGTGTTTTATTACTTAAATGTGAGAGGAAGGATGAGTAGACTAGAAGTAGCAATAAAGTTTTATTTCTCAAAAAACCACTTACATAGCTGGGGAGTGGTGGGCACACGCCTTTAATCCCAGCACTAGGGAGGCAGAGGCAGGTAGTCGCTTTGAGTTGAAGGACATCATGTTCTACAAAGCAAGTTCAGGACAGCCAGGGCTCTGTTATACAGAGAAACCCTGTCCCAAAAACAAACAAACAAACAAACAAAAAAGCTTACATGAACTGTGGCAAAGCATGAGCATTTCTCACATGTGGGCACATGGAAATCTGTAACTGTGTTTGCCTCTGCTATGGTTACTAAACTACTAAAGGATTATAGTACACTACAATATACTGTATGTATACATTACTGTATAACAAAATAATTTAAAGTAAACAAAAGGCTCTCTTAAATTCACTGAGCGTGACACAAAAAGTAAACAAAACCAAATTAATCCAACACACACACACACACACACACACACACACACACACGTTGAACCAAAGTGCAAGAAAAATGAATTGTTTATTTTAGTAGGCTGTATGTCCTGGACAAGATTAAGCAAAACAATAAACTGAACTGTTCTTCTGTTTGGATCCAGACAGAGAGAGAAAGAGATGCAAATAGAAGAGGATAAAGAAGACGTGGAAGAGATGAACCACAATAGGGAATGGAGAAGACGGGGAAAAAGGAAAATACAAGAGAGGAAGGAAGACAGGAGAGGAGAAAATCAGACTACACACAGAAGGAGCTCAAGCTGCCCTTACCACCTTGAAAGGCATCTGCGGAGGCTGGAAGAGCACTGCTCTGCTGGCCCACAGGCCCACGCCTGGGCCCAAAGCTAAGAATGCTCTGAAAAGCAGCCTTTGTGTGGGCTTTTCACTTTCTTTAGTGGAACTCCATTTATTTAGGTCTTTTAGGAAAACTTAAATTTCCTGTCTAGCATGAGCAGATTCAGCCAGTCTTTCAGATTTAAACCTCCAAATTAACATTCATATTTTCCTCATGGAGTCCTTCAAGTTTATGTTAGTTAGGTTATATAGGTATAACAAACATTTTTAGGCTTTTTAAACTATGTGTGGGATGAAAAAAGACAGCCATGTGATTCTTCACTTCTTAAAATTAATGTAATTAAATGCTTAGCTGACTACAGAATAGGTGAGAAAGTTTGTTTTCTTTTCAGTTTTCCAAGACAGTGTCTCACTATGTAAACTTGACTGGCTTAGAACTCACTATGCAAAGAAAACTGGTCTCAAACTCATAGATATCTACCTGTCTCTGCTTCGAGAGTGAGGTTGTTTTTTTTTTTTTTCTCTCTTTTTTTCTTTCTCTCTTGTTTGTTTGTTTTCTGAGACAGGGTTCCTCTGTGTAGCTCTGGCTGTCCTGGAACTCAGTCTGTAGACCAGGCTGACTTGGAACTCACAGAGACCTGCCTGCCTCTGCCTTCCAAGTGCTGGGATTAAAGGCATGTGCCGGGCCACAGTGAGTTTCTTAATAGTCAAATTTGTATCAGAAACCAATTCTGACATTACTGGTGAGATCATTATCAGTCAGGCTAGATAGCATTAAACATATGACACATAAAACTGCTTTTAAAATTTTGCTTTGACTTAGGAAAAAAGCCAAACACAAATATATTATCCATGAATTGAAATCTCCCTTCAAGTTTAAGTTTTTAGTAAGCATATAAAAAAGACAGTCTATATATAAAAGGTGCATTTAGTCTCTAATAGCTACATAAGACTGATAGCAATGGGAATGGTGAATAATTCACAACTATAAACAGCCTTACAAGAAAACCCCCACAAAATTTGGTTCAAAGTTTAACTGCCTCTGTTTAATACAAAGCAGTGGTTGAAGATAAGTTTCATCGGTCTCAGATGTTTTCAAGTTCTTTATACAAATGTGCTGCTTTACTAATATTTTCAGCATATAGATATAAAATATTTTCTAATTGTTATTAAATATTAGGTAAAGGGGAGTTGTTCCCTAAGCATTAAACTATTGGTCAGTGGGCTGTTTGTTACTTCTCTTTTTTTTATGTTTTACTGGCAAAATATATCCTGTGGTAGGGCTAGAGCGATGACTCAGCAATTACGAAAGAGCACTGGCACAAGTCAGCACAGGGGACCAGGATCCCGGAATTCCTAGCACCTACCCTACATGGCAGCTCACAATCATCTCAAACACCCTCTTCTGGCCTCTGCAGGCACTGCACGCAAATGCCGCGCAGGCACTGCACGCAAATGCCGCACAGGCACGCATGCAGGCCAAACACCCAAACACGTAAAATGAAAACATATCTCCCGTGCTACTTGGTGCACGTTCCTCAGTTTCCAGAGTGAGTGATGTTAAAGTGAACGTGTAGGAAACCACCACTCCAGTGTGGTTTTATCACCACAGACAACTGACCTTGTTTGGAAGACCTTTCTGGAACACTGATGTTGCTTCTGCCACACTGAATTGTTGGATAAAGTATCTTATCTCCTGAAATTCTATTCTGTGGCTTTAGGGTTTCCATCTAGAATTATCAAGACTGAGAGCCCTTGACCTCAACCTTCTAGACATCTCAGCTGCTGCCCAGGGTGACCATGTTTGTCTTTTTAACTCATTTGGTGGCAAAATCTGAACTAACTTCAAGTTAGTTTATGTCAAAACATAATGAAATAAACATGAGTCTACTTGTTCTTTTTATTCCACTCAGTGTAAATCTGCACACATTAGCAAAACTTAACAACATCCATGATTACAGGGCACTACTGCCCTAGGCCTGGGATTATTACAAAGCATATGAACTTCAACAACTGGTCCCTGAGAAGTTTCTTCACCTTTTTTTTTTTTTTAAACTGGTCTTGCCATATATCCTAGGCTGGCCTCAAATTTATCAACTTTCTGCCTCCATCTCCCACATTCTGGAATTACAGGTGTATGCTATGACACCAGTTTTCCCAGGACTTCCAATACGAATTTGTTAATTTATGTAACTTTAATCAAACCTATACACACACCGCATTTTTTTCCTTCTTTTTTTTTTTAAACTGAAAGCAGGCCATAATTTCAAATGGTTTTTAAACTTTCTACTTCATGTTAAGGACACATGTACTCCAAAGTAACTTTATCTGATATATAAAACAGAAAGAACTGTTCCATCTCACAGGGCAACAGGAGCAAGCCAAACCATACACAGGTTTCACAGGATTAACTTTGTATAGGTGCTCTGCAGTAAAACAACTAGTTCAATAAGAACCCTTCATACCAGGGAGTTACACACAAGAAACACTCTACTTCATACTAACTAGTTAAACCAAAATTCCTCTCTCACTTGAAGCTATATCCTTCCTTAGTCTAATGAAAACAACAAGCAATAGTACTTTGGGTTTCTGGGCTGCCATAGTCTTGCATAGCCAATAAGGACCAATGAGCATGGTCCTTACACAATGGCTTAATTATCAGGAAATTAGTAAACAAAAGCCTTTTAACTGCTACACCACTCAGGTCTAAGTAAACTCACAGAATGTTCCATTGTATCTCTTTTATCTGTTCCCACAAGTTTCTCCTACTCAGGCCTTTTTGGTGACAATTCCTGTTTAACCCAGCCACTATATATCTAAAAAATCTTCTCTCCACTCTGAATCTTTCCTAAAGAGTTTCATCCATTCACCCTGTTAAATATCCTCAAAATGTTGCCAAATTTCCAGTGCTCATTTCTGGTCTAGATTATCTGAGTTTGAAATCTATATATCTAACTACCTGTGATATGTCCCCTGAGGAAAGCACCCCCTCTGAAGATGTCCAGTTTAACACAGATGATTACACTAACACTATCTTTGAGTCTTCCCATACCACTGTCATAAATGACATCACTATCTCTGCTACTCAAGTTCAAAATGTGGGAACACCCTATGCATTCTCCCATGCCTACATCTACCAACAGTTCTTGCCCTATGTAACTCCCAGCAGTACTAGAAGCCCACATACTCCTTGTTACTTTGCTGCAACTCCTAATCTAAGGCCAGACTTGTACCACCTGTCTATAGTACTGTAACAGCCTGTTTACTGGTCTCTTCATTTATATTATTGACCTCCTTCCAAACTACAAGGTAGATCAGTGTGATAGCCTACAAAGAATTTTAATCAAAGGATATAGAAACGATAAACACAAAGGAAGCTATATAAAGGATGGATTTGGCTAATAACTAGATACATTATTTAATATTAATAGCACAAAGATAATCAAAAATTATATGTCCTCTTACAGATACACAAATCTGGATCAATCTGATGCCACACCTCCTAATCCTGCCCACAGCAGTTACCAACTAGGGACCAAACATTCAAATATATGAGCATATGGGGACCATTTTCATTCAAACCACCATAGTCACACAAAACAACACCTTTGAAGAATGTATATCAACAAAACAAAACACTCAAATCAGGCTTGGTTTTGATCAAGCCATTCAAAGCATTTTCAACTTTCAGAAAATACAGTAGCTACAGATACAGGTGTGATGGTTCATGCCTGCAATCGAAGCACTTAGGGGAAGGCAGGAGAACCAGGACTTCAAGGTCATCTTCAGTTACATAATACTTCCAAAAAGCCAAAAATAATCAACAAAAGCACTACCATACCACAATCACTATAGTATGGAAAATGTTTACTTGACAGGTGACAAATAAATGTCAAAAAGATCAAGTCTCTTGCTGGAAAGAGATGTATCAACCACAGTAATGGGAAACCTAACTTGAATCCTAGTATAAACAAACTGAACAAAAGATATTTATAAAGTAACTGAGATCTGAACAGTGGAATTATTAAAAATTATAACTTAAATCATTTTATTTTTAAAATCCATACAACAGAGCTGGGCGTGGTGGCGCACATCTTTAGACGCAGGCTGATCTCTGTGAGTTCGAGGGCAGCCTGATCTACAGAGTGAGTCCAGGACAGCCAGAGCTGTTACACAGAGAAACCCTGTCTTGAAAAACCAAAACAAAACAAAACAAAAAAATCCATACAACAGAATCCAATACTACATGCCACACTGTAGGAGCAAACACTAAGCTAAGGGCAGAGTATGAGAGATAAGCTCCTAAAAAACAACAGCACATCCCTTCAAGAAGCTGGTAACTGAATAGATGATTACGGGGAGGGGGGGGGGACACTATGTCAAAGCTGCAACTTGGATTTTCTCCCCCCCACCCCCAGACAGGGTCTTGCCATATAGTCCAGGCTGGGCTTGACCTGATGGCAATCCTCCTGCCCCACCTCCATGTGTTGGGATTATTTCTTTGTGTTGAGGTACAAATAGAATCCTAAGAATTTAACTGCTGCAGAATAAACATGATCTACTTTGAAGAATGACAGGGAAAATGGCAGTGCCCAGGCCAGAGATGAATACTAGGAGCAATTGAAAATCTATGCAAAGGTCTCATCATTAAAACCCTCAACTCAAAAGCTCCATACCTACATATAGTGCACACACAAGCTTTCTCGAATGTGTGTAAATACATAGACAGACAGACATACACACACACACCCTATAAAAAAGGAACTACAGAAAAGGAAAATGAAAGTTCTTAGAATCATTTAACTTTTACTGGCCAAGGTTAAAGGTATGGATGATAAAAATGAGGATGTTTCTCACGATGCACAGTAAAAGAATAAGGAAACATGTTAAAGACACAATGGAACAGCCTAACAATTCCAACTTATGCCTAATAACTAACTATTCTGTGAGGAGAGGCAGAAGCAAACAAAGAGAAGAAACATAATTTAAAAAGTAACAGAAGAGGGAGTTGGAGGAGAAGCTCTCAATGAAAAGTATTTTCTGTACAAGCATGAGGACCTGGCTTCAAGTGTCCAGGATCCACGTACACAACTGCACAGGGTGGCAGGTCCCGCAACCCAGGTAGGGACGAGTGTCTGTGGAGCACACTAGGGTCAGTGAGAGAAGAGTGAGGTGGAGAGCAGCCGAGCGGTGAGTGGTCTGCTTACGTTGTGATGTGCACTTATGTGCTAACACACGAACACAGCACACACACATACACACAAATACAACAACAGAGTACTTTCCAGAGCTAAAATAAAAAATCCTTAGAAATAAACACTAGTATAAAAAATATCTGTCTTCCACTTAAATATAAATTTTCAGGCCAGGTAGTGTTGGCACATGCCTTTAATCCCAGCACTCGGGAGGCAGGCGAATCTCTGAGTACAAGGCTAGCCTGATCTACAGAGTGAGTTCCAGGATAGCCAGGGATACACAGAGAAACCCTATCTCAAGAAAAGAAACAAAGAAAAAAATTTTTAATTAAAAAAATTTAACTTTCAGTAAAAATATTAAGAAGTGAGATTTCTAATAATTCTAAGATATAACTGAACAATTTAAAATATATTTAAAGACTTGGCTGGCTTTTTATCCTTTGACTAATGGGAGAAAGATTTTCCTTAAAGATTCAAGACCTTCAATAATTCAAGCAAGAGATAATCACAATTTGAACCTGGCATTAATAAAAAGTAACATGTCATGAAATATACCAAGGTAAATAATAAATGAGGTCCATAAAGTTAGAAATTGTACAAAAATTTGCCACTTAAATTTTCAAGCCAGCAGTTGTTAAGACCATCAACCCATTATAATTCTATAAGTACAAAGAAAAGATGCAAGCCTTTAAAGAGTTGAGGTCATTACTGATACCAGGTTGGAAAATATGTTGCTACTGGCACTCACCCGGTGAATGGACCTGCTTCACAGACTGCCTGGAAAGCTAGCTGGCTGGCTGACTAGGGCTGGCAGCGGCGCTACCATGAGGTTGCTTTATTTTTTAGCCCCTGGCTACTTCCAATCTTAATGATTCCTACTTAACAGTCTTCTGTCTAACATTGATGCTAATGTCTTCTTTTCTTTTTCTTTTTAAAGGGCTTTGACAGAATGGAAAATTCAACCAGCAGAGTAAGAGAGACGTCTGAGTTCTTCAAGTGGTCATCAGCCTCTTCTAGGTTTTGAATCCTCCCTGAAAAATCATCTCCTTTGAACTGTTATGTGTCACTCACTGGCTTTCCTGATTCTCAATAATTTCTACTCTTTTGTTCCTTATAATTTACTTTCTCTCCATACACTTTTTAAAAAATTTATCCTATCATTGACTTTAATATTGGCAAGTGAGAGGGCAGGTTTCCCTTCTGTGATTCCATCCTACAATCCTAGTGTATCATAAACAATGTTCAAGAGCAAGGAAGCAGGATCTTTTCAGCATTAGTTTCTTGCTAGTGTTCCATTCCTCTTAAACTAAATTTTAGGTGAGTTAGAAGTGGTCCTAGAAGCCAAAGGATCTCATAGAAGTGTGATTCTTAAAAATATGTTTGTTTTGTTTGTTTGTTTAAATACAAGATCTCACTTTGAAGCCGTAGGAGGTTTAGAATTCACTATATAGACCAAACTGGCCTTGAACTCACACAGCTCTCCCTGCATCTTCCTCCGGAGTGCTGGGATTAAAGTCTGCTAGTAAGCCTGGTCTACCTGCTTATATTCTTAAAATATTAATTTTTGAATAGACTGTATTGAAATGTTAAAAATTTAGGAAAAGACCATTTATAACAAAATCTTGTTTTTGGGGGGGCCATTCTGCAGGAACACAAAAGGCCAAATTCCTTTCTCATGCTTCTGCGGCCAATTGCAGGCCTCAGCACCACATACTAATCCTACAGGTTTTTAATTAACCCTCTCTGATTTGACTGCCCAGAGCAAAATATTACACAATTACTCAAATGTTTGATTTTATGTTTTAGAATGAGATACCTGAAATTAAAAGCATCCAAAAGTTACCCTCAAGAATTCACCAAGCAAAGTTACCCCAGTGCCCTCAAGGATTCACCAAGCAGTAAATCACCCCAGCACCTCATAAATCTGACTTGACCTTGAAATAAAACCACCAATGACATCACTGGAAAACCTAAAGATCAACCATGAACAAATAAAAAGTCAAATGATTTGGCCACAAGGTGGAACTGGAGAGATGGCTCAGTGGGTAGAGTAAGTGCTTACTGTGTGAACACCAAGCACTCAGCACCCACAAAACAGCTGAGTATGGCACAGAGCAATCTAAAACCTCATTCCTATCCCAGGGGCTTGCTGGCCACTCAGCCTAACTGAAACAGTGAGATCCAAGTTCACTGAGAAATCTTGTCTTAGGAAATACACAAGAGCAATGGAGGAAGACACCAATGTCAATCTCTAGCCTTCACATACATACACCTGCACAAATAAAATAAAGCAAGCTAGAAGGTAACTCACACACACACAGTCATATGAAGATGACTAGCGTTATCAGAAAGCAGGCATGTTTGATAATGTCTGAGACACTTTTCACTGATATGATTGGCAGATTATTTAAACAATAACAGCAAGAATTGAAATGAAAAGAATGTTGGCTAGTAGGTATTACTGTTGGGAATGTATATAATAAAGTATTTTGGGAGTGTTGTTATAGATATCACAACTTAAAGCAACATTTTTGGTCCTAAATGCTATTACAGAGTATTTTGAGAAAATTGCACATTTGTGTATTCACATAAACGGCCTGTACAAAGTGCCTTTCCAGAACAACTTTGGAAGAATTATATATTGTAAAAATGTAAACGCTCACAGAAGAGGAAATGGTTATGTTACGTCTGTACAATAGGAGGCTATGCGACAGTTTAAACAGATGAGACGGAGCAACACCTGACAGCAAGGCATGAAAACACTTCATATGCCACTGAGTAGACATAGCAAACACACAGAAAGCACGTTGAGAATAACTGTGTTCAAGAGTTGGGCCTCAGCAGTAAACAACTGCCCAGGTGAGTGAGGCCCTGGGTTCCATTCCCAGCAGCCCCAACCCCTAAAGCAAACAAACAACAATCAACACAAAATTTGTTTGAAGGTATGTATGTTAAAGCACATAAAAGGCATGAAAAATCATTGCATAAAATATAAACAAGTTTAAAGAATGTTTGCATTATATCATCACTTCAATTTTAAAAAGATATTTATGGACTAAGTTCATAGTTAAAATTTTTAAATGAGCAAATAGTTAGAAATAGAGCAATGCCCTTGCTACACACGTTCATGAGATTGCACAAATGGTACGTGAGAAACCCGTCATACTCAAGAGTTGTTGTATCAAACATTAAAACTATTCATCCTGACAGCCTGCTCCTATACACATGGCTTTACTAGACAGACTTCTAAGTTTTGTTAAGGCATATTTAAATACAACAAAAGCATTACTATTTTAAGAGAATTAGTTGGAAGGCTACCCTCTAGGTTTTACAAGAGGTCATTACTTTGAATGAAAAAAAAATTCAATAAATTCCTAAACTGTCTGAATGTATATATTATCTGGAAAATAAAAACCAAGTGAACATATATGGATGGCCAAAGAACTTGTTTAAAAAAATAAAATAAAATCTAGATATGGTTCAAAGCAAATACAACACTGAGTTGCCTAAAAATTAAGCATTTTTTGTTGCTTTATCTTTCTAAGAAAAGAAACTTGGAAATGCTTAATTTGATGGTTTTTTTTTACTTTAAAATTAATAAAGTGTACCTAACTTATTTATATAAGGTCATATAAAAGTTAAATAAATTCTCAAAATCACTCATAACAATGTGTAATACAAAATTTACTATCGCATTTCTATTTAAATGTACACAAATACTTTAAATGACTATCAGTGTTTCCGAACTTTTAAATTATTATTTAACACTTATTCATTACTATATTCACATATAACAAATACCAACAATTTTTTAACTATTAACCCTATAAATTCTTACAACCCCTTTAACCTATCCACTAATCCTATTGATAATTATTTTTCTAACCTTTTAGAAGGATACAGTCTCTGGGGCAGGTCCTCAGTCGTCAGGAACACAGTCTTTGTTGTAGATTCTTTAACGCACTTAGCAGTCCTTTTTTGGATCTCTCAGATGTAGATTAGTCAGGGTAAGTTGGTTATTGTAGTCTCACCTTAAATAAGGCTTGATGCTTTCTTCTTTTTGGGAGACCCCAGCCCCTTCGTATCAGCAACTCTGCCACTCTACCTCAGAGTCCTTAAAGCCAGGCACAGTTTCCTTTAGGCCACTGTTCGGACAGATCAAACCCCTCTAGGCAAAAGCTGAGCCACAGGGTTTAGTCCTTGACCTTTTGGTGTGTTGTTCAGGCTTTCTTTGCTCACCAGCTTCTTTCTGCCTCAGGGAGAGCTGGCCATCATGGCCAGCACTTTTTTCAGCAGGACTCTCGGAGCTCTCTAGCATCAGGGGCCTCTTCTTATTTATGGGGCTCCATGCACTTATGGGGCTCCATGCACTGTCTTTAAATAGGAGGAACTCTGTTTCAGCTTAATTTGGGCTCCGCCCACTTAGCAGCTAAAAACAATGCCAGGCCAGACACTTTGTTTCTTTAAGTCCATTAAGTCTCCTGTTTGTTTCCTGTTTTCACCTGACTTCATCCTTGTTTTTCCATAAGCTGATAAGCTAAATCGCTCACAGCCAAGTTGATCTTCATGCCCCGAATTAAGAGACTGTATCAGAAACCCCTAATATATTTTCTAAATCTAATTTAATTATTCTAGCTCCCTACATTATCAGTAACAGCAACTTGGTAAGTTTGCAATCTATTCATGATAGTGCCAAGAGGACTAAGTCTCGGAGGGCAGAGGTCATGATCTAATCATAGGAAGGCTGACAATATTAAAACTTAAAGCCTACAAATCCAAGCAAGGGGCCCTTAAGAACCTAGCTACATACACACACGAGGAGAAGGTAAAACACTGCAGAACCTTACATGCTCTCTCTATACATATATGTCTGACATCAATGTGATGATGAATCATATCTCTAAGCATCATTAGTAAAAGGGTCAGTAACAAGAGAAAAAGGGCTCAAATACTCAGTGTTATGAAGCACAATGGCAGATGCACATCTGTGGCTCTGAATTCAGCCTAGTTTGCTTTCTGTGCCTGGACCTGGAACAAACCTCTCAGAGGGTCTCAGTTTCCCAATCTGTGAAACACCAAATATCTGTGTACTTCAGTGGTCATTTGTGCTTGAGGAGATAATGTATATGAAGTATATGAAAGTGCCTTTGAAAAGTATAAAACACTATAAAAATAGGTGTTTTTAAAATTGTCCTCACCAAAACACCAACAAAGGCAATTTGTGATCAAATTATGTCCTGTATAAATTTCTTAAGGGATGTTTACTAGAGACCCTGACAAATCACAAGCATACTAATTAGTGTAGTATCCATGGCAAGCCATATTGCTTCTCTAAGTATTTTATTACCCCAGAACTGAAATTCTGTCAAATAACAGGAAAGATGTCAAGTGAGCTAATCAAACCTACCTGCTTAAATATGCCATTGCTCCACAGGCCATGCTCTCCCTCCAGAGCTTCTGTTCACATTTCATGACCCTTCAACTATCCCCTCTTATCCAATTCCAGAGACTGAAGAAGCTAAGCTTGGGTTGCAAGGTAAATTTCACCTTATGTTTGCCAGACCCCACACTGACACATCAAGTGAAAAAAAGACACCCAAAAAACCCCCATATACATGCAAAAACACACAACTACACATAAACACGTAAATGTCCTTCATTCTTTAGGGAGAAATGTATTTCTTGCATAGCAAACGATCATCACCTCAAAAACCAAGTGTATAAACACAGCACAACAAGAAAAATAAATCATACTCACCATCTCCCATAGCCATTCAGATGGTCCAGGGAGCTCTCTCAAACCAAGAGGTCAAATATCACAGCAAAACAAGTGTAGCTCAGTGCCTGCGCCACTGGACTCGGCCTGCAGCCTACAGGCACCCGGCACACTGTGTGACCCAGGCCGCGCTGCAGCTCTGCACCGCAATAGCCAACAGCTGCTACTCCACTTCAAAATAAAAGTCTGGGGTCTTGCTGAAAACCCTCGTTCCTTTTTTTTTTTAAGCGCAGCCTAGTACGGCTTGATCAAGATTATTCTTTAACTGCACATATGCTCTTAGACACACGTTGTGATATTTCTCTCTGTACCGGATGCCTGAAATTTAATCTAAGAAAAGCTCTGGGAGTCAATAAATGTCATCCCACTGGGGGACTTTTAATGCAATCATCAAAACACAAGGCATGTGTTCAGCAATCATTTTCTGCTTCCCTAAAGATATCCATGTAATCAGTAGCAATCACATGATCTGATGGATTAGCTGGTTTGTGCCTTTTAAAAAAGGTTTTCATCCTTTTGTCATTACCTTTAATATTTACAACAGAAGACAGCTAGAAGTGCACAAACAGGAATAGCCCAGTTTCCATGATTAACTGCTCTCATTATGCAGGAAGCATTCTGGCTGCTGTAAACAAATCACGTCAAAGACAGCCCATCAAAGGCAGCTCTGTACACGGACAGCAGGGCCACCCGGAACAAAGCTTGCTTCTGGTAGAGACAGAAGTAGCCAGTGCGCAGCTGCAGGGGAGCTAAGCACCCTCAATCCAGGCTGCACAGCCATCACTACATCATCAAGCTCTGAGAAGGCCCTGAGGCTTGTGGCCACACAGAGATGTTTTTAAATCAACCTAAGAAAAGAGCTCGCTATCAAACACCATGCTATGAAAATATACAAAACTAGACTGGAAGTTACAGTACCGACTCACATAAACTGAATGCCAAGGTAATTTTAAAGTCTAAGTCCTATGCTTTACTTTATTGCTAGCCTCTAAGATAAATAATTCTCTTCCAAATGAGAAACTGGAAATTACTCCACTGTGATTATAAACCAAACTGTACTTGGTCCTACAAGCATATCAGACAAATTAAACACAGTTTTCCACAATGAGGGAAAAAGAAACAGTTGCAGTAACCAACACGAATGGTGTTTACGTCTCTGTTAGGAGAGGAAATTGTCTAGAAAGCTCCATGACAACACCAGGCAGGCCCTGCCACAGTCACAGGGGACTACAATTTGTAGTCTTTTCATCTTGGGTTGGTGTTGGCTCCTTCCAAACACAATATGCTTACTTTTAATTCCATTTTCCTTCTAACAGTGAAGGAATTCTTCTGTACTTAGAGACTCTGCCAACTTTTGTAACATGAAAATTAAAGTCCAGCTTTTTAAAATCCTCGTGAAAGACAAATGTGCATTTCTCACTATTTCCTAAACTAAATGACTTATGTTCAAATTTGATGATATAATGTGTTGAGTCTGCTCAACTAGTACTTTTAAAATTAAAGTCAAAGAATTTAATCAGAGCTTCAGTCAAGAGCAATGCAATGACAATTATGAAAGAAGCCAGGAAAAAGAATAATGTACAGCTACGCACCAGGACCCATGAGAAAAGACCAGAAACAGGCTTTCTCTGAACAGTCAAGCCAAGAAGACAGTGTTACTCCATGCTGCCCCACGCTCATGTCCTTCTCTAGTCTAAACCCTTCATGGCCCCCTGACTCTAGGAGCCCATCAAAAGTTCTCCTGACCTATGGGACACTCCGGGCGTGGTTCCGCTCACTCGTTCAACACACCTCAGACACTGTCTCCTCTCCCTGACTGGGCTCCAGGAAGCCCTGATCTCTCTCTCTTCTTCAAATAACCACGTCCTGCTCACCTCTGGGCTTTCATAGTCATTATTTTCTTCTGGCCAAACTGTTTCCTGACAATTAACCCTTGACTGGTTATTGTAAAGATCAGCTCTCAACTGAAATATGTCACTTCTCAAGAGAGGCCGACTTAACACCACTGAATTACTTATAATTTCAGAATTCTATCTTCTTTGCATAATGACTGCTCAGATGATGACTTTTAAAAAGCTTATAGCATGATTACAAGAAATTCCCTGGGTTCTATTGCCTATATTTTTCATCACAAACACTGCAAGATATACTATTCCATTATTATTATGGTCTCAGGCAAAGACAAAAAACAGCATTCACTGCCATGGTTTCTGGTCACAGGACCATGTGGAACAAATTTAAAACTTGTGTCATAGCTGAAGAACTCAAGATAATGTCACTTGAGCAGGGACATCACTTGAAAAAGAAGAGGTAGTATCTTCAAGGGTCATCATCCTAATGTACAAATGACCCACTTCCATACATCTTCACAGTGAGCATTTATTCCATCCTAAAATGGTTTTGTTCTCTGTAACTTTACCTTTTAATTTAAGAATGTGATAAAACAGCCCTTTTCAGCAAAGGGCTGAAAACTGTGGGCCAAAAAGTATACAGAAATACAAGGAGTTGAATTAACTTTCATTAAATTACTTTTTATACAAACTATTGGTCTTTCTAGTGTGACCTATAAAAATATTTCATTGCTCAATTGACAATTGTTTTAGCACTACCGGGAACTGAAGTGACAGCCCTGGATAAGGGAAATACTCTCAGTGAGCTCTAGCCCTAGCCCAGGCCTGCGTCAAATTTCCCAGAGAAGCCTTGAACTTGTACTCCTGCTCCCTCAGCCCCATAAGGAGCTGAGATGGCAGGTCTGTTCTACTGTAGGGTGTATGCATAAAATGAAGCCAAGGTGGGATCATTAAAAAAGTTTAAAAAAAGATTTTTTTAAACAAAAGTGTTGACAGAGACCCTTAGGGGGGAAAAACACACCTGAAAGCATGGAGTAGACTTCCCCAAGAGTCACCAACTAATATATTTTTGTACAAGTTCAGACAATTCAAGTATCCTGAGTTAGAATAAAATTCACTATAATTTTCCTCATTAATATTCCTGGAAATATTTTTTTTCATTTAATGATTTCCCACCTGGCAGCAGGGTCCTTAGGAAGAATGCAAATTTCATGAACAAGGAAAATGTGCATCTTCCCCACTGCTGTTACCACACTATGTGTGTGTTTGACATGGAACATAAAGTCTCCTACAGTGGTTCAGGGAAACACTAAAGAAACCTAAAGTATTGATAGTGAAGATGGAAAAAACAAGCAAGCAGGACAGAAGTTCATGTATCAGAAGTAGACATGATTGATTAGTTAGAATGGGAAATCAAGTTGAGTTTCACCTTGGTGGGATGGTTGACCTAAATGGCTAAAACTGAGGAAGAGAAAGATTAAGAAGAGAAGCAGAGCCTGGCAGCACATGACTACAGCGCTATCATTCGTAAGGTAGAGACAGGAGGGTCAGATGTCCAAGGTCATCCTCTTCTCAAAAGAGAGGCCAGCCAGGGCCTTGTGAGACTCTGTGAGGGATGAGTGGGAAGAGGGAAGGCAGGGAACGGGAGGTACGGGATGGGAAGGAGAGGGAGGTATGAGGCAGTCAGGGGTTGGAGGGGAGAACAAGAAAACAGAGGCAGAACATGAATGGGGTTGTTTCTGGATGTGATAAACCTGAAATCTAAATAGCAATGTCATCAAGACCACAGGCTTCCAAAAGCAGAGTATAAAGATGAGATGAACAACAGCTAGAACTATATTTGGGAGTCATCAGCAAAGAATTTGCTAGTCTTTGGTCTGGACTAGATCAGTGAGAGACAGATTAAACCAAGAGAAAGGCAGTTTGGGTCCTAAGATTGCCACCATGACAAATGGGCTTCCTTTTCTACTTTCCTCTGCTGTTAATTCATAAAGGTATTTTTCAATGACAACATAGTACAGTCATCCCCACATAACAACAGAGGATTGGTTCCAGGAATGTAAGGATGTTCAAGTCTTTCTTATATAAAATGGTGGTTATTTCAGATAACCTAGAGGTGTCCTTCCACATACTTTAAATCATCTCTAGAGTAATCACTATAAATGCAATATAAGCCAGTTACTGGGCCAGGCATGGTGGCACATGTCTTTAACCCAGCACTGGGGGACAGAGGCAGGTGGATCTCAGTGAGTTCAAGGCCAGCCTGGTCTACAGAGTGAGTTCCAGGACAGCCAGGGCTGTTATGGCCTCACTCTACAGAGAAATCCTGTCCTGAAAACCTTAAAAATAAAACCAAACAAACAGCTACTGTACTACACTGCTGAGGTGGTAACAATACTCCCCAACCTGTTCATGTTCAGGTCAGGGGCGGTCATCACACAAGCATGACTGTACTTGGTGTGTGGTTGGCTGAATCTGTGGGTGTGGCATCCACAAATGTGGAGACACAATATGGGGCTAAATATGCTGTAGCATATGATAGCATATGAGCAGGTATAGTATATAAGGTAGCAGGAATAGCTCATCAAATACAACAGCAAGTGCTCCTCCAAAGAGATCCACATTCAAACAGTGACTCCTTTAATTTTATAATACGAACCACAGACTTCCTTACCTATAAGCAAATAGTGTGGAACACACAAGGACGTCATGAAAACTCCAAGTCACACAATGTAACAACTCTTCCTTCCCTGCTGTTCTGGTTTCTACAGACACCGATAAAGACAACTAGTAGACCAATTAGAGTGCAGCTCTTAAACACCTTCTATTCAGAGAAGAGATGTGAGAATCAGCTGTCTGAGTGAGAACTGGTAGCAATGAAGTCACTGTGTGCTTGGGACCTAAGTTTAGATTAAGATACACACAATCTTCGTAACACTCCCTGCAATACAACAAAGCCTGACCTCGAGTGAACACAGAGAAAAAAAGCCTAAGTTCTATTTTAACTAGTTTTCCTATTGTATGGCTTTAAATTCATACAACTTTCTCCAACATCATTTACTCTGTCAAGCTAACCCACTTTCTAATGTGAAACTGCTTTCCCATGTGAGGAAAAAAATTGTATTATCTTTGGGAATAGCATATATTTTTCACAAATGTGCTAATAAATACAGTCTAGGTAGATGCTACTCAATAAGACTAAACATAACTTATAAACATTATAAAAAAGGAAATGACTTACAAATAAAAATATGCCAACTTATCTGCGGACACAGACACTAATTCCAAAGCTCCCTGACCTCTGCATGGCCTCACTCTACTTAAGGGAACGAAGATGTCTGCCATAGCAAAGTCCCTGCTTCTCTCTCACCAATACTGCCTGCCACTCAGAGTCTGCACACTGGTGAAGAGAGCCAATCAACCCAATTTCTACTAAAGACAGCAAGAAAAAATAATTAATTATAGGAACATATTTCACACATGGGACAAACACAAGGTTATTTAAGTACAGAGACAAAAAGTAAGGCCAGAAATATTATCACTTTATACTACAATTCCATTATGAAATCTTTGTGATTCCAGTGCCTCGGAGAAAGAGCAGATCCAGGGTGCGAGAATCCATGTTATGCCCTAGCTAAGTTTACAAACTACACAATCAACGGTTTTGAAATTACAGATGCACTCTTGGCTGGGAACACACTCCGTGTCTAACACTTCACTAAGTCATCTCAGAAATGTTTAAGAGCTGGAAGAACTTAATTACTCTTACCTTTGCAGACACTCAAAATCATACCGCCCGAATTTTGAACTTCATCAAATTTAGCAAGTATCATTTCTAATCTGGAAATAAAGAATAAATTGTTTTTACATAGAGATGAACAAAAACAACTTCCTTTTACCACCTCTCTTGGTTGAAAAGTAGGTTCTAGGAATTTGTCTTATTATCTATACAACTCTCCTACAATTGACTCAAACAAAGAAGACACAAACCACACTGCCTTCATTCCTGAGAAGTCAGTTATAGACCTGACTCTATGTAGGTGCATGTGCTGATAAAACAGACCACTTCACACAAAGCAATTTCATCAAAATTACTTCTCCAAACCTAGCAAAAATCTTTCTGGTTCCATCCTTTTAATAAATCCACTCAGACATCACTCAAAAGCTTGTGAAAACCATGGAAGGCAGACATGAAAGGAAGAAAAGAGGCAGGAACTACAGTAACTCTAGAGCCGCACTGGAAGATAAGCCTTATCTACCCCCCATAACACCAATTCCACTACACTTATATTCAGCGTAATTACCCTTTCCACACCTCTACTACTGCTATTTTTTTTTTAATTGTGGTTTTTTTTTTTTCCCAAAACAAGGTTTTTCTGTGTAGTTCTGACCTGGAACTTGCTGGCCTTGAACTCAGAGAGATCCACCTGTCTCTGCCTCTTGAGTGCTGGGATTAAAGGAGTTGACCCACCACTGCCTGGCAAAATATACATTTCTTATTAGAAATAAAATGCACATTCATTACAGAACGAAATTAGGAACACAAGCAGGGAGAAAGAAGAAAGTACCAACACATCCTCCAGCTGTGCTGAGACCTTACTGTCGTGGAGCATTTACACTTACACACATCTTCCTCTGGGATAAAATGAAACCTTGTCATCAATGCTTTACTTCATTGAGTTTGCTTTTTCTTTAACTTTCTAATCTACCATTCTATTCTTTATTCTTAAATTCCTGATATATATATGGGGAAGGAAAGAGACCCATTGTTCTATGGGGTTTAACTGTCAAATGTTTTTCTTTGACTTACTTTTACATTTCTTTTATAATTTTATTTCCTCAAACATTTAAGTCTTGATCCACATTTTGTCATTTCTTACTTATAAAGTGAGCCTATAGGTAGTTTCTGAAATGTGAATACTACTTTAACAAATAATTAAATATATTTCATATTACATGGGCAACCCAAATTGGACTTGGGTTTTTTTGGTTTTTTTCTTCTTCTTTTTTTGGGGGGGATGGCACAAGAGTGGGAGGGGAGGAATGGGAAGCAAGTGTGATCAAGGAGCATTGTGTGAAATTTCCAAATAATCAATAAAAATATGTTGGAAAACAAATTTAAAAGGGGAGGGAAGGGGAGGAAAGAAAAAAGGAGAAAGGAAAGGGCCTGGAGGGATGTCTCTGCAGTTAAGAGCACTCGGTGTTCTTCCAGAGGGCCCTGGTTGATTCCTAGCCCCTACATGGCATTCACAGTCAGCTGTAACTCAGTCCCAGAGTATCTGAGTACTCTGGCCTTCACAGAGACATAAGTGCAGGCAAGACACCCATACATGGAAAAGGAAAAGATGTATATTTTAGCTAATGACTTCTTAGGGATTCCTTATAAAGAGAATTGTAAACCTTAACCTCACCTTCAAACCCAGCTGATACAGCTATTTATGTATCTGCAGAGAAAAGACACAGGTAATTTGATCTTAAACACAGTGTCTCCCACAGGGTTGAACAGACACTGAGTAGGTAAGATGTGGGCATCTGAGCACTGAAACTGGAAGCTGACACCTCAGAACGAGTCCAGATGGGCCAAAGACACTAAGGATTTAGAAGAGCTGTTTGAGAAAAAAGCAGTAATAAGGCTGTGAGAAACATGAGACTGCATGAAGACCTGGGTTCCCTCAATAACACTAAAAGAAAAAAAAAAAAAAAAGCCTGAGACCTAAGCTCTCCTAAAAATTAGGAAAATGGGAGTAGAAGATTTTAGGCAGGAAACTCAGAATTAACCTGGAGGTGGGTGCATACCTGTAACCCAGCACTTGAGAGGCAGGAGGAGCAGGGGCTGAAGGCAAGCCTCAGCTAGCAGGTGAGTTCAAAACCAACCTGCTAGCTTACCTTCAATAAACATCAAACAGGAAGTTGAGAAAGGAAAGGAGATGGCATGGAATTAAAGTGAGGCAATAAAATATGGAAGAAGGAAGCACTACTAGGAAGAGGAAGCAACTGAAACAGTTGGATATTAACAAGACAGTGAGAAGCAATGAAAAGAAAAGGGAGAAAAGGGAAGTCTCCAAAGGTTTACCACTAGGCCAGGCTAGGGGGAAAGGGAATGCTGACCTCACACTTCCATCTTACTGTCAATTTTCTCTTTACTCCTGCAACAATCCTAGTCTCTGTAGTGAGAATTTTGTTTTGTTTCTTTTAAAACAAAAGTGTTATGTGACTATAGCTTTGTTTTTATTTTTTATTTTTTATTTTTTTTGGTTTTTCGAGACAGGGTTTCTCTGTGTATCCTTGGCTGTCCTGGACTCACTTTGTAGACCAGGCTGGCCTCGAACTCACAAAGATCCGCCTGCCTCTGCCTCCCAAGTGCTGGGATTAAAGGCGTGCGCAACCACCGCCCGGTTTATAGCTTTGTTTTTAATCCCAGGTGTGGGGTATGGGGATGCTCTAGACTGTCCACAGCAGCTGACCATGATTTGCCTTGTGCTCTAGCAGGGACAAATTTTGCCAGCTGAAGACAGTTTATTTGTGGAATTCTGAGGACTCTTCAGAGAGTAGATAAATGCCAAAGCCCCAAGAGGCACACTGGCTGCTTCTCCTCAGGTTTGGTCCTGCTGCTGGCTGCTGTTCCCTAGATTGCTGGTTGCAGATATCCTGACAATGAAGATCAAATTTGCAACAAGGAACTGGATACTCCTAATCTTCAGGAAGTGGTCTAACAGTATCGATGCCCCCTTTTCCCTTCTAACATTCTTTCTCTCCTACCTAGGGTTGGGGGGTTGGAAGGGATAGGGTGGTGTAGAGGTAGGAAAAAGAATCTAATGAAGTAGCCAAAAGTTTGGCTACAGGGCCAGTGGTACACACCTTTAATCCCAGCACTCAGGAGACAGACCAGGCCAGCCTGGTCTACAGAGTGAGTCCAGGACAACTAGGGGTACACAGAGAAACCCTGTCTCAAAAAACCAAACAAACAAAAGTCTGGCTACAAGTGGTGCCCAATATGGAGCTAGACAGAATGGGAAATGTGATTTCTAATGCTGTAGAGGAAACAAATACCCACATACCCGTTGGCAATAGTTGTTCCCTATTTCTCTCTTCTCCCCAGTCCTTGGCAATCATTAATGCACTTCCTATTGCTGTAGACTATACCTGACTTATTAAAATGACATATCTGGTCATTTTATTCAAAAGGGATCCTAGAATTCAAAGCTCTTTATGACTGGGTTCTTAATGCTCCACTGCATTTGGATATATACTCATTAGTTGATAGGTGTGTGGATGGGAGGTATTTCCATGGTTTTGTGACTATGACTAATGCTGTCAGGAATACTTGTATAGAGGTCTTTGTAGAGACACGTTTTCCTATCACTTGCTTATATATTATATAGCTATGAGTGGAACAGCTGGGTCATGTGATAGTCCTATGAATGACATTCTGAAGAGTTGTAAACTGTTTTGCCAAATTACTTTATTATTAGGATCCCATGAAAGTTTCATCCTTTTATATTTTACCTATCCTACAGCGGTGTGAAGAGGAGAATTTCTTTCACTGCAAAATAATATTCAGTATCATTTTCTGTGTTCATGGCTATCTGTATATTCTCTTTTAAAATGTATTTAATTCAGATCCTTTAAATTTTTCATTACCGTTATTTTACTACTGAGATGTCCTTTATATATTCAAGATACAAGTTTCATATATTTAATTTGAATATTTTTCCTATCACATATGGGTTTTCTTAAACTTGTAATAATGTCCTTTGAGGTATATTTTTAAATTATTACAAGGTCAATTTTTATTAAATACATTAATATATTTTAACTATTTCTTTAATAATATATATGCATATATGAATGTAACAACAATTAATGAAAAAAAAGGCCATAAATTTGAAAGACACTGTATCATTTACTCCTTCCCCTTCCTCCCTCCAAACCTTCCTATATAAAACTCCTCGATGTCTTTCAGCTTTATGGCTCTCAGCACTGCAGCCGCCTGTAGCTCCTTGTGTAGGGTTGAGGGGTTAAGTCCTTGGAGGCCTCCTCCAGGGACCCCTCCTCTATCAGCATGTCTATTATTGTTGACCTCATTCAGTTCATTTTAGGAAGTCATATCAGTCAGACTTTATGGTACAGCTTCAAACATTACTAGGAGATATAATCTCAGAGTAAGCGTCCTGATCGTCTGGCTGTTACTAAAATCTTTCTCCCCCTCTTCAGTAATATTCTCAGACCCTTAGGTGTAAGAGTCACTTTGTAGATGTATTTATCATTGGGACTGAGCTCCACAACGCTGTATTTTGATTGGCTGTGGTTTTCTGTAATGGTCTTTGCTGCAAAGAGAAGTTTCTTTGATGAGGGGTGAGGACTACATTCACCTGCGAGTGTAAGAACAATCATTTGGAATGTAGTTATATTATGCTGGTTTAGTGGTGACTGTAGGTTCTCCTCAAGATCCATGACTTCACTAGCTCTGGGAAGCTGGCTGGATTTCCAGTACTAGGCATGATTCCCTCTGGCTGAATGGCCTTTGAGTCCAATTAGAGAGCTGACTGACAAGGCGCACGCCGCTGCTGCATCCTCAGGGTCACTGTATCTTTCTGGTCACTGTTGTGGTTCACAGACATCATAGTTGGATAGGACTATTGGCTGCTTCCCTTTTTTGAAAGTTGCATGGTGCTTTGTGGTACCATGCAAGCTAGTCGTCAGGGAGGTAGCTTTCAGATGGGTTCCAGCAAAGGGTCCTCAGGGCCTAGTGTCTGAAAGTGTGTGGTGCCTTCAGCAATAGGGACTTACCTTCCACCTCTAGGGAGCAAACAAAGACAACAGCAATACCCTGTAATGTTTTTAGGAATCTCTTGGACAACTCTGACCCATTCAAAAGAAGGCTTCTCAGGCCCAGTGTTAGGAGTTTTTGCTAGACGGTCATGGCTCTTAGAGGGAGCGTTGTCAGCCCAGGTGAGAAATTTTCATTTAAACTACATATGGATATTTACACACAGACTTAACAAGTATTACAGGCATTTTTAGGTATACTGTCAATACCGACCCCTCGTTTTTTCCCATTTCCCCTATTGAATCACTTGTACCCTGCTATTCCCTTCACTATAGCTCGACTACCTACCCAACCTCTACTCTAACAATGGTCTCTTTGTACTTTGCTGGTTCCTGAAACTACTCTAGGATATGTACTTATATTTGAAGATTTGTAGCTAGGAACTTACTGTAAGAGAGAACATGTGACATTTGTTCTTCTTAATCTAGTTACCTCACTCAATATGATCCCGTTCCACCTGTTTACCGGCAAAGTTCATGATTTCATTTTTCTTTCTTTCTTTTTTTGGATTCAGACAAGGTTTCTCTGTGTAACAGCCGTGGCTGTTCTGGACTCACTTTTGTAGACCAGGCTAGCCTTGAACTCACAGAGATTCATCTGACTCTGCCTCGCAAGTGCTGGGATTAAAGGCATGTGCCAGCACATCCGGCTTGTTTACCTGTTTTTGTGCCAGTATCATATTATTTTTATTACCATAGGTCTATAATATGTGTTGAAGTTTGGAATGGTAATTTCTCCAGCATTGTTATTTTGGCTATCCAGGGTCTTTTTGGTTCCATAGGAATTTTAGGGTATTTTTTCTATTTCTGTAATGAATGAGATGGGGCTTAGCAGTTAAAGGATAGGCTCACAACCAAAAATATAAGAATGACTTGGGTATTTTACTGTGGCTGCAATGACTCTGTACATAGCTTTTGGTAAAATGGTCCTTTTCATAGTGTTAATTCTACCTCTCTATGAGCACAGGATGTCTTTCCATTCTTCTATTTTTTTTCTATGTCTGTCTTCAGAGGTCTAAAGTTTTCATTGTAGAGGTCCTTTATTTGCTTGTTTATGTTTATTCTTAGATATTTAATTTTTGAGACTACTGTGACTGGGAGTGTGCCCATCTCTTTTTGTCTGTGTTTGTTGTTGGTATAAAGACAAGTTATAGAGTCATACAGAAAAGCTACTGATTTGTGTAAGCTGATTCTATATGCTGAAACATTGCTGAACTTGTTTATCACTGAGAGATGTATTAATGTATTAACATTTTCCTTTTGGAGCATATGATTTGGTTTCAAGTGTTTAAAAAATTTTCTAGCCATTTTTAAGTGTTTTATCACTTTAGATCCTTGATTCATTTCTTAGTTATCCTGGGTATGGTATGAGGGGGATGGAACTCTGCATGTGGACACTGGAGTTAATGGCAGGTACCCCTTGCTTCTCTGCAGGTTCTCAGCACAGCTGATGTGCATCAATGACCCGTAAAGACAAGAGGTTATTTCTGGACTCACAGCTCTGTTTCAGTGACCCACATGTAGTGCTGAGCTGTCACTGAGCTGGCACTACTGCAGCTCACATCTTCTTAGAACAGCTCATAGAGAACATATCTTTAGATTGTTTTTAAACTATGACTTAATTGTTTTTTCAGTAGTCTGAAATAAAAAATAGCTTTACTATGAATATGAGTATAAACAAAACAGAACTTTAGACTTAGAAAGCTCTATCCAACATGAAATTTGGTAACCACAAAGAAAGCAGCAGGAAGATTAAAGGTAGAATGTAGTCCCCATGACAAAAGGGTATCAAATTAATCATCAGCATAAAGTCAGTTCTTGACATTATATATTTTTAAAAAAAAAGAAAGAAAAGGGAAAAGTAGCATAAAGAGAAAGAAAGGGAGGGTAAATAAATTTTTTTCATATTTTATACTGTTGAAGTTTATGATTCTTTTGATACATTTCCAGTATTTTAAAGATTCTAAACACTACTAATAAAACAAGTTCAATCAAATGCCAAAAAACAAAAATAGAAAATACCCTGCACACTCGACAAAGCAAAGCTTCAGTAGACACATGGAACACAAAGCTCATGCACTGGTCACTTGGTTTCCTACTGCCTGTAAGCGAAGCACCATCAGGAGGACAGCACACCACAGAGCAGCACTAGTGAGCAGCAGGCTGGGAGTCAGCTCTCCCAGTGCTCTCTGTGCTCCAGAGAGCACGACTAGCACTGAAAACACAAACAAACACTGGATGGGGGGCAGGCCAAGACAAGGCACAGATATCTCCATTCATGCTGGGCATGGAGGCACATGACTAGAATTGCAGCACTCAGGAGGTTGAAGCAGAAGGATCACATGAGTTCCAGGCCCAGGCTACACCATGAGCCATGGTTTCAAACAAAAACCCAGAATTCTCCCTGTTTTCATATAGGAAATGACTAAGAACTACATGAAAATAGAAAAGTGTCTTATAAACATAACTACCACATGACTTAGTTATACAATTCTTAAGTAGACCCAAAGAACTAAGTCACCCCACCCCTGGAAATATTTATTGCTGCTTTATTTATAATAACTAAGAAATGGAATCTTATATCCATCAACAGATAAACTGATAAAGAAACTTAGGTATATATACACAATGGAAGTTTATACAGCTATAAAGAAAAATAAAATTGCCGGGCATAGTGGCGCATGCCTTTAATCCCAGCACTCGGGAGGCAGAGGCAGGCGGATCTCTGTGAGTTCGAGGCCAGCCTGGTCTACAAAGTGAGTCCAGGACAGCCAGGGTTGTTACACAGAGAAACCCTGTCTCGAAAAACAAAACAAAAAAAAAAAAAGAAAGAAAAAGAAAATTGTGACATTTACAAAAACATGGTTGGAACTGAAGGCCAACACATTAAGTAAATTAAAACAGATTCAGAAGGACAAATAGCAGGTTTTTCTCTTATATGCAGATCCTAGATTTAAAATTTTGTAAGTATGTTTGTACTTTTATATATGGGTATATATGTGTTTGCATTTAAAATGTATGTGGAGGTTAAGAAACTAGACAGATGACCATGAGAAAGGATCTTAAGGTTGTGGAAGTGGGCAACAGATTATAAACAAGAAAGCAAAAGCAAAGCAAAGGGTCTATCTAGGCAAAGGAAGGGAACCACTAGAAGCAGACAGGAGCATGTGGAGGGTAGAAAGAAACAAAAATGATTGAAAATGAGGTATGACACATATATGAAAATGTCATAATAAAATCTTACTTTGTATGCTAACCTAAAAAATTAACAAATGAACAAAAAAGACTCAGCAAGATGGTTCATCAGGTAAAAGTGTCTGCTACCCAGCCTGGTCACCTCAGCTCCATCCCTAGAAATCATATGATGGACAGAGAACAGTCCTATAAGCCATCCTGCTCTCCACATGCAAACAATACTTTGTCCACACACATGAACCATTTTTTTAACTAACAAAAAGGCCATGCACATAAAAAAACAAAACAAAAAACCCACTGTCAGGAAAATAAAATATCCAGTCACAGAGCATAAGATAAATGGAACATTACATAGTTAAGGAAACTTCTATCTCAACACAGAAAGATGCCCCCCCAAGTCCAACATCTGAAGACATAGCAGAAGCTGGCCAGACAGCTTAGCAGTTAATACTGCTTATTGCTCTCCCAGGAAGTACTGGAAAAAGGTGTGTGTGTGTGTGTGTGTGTGTGTGTGTGTGTGTGTGTGTGTGTG
>CAJQZJ010003646.1:10492774-10540221 GCA_907164525.1 Lophiomys imhausi
GGAAGGAAGGAAGGAAGGAAGGAAGGAAGGAAGGAAGGAAGGAAGGAGAAAGGAAGGAAAAGCTAAGTTCCATGGACAAGACAAAAGGAAGCTGCAATATAACATCAACCAATAATTACACATAAGAGAGGATCAAGCACACCTTATCATCCAATTTCTCAAAGCCTCAAAGAATAAAACTTTATTTTTTAAAATTCCCCTTTTTGCACTCAATACATAAAGCAACACATATTTTCAAAGCATGGTTTTTAACATCTATGAATTTTAAGCAGAAGACAATAAAAAATTTTATCTTCAGAAGCTACTAATACTAAGGATGGGAACTACCAATTAGTGATTTAAAGTGAATACCTAGAAACATGTTTGAGAAACGGCTAGAAAAGAAAAATGATGAAAAATTTTGACACAGTTCGGTGGTATACAAAACATGAAAAAGTGACCACAGATATTTGAAAGTAAGTTTAATATGTTGACACTGTGGGGCATTAACTTAAACCACAAAAAAAAGACACTAACATTCAAGGTTGTATTTCTGTATGCTGCTTTAAAACAGTACTGAACTCATTCATAAGGCATTCTAAAATGCAGATGAATATCACACGTGCTTAGTCAGAGCTAAGCACTTCACTGTATCATGCAGAGTGACAGCTTACAGTAGCATGATGACCATGCAGCAAACATACCATAGCTGCGGCTCAGAGGAAGGCCAATAAACGTTGACACAGAAACCTTGTTCAATCTAATAATAAAAACTTGTGGGACTGGAATGCAGCTCAGGGTTAATGTGTGCTTACTGTGCAAGACTCAAACTCAGGATCAAACAAGCTGAAATCAAGGTTTTGTACTTCTTTCATTTTGTTGTAACTTGCTGTTATTATATTTCATAAAAGATTGGTCTGAGCAAAATTCTCCAATAGATAGTGTTAAAAAAAAACCTAAAAAACAAAACAAATAAAAAATAAAACAGCAATGTAGCCAGCATGGTGGCACATGCCTTTAATCTCAACACTTGAAAGGCAAAGGTAGTAGGATCTGTGAGTTTGAGGCCAGTTTGGTTTACATAGTGAGTTCCAAGCCTGCCAAGGCCATGTAGTGAGACCCTGTCTCAAAACAACCCCACAGCATGTAAGTTATATTATAAATTTTGTCACTTTACAAAAAGTTAGATACACCAAAAAAGATGAGCACATGTCATAAATAAGAACAGAATCCAGATGGTTATGTTGTTTTATTGCTTCTGCTTTTTAACCTCAAAATCTTCGTTAGTAAACTAAAATACTAAAGTACCATATCTCTTGGTTATACAAAATTATATTTTTTAAAATGTACTTTAATGTGTCTGTGTGTGAGTGTAAGTTGT
The DNA here is from genome assembly GCA_907164525.1 of Lophiomys imhausi. NCBI lineage: Eukaryota > Metazoa > Chordata > Mammalia > Rodentia > Muridae > Lophiomys > Lophiomys imhausi. The sequence continues at coordinate 10,494,135 of CAJQZJ010003646.1, forward strand.
GTGTTTGCCAGTACCCTCAAAGGCTAGAAGAGGGTGTCAGATCCCCTGAAGACGGTGGTGAGCCATCTGCTATGAGTGCTGAGAGTCTAAGGTCTTCTGAAGAGCAAGTGCTCTTAACCACTGAATCCTCACTCCAGTCCCAAAACTACATTTTCTAAACTTCCAGAAACGAATTCTGTTTAACAAAAACTACAAGTAAAAGTCACTATATCAAACTCTACAATGATTCTTAGTGAACTTACCCATTGCTACGTAAGATTTAAATCGTGTTGACAATCTATCCACAAAGGAACTTAAAATCTCCAGTCCTAATAATGACACCTACAAACAGAAAGAGATTTAATAAATACAAATAAATAAATACTGATGCATACTTTATCAGTATATAGTTCTTAATATCGAGCAATCTTCACATATTACTAAGATTTTTTTAAAGTAAGGTTTAGCTGGGTATAGTGGCACATGCCCTTAATTCCACCACTCAAGAGGGAGAGGTAGTAGGATCTCTATGAGTTCAAGGCTAGCCTGGTATACATAGAGAGTTCCAGACCACCCAGGGGTACAATTTTGACCCTGGCTCAAAATTCATTTTTTGTGTGTGTGTGAATGTGTTGGTGTGTATGATTTTATATATATATTTATCACATATATATATATAATATACATATACATATAGTCATTTACTTGTGTTTATATATACATGTGTATATATAAAATTAAATAAGTTTTAAAACTTTTAATGAGATTGATGTATTCACAGGTAGGTAGTCATGGGGTTGAAGATTCTACTCTCAAATATATCAATAATAACAATTTATAAATGTACACTGTACTGGCTGGTTTTGTGTCAACTTGAGTCATCAGAAAGGCTAGGAGCCTCAGTTGAGGAAATGCTTCCATGAGATCCAGCTATAAGGCATTTTCTCAATTAGTGATCAATGGGAGAGGACCTAGCCCATGGTGGGTGGTGTCGCACTTGAACTGGTAGTCCTGGGTTCTGTAAGAGAGTAGACTGAACAAGCCATGAAGTAAGCCAGACAGTAAGCAGCACCCTTCTTTGGCCTCTGCATCAGCTCCTGCCTCCAGGTTCCTGCCCTGCTTGAGTTCCTGTCCTGACTACCTTTGGTGATGAACAGTGCTGTGAAGACAGAGCTTGGGAAGTCTTGTAGAAGAGTTGAGGGAAGGATTGAGGATGCCAAAGTACTCAAGGACACCACAAGAAGAACATACAGAGTAAACTAACTTGACCCCATGGGGGGGGTCACCAAGACTGAATCACCAGCCAAAGAGCATGCATGCATGGGCTGGACCTAGGCCCCCTACACATATGTAGCAAATGTGTAGCTTGTTCTTCATGTGCATTCCTAACAATTGGTTCAGGGCCCATATCTGACTGTTGGCTGCCTTTGAATCCCTTTCTCATAGTTAAGCTGCCTTGTCTGGCCTTAATGGGAGAGGATCTGCTTAGTCCTGCTGCAACTTGATGTACCAGGATAGGTTGGAACCTATGGGGGGACGTCCCATTTTCTGAGGAGAAGAGAAGAGGGAATGAGGGGAGGGGGTGAAGTGTGGGACTGGGAGGAGAGGAGGGAGGGGGGCTGTGATCAGATTGTAAAGTGAATGAATGAATGGGAAAAAAAGAAAAGTTGAATAAACCCTTTCCTCCTCAGCTTGCTCTTTGGTCATGGTGTTTCACTGCAGCACTAGAAACTCTAACAAAGACATAGGAAAATAGTAATAAAGCTTATTTGGCAAACATTTAGTAACTGGTAAATTAGGTGATTGCTACTCAGAAGTTTAGTGACTATTCTTGCAACTTACTTTTCACTTTGCAATTTATTTAAACAGTAAGAAATTCAATAATACAAGTTAATCACAAAGGATTTTTAGTTTGTCTAGAATACAGAAACTGGAAAACAAAATCAGTCATATTCCAACAAGAAAAGAAAAACCAATTATCTACAAAATAACTGTTCTTGAGTGGATGAAAAAGCTGAGGTTATAGAGCAGTGGTTCTCAACCTTCTTAGTGCTGTGACCCTTTAAAACAGTTCATGTTGTGGTGATTTCCAACCATAAAACTATTTAGTTGCTAGTTCATAACTCTATCTTTGCTACTGTTATAAATCGAAATGTACATATCTGTGTTTTCCGATGGACTTAGGCGACCCCTGTGAAAGGGTCACTGAACCCTCTCTAAGGGATCACAACCCACAAGTTGAGAACCGCTGTTGTAGACTAACCAGACAGTCTGAAATCTTTTTTTTCTTTTGTGGGTTTTACACCATGCACCCTGTTCCCTCTCATCTCGAACCTCCCCTCAGACCCACCCTACACCCTTGCAACCTCCCCTACGTTAAAAAAAAAAATTGTGGAAGCTATAGTAGGTCTCAGTATGCCCCACAATATTCCCTTTTGTCCACACGTTTTTGCTTGCAAATGTTCATTATATTGACTCCTTGGTCTGGTATGAGGTCTCTGGCTGCTGCTATTTGTCAATACTGCAACCTCACTGAGACTCCTCTCAGATATGCTGCTATTGTCTTGTTTCATGGAGATCCTGTAGTTTTGGGTCTGTGGAACTGGCCTCTTCATGTACTCCAACAATTCATCCATGGGGTGTATGCTGGGGTGGGCCAACTCAAAGGCCTGGTTCTGGCCCTGCAACCCCCACTGGCAGGGCCTGCTCTCCCCCAAGTGCTACAGCAGGTAAGAGGTTGGACCAGCTATCCTGCTGTCATGACCCAATCAGGGACAACTCTCCTACCTGCTACCTGTGGTGAGTGCAAGAAAGTAAAGGGGATCTCTCCCTTGGCAACACCACAAAGCAGACAAAAGGCGGGGCTGGCTCTCTCACATTCACATCCTCAGGGCTAGCTCACCCACAACCCCCTCAAGCCAGGCAGGGCTCCTCCAGTCTCTGGCTTGCTTCTTGTCCTGGGAGCCCAGCTGGTGCTTGCCTGGTGCTGGATAGTGGTCAACTTGGGTTTGTTCCCTTTCTAGGCCCCATATCACTGAAGTTGTGTTGGTATCCAGCTTGCCTACCCCCTCCCCAGCCCAACCCTGCCCAATGTTAGGCTACTATTCATTCAGATGTTCATAGGTCAGAACACTGAATGTAGACATAGCCTCTCTCCTCTCTGCCACCCACTGATGCATATGTGACACAGCAGACACATCTGCAATCTTGCCCCTCTAGGGCAAGATTTGTCTTTGCACACAAAGACAAGATCACTCTGTAATTAAGAACCACTGCCAAACAGGAGACTGGAGAAGGCATTGCAGCTGGTGGAGGTCTTGGGGGAAGAGTGTGGCCTCCACTGCGCTTTCACTGCCCTGGTCTTCTAGAAAAGAAGAGCTTAACTTGAAGCACTAGTGTTCAACACCTAGGGCACAAGTCAATAAACTGTAGTGCAGGGAAGGAACATGGCTCCAGAGTTATCGACCCCTATATGAGACTCGAACTAACCAGGTGAGAGTGTGCATCTCATAAAGCCTCAGCATAGGGCTCAAGGGCAAAGAGCCTCCAAAGGCTGAAAGAGACCATAAAAATTAAGAGAATGACCCCACACCTTACAATCAGGACAGCAAGACCAAGCAAGGGCAGAGGAGAAAGAGTTTTACAGGAAACAGGGAAGGATTCAAGCAGAGGGTTGATCAGAAATACTGAAGAAAAGCCTTCATCAAGCTAACCCAGGGGAACCAGAAGCCAAGAGGAATCAACCGTAAGCACAGCACACAGACCTGATTCAGCTCCCAACTGGACTGACAACACAGCACTGCACTACAAGCTCAGAAGAAGGAAAAAGTGCCACTTCAAAGATGAATAGTCTTGAATTAGCCTTAAATTTCTTGACTAATTCTGCAACTTTCTACTAAATATTATAAGGCACAGGAAAGAACAAAAGGTAGGGGTTTGAGACTCCAGTATCAAGAGCAAAGCCATCAACAAACAAAATACAATGTATAGATCTGAATCATAAGTTTAAACCAATGATCAATGTGTTTGTAGCACAGGATGAAGGCCAGGGACAGAGCACTTAACTAGAACCTGAAAAGCCTTGGTTCAGTTGCTAGCAGAGGGAAAGCTGAGTGGTGACCAACAAGGACCAAGGACAAACCTTCACTCTAAAATAATAATGATTAGAAGGGCTCCAGATATATATATGTTGGTTGATAAGGTATTTGCTTGAGTGCATGAGCCCAAATTTTATCCCCACTACCACATAAATCGAACATGGGAGAGAACAGCAAGCATGGAGGCTACACTACAGGGGGAGTTTTTATTTTCTATTTTATTTTACTTTCTTTTCCTTCCTCTTCTTTTTTTTTGGGGGGGGGGGACAGGGTTTCTCTGTGTAGCCCTGGTTTCCTGGAACTAGCTCTGTAGACCAAATTGGCCTTGAACTCACAGAGATCCATCTGCTTCTGCTTCCCTAGTGCTGAGATTAAAGCATGTGCCACCACCACTCAGTGGCATGAAGAGTTAAAAAAAAAAAAACTCAGACAACATGCCATGAATAAATATGGAATTTCAGCACACAGATGGAAATCTTGGGAAGCCTAAGCCAGCGTGATCCACCTAGCAAGTTCTAGGCCAGCTAAGGCTACACAGTGAGATACTGTCTCAAAAACCAAAACCAAACAACAAATGATAAAAATAACCCAAAATACATTTTATAAAAGAAATGGTGGTTTAAAAGGGGGGTGGAAAGTACACTGGTCAGCAGGTAAAACCCTTGTAGTGCAAGACTGACATCCTGAGCTCAACTCTGGAGCCCACATAAAGCTAGAGAGCTGACCCCACCAAGTCGTACTCAGTGTGCACATGCACACTGGGCATGTGTCCTCCCACACACCACCGCCCTCTCTGCAACACACACACACACACACACACACACACACACACACACACACACACAAAACACACAATCCTAGTTGCGTTTCTACTGCTGTGATAAACACCATGAACAAAGCAGCTTGAGGAAGAGTTTACTTCACCTTATCGGTTTACACTGTAAACTTTTACAGTCTATCATGAAAGCACGTCAGGGCAGAAACTCAAGACAGGAACCTTTAGGCATAGTGGTGCTTCCCAGTGCTTGGTAGGCAGAGGCAGTTGAATCTCTGTAAGTCTGAGGCCAGCCTTCTTTCTTTACACACCAAGTTCCAGGACAGTCAGGGCTATGTAGAGACTTTAACCACCCCCCCCAAAAAAAGACTCTGAAGGCAGAGGCAATGGAGGAACAAAGTTACTGGCTTGTTCCCCATGGTCATTCAGCTTGGTTCTTTATACAGCACAGGGCCACCTTCCCAGAAGTGCCCACAGTGGGCCAGACCCTCTCATATCAATCATTAATCAAGAAAATGCCTCACAGACTTGCATATAGGCCAGTCTCACAGAGGCATTTTCTCAATTAAGATTTCCTCTTCTCAGATGACTCTACCTTGTGTCAAGGTGATAAAAAGAAAAAAAACAAAAAAACCTAACCAACACACACCATCGTTGTTGTTGTCATCATCATCATAGTAATATCATCATCATCATCATAGTAATACAAAAAAACTTTAAAATAAATAAATATTAAAACAAACAAAGGAGAGGGACTGGGGCTGGACCTCAGGTGGAAATCTTGACTAGCATGTATAAGTCCTTCCATGAGATCCACAGCACCATGGCAGCACACTCAATCCCAGCACTCAGTAGTAAGATGCAGGATGAACAAAAAAGAACTCAAGACCACAAAAGATCTGACCAAACAAGCAAGCAAACAAAACCCAATCTCCTCCCCCAACCACACACAAAAACAAACAAAACAAAAAAAGAAAAGAAAGAAAAACAAAAGAATTCAAGACCATCCTTGGCTACAGAGAGAGTTCATAGCCAGTCTGGGCTACATGAGATCATGTATCAAGAATAAGTAAGTATTTAATCACTAAAAATGATTGATCCTCTAAGTAAATATTAAAACCAATGAGTTCAGTAAAAGACAAAGGCTGCTATAAAGTCAACTGTGCTTGGTGTGGGTGCATGCCTCTAGTCCCAGCAAAGAAGCAGAGGCAAATGGATCTCTATTGGTCTGCATAGTAAGTTCCAGGAAAAAGCTTGAGACTGTCTCAAACAAAACAACAAATCAACTGTGAGAATCACCGCTATGATTCTAGTACCCAAAAGCCTAAAGCATGAAAATCACAAATTCAAGGCCAACCTGGGTGGCAGAGTGAGATCCTGATACAAAACAAACTGTGTTTCTTCTACTCATTAGCATTGAAAAACCGAGTAATAAAACACACTACAGTTTGGATACCAGACAGACCCAAAAAGTCAAGTGTTTGAACAGCTTGTGCCCAGATGGAGACACTGTTTTGAGAGGTTATGGAAACTTTGGGAGTATGGCCAATGTAGCAGAAATGAATTGCTGGAGATAGGCCTGGAAGTTGATACCCATCTCTGGTCCTAGTTTGAACTATATGCTCCCTAGTCCACCAGGACAGGAAGAAGCCACATCACCAGCTCCTACTGTCATAAACAGAGCAGCTCTGGCCTCCATGCCTCTCCCCTTAATTGCTCCTGTCAGGTCTTCTGTTACAAGTAACTGATACACTCAGAAATGTTCATAAAGTCTGTACCCAGGAATTACAAAACGCTAACAAAATAATAAAAGATGAGCTAAGTTCAGGGTTGGAAGAATGCAATTCCAAAATGCCCAGCAGGGTTTGTTCACAGGTTTAACTGGTCTTGAAATAAACAAGCTAATAAAGATAGATAGATAGATAGATAGATAGATAGATAGATAGATAAAGTAGAACGCCCATATCACTATTGAATAAGGAAAAAGCTAAGTCAAATTACCTGATTTCAAGACTTTATATGAAGCTACAGGGATCAAGAAGGTACAGCTGGGACTGGAGAGATGGCTCAGCAGTTAAAAGTACTGACTGCTTGTACAGAGGACCCAGGTTCAAGGCCAGTCTGGGCCACACAGGAGTTGTGTAACTAGAGGTACAGCTGTCTGTAGCTCTAGTATACCAGGAGATCAGATGCCTAATTTTGGCACCAGGCATGCACATGGTCACATGCATACAGGCAAAACACTCATATACATAAAATTAATTAATTTCTTTAAAAGGAAGCAAAGCTATTAATACGAGAATACACAGGGTTTCGTTAATTAGACATAGTACAAAATAGACAAAAACTAGCTAATAGATATATAGCAATTGTACAAAGGCACTCAGTGAAGAGGTCAGTCTTTAAACAAATATTGCTATAATTGGATGTCAACATGCAAAATGAATAGGCCTCAACTTAAACATGACATCACTTATAAAAATTAGACAAAAACCAGGTCAAAGACATAAATAAAAATTACTTTCATTAAAAATGGAGTTATTAGGAGCTGGGCATGGCAGACCATGCCTTTAATCCCAGCAATCAGAGGCAGGCAGATCTCTGTGAGTTCGAGGCCAGCCTGGTCTACAAAGCGAGTCCAGGACAGCCAGAAATACGAAGAAAACCCCTGTCTCAAAACACACACACACACAAAAGGAGTTATTTTTATTTTTAACAGTGCTAAGTTTACCAAAATAGTCCATTTTATTTATTTTATGTTTTGCAGTCAATGCAGGGTTTTATGTATTCTATGCAGGTATAGTACCACTGAGCAAACCCTGCTCTTTGAAAACAAAACAAACCTAAACTTAGACCCAGTTAGGACCATAAACACACTTACAGACTGCTCCAGTTTACCTTACTCTAAACACAAAAAACAAATTGCAACAAACAAAAAATAAGAACTGTTTTTAGAGTGAATTAAAGCCAAATTTTAAGGGTTTGGTTTTGTTTTTAAATCATAAAACTAAATTTTAATAAGTAAGGCCTAGGGCTGGGGAGCTGACTCAACAGGTGCTTACAGCAGAGCCTGAGAACCTGAGTTCAGACCCTGAAACGCATGAGTGACATAGGTTGTCCTCTGACCTCCACAGCATGGTATACTCAAAGGTGTGTACACACACACACACACACACACACACACACACACACACACACACGACTAGTTAATTAACTTTAAAAAAGCCAGGCCTGGAAGTACAAGCCTGCAATCCCAGCATGCAGCAGGCTGCGGCAAGAAGACTATAAGATCTAGTCAGCACTGAAACTTAGCAAGATTTTAAATTCAGTAATTACAAATTTACTGAATGCTATTATCCTGAGAAGTTCCACTATCCAGGATCATCTCCCTATTCTCCTTATCAGTCTTTCTCTCCCTCTCCTCACCTCTGCATCCCAAATAGTGGAACATATTTGAGTAATCTGGTGTTAACAAATAAACATGCTGTTGTCATTAGCTCTAGATTCAGTTCAATAGAATGTATAATCTCTTAAATAGTTTAGATCAGAAATGTCAATCAATAGCTGGTAGATGGCTCAGTGGGTAAAGGTACTTGCAGCCAAGCATGAAGACCTGAGTCCAATCCCCAGAAGCAACTTAGTAGAAGGAGAGAACTGATTCCTGATAATTTTCCTCTGACCTCCAGATATGAGCCATTTTAAATATAAAATGGCTTTAAATATAAAAAAAAAAATTTTTTTACAGAAATTTTAAGTCAACTACAAAGCTAAAGGACTGTATAAAAAAGTAATGATCACACCCAATTTAAGACTCACAACTGAGAACTTTATTTGTGATACTGGTAAACCAGACAAGAGTTTTTGACCTATAAAGAGCATGTAAGCTTAATTCATAACCATGGATATTCTTCCACTAAAGTGGAACAGAAAGAAAACACTGTTCATAAAGAACACATAACCACAATGCTTCTCTGCTGGAAACAAGTGTACAGGGCGACTTCTTTTTCTTTTCTTTTTTTTTTTTTTAACAAAATTAACTTGAAGAATTTAAGAAAAAATAAATAAACTCCTAGAAAACTTGTGGAAGAATATTACAGAATAAGTGGCCAAGCAAATGAGTATGCATACAGAGGTTAAATGAATGAACTCAGTGATCTACAGTGTCAAAAAAAAAGAAGAGACACTGGCAAGGTCTGAGGAGAGAGAAAAAGAAGTAAAATAAGTGAGTGAATGAACTCAGAAAATACACTTTGAGTGCCAGGCAGCATTAGGGGGTCACCACAGAGTCCAGGAACTTAAGTTAAGCCAGTTAAAGAGGTTTTGTGTTTTTCCCCATCTGTCTTCAGTAGCATTGGTGCAGGTATGAAAAGAGAATGGAGTTAACCAGTACTGCACTGAAGAGGGAGGTGAGGATTAAAAATTTAAAATTAGTGAGGCTCGAGAGATGGCTCAGTGGTTAGGAGCACTTGTTCTTACAGAGACCCAGTTCCAGTTCCTCACACCCACATGGTGGCTCACAATCATCTGTAACTGCAGTTCCAGGGGATCTAACAGCTTCTTCTGACCTCCAAGAGCACTCCATGTACATGGTGCAGACATGCATGCAAGCAAAACACATAAAATAAATAAATCTAAAAACAATTTAGAGAGAGAATATAGAAGAGTTAAAAGCTGGGCATAGTGGCACACACCTTTAATCCCAAGACTGAGAAGGAAGAGAAACTGGCAAATCTCTGTGAGTTCCAGACCAGCCTGGTCTACACAGCAAATTCCAGGACAGGGGCTGGAGAGATGGCTCAGCGGTTAAGAGCACTGCCTAGTGCTCTTCCAAAGGTCCTGAGTTCAATTCCCAGCTACCACATGGTGGCTTACAACCATCCACAATGTGATCTGGTGCCCTCTTCTGGAATGCAGGTGTACATGCAGATAGAGCACTCGTATGCATAAAATAAATCTAAAAAAAAAAAAAAAATTCCAGGACAGCCAGGGCAACTTAGAAAGACCAGGTCTCAAAAACAAAATAAAACTAAATGAGACAGACAAACATACAGACAACTTAATGAAGCCAAGTGTGATGGTGTACACACCTATAATCCCAGTATTTCTGAGGTGGGGTAAGTGGTTACAAAGTGAAGGCTAGTCTAAACAATGATCCTGCTAGAAACTGTCTCTCTTTTTAAAACATTTTATAAAGGGTCTTAATGAAATGGATGTCCCGTTGAGGTAGTCAACACCCATTTTTCATACATATATGTGTATGGGGAGCAGGTACAACATATCTGTATGTTCAGAACAACTAATAATCTCAGGTGTTGGTCTTGAATTCCACCTTGTTTGAACAGGGTCTCTTCTTGTTTTGTCTGTGTGTACTCATGGAACAGCTAGTCAGCTCTTCACCTAGTCCACCTTCCACCTCCTACAGTAACTAGGATTACAGATGCATGCTTCCCACCATCAGTCTCTATGTGGAATATATGGATTCACACTCAGGTCTTCACACTTCCGTGGCAAGCTGTTTACCCACTGAACCATTTCCCCAGCCAATTAGTCAAACTCTTCTAAGTTCAGTTATACTGAAGAAATGAAGTTTGCCAATAACTGCATCACTTTCAAAGTCTGAGCCAGCCACAGCCACTCATCTGTAATGGTCTGAGTTGGTTCAGTAGTATTCCAGCAATTACACGTTCTGTTGCAGCCATGTGACTGTGTTACATCTTGTTGGTTAGTCAGACTGGCACATCTAGATACTATCAACCTTCTATATCCACAGGCTCTGCATTCTCAGATTCAAATGACATCAGATGGAAAATATTTGAGAAAAAACAAAACAAAACTAGGTCTGTGCTGAACATCTACAGACATTCTTCCTTTGTCATTATTCCTTGAACAATACAATATAATGAGTATTCATACTTTGTTAGACATGAGGAGTAATTTCAAGTACACAGGAGGATATGTGTAGGCATGCACAATACATCATTTTAGGTAAGGGACCCAAGCATCTATAGACGTTAGGATCTAAGGGAAGGAGAGCTCTAGAACCAATCCCTTACTGATATTATGGGAAAGTACACATTTTCTCTCATCATAAATCATGTGTTTCCTTTATATTATAGTTAGGATATTAAAAGGATTTTTAAATATAATGTACTTGATACCAAATATATTATTTCAGAACTGTAAAGAGCATTAAAGGAGGAACTGAAGCTAGACACTGCAGCACAGCACACAGGGGCTCCAAGCAGGAGGATTGAAAGCATTCTGGGCTACACACTAATGTCCTGACTCCATCAAAAATCACTCACCTAGACAAATCCTCATGGATATACACAGAATGGCAACATAAAGAGACAATGTTAAAAATAAAAAAGCTAAAAACAACCTGAATATTCATCCTGCCTAGCAGGTAAAGAACAGACAAAATCAGTAAGCCATGATGAGAGGTAAACCCTGCCTCCTTTCTGGTAACCAAAACTAGCATACTTAGGAGTAGCAAAAGGACACAGCAGGTAGAGGCACTTGCCGTGAAGTCTAACACCCTGAGTTCAGTCCCCAGAGCCCATATGGTGGGAACTGACTCCTACAACTTGTCCTTATAGGAGGACATCCCTCCTACAAGGTGTCACACCCCTCCTGAACACATCCAGTAAAATATAATAAAACTGGTATATTTCAAGAATGTGGCATTTAACAGGAAATACGACTTAGGTGATACTGATAATAATGGGAGGTAAAGTATGCCAAATGGGGGCCAGCAAGATGGTTCAGGGGCTACTGGGTAAAGGCACTTGCAACCTGAATTTGATCCCCAGGACCCACATGGTGAAAGGAGGAAAATGTCTCCTATAAGTTACTCTTTGACCTCCACAGTGAACTAGACTACACACATAAACAGAAACCAAATAAATACCCACAAATGATATCACATTCAATAGTCTAGCACTATGAATATTTATACTGTAAATGCTAGTTATTGTTTTCAGTCAACTTACCGTTATGTTTGTAGGCAAAATGTAAGTGTTATTAAACCTTAAGAGATACAAGAAAAAGAAAAAGAAAGAACAATCAAGTTATCTTCTGCAAATTTACCAGGACTCTGACCTCAGTCAAGATGACTTCTTAGGTCATCTTTTCTACAAAAGAGGAAAATAAAGATACAGACTTCCTAAAGCCATTGTAAAGAGTAAATGATAACATGCAGTCTTAGCTCTTAAGACAGAGCCTGAGACTTGCAAAGACTGCTTTTAAATGACGTTTTTCATTTTAACAATATTTAAGAGGGAAATTTTATTAACATATCACCAAAATATCTACAAGGCTTTTAGCAAAACTCAAATATCAGAGTATATATATCACAAATATGGCCATTCCCATGATCTTAAGTCTCTAGTTATGATTTCTCCACCAGATTCTAGACCACAACCATCTAAACATTTTAACTTTGATATTAAACAATCTTTCCAATGTGACCTAGTCAAAACACAACTTTTCCATTCCTTCGCAAACCTGCTCTCCACTTGAGTAGATAGCATGCCTATCCTACTGCTCAAGAAAGCAGTATCTCTAATTCCTGTTTCTCTCAATCCTCACACCAATCCAAAACAAAGTCCTTACTGGACCTACCACAAATTACAACTCAAATGTTTAGCCGGGTGTGGTTGTACATGTTTAACCCCAGCACTCAGAAGGCAGAAGCAGATGGAGCCTGGTCTGCAAAGCAAGTGCCTGACCAGCCAGGGCTAAATAGAGAGACCCTATGCCTTAGTTACTGTTCTCTTGTTATGAAGAGATGCCATGACCAAGGAAACCTACAGAAGAAAGCATTTAATTGAGAGCTTGCCTACAGTTACATAGGACTAGTCCATGAACATCACAGCAGGGAGCAGACTAGCATGGTGCTGAACAGTGGCTGAGAGCTTACATCCTGGTCCAAACATTGGAAAGAGGGGAGACTAGGCCTTACATGGGCTTCTGAAACCTCAAAGCCCACCCTCAGTGACACACCTCCTAAACAGTCCACCAATTCTTTCTAAACAGTTCACCAACTGGAGTATTCAAATACATGGGGGGGCCATTCTCATCCAAGCCACCATATCCTATCTCAAATCAAACAAAACAACAACAACAAAATTCTACTTTTCAGCACTGTCACTGATACCAAACCAGCCCTTGCCACCAAGGGCTTCTTCTGCTATTCCTTTACTTTCGAACTCAAGGACTGTCCCTCATACAAAACCCTCTATCACATTTAAAATAAGATCACAAAATCTCAGATGTACAGTGAGTTTGAGGCCAGCTTAAGCCACGTGACACACAAAAACTAAACCCTGTACATGTGTATATCCACCTTCCTCCAACGTTTTCTTAACACAATACTCATTATACTCTAGCTATGAGGGCTGGAGAGATGGCTCAGCAGTTAAGAGCCCGGGGTACACTTCCAGAGGACCCAGGTTCTATTCCCAGCATCCATATGACAGCTCAGAATGTCTGTGACTCTGGTTCCAAGGGATTCAAATGTTTTCTTCTGGCCTCTGTGGGTACCAGCTATGCACACAGTACATAGACAAACATGCATTCGAAACACCCACATACATAATAAAATTAAAAATAAGTTTTAAAAAATTAAAAATAAGCCAAGAGTGGAGGCAAATACCTTTAACCCCAGCCCCCCTGGGGGGGGGGGAGTAGTGGGGGAGACAGAGGACATACAGCCAGATGTCTGTCAATCTAAGGATAGCCTTGTCTACATATTGGTGAGAAGATCTTGTGTCAATAAATAAATACCTCAAATAACATGCTCATTATAATAGAATGCCCTCTAATAAACATTAGATGAGTTTTTATGCTAAAATATTTAAGTGCTAAGGACCAGTAATTCCTGAAGGAGAGAAAACTGAGTGATCAATGCCCTTGAGTAGAGAGGAAGGTATGGCATCCAATACCAGAGCCAAGGAATTGGTGTAAATAAGGAAGACAGGCAATTCATTCATATGACAGAAAAGACAGACTGATGGGTAGTGCTACCACAGAGTGTTTAGACAGAGCTGAAAGAGCCTGTGGCACTTCTCAGGTACAGTATCTCATGAAGAACATGGAAAGAATCTGTGAACCTCAGGCACTTCCCATAAGGATTCTACCCAGTTAACTGGAAGCTCAGAGACAGTCATCTCAGAAAACTTGGAATACTGCGGTATCACAACTGCCACTTGCTGACAAGCATCTGAAGGCTGCAATGGCTCGAAGGCAATCCTACTGACAGTATGGAGAATGAAGCACATCAGTTTTCACTGGAGAAGGTAAGCAAATATTTCTAAAGGGCTGAATTCCCACAACAGCCAACACTGCAACACAGCCTAAGTCAGCCATGCTGGGTGCACATGTGCCTTCCTTGCACTGTAAGGGTATCTAACTAAGCTCTTCAAAAGGAGTTAATACTCCCCAATGGGTAACCTTATTTCAGTAAATATTAACTTTTCCCAAACCATTTATTTTTGAGACAGAGGCGCATTATACAGTCCAACTTGGCCTCAAACAGTTACTCTCTTTGGGGAAACATTTTCTTCAGTGACATAGCCACTGGCAAGATGCCTATGCTCCTGTATAGAACCACCTCACTCATGATCCTGTAAGTAACCCTGATTAAGCTTACTGATTCATTTCATTAAAAAAAAAAAAAAAAGACATGAAGGTAGAGGGGAGCTACATGACTCATGCTCCTGTAAGTAACCCTGATTAAGCTTACTGATTCATTAAAAAAAAAAAAAAAAGACATGAAGGTAGAGGAGAGCTACATGGAAATAGCAAAGGTAGGAGAATGAGAGTAATGAGTGGTGAATGTCAACAGCACATTACACACGTATGAAAACATCATACTGAACCCGTTACATATAATTGATAATATAGCTAGTAAAACTTTTAAAATATTGGTAAAAGTCTAACCTTCCCACAATTTATGTAAGTCTCACCATTAAATTTGCATAATTGGATAGTTTGTTTTTCTTGCCTCTATAGATAAAAGTTTTCCAAGTACAGCTTATTTGCTGGATATATCATTAAGAATCGCTCCATCCAGGGGATGTTCCCATCCGCATTTTAAAGCAATACTGCCACCAGAAGACTAAATAGAAAAGTAACTGGTAAGAACGCCGGAACCGGCTAATTACAGAATATTTACTTTACTTATCTCCATCCATGGCTACATAACAACCTGCCAGCTCCTGACTAACACCCATTCCTTCAACCCCACTCCTCCCCACTCCCTATTTGTTTACAGCATCAACTAAACCTGATAGCACATGGTGTTTCAAATCTGAGTTAGTTCCCAACTGCGGAAAAGCAAAAGGACAAATGAACGCTCAAAGGCTTTCTGTGGTCAATTAAAGGAAAAGTAAATAATGCCATGAGATGGACAGTTCTTTCGTGGGCAGAACCTGAATAAGCGCTAAAGATGCTTTTGAGAAATCTCAACTTTAACGTAAAGGCTACGAAAGAAAAAAAAAAGAGGGAGAAAGGGAGGGGGAAAGAGAAAAAAAGAGAGAGGGAGAGAAGACCAAGAGAATAATAGGGAGGGAGAGGGGAGGAAAACAAAGGAAGGAGAGAGAAGATAAGAAAGGAGACCAAAAGGAAGAGAGGAGAAAGGGGAGAGAGAAGAGAAATGAGATTAAGTAAAACAGAAATCGCTGGGAAGAGATGAACTTGACTGTCTAACTTCACGCCGTTTCCAAACGCCGTCTCAGCGCAGGCGTACACAAACGTTACAAAGTCTTCCAGCCTTTAGCTGCAAGTTATCACTTTGTAAAGCGCCAAGCAGCTACGTAACATGTCACGGAACCGCCATCTGAGGCCGTACCCCAAACCTGGGGGCGATGCCAGCGCGTCCCAGGAGCCCCAGCGGCAGCACGCCAGGGTTAAAGAGCCGCGGGTCGGAGCGCGCCCGCCATCCGCGGGCCCGCTTGCGGCGCCGCTCACCCGGTAGTTGCTCGAGCCCACCCAGCCGGTGAGCGCGTCCACTGTCTTGGCCAGGCGGGTCGGGTCGTCCTCCAGGTCCGGGATAGCGCCGGGCATGCCGAGGTAGAGCAGCAGCTCCTCGCCCGCCTGCAGCCGGCCGCTCACGTCCTTCTGCAGCACTTGGGCGCTGAAGTACTCGGCGCCGAGGGGCTCCATGGCCGCGCCCGCCGCCCCTCCGCCGCCAACTTTCCTCGCAGCGCCGCCCGGCCGCGGCGGTGGAGGCCTCCGGAGACGCGCTCGCCGCCCAGAGGCGCGGCTCCCTGGGGCACCGCGGCCGGCTGGGGACGGCCCCCCTGAACTAGTCAAACTCGGCGCCCCCCGCTCCCAGCCCCGCTTCAGAGGCTGCGGCGACCGGCTACGTCAGCGCGCGCGTGACGTCAGAGCGACGCGCCCGCCTGCCCGGCGGGGGCTGCGGCGCTCTTGAGGGCGGAAGCGTCGAGCAGTCGGGGTCGTTTCGGTCGACTCACGTGGGCGCCCCCCGGAAGGCCCCTGGGGGAATCCCGGAATCTCCGACGATTCGCTCTGCCGCGGTGGTCAAGACTGGGGGAAAACTTTCTGGTACTTGTTCTCTCCGTGCCCCGCCCTTGCCGTCTTTTAAAACCCGGAATACATGGTTCATGTTCTTCCTGGGCAAGGACCTGGCTGTCCCTCCCTGCGGCCGCCCCCACAGTCTCTGGGGAAGACTTTCTGTTTCTATTTGATGTCGACGTTTTGAGATTGGATCCACATTTCTCTTCACGCACTAACCACCTCTGCCTTTGACGATGTCAATTTGATTTTTGGTTTGGCTTTTACTTTTTTTTTTTTTTTTAGGTTTTGTTTTGTTTTTGAACAGGGACTGTATAGTACAGGCTGAACACGAACTTGCCCTATAGAAGAGGATGATCTTAAAATTCTGGTCCTACCTCTACCTCCCAAGCCTGAGCCACAAAACTCAAGTTTTGATAGCTGGGGCTGATAAGATTTATTTTTATTTTATGTGTACACATGTGCATCTGAGTGTGTGTGTTTGTTTGTGTGTGTGCCTGCTTGCGGAAGCCAAAAGAGGAAGTCAGATCTGGTTGTGTGAGAATAGAAAATTTTAAATTGAGCCCTGAACATGAGAACCTGATCTTCTGACCCCCTTCCAGAAAATGGCTTTTGGCCAGTACATCTGGTCTCGATAAACAGTTCCAAGAAAAGAGAGAACAGAGCATGACCAAGCCTTGAACCGTGTTACTACCCGATAATATTTGCCTAGTTTAAGATAGCCAATCAAGTGTGTTCCCTCTTCCTTTTCCCACTTACTTGAGTACCCCCTCCCTGTTTGCGGTTTTTTCCTTTAAAAAGTGACCAAATGTGAGCTTCGGGGCTCTTCTCCTCTGCTCCTGCGCAAGTTATGAGTTGAGCCCCAGCGCTCCTGTCTGTGAATAAAACCTCTTGCTGATTGCATCAAGTGAGCCCTCTCGGGGATGATTTGGGGTCTCCGTCTGTCCACGGGTGAGTGAGGGTCTCTTCAGTTTGAGGGTCTTTCATTTGGGGGCTCGTCCGGGATCTGACAGCCACCCCTCATCCACAGAGTCGACCTTGGAGGTAAGGAGGGGTACGCCGAACTGTGTGTCTCGCTTGTCTGCTGTCGTGTCCGCTGAGTCTGTTCTGGTGTGTGCACTTTCGGTTTTGCAGCTGGTCCGCAGCTCCTGAGAGCTGCCGAGCCGTGGTCGGTAGATGTGCCTGGAGGACGCCCTGGGAGGAAAGGAGGACCACGGATTCCTGGTAGCCTCCTATGGTAATGACGTCGATCAAGTTCTGCTGCTTGAGGTTAACTTGCCGAGCCCGCGTCCATCTGACTCTTGAGTGTTTGTGGAGGACCAAACGTGGCCGGTGGATCTTTGATATACTTTTGTCTGTAGCGTTTGTGTTTTTGTCTGTAGTTCTTTGTGGTTTTGACATACCGACTGACGATGGGACAGACTGTGACCACCGCCCTTAGTTTAACTGTGGACCATTGGACAGAAGTTAGGGCTAGGGCACATAGCCTATCTGTTGAAGTGGAAAAAAAAGATCGAGGCAGACTTTTGCATCTCTGAATGGCCCACCTTTGATGTGGGATGGCCACCAGAGGGCACCTTTAACCTCGATGTTATTCTTGCTGTTAAGGCTATTGTCTTTCAGAGCGGGCCAGGAGAACACCTTGACCAGCAGCCCTACATTACAGTTTGGCAGGACCTGGCTGAAGATCCACCTCCATGGGTCAAGCCCTGGGTGCACAAGCCCAAACAGGGACCGGGCTCCCGAGTCCTGGCCCTGAAGAATTCTCCTGAGTCCCCGGATACCCAGAACCGGGAGAGACCGCATGTATCAGAGAAGCTGCACTCGGCCCTGCCAAAAGTTTACCCTGAGACAGATGACCTCCTCCTAGATTTGCCCCCACCATACCCTCCCACTGTAGCAGGCGGCAGGGCCATCGGCCCCGCCTGCCACAGAGGGATCACTGGGCCCGGCTTTGGGCACCAGAAGCTGGAGGGGAGCCACTCCTGAAACCTCCGTGACTCTCCCCCTATGGGCATATGGCCCCCCACCCCTGGAGGGGCAAGATGGCCAACCCGTGGGCCTGCAGCCCCTCCAGTACTGGCCCTTTTCTTCAGCTGATTTATACAATTGGAAAATTCACCACCCTCCCTTTTCTGAGGACCCACAAAAGCTTACAGGTCTTGTGGAATCCCTGATGTTTTCTCACTAGCCCACCTGGGATGATTGCCAACAGCTTTTACAGACTCTCTTCACCACTGAGGAGAGGGAGTGGATCATGCTGGAGAGCGGGAAGAATGTGCCTGGGGCAGATGGTTGCCCCACCCAACTCCCTAATATTATAGATGCAGCCTTTCCTCTTTCCAGGCCAAACTGGGATTACTGGAGGGCCTCAAAGGGGCAGCAAGGTGCCCACTAATTTGGCTAAGGTAAGGGAGATAGTGCAGGGAGCCACAGAGCCCCCCTCTGTGTTTCTTGAGCACCTAATGGAAGCTTTTAGGCTCTATACTCCGTTCGATCCCACTTCTGAAGGACAGAGGGCTTCCATTGCGATGTAGAGGGGAAGCCTGTTGAGTTTCTGGTGGATACCGCTGCTCAGCCCTCAGTTTTGCTTAAACCATCTGGCCCTGTCTCCAAAAACAAATCATGGGTCACTGAGGCCACGGGACAACAGCAATATTCATGGACAACCTGAAGAACGGTAGATTTGGGAGTGGGCAGGGTAACCCATTCGTTCTTGGTCATCCCCGAATGCCCCGCCCTGTTGTTGGGAAGAGATCTATTGACTAAAATGGGTGCTCAAATCACCTTCACCCCTGACGGTCCCAAGGTTACAGTCAGAAAAATTAGTCGCTGCCTCAACCATGCATCTAGAGGATGAACAAGGCTCTTTGGGACCCCAGGAAACAAAGAATTGGTCACCACTGACAACTGGTTGACTCCGTATCGGGAGGCATTGACTAAGGAGGGTGCCCCCTTTGATTGGAAGGAAAAACAACAGGCTTTCGATGACATTAAAAGGCTCTCCTGTCAGCACCGGTGCTAGCGTTGCCAGATGTGGCCAAACCCTTTACTCTCTATGTGGATGAAAAAAAAAAAAGGGTAGCTCGGGGCTCCTAACTCAACAGCTGGGGCCTTGGAGAAGACCCATGGCCTACCTGTCAAAAAAAACTAGACTCAGTGGCTAGCGGGTGGCCCTCCTGTTTAAGATCCATAGTGGCCGTGGCAACCCTAGTGAAAGACGCTGACAAATTGACTATGGGACAGAAACTGTCATTGCCCACCATGCTTTGGAAAGCATCCGGCAGCCCCCCACCACTGGCTGTCCAATGCCCGCATGACAGATTACCAGAGTCTCCTGCTAAACGGAGACAGGATACAGTTTACCCCGCCTGCTGTCCTCAACCCAGCTACCCTGTTACCAGACACCGCTGTGGGAGAACACGTACTATACACTTGCCAGGAAATATAGGCAGAAGAAACCAGGGTCCGACGGGATCTCAAAGACCAGCCCCTGCCAGATGCTCAACTAACCTGGTTCACTGATGGAAGCAGCTACATCATTGAAGGTAAAAGGGTAGCCGGGCAGCAGTGGTGGATGATGAACACATTGTCTGGGCTGGTAGCTTGCCCGAAGGGACCTCAGCCCAGAAGGCTGAACTGATAGCCCTCACGCAGGCCTTGCGGTTGGCAGAGGGAAAGAAGATAAATATCTACATGGACAGCAGGTATGCCTTTGCTACTGCTCATGTCTATGGGGCCATCAACAGACAAAGGGGGTTGCTGACCTCAGCTGGAAAAGAAATTAAAAATGAAGAGATTCTGAACTTGTTAGGAGCCATCCACCTACCTAAAAAATTAGCAGTCATCCACTGCCCTGGACATCAAAAAGAAAGATCCAGAGTTGCAGAAGGAAATCAGAGGGCCAATAGGTAGGCCAAGCGGGCAGCCCAGGGACTTCGAGTACTGTCCCTTTCTGTACCTAAAAGGGACCCCTGCATCAAAGATTTTGAATATTCAGAGGAAGATCTCAAGAAAATGGACAAACTAGGCTTCCAACTAAAATCCCCATACGGGGTTCAAGAGACTGCAGATGGCAAGAGCATACTGCCTGAGAAACAGGTGATTACCTTTCTTAAGCAGCTCCACAGGCTGACCCACTTAGGTTCAAAACATCTAAAGACCATTGTCCAGGCCTCCCCTTATTATATTATTGGACTAGGAGAACTTGCAGATGCAACTGTGAAGGGGTGCATGCCTTGCCAGATGGTGAATGCACAACCAACAAGCTACCGCAGGGTGAGCGGCTGCGAGGAGACTGCCCTGGGGGCTGCTGAGAAGTGGATTTTACTGAAATAAAACCTGCTAGATATGGTTTTCATAGATACTTTTTCAGGATGGGTTGAGGCCTTTCCTACAAGAAGAGAAACTGCCCAGGTGGTAACCAAGAAGATACTAGAAGATATTTTTCCCAGGTTTGGAGTACCTCAGGTGATTGGGTCTGATAATGGCCCTGCATTTGTTGCCCAAGTAAGTCAGGGATTGACCAAGATCTTGGGGTTTGATTGGAAATTACATCGTGCATATAGACCCCAGAGTTCAGGACAGGTAGAAAGAATGAATAGAACCTTAAAAGAGGTCACGACTAAATTGTCCTTGGAGACTGGCATCACAGACTGGACAGTCCTCCTACCTTTTGCCCTATTCTGGGTGCATAATACACCTGGTCCCTTTAAGCTGACACCTTTTGAGATCCTCTACGGGAGTCACCCCTCACTCATTGCCATGAGCCATTTTCCCCCTCCTAAGTCATATTCCTCTCAATCTTTATATGTTAGAATAAAAGCTCTTGAAGCTGTGCAGAAACGGTGTGGAGCCAGTTGGCGGAAGCCTACAAGCCTGGTGACCTCCAAGTGCCCCACCAGTTCCAGGTTGGAGACTCTGTATACATCAGACACCACCATGCTGCCAATCTTGAACCACGGTGGGAAGGACCATATTTGGTGCTACTCACAACTCCAACTGCTGTAAAAGTAGATGGTATCTCTACCTTAATCCACGCTTCACATGTCAAGCCAGCACCACCGCCAGGGCCAGATTGGAAAGTGGAAAAAATGGACAACCCCCTCAAGCTCCACATTCGCTGCATTCCTGCTCCTGCTGATGGCCTACCCATTGATAAGTAGTTCTAACCGCCATGCCCCTCAAAAGCTGACATGGCAGGTCTTATCCCAGCCTGGAAATGTGGCCTGGAGTATTACTAAAGAAGCCCTCCCCCAATACCTGGTGGCCCCCTTTGACACCTGACATCTGCGCCCTTGTTGCGGGGGTAGGAAGCCAGCCATGGGACATACCCGGTCTCTCCATAGAAGAGTCCAAGCAGGTGAGACCCCCGACCATGACTATTTTGCCGCCACTCAACAGGTTGGATATGGCGCCATCGGGTGCAGTTACCCTAGGGCAAGGAGTCAGATAAGGACATCATCCTTTTACGTTTGCCCCCAAGATAGGAGGACCAGGGAACAGGCTCGGAGATGTGGAGCCCTAAGAGTCATTTTACTGTTCCTTGTGGGGCTGTGAGACCACCAGACAGGCCTACTGGAACCCCTCTTCATCCTGGGATCTTATCAGAATAAGTTGGAATGGAACCACACCTGGGAATCCGCTCAATACCTGTCAGAGGAATGGGTGGTGTAACCCACTTAATATTACCTTTACTGAAAAGGGAAAATTAGAAGATGGATCAAAGGTTACCAATGGGGGCTCCGGTTCTACCAGAGTATTATGAGGCACTGACCCTGGCCTAACAATAGCCCCCCAGCCCCGGGGTGGGGGGCAACGCAAAAGTCTGTCCCTCCCGCTAGGCCATTAGTTCACACCAGCCTGCCTACTAGCCCAGCCACACACACCCTCCCCAGTTTCTGGCCCTGCAACCTCACCCAAAGCCCTAGGCACGGGGCAGACACACTCCTTAACTTGATCCAGGGGGCTTTCAGCACCCTAAACGCCTCTAACCCCAATTTGACATGCTGGCTGTGTCTGGCTTCGGGGCCACCTTATTATGAAGGAATTGCCTTTACAGGGACTTTTAACTACAGTACCTCCTATGTCTCCTGCAGTTGGGGGTCAAGAAGTAAGCTGACTCTAACAGAAGTCTCTGGGCAGGGCACTTGCTTGGGTACGGTCCCTAAAAATCATCAGCATTTATGTAATCAGACCATACCAAGCCCTGTAACCAGTAATAATTACTATTTGGTGCCTCCCCCGGGAGGAATGGTGGGCCTGTAGTACTGGGCTAACCTCCTGTGTGTCCACATCAGTGTTCAATACCACAGGGCACTCCTGCATTTTGGTACAACTGGTACCTAGGGTCACTTACCATGAAGCAGGATCATTTGAGGATGAGTTTGACCTCCGTCCCCGCAGTCTCCGTCACTCTGGCTGTCCTCTTGGGTCTAAGGGTTGCGGTGGGGGTAGGAACTGGGACAGCTGCCCTTATTCAGACCCTGCAGTATATAGATGGACTATGGGCAGCCATGACTAAAGATTTAAAATCCTTAGAACAGTGCCACACCCGCCTCGCCAGCAGTGCAGGCTACGACCGCTGTGTGACAAACGTGTGTTGTACGGCTGGGGGGTTCTTCTGGGCTTTTCCAGGCCCTGAAGAATGACCCATTAGCCAAAAGGGGTGCTGGACAGAAGCCTGGATATTTGTGGGGGCGAATCATCAGGTCTCCTGGGGAGCTGGAAAGGTTGGGGATGTTCCGAAGGCTTGGTTTCACTTTTGGATGCTTACTTTATCTCATAGCTTATACAAGATTTCCAAGAAGTGCAGTACTTGAAAAAGGAACTTAAAATACGCTGTCTACCCCTGAACAGATGGCAACAGCCCCACAAAAAGAAAGACTAGATGTTTCAGGAAACCCAAACATTATACTAACTATGAATAATTCAGATGCAGATAATAGTCCTTTGCAACAGTTTATACAAATAATACAAAACAATTCTAATATGCTAGTACATGAAGCTCTTAATCTTCTACAGGAAAAAGAGTTAGGATCTCAGCCAAGATACAAAAGAAAACGGAGAACATTAACAAATAAATTCTATGTACCTGATGTTCCTATGAAAATGATAGATGATGGTAAAAGAATAGCTTAGGTTTCATGAAAAAACTTAGGAGATCACGTCCTCCCTGGTAGACATTGAATAAAGCTAAAACATTAGGAGATATTGTTAAAGCTATCAAAAAACATTCCAATACTTGCTAGTGTAAATGGGAAAGCAAATAAGCATTCATGGTTATGAAAAACAATTGAGGAAGTAAAAAGAGATTTAGAAAAAAGGCATTGAAATACTGGTCTGTTTCAGAATAAAACACAATGGTTAGGAACTGTCCGGTCCGTTGACCACAGTCAATCGGGCCACCAAGAAGCTCAATGTTCCTTCCAAGATCAGCAGGTATTTCTTAGCAACATATGTTTATGCTTTTGGCTTTGTAACTATGATCACACTTCCTGATTTTACTGTATAAATTCTGCTTTGAAAAAAGTAAAACTTTGCAGCAACACTGAAACTTCTCTTGAGTTGTGTTGTCTGTCACGCCGAATCCGCTCCCCACCTGAAAACTTCTTGAAACCTGGTTCGGTTGCTGAGACCACTACACCGTGGTCTGCAGCAGAACAGTCTATCACAAAGTTAGAGGAATCTTTAACATCTCTGTCTGAAGTGGTATTACAAAACAGGAGAGGATTAGAACTCTTGTTCCTCAAAGACGGAGGCCTATGTGCGGCCCTATGGGAGGAGTGCTGTTTTTACATAGACCATTCTGGAGTAATAAAAGACTCTATGTCCAAATTGAGAAAAAGGCTCGAGGACAGACAGAAAGATAGAGAATCACACCAGGGATGGTTTGAAAATTGGTATAGTAGGTCTCCTTGGTTTACCACCCTGATTTCCACCATAACAGGACCCCTCATTATCCTGCTACTCCTTTCCTTTGTTTTTCTTGTTTTTTTTTGTTTTTTTTTTTGTTTTTTGTTTTTTCGAGACAGGGTTTCTCTGCATAGCCCTGGCTGTGCTGGACTCACTTTGTAGACCAGGCTGGCCTCGAACTCGCAAAGATCCACCTGCCTCTGCCTCCCAAGTGCTGGGATTAAAGGTGTGCGCCACCTTCGCCCAGCTCCTTCTTTCTTTTGGACCATGCATTCTAAATAGGCTGGTTGCTTTCGTAAGAAGGGTAAACACTGTGCAGATACTAATGCTCAGACAACAATATCAAGCCCTTCACCAAGAGAGTGATCATGATACATTAGTTGAGACAGAAGTTCCATGATTAGAACTTGTACAGAAAAAGAGGTAGGGAATGTGAGAATAGAAAATTTTAAATTGAACCCTGAACATGAGAACCTAAACTTCTGGTCTCGATAAAACAGTTCCAAGAAAAGAGAGAACAGAGCATGACCAAGCCTTGAACCGTGTTACTACCCGATAATATTTGCCTAGTTTAAGATAGCCAATCAAGTGTGTTCCCTCTTCCTTTTCCCACTTCCTTGAGTGCTCCCTCCCTGTTTGCGGTTTTTTTTCTTTAAAAAGTGACCAAATGTGAGCTTCAGGGCTCTTCTCCTCTGCTCCTGCATGAGTTATGAGTTGAGCCCCAGCGCTCCTGTCTGTGAATAAAACCTCTTGCTGATTGCATCAAGTGATGCCTCTCACGGATGATTTGGGGTCGCTGTCTGTCCACGGGTGAGTGAGGGTCTCTCAATTCGAGGGTCTTTCAGTAGGATAGTTTTCCTATTTTTAAAGTATGTAGCTCCACACTGTGTTCTTTTTCTTTTCTTTCCCTTTTCCCTTTTTCTTTGACCCTGATCTCAATATCCCTAGGGCTCAATCTGCTATGTTCTTTGAGTCTGACTTCTTTCTCAAAGCAAAATGTTGGTATTTCATTCCATGCAGTATGTTATCTTAAAAGCCTCTTCCTTTAGAACATTTTTTATTTATTTGTACTTTATATACTTTGGTGTTTTGCCTGCATGTATGTCCATATGAAGGTGTTGAATCTCCTGGAACAGGAGTTACAGACAGCCTTTAACTGACATGTGGGTACTGGTAATTGAACACAGGCCCTATGAATGAACAGCCAGTGCTGTTAACCACTGAGCTATCTCTCTAGCCTGTGGAGAGCCACAACCCTAAAATGGCGCCTGGCTTAAGGCCAGAAAGCTCAAGCTTAGCTGTAAACAAGCCTTATTTGGTAGCAGCTGCCTAGCCCGGTGTGCTTCCTCCTTTTGTGAGCCTATCTTGGATCGCTAGGTGGCATGATCTGATTGGGTTTGAGTAGGCATATAAGGGCTTGGGGGAAGAGAGGAGTGGGAAGTGGATGTACAAGGTTCCTGAATAAACTGCTTGAAGAAGAATCCTGGTTGTGTCTTTCCTGCTGGTCAGGGGGACGCGACAAGTGGTGGCCCGTACGGGGAACCTCTCCGCGGGTGAATGATTCAGAACTTCTCGCAGTCAGGGCAGTCGACTGGTAAGTTCCAGGTAAGGTGGGACCAAGGTTAGGACCTCGGTAAAGAGGCAATAAGGTCTCCGGAGGGAGCAATAAGGACCTCGGTAAAGAGGCAATAAGGTCTCTGGAGGGAGCAATAAAGTTCCGGGATTCGGACGAGTAGAAGAAAAACAAAAGTGAAAGTACGGGGAATTCACCATCGCAGCCCATTTTTTCAGCTCTTAAAAAGCTATTAAAATCTACATTGCAGGGAGGAGCACGGCCTATTTGGAGACTTGTTCGTAGTTGTTTAGAAGATCAGAAATATTGCAAGGCCGTGGAAAAGGGACAAGAGGCATTAGAGCAGTTAAAAGAGGAGCGCTCAGTCAAATCTGGAAAAGATACTTTGGAAGAGGATAGCTCAGAGTCTGAAGAGGAACTTGAAATGTTAGCAAAGGAAATGGAGAAGTCATCTTTGAGGAAGAATTATGACTCCACCCGTATAGAACCCTCAGCTCTGGGGCCGCCTATGTTGGCACCGCCTTCATATAATGAGACTTCCCCACCGAGTGGTCCTAGTGGGTGGTCATTCTGTCCAAATGTCTGGAGGGAAGTGAGACATGAGCTGTACTACCCTGTCTTTCAGGATGGAGGGGGAAATTGTTATCATGAACCCCTCGATTTTAAGGTGATTAAAGCACTTGCTGAGTCTGTCCGCACTTATGGGATTAATGCTGCTTTCACTGTAGCTCAGGTGGAAGCTCTTAGTCGTTATTGCATGACTCCTAGTGACTGGATGAGCCTGGCACGTGCTACTTGTCCTCTGGGCAGTATTTAGATTGGAAGGCTTTCTTGATTGAGTTTGCTAATGAACAAGCTGCTGCTAATCGTGCAGCAGGAAACCCAGCCTGGGATGTGGACATGCTTCTTGGGCAAGGTCGATTTGCTCAACAACAAACTGGGTATCTGGCTCAGGTGTTTGAGCAAATCAATTTAATCGCAACCAGAGCTTGGAAATCATTGCCTAACAAAGGGGAAGTGAATGGCAATCTAACTAAGATTATCCAGGGTCCCCTGGAGCCTTTCTCAGACTACATGGCTAGAATGGTTGAGGCTGCTGGAAGGGTATTTGGAGACCCTGATTTGGCAATGCCCTTAATTAAACAACTTGTGTATGAGCAATGTACAAAGGAATGTAAAGCAGCTATCACCCCTTATAAGAACAAGGGGTTGGAAGCCTGGATGAAAGCGTGTAGAGAGGTGGGGGGTCCTTTGACTAATGCAGGTCTTGCAGCTGCTGTTGTGCATATTACACAAAACAAGAAAAGAAGTAATGGCGCCTGTTACCGTTGTGGAAAGATGGGGCACCTTAAAAGGCAATGCCCCAAGAAAGGAAGACAGAATGAAACAGGAAGTGGGAACCACCCTAAGCAGCCTGGTCTTTGCCCCAAGTGCAAGAAGGGAAATCATTGGGCAAATGAATATAGATCTGTTAAGGATATTAATGGTCAGCCTTTAACACAAGGTTATGGAGGAACTCGTCCAAAAAACAGGCAGATGGGCCCCTGCCTTCAGGGCCCTCAAATATATGGGGCAATGGAAGACCCTCAGGAAGAGAGGTGGCCAACTCTGAGATCTCCCACACAACGCAGAGTGCCACTCAGGGCTCAGCAGGATTGGACCTCTGTTCCACCGCCAGACTCATATTGACCCCTCAAATGGGGACCCAAACAATAGATACTGACTTTAAAGGGCCTTTGGATCCGGGCACAGTGGGCCTGTTAATTGGAAGGTCCTCCTCAGCTTTAAAAGGGCTTATTGTGCATCCTGGCATTATTGATCCTGATTATACCGGGGTTGTTAAAATTATGGTATCTTCCCCCCGAGGAATAACCTCCATTTCACCAGGGGATCGGATAGCACAATTGGTCATTTTGCCTAGTCTTCATGATCTGTTCCCTGCAAAAAATAAAGAGGGGAAAAGGGGTTTGGGTCCTCTGGCTTAGATATGGCTTATGTGGCCCTTGATTTGGAGCAGCGTCCTGTAGGGGTTAGATAAATTAGATTTAGAAAATATATAGGAGTTTCTGATACTGTTTCTTAATTCGGGGCCTGAAGAGCATTATCAGCATGAAGTCAGCAAAAACAGGAAACACTCAATAGACTGAAAAACAAGTTTGAAGTCAGGAAAACAGGAAAGACTCAATAGAATTGAAGAAACAAAGTATCTGGCCT
Organism: Lophiomys imhausi; assembly: GCA_907164525.1. Taxonomy (NCBI): domain Eukaryota; kingdom Metazoa; phylum Chordata; class Mammalia; order Rodentia; family Muridae; genus Lophiomys; species Lophiomys imhausi. The sequence continues at coordinate 10,522,225 of CAJQZJ010003646.1, forward strand.
GACATTGTTTTCAGCTGCTAAGTGGGCGGAGCCCAAATTAAGCTGAAACAGAGTTCCTCCTATTTGAGGACAGTGCATGGAGCCCAGAAGAGAAGAGGCCCCTGATGCTAGAGAGCTCCAAGAGTCCTGCTGAAAAAACGGCTGGCCATTGATGGCCAGCTCTCTCCCTGAAGCAGAAAGAAGCCGGTGAGCAAAGAAAGCATGAGCAAGACACCAAAAGGCCAAGGACTAAACCCTGTGGCTCAGCTTTTGCCTAGAGGGGTTTGATCTGTCCAAACAGTGGCCTAAAGGAAACGGTGCCTGGCTTTAAGGACTGAGGCAGAGCAGCTGAGTTCCTGATTCAAAAGAAGTAAGTTGGCCTGCAGACGGCTGGGGTCTCCCACAGAGAAGAAAGCATGAAGCCTTATTTAAGGTGAGACTGCAATAACCAACGACCCTGATGAACCTGCAACTGAGAGATCTAGAATAAGGACTGCTAAGTGTGTTAAAGAATCTACAACAAAGACTGTGTTCCTGACGACTGAGGACCTGCCCCAGAGACTGTATCATTCTAAAAGGTTATGAAAGTAGTTGTTATAATTATCAATAGGTTTAGTGGATAGGTTAAAGGGGTTGTAAGAGTTTATAGGATTAATAGTTAAGAAATTGTTGGTGTTTGTTATAAGTGAATTTAGTAATAAATAAATAAGTGTTAAATAATAATTTAAAGGTACGGTTACAGCGTCCTCTGTTAGAATTGGTAGTGAATGGAAAAAGGATTTTGGGCCTTCTAGATACTGGAGCTGATAAAAGCATAATAGCAAGAAAGGATTGGCCTTCTGCTTGGCCTATTCAGGAGTCCTCACAGACCTTACAAGGTCTGGGTTTTGCAAAAACTCCAGGTATAAGCGCCAGAGAATTGACTTGGAAAGATGCTGAGGGCCATTCAGGAAGTATGCAGCCTTATGTCCTAGAATTGCCAGTGACCCTATGGGGACGTGATTTGCTTAAGGACATGGGATTCCAACTGACCAATGAAGGGATGCAAGCTATGGGCCATCATCCTTCATTTGGATTAGGAAGGTTTTTACAAGGCCGCCGTTTACCAGTTCAAGCCAATCCCCGTATCCCAAAGCAGGGCCTGGGTTTTTCCTAGGGGCCACTGAGAATAGTATACCCATTACTTGGAATACAGAGGAGCCAGTTTGGGTTCCTCAGTGGCCTCTCTCCTCTGAAAAGCTTGAGACGGCAAAGTCTTTGGTTCAAGAACAATTAAGCCTGGGATATATAAAGCCCTCCGCTTCCCCTTGGAATACGTCCATTTTTGTGATAAAAAAGAAGTCAGGCAAGTGGAGGTTGTTACATGATTTAAGAGCTATAAATAAACAAATGCAACTGATGGGGCAAGTCCAACGGGGATTACCATTATTATCAGCTTTACCAAAAGAATGGCCTATTATAGCTGTGGATATAAAAGATTGTTTTTTCTCTATTCCATTATTTGCCTTTACCCTATATCCTGCAATAAGATGTTTTCATTCCATATCAAAATTATACTGTAGCTGCAAATTTGTCTACGCAACTCTCTCAGTATCCTACAGGAAATTGGTCTGGCGAGTTTGATAAGCTGATCTGATTGCCATCATGCATGTGAATTCCACCCGGGTTGATGTCTCTGTTGCTGAAGGACTGTCAACATGGATCCTCCAAGCCATGAATCATCTGAAGGAATGGGCGGGAATGGGTGCCCTAGGAGGCATGCTCTTCCTAGTCAGTTTCATTGCCCTATGGTGTATCTTGGATGAGGATTTCACAGAGGAGAAGTAATGCCATGCTGGTGCAAGCCTTTGCTGCCTTGGAGGCTGGACAGTCGCCGGAAGCTTGGTTGACTGTCCTAAAGGACTAAGCTATCATCACGCTCAGGATGCGAGGCTAAGCACTGCACTTGGGGTCAGCTTCTAGCGACTTCAAGAAGGGCATGTTTGATTGCATATGGGTTGGTATCCTAGTTTCCCATCTCTGAGAAAAAGATACTGGATGGGTATGGCACCAGCCTGGTTGGCTACTGGGAGTGGGGTCATTACAATGTCCTTTACATGCATATCAGAGATCAGACCTCTACCCTTGCCTGTTGCGTTTTCTGCTCAAATAAAACAAAAAGGGGGAACTGTGGAAAGCCACAATCCTAAGATGGCGCCTGGCTTAATGCCAGAAAGCTCAAGCTTAGCTGTAAACAAGCCTTATTTGGTAGCGTCTGCCTAGCCCGTGTGCTTCCTCCTTTTGTGAGCCTATCTTGGATCGCTAGGTGGCATGATCTGATTGGGTTTGAGTAGGCATATAAGGGCTTGGGGGAAGAGAGGAGCGGGAAGTGGATGTACAAGGTTCCTGAATAAACTGCTTGAAGAAGAATCCTGGTTGTGTCTTTCCTGCTGGTCAGGGGGACGCGACACTAGCCCACCTCTTCCTTTTTATGAAGTAATCATTTTCCATTGTACTGCCTTGTTGATCTGTTCACATAGCAATAGACATCTAGGTTGTTTGCAGTTTTTCATAATTATTGGTATGTGCACCTAAGTTCGGATGCTCTTGGAGGCAGAGGCATCAGGTCCCCTTTTGCAGAGGACCAAGGTTTGATTTCTAGCATCCACATGGCAGCTCTCAACCATGTAGCTACAGTTCCAGAGGATCCAGTGCCCTTTTCTGACTTCCAAAGGCACCAGGGATGCTCATGGGTACACGAACATAAACTAGTCATATACACAAAAAAACACTCATACATATGAAAAATAAAAATAGATCTTTTAAAAGTTTTTTGAATTATTAAGATAATATCATTTCTTAAATAATGCCGTGTGTTACTTTGAATGTTGCTATTTTGGACCTGTCTTTCTCTTGATGGAGCACTCCTGTATTAATCCTAGCACATGGGAGGTGGCAGCAAGAAGGTCAGGAATTCAAGATTAGCCCAGGCTACTGAGATCTTGCCTCAAAAATCAAATGGAGGCTAGAGAAATTGCTCAGTGGTCAAGGTCATTGTTCTTGTAGAGACCCAGGCTTGAGTCCTAACACCTACATGGCATCCCACAATTGTCTGTAACTCCAGTTCTACCGGATCTAACACCCTCTTTTAGTCTCCCTGGGCACCAGGCATGCATGTTGTACATATACAGATATGCAGGAAAAGCAGTCATACACATAAAATAAATCTTTGAAAACACAAAGATTTCAAAGCAGGGAAATGAAAGGATTAGATGGAATTTTAAGGGAAAAATTATATATTGAACACCCTTTCATGATCAGTCGCTAAAATATATCTAGGAGTGTGTGTGTCTATTTTTGACAAGACTAGAATGGTATATTGAAATACAGGAGACTGACTTCTTGGCCTCTTTGTTACTTGTGAAAATAGTGAAACTCTGAGTAAATTTTGTTCTAATGGAAGTTTATTTTCCATACAAAAACTAGGAAAAAAGTGATCACACTGCTGATTTGAAGTCATATTTTCAAAAAGTGTGCACCAAGAAAACCATTGTGTTCTGTTCTGGGGAGGGGATGAAGGAACAAATGGGTGTGGTTTACCAAAGATATGGCACAACCCAGCTGGAAACAACACAGATGTTGGCACACTAGGAAATAGGTGTGCTATAACCATACAGTAGAATTCTCATAGCAATAACAGTAAAATGACTCGGGACAAAAAGTAAAGATGTTACCTAGTGGCGCAACACTTGCCTGGATGGAAAAGACCCTAGGTTTGATTAACAATACCACAAAAGAAAACAGAATCAAAATAGGGACTGAGTTGAAAAACTGGGAGCTGTGGGGTCTTTATGGCTCCACACCAACAATGCTTTTGATCTCCTGACCTCCCACTGTGCAGGACTGGGATGCAGGACTCCTTTGTGTAGCCTTTCTGTTGGAAAATACCCTTGCATCTCCTAAGGTTTTCTGTTGTAAGATTTTGAGCTGCTGGGCATGGTGGTGCAAGCCTTTAATCCCAGCACTCGGGAGGGTGGCAGAGGCAGGCGGATCTCTGTGAGCCAGCTTTGTCTACAGAGAGAGTCCAGGACAGCCAGGGCCTCACAGAGAAACCCTGTCTCAAAAAAAAAAAAAAAAAACCAAAAACAGAAAAAGAAAAAAATGCTAAATCTGTGCTCAAGGCAGGAGATTCCATTTTGTTTTGTTCTCAAATTTTAATTACATTATTTATTGGGGGAAGAGGGAGTGACAAAACCATGGAGAAAAGAGGACCACTTTTGGGACTCAGTTCTTTCCTTTTACCATGTGGGTTCTGGAGACAGAGTGAAGCTGGGTAGCAAGTGTTTTACCCCAATGAGTCATCTTGTCCCCATTTTTTAGTTTGGGGTTTTGAGACAAGGTCTCGTGGTACCCAGGCTTTCCTGGAACTTGCTTTGTACCTGAAGCTATCCTTGAGCTCCTGATCACCCTTTCTCTATGTCCAACATGTTGGGATTATAGGCATGTACTTTATGCCTGGCTGAGAGATCTCTTATTTGGATGGTACAAGAGAAGCTTCCTGCTATTAGATAAATGAGATATTGGGTAGATTGAAAACTGCAAATTAATTATTTAATGTAGTTATTAGTAAGTATGAACTGTAATATTAGGCCGGCAGAGTAGCCGGCGGCTTGGCAGAGGAGCAGGAGGCCTGGCCTGAGTGCCTTAACCGGTTGCCTAACTTATCCTGGAGAAAGAGCCCCGGGACCAAAGGTGGCCTACACCACCTATAACCTAAATTCTGTTAATTAATATAAGTTGTTATATTAGGCTGGTAGAATTACTGGCGGCTTGGCGGGAGATTCGCCTGGGCTCAAGGGGAGTCTGGGAATCCAACAGCCCTGGACTGCTTGGACTGAGGGCCTATAAGCCGCCACAGTCTTTTCCCCAATAATTAAACACACCAAGACCTTTTAATATTTTAACGCTTAGCCCTTAGCTGGGCAGACTCTCAATTAGCTACTCTAAGTTAACCCCAAACCAACATGTGCCTGTGAGTACCTTCCAGACTTCTCCAGACGTCTGTCTCCTTCTGTGTCTCCAGGCGGAAAAAAGAGAGTCTCTGTGTGTGCGGAATTCCTGCTCTGATCTGAGGAAGTCCCGCCTTCCTGTACTCTTTCTGCCCAGCTAATTGGCCATAAGGACTTTTATTAACCAATCAAGAGAATGCCTCAGAAGGGGCGGTAACCGATCGCAGCATTGAATTCAATGTATCATAAACAATAGTAGACCTTCCCTCAACAGTAGATGGGCATGATTTCTACAGCAGAAACAGGACTCCTTGGGATACAGAAGCAGGAAATGCCAAGCATAATGTACCTATCTCAGCCAAGTTCCCTGTACCTTCATGGAGAGAATTCCATAAAAAGCTTTAGTCATATGATCCAATATGGAAAATTAATATCATTCCACTTTTTCCTGAAAACCAATGCCTTGTGTTCCATAAAAGCCTTGGGAAAGGGGCTGGAGAGATGGCTCAGCGGTTAAGAACATTGGTTAGTATTCTTCTAAAGGTCCTGAGTTCAATTCCGAGCAACCATATGGTGGCTCACAACCATCCACGATGTGATCTGATGCCCTCTTCTGGCTACAGGTGTACATGCACATAGAGCACTTATATACATAAAATAAATAAATAAATCTTTAAAAAAAACAGCCTAGGGAAAAAAAGGAAATTTGTGTGTAATGAATGATAGGAAAAATCATTGCTTTGAAGGTATTCATAAGTCCAGTAATGTTTCCTTGTCAAGGAAATGTAAATATACCACCCCTCCCATTGCACAAACAGGAGACTTCTCAACAGTCTACAAGGACTCACCAATCTAGTGTTTTCAGAAAAAGTTCCATGTTATAAAAGACCATTTTCAAAATGTTTTGTAACAAAAAATTACCTACAACGTCCTATAAATAAAACGCTGCCCCACTTGCCTGTGGCCGGATGTTTTAAATGGCATGTTTCCATTTCATTTAGCAGAGCTTTCTGATAAGAAAAAAAAATATGAAAACTTTGTGTTGCACTTTGGCTTGTCTGCCCTTATTAGCCATGTTGCTGAGGTGTGGACTGCCTCACTCTGAATGGCCTAGAACAACAGTACCATTCATCACCTCACTTCCTGGCAGGGCAGGAGCTTGACAGGTTTCCTCACTGGTTTGGCTCTGGTTCTTTCTTGAGGTGACAGTTAAGATATCAGCCAAGGTTGTGATTGTCTGAAGGCCACATGGAGATTTCAAGTTTGCTCCTTTACCTGACTTATCAACAAGCTTTGGCTCTCATCTTAACAGGGAAACTGACTTCTTCTCAAGAAATATCAAGGAGGAGACACAATTTTTTTAGCACTTATTTTAAGAAGCCAAACACTATTTCCACAGTAGTCCTTCATTTTCCTAGGTCAGCCATGTTCACTGCAGCAGAAAGCAGCCTGAGAGCATGGAAATTCACAGGTGAGGATAGGACTTTGTTGGAGATTGACAATTTATTATGTCTATTTTTATATTATATTTTCAAATGAGAATGTGAGTCGGTTATTAAAAGGAGTTTAGGGGCCAGAGATGGCTCGGTGGATAAGGCTTTTGCTATCAAGCCTGATGGTCTTTGATTTGCAAGTACCATGTGTGGAAGGAAAGAACTGACTCCCACATGATTTCCATGCACTCATGCACACAGAATGATTAATTAATAAATGAGGTAATTTGTAAAAGAAATTTTTAGTTTATTTATTGACAGAGTCTTGTTCTGTAGACCAGGCTCGCTTTAAACTTTCAGGACTTTTTTTTTTTAATATTTATGTTGGGACTGGAGAGATGGGTTGGCAGTTAAGAGCACCGAATGTTCTTCCAGAGGACATGGGTTTGATTCCTAGCACCCACATGGCAGCATTACAAACGTCTGTAACTCCTGTTCCAAGGGTTCTAACACCTTCACACAGACACACATGCAGGCAAAATACCAATGCACATAAAAATACACCATTAAAAATTATGCCTTTAAAATATTTTATTTTTATGTGCACCACATGAGTGCAGGTATTCTAAGACCAGAAGAGGGAATTGGATTCCCTGAAACTAGAATTACAGGTGACTGAGAGCATCCCATTGTGGGTGCTGGGAACCAATCCCAGGTCCTCTGCAAGAGCAGCAAGTGCTCTCAACCACTGAGCCATCTTTCCAGCCCCTAAGTCTGCATCTGCCTTCCCAGTGCTAGGAATACAGGCGTGCGTGACCATGCCAGGCTAAGGAAAACAGAAAAAGGACTGATAAAAACTTGAAATTATGAAGGTTACTAGTAGTCTGAACTGTGCACAGCTCCTGTGATTACTTTGACAAATGCAGAGATGATTTAATGAGCTAAAGTCCACCCTGTATGTGCAGGTTATGCTCATGTCTGCCATGATACAAACTCATTATTATGAAGATGTAACGAACCTGAAGACTGGTATTCATTTTGATTTGAGAAAAGAGTAATAATTGCTTAAAAATAGTATGTTAAGGGGTTGGAGAGGTGGCTCAGCAGTTAAGAGTGTTGACCGCTCTTCAGACCTGTTCAAGTCCCAGAACCCACATGGGGGCTCACAGCTGTAGGAAACTCTAGTTCCCGGGGATCCAATGCCCTCTTCTGGCCTTCTCGGGCTGACGCACAGGTGGTGCGCAGACATACATGCAGGAAAAACTCATACACACAACATCTTTAACAAATAATGTATGTGACATTTAACAAGCTAGGGATTTAGCTCAGTGGCAAATGGTGACATTTAAAATCAGTATGGTGACAGATAACTGTAACCTCAGAGTTTGGGAGACTGAATCAGGGGGAATCACAAAACTGATCATCCTGGGCTATAGGGAAGGTTTTGAGCAATCCTGGACTGCATTGCCAAAACTCACTCTCAGGAACCAAATGGTGACATTTAATCAAATTTTGCAAGTGTCTAAGAAACTATGGTTGCGTTTTTTCAACTACAGAGTACCCTGACTAAAACATGATAAAATATAACTGCTCAATTAAAAATTGCTCAAAACTTTTGATACTGATTTTTAATTGTGTTGGGAAATTGAAGAGGATGGAAGGAAGTTTGGTGACACTTTACATGATAGATATTTCCAAATTTGTTTAGGCCAAAAAAACAAAACAAAACAAAAAACCAGAAAACAAAACAAAAGAAAAAAAACCCACATTGCCAGTCTGAAAAATTGTGTTCTTATAAAAATGACATTTAAATATATATTCAGGGTCATATATAATCCAAGCTTTTCCTTACATTTGAATGAATGTGTGTTATTAACAAGGCAATTGTTAATTTGTTTTTTTGTCTTTTATTAACTTTAACCTCTTGGATATCCTGTTACTGCCCTGTGTCATGAAGATCCTACAGCTTTGGATCTGCAGGACTGGTCCCTTCACATGCTCCAGCAGTTCATAGGTGGGATAGGCCAACTCAAAGTGCTGCATCTGGGCCTGGGTTGTAGCTGAGCTGGTCAGCCTACCACCTCTCCCAAACCCACACCACCAGGGTGAACTCTCCAGCACTGCCCCAGCTAGCTCACCCAATGCTGGAGCTAGCAAGAGCTCTCTTGCTTTCATGCTCTCAGGTCTGTCTGGCTCACCTCCTTCTTAGCCACCAGGGCCAGCTCTACTGTGCTGCAGGTGAGGTACAGGGCTTGCTCTCCTGAGTGCTGCAGCCACAGGAATGGAGCCAGCTCTCCTGATCTCATCACCTGTGGCCAACTCTATCACCTGCAGCAGGTGGCAAGGGGTAGGGGAGCATCCCTCCCTCATAAGTGACAGGGCCAGTTCTCCCCTGCTGGCAATTGTTAACTTGTAATGGTGACATCAATAGAAGTATTTGTTGATAAAAATAACTGGTAATTTTTTCCAAGATAATAAAGCCCCCAGTATATGAGGAGGCTCTTAGCACTCATAGGACTGCTGAACTGGGGCGGGGGACTGTTATGTAGGGACACTCTACTCCAGAGGAGTGGGATGGAAGGGTTAGGGGAAGAGGGTGGGAGGATGGGATTGGGAGGGGTGGAAATAGAGCACTGTGATGGAGATGTAACCTGAATAAATAAACATTAAATAAAAAGATAATAAAACTCCTTAGCTCGATGTGATAATCCACACCTATAATCCCAGCATGTGAGAGTTTGGGAGGCAAAGAAAGGCAGTGCATGGCTAATAATGAATTCCAGGTAGGCCAGGGCTTCATGTTGGGACTCTTCATTAAAAGAAAAAAAAACTTTAGCACACAGAATTTTCTGGAAACAAATGTATGGGCATATGTAGAGATGAAACTAAGTCTATGACCCAATTCCAGAACAGCCCACTTCATCCTGTCCCAGAATACTTTGTTGCAAAGAGTTCTTTTTATGCTTTCTGGGAAGGATAGTAAAAGGTAAGTGTTGCTTTTTGAAAATCCAGAGGTGGGCTGAGCATGGTGGTTTGGCCTTTAATCCCAGCATTTGGGAGGCAATGGCAGGTGGATCTCTGTGAGTTCAAGGCCAGCCTGGTCTACAAAGTGAGTCCAGGACAGCCAGGCTACACAGAGAAACCCTGTCTCAAAAAAAAAAAAAAAAAGAGGAGGAGGGAAAAGAAAATCCAGCGGTGGGTGGTGGGTGTGAAAAGAGCTCAGGGGACAAACTAAGCCTTGGAACTGGGGTTTGAATCTCAAAACCCACATAAAAGCTGCACAGCAAGTGACCACATCTGTAATCCCAGCACTCAGACAAGAACAAGAAACTACCCAGTGTGTGGGCCACTGGGGTGGTTTGAGTAAATATGGCTCCTACAGACTCATGTATTTGAATGCTTGCCCTATAGAGAGTGGTACTATTAGGAGGTGTGGCCTTGTTGAAGGAAGTGTGTCATTGTAATGATGGGCTTTGAGGTCTCCTATGTTAGAGCTACACCCAGTGTGGCACGCTGTCAGTCTGCTACCTGCAGATCAAGATGTAGAACTCTCAGCTTCTCCAGCATCGTTTGTTACCAAACTTTTTAATTACTTAATATTTATTTATTAATAACTATTCACTTATAACAAATACCAACAATTTCTTAACTACTAATCCTACAAATTCCTACAACCCCTTTAACCTAACCACTAAACCTATTGATAACTATTACAATTATCTAACCTTTTAGAAGGACATAGTCTCTGGGGCAGGTCCTCAGTCATCAGGAACACAGTTTCTGTAGTAGACCCTTTAACGCACTTAGCAGTCTCTTTTCTGGAATGTCTCAGATGAAGATTCGTCAGGGTAAATTGGCTATCGCAGTCTCACCTTAAATAAAGCTTGAGGCTTTTTTCTCTCTGGGAGACCCCAGCCCCTTTGCATCAGCAACTCTGCCACTCTGCCTCAGTCCTTAAAGCAGGCCACAGTTTCGTTTAGGCCACTGTTCGGACAGGTCAAACCCCTCTAGGCAAAAGTTGAGCCACAGGTCCTTGGCCTTTTGCTGTCTTGCTGAGGCTTTCTCTGCTCACCAGCTTATTTCTGCCTCAGGGAGATCTGGCTGTCAGTCCATCATCACTTTCTCCAGCAGGACTCTTAGAGCTCTCTATCATGGGGGGGGGGCTCTGGCTCCATCCTTAAATAGGATCTCTCCTTGTTCCACCTGTTTCAGCTTAATTTGGGCTCTGCCCACTTAGCAGCTGAAAACAATGCCAGGCCAGATACTTTGTTTCTTAGTCCATTAAGTCCTGTTTTTCCTGGCTTCAACCTTGTTTTTCAGTCCATTAAGTCTCCTGTTTGTTTCCTGTTTTCACCTGACTTCATCCTTGTTTTTCCACAAGCTGATAAACTAATGCTCACAGCCAAGTTGATCTTCATGCCCGGAATTAAGAGACTGTATCAGAAACCCCTAGATATTATCTAAATATAATTTAATTAATCTAACTCCATACAATCATGTCTGCCTGCATTCTGCCTTGTTTCCCACCATGACAATAATGGGCTAAACCTCTAAAACTATAAGTCAGCCCCAAATTAAATGTTTTCCTTTACAAGAGTTGCCATGGTCATGGTGTCTCTTCACAGCAATGAAATCCTAAGACAGCAAACTAGTTTGATGTACACAATGAAAAAAACAGCATAGACTGTTCCAAAATAAGGTGAAAGGCACATACTACCACCCTGCATTGTCTTCTGGTACTCAAATACCCCACCATGTACAACACACAGACACATGGGGTGGGGAGTGGGGCAGAGAGAGAGAGAGAGATTAATTTTTTAAAATGCATTGGTGGCACACACCATTAACCCCAGCACTCAGGAAGCAGAAGCTGATGGGTCTCTGAGTTTGAAGCCAATCTGGTCTACAGAGCAAAGTTCCAGGACAGCCAGAGGTACACAGAGAAACCCTGTCTCAAAAAGCCAAAAAAAGAGCCAAAAGAAAGAAAGAAAAAAGGTAGGCTCTAAACTGAAAACTGTTAGTTATGGAATTAGGTCTGCTGACAAGTGTCTGAAGAGAGTGAGGGAGCAGAATGGCCAGAAAGATGACTAGTGTGTGTTAGGAGTTAGGCCTCTTCAGAGAATTAGTATACGGTTCACATTAGCATCTGGCAGCAATAAGGAGGAGCTTGGTGTCCCTTGAACTTGCTGAGATGGACAGAGCCCAAAGGCCATAGCTCTATGAGAAACACAAATTGCCCTGTTGAAGGGGCAAGGCTAAGAAGCTGCACAAGCCAAGACACAGGAAGCAACACCTCTGGAAGGATCACGAGATGATGCAATATATAAATCAGAGAGCTCCATGTGGCCTCTCTTCCTCTTGTTCTCACGAGCTGAGAAGACAAGCTGGAGAGTGCACAGCAAGGTATGGCATACTCAAGCCATTAGGCCCCAATTGTCCTAAACTGAAAGGTGGAGTCCAAGAGAGAAAGACTTTTCACTGCAAGTTAGCCCGAGAATGACCCTTTGCCGTAATTCAGCCTATTAAGGCTGGCAGCAGGAGGGCAGAGTTCGGAAGCCGCTCCGAGAACCTTTAGGCCTTGAAGCCTATGGAAAAAGCCAGCCTCAAGATACCGGTTGGAAGGGACTGAACTTTATAATCTGGTCACAATCTATCGATTGATATAAACTGACCATTCAAACTGGCAAAGTTAGGCCCAATGGACACTAAGCTTGAAAGGAACTGCCTGCTGGGACTGCTGTAAATCAGATTATCCTGCACAGACCTACACTTAGAATATTAATGTCCTTTTAAGAAACTTAAAATAGTGCTAGTTAGGTGTTCTTAGATAGGTATTAGGGTGTGCTTAGATAATTATTAGTTATTAGGTTATAGGATATAAATGTTTGTTAAGTATTAATAAATATGTATTTTAAATAAAATATTCTGTTACACTAGTCTAACATCAAGCCAAAAGCAATTGGATTCTCTGTAGCTATAGATTTATCTGCCCACCCATCTTTGGATCTTCTGTTTGCTAAGAAGATGAGGGGGGCCCGCTGCTTGGTTTGACCCTAATACCTCAGTTTTAGCTCTTATAGAGCTGGGTGAGGGAAAGCCCTAGGCACAGGAAAACATGGCTGGTTATTCTGGGGTTGTGAGTTGTGGTGAGATGTTGGCACTCAGAGTCTTCCCTGTAGTAGGCTTAGTGTTAGCATATAATAGCACAGGGATGGCAAAAGCCTGGACTTGAGAATAAAAGGCTTGGGAACTCGCCAAGGACCAGGACCTCTTTGATCTTAGGGCTAAGTGCAGGACATGCCCCCTGAGGTGCCCGCCCTCTGGAGATCTCCTGTTATTTCACAGCCCTCTGCGAAAAGCATTTGAATGGCACTGCCTAGAGGCACGACTTGGAAGTGCTGGAAAGCTTCTGCCTACAGGGGAAGATATTTAAGGCAGGATTCACGTGGACAGAGACACTCTCCTGTTCCTGATTCACTCAACAACATTTTCCTCATCCAGCAGAGACACTCGCTTTAATCTCATCGGAAAGCTTCGCCCTCTGATGTTGACCAGTTTCAGGTCTGGAGAGGAGACAGGTTCTCCCTGAGATTCAGGATCGCTTCTGGTACTTCACTCCTTTGCAGGCCATAAGCATCTGGATAAGCGAGCCGCCTGGGAAACTTTCATATGTTAATTGGTCTTAAGACTACCATGGCAACAAATTCAGAGACTTTAAGACTAAGAATTGTATGAAGACCAGCCATCCATACAGACCCACACTCAGAGGAAAATATTCTTTTGAGAAACCTTAGGTTAATGTTAAATGTCTGTATTAAGTTTTAGGTGCTGGTTTTCAGAATTAGGGTTTGGGTTTAGGATTTAGGAATTTGATAGACAATTGTTAGGTAATTGTTAAGCATTAATAAATATATGTGTGATAAATAAAAATTTACTGTTACAGCCTTTTATCTCTGACTATGTGGGGGACATATTGTCAAGTTCTAATAATCACCAAGTCCTGTCCATCTATCTCTTCATGGTGGTGGATTAATAGATGGGTCTGAACAAAACTAGTTATTACTGGGACGTTTCTGTTAGGGCTATTAGGGAAAATGAGCCTCTTTACAGTTTGGATAACTTACCATGGCCACTGCCCTTATTTCTATGTGAGCATATCCTGGTTTCATGTGGGGAACCAAGGCCCTCGTTACTGGACCACTCAGTCTCAAATGAAGCCAGCTGCAAACCTGACTACCCCTTTTCCAAGCAATACATTTGCTTCTCTGCCTGAACTGACGTTTCTATTGCTTGTAATATTAAGCATCCTAACTGCTGCTGAGCATGGAGGCATAAACCTGTAAGGCAGGGGGAAAGACAAGAGGGTCATGAGTTTTTATTATTGGTTTTTTTGAGACAAGATTTCTCTGTGCAGTCCTGTCTATCCTGGAACTCACTCTGTAGACCAGGGTGGCTACACAAGGAAAGCCTGTCTTGAAAAACCAGAGGGGGGGGGACCAGAAGGAGAGACGAGTCAGCAGTAAAATTGCTTGCCTAGAGAGCATGGAGAGTTCAAATCTCCAATTCTCACAGAAAAAAAAAAAGTCAGTCGTAACCACATGCAGAAGAACTTCTGGGCTTTCTGGCTGCCAGCTCCTCATTGAGTGAAAGACCCTGTCCTGGGGGAATAAGGTAGAGAGTAACAGGAGACCTGGCATTCTTCTCTGGCCTCTGCAGCACACCCAAGCACAAGACTATTATCCAATAGTCTTGAACACTCACTTTCCTTAATATCAACATGGTCCTGTGGTTTGGTTTTGGCTTTTTGGAAAGAAAAAAAAAAGTTCATGCCCCAGGCTGACTTCCAACTTGAGATCCTCCTGTCTCAGCCTCCAAGACACTGGGATTGCAGGTGTGTGCTACTACACCCAACCAATACCAGAATCTTAACATAGAAAGTAGAAGAAGTGTAGTGCATCATGGGAAATGCATCTTCAGCCAGCAATTTTCCCACATGCATATAGTAGCTTGGATCAGAGCCAGTGTGGAAAGGTGAAAAATTCAGACAGATGTGAAGCAGAGAGGGCTTACATGAACCCACTTTTTTAGAATCCCTGATTAATCATTAAGGTTTTCAGAGCAGCTTTATATATGGTAGTAGTAGGGCCCCTGTTGTAGAAAATTGATATCAAAATGATATATAGTAGGAAACCCAACTAAGATCTCAACACATTTGTGTCCCCCTTCCATGTTTTGTTCTGTGCCAGGATCTTGCTATGTAGCCCAGACTGGCCTGGAATGCATGATCTTCCTGCTCTAGTCCTTAAGGGGTGTGATCACAGGTGCACTCTTGTTGATTGTTGTGGGGGGGTTTTGTGTGACTCACTTTTCTAGTGTTTTGATCAGATGTTCCTTTATAAAGGCATATTACAAAGACGTGATGTGTTCTTCGAATCCTGGCTATGTTTAGTTATCAGACAGATAAAGCTAAGGTTGGCCTGGATGTTCACATTCCAGCCCCCAGGGGGAGGGAACCAGAGCCCTGGTCAAGGTTGCTGTGTACTCCCAATGGAGCTGTGGGCTCCTGGTCCACTGGCTGCCTCTGCTGAATTCTTGGTCTTCAGCATTCTGATCTCTACCCTGTCATCAGTCCATCCCTCAGTTTTCATACCAAGAATGGTCCTGAGGTTCTGAGTAGGTGGCTGTCTACCATGAATGGTTAGGGGGCAAGAACCACAGAGGCAACTTAACCTCAAACTCCAGACACAGTGATTCCCAGCTGCCTCCACTCCTGGGCTCTATCCTTGGCTCACCCTCTCAGAACAGAAAAAATAAACCAATGTGGGAAAAGAAAAAGTGAACACAGAATTCTTTCCATTTTTTTATCTGTAGAGCAATTTGACCTCCTCAAGCTTCTACTTCCTAAAGAAGACTTAAGCTTTCACCCCCGACTTAAAATTCTTATTTTTAGAAATCTTTGAATTAGCTGGTATTTTAAGAGAAAGTTTTTTAAAAAGTCTTTTTGTTTGCCAGGCATGATGGTGTGCATCTGTAATCCCAATCCTCAGTATGTAGAGGCAGGAGGATCCCTGTGAGAGAACCCAATCTGTATAACAAGTTGTACAGGCCAGCCAGTGCTACATAGTGAGACCCCGTATATTTTTTTTTAACATGGTTTGTTCTCTTAGAATCCCAAAGAGGTAGAATCAGAAGGCCCAAGAGTCCAAGATCAAGGCCATCCTCAGCTAATAGTGAATCTGAGGCTACTCTGGGCAACATGAGACCCTGACCTCAAGATAGGAAAATGAGAACAAGAGAGAGAAAGAGGAAGAGAAAGAAGGAGGGTGGGAGAGAAATCATTTCATAGAAGTCAATGCAAGCAGACTAAAATGAGAAAAGAGTGGGAGGGAGGGAAAAAGGAAGATACTTAAAAACAAGGATCCAAGTAGAAAAGTTTTAAAAATCCTATTTTCATTTTAAATCCCTGTGCTTAGTCCCTGTCACTCATTAATATTTCCATCAGCTTATGTCCTCTCTTCTTCTCCAACCCAACTGAGTTCTGGGCTGGGTACTGGGGATGGGCTCCATGCAATGAATTACCAAAGGTAAATGGAATGTTACTGCCATTTCAGGTTTAGTTCCTTAGTCCCTAAAGCCAGAGACTGGAGGGAAACAACCTCTTAGGCTTTTCTTCTTGATAAAGTCATTAAATTATCATATTCAACTGTTAACCTTGACAATGAAGCAGGCGGGTAAATGGGTAACAGGTCTTTAGAATTTGAAGTTTCATATATAATCCCAATTCTACTCTTTACCAAACCAGAGTAATAGCTGAAACAGACCTTGAGTCTCCAGGCTTCTGAGATAGGTGGAGTGAATATATGCCCAGGACACGTGTGGACATGTTAGAGGCATACCTATGGTGTGACTGGTGGACAGAGATTGGAACCCTTTGGAATGACTTCACTCACGTAAGACTTCTTTTAATAAACAAAGCCTCTGGTTTTACTAGTTTTGCTAATGGCTCCAGTAGCCAAGAAATGTTTTCAGTTTAAGATGTCTGCGTTTTCACAGTGAATGGAAATTTTTGTGGAATATATATATATATATATATATATATATATATATATATAAAATCCCCTCAGAAACTCCCAGAACTGAAAGATCTTTAAAAGAAATTCAAAGGCTCTAGGCTGGAATAGCACCTTGTAAATAAAGTGAAACAATTCAGTAAATTCTCCAAGGAAGAAATCAGGAAGACATAGGAAAGAGACCAGAACAGTGAGCCCTTGAAAACAGTGGTAGTAACAGTGTGTAAGCTTTGTTGTTCTTAGACGGAGTCTCGGGTAGCACAGGCCAGCCTGGAACTGACTGCATAGTAGAGGATGGCCCTCAAGTCTTCACTTTCTGGATGCTGGGATAACAGGCAT
Source organism: Lophiomys imhausi (assembly GCA_907164525.1). Taxonomy (NCBI): domain Eukaryota; kingdom Metazoa; phylum Chordata; class Mammalia; order Rodentia; family Muridae; genus Lophiomys; species Lophiomys imhausi. The sequence goes on from CAJQZJ010003646.1 coordinate 10,539,034, forward strand.
GTGCTTTCATAGCTGGCTAGCATCTCTTATATTTCCCCTATATTCACATTGCCAACAATAGTTGATAGACAATGTTAGAACATGGGCCTGCATCTTTAGGCCAGATCCCACAGCTTGAAGACATCAGGCAACCTCCTGGGATCTCTCTCTCTCTCTCTCTCTGACAGTGAGTTTAGAAGCTCTGTGCTATGGCTTAACAGCAGCTCATAAGTTATAACCCCAACCAGTACCCGGCTCTTCCATACTCTTTGTCATGTACACTATGTTGAATTAAATCATATGATGTGAAACTTCCTGCTAGGATCCCAAACTTATAAAAGCCCAATATTTCCTTTGTCCTTAGGATGTTCAAGGACGTGACCTCTAAATATGCTCCTTTGGCCTTCCACTCACTATCACTCTCATGGCATCCCTCTCTCTCTCTCTCTCCCCCTGTGACTCTTATTCTCACCTTTCTTTTGAAGGTATCATATTTATATGGGTGTCTTGCCTGCATGTATATACATCCACCATGTCCATTCAGTGTCCTGGAGGCTGGAAGAGGATGTTGGATCTCCCGGAACTGGAGTTATGGACAGTTACCATGAAGGTACAGGAATGGAACCAAGATCTTGAGAAAGGCAGTCTGTGCCCTTAACTGCTGAGCCATCCCCTCATCCCCTCCACACATGTTCCTGATTCTTTGTTAAAAATGGACTTTTCTGAGATAGCCAGCAAGCATGAGAGGGTCTCAAGACTGAGCCTCAGAAGTCTCAAGAACAAATATGGTGGACTGTTTTCCAATTGAACTACTTTTTCTTCCTTTCCCTTCTCTTCTTCCTCTTTTTCCACAAAGAAACTAGCATGTGTTTTTAAATATTTTTAAAGTTTTTTTTTAATATTTATCATGTGTTGGCGGACACTTGTTTGCCATATTGTTTGTGTAAAAGCCAAAGGATATCATTTAGAAGTTGGTTCTCACCTTTCATTGGGGTTTCAGGGATTGAACTCAGGTTGCCAGTTTTGGCAGCAAGCTCCTTTATCCACTGAGCTATCTCCATGGCTGTAGGTATGCATTTTACCACTGAACTGTACACCCCTTGGCATGTTTGATCTTTGGTGTTTTTTTTTAACTTGCAATCGATAAAATTTTTTTTTTTTTGAGACAGGGTTTCTCTGTGATTTCCTGGCTATCCTGGACTCACTTTG